>OU612094.1:163351932-164067679 GCA_914767995.1 Thecocarcelia acutangulata | reverse complement strand
ACCAAACGTCTTCAATGCCTGTTTTGTCTAGCGCTAAATTTTGTCATTTAAATCAACATTTTGTTACGTTAAGTGGTGGAAGAGAAAAATGAGTTAAGAAAAAGTTTTCCTGCTAGAATTTTGAGAAATGCACAAAAGTTTACCTTCTTTGTATATATTAAAAAACATAGACTATAGTAACAGAATATCAAGAATTAGAGACTATAACGATTTATAGTAAAAATGTTTAGCTTGTGAACTTCATGAAATTGATATCTACTCTCATTGAATAAAAGGTAAATTTGTTTTTGTATATATTTGAATTTGTATGGTTTATTTGACCAAACCAGGGTCTGTTTTCAGGGGCATAGGTTTGGAAGTTTGATATTGTTATATCAATATCAAACTTCCAACCCTATCCACTCTTTTGCAGATGACAGAAGAATTTGCCATTCGTACTCTTTCAGTTATCCGAGATCGTTGATCACTGAATAGTGATCTTCTATTAATCTCAGAATGGGGTCGAAAAAACAGGGTCGCCTTTAATGCTCGTAAGACCCAGTGCTGTTTTTTTTTTTTTTTTTTTTTTTTTATCTTGGACCTCAGGGGATGACCCCTACATATGCAGTGCATTGTACTGGAACTAGGAAAATAGGTTATGATGAGGTAGGAAAGAGTGAGTAGTGTTCGTGGAGGTTTAACTTAAACAATAACAACACGAAAGACTAAAACAAACTCTATTGCAGCATTTAAAATGTTGGAATTAAATTATTTAAAACTGATCAGTGCCCAGTGTATATACCTTCGACACTGCTCAGATTAACAAAATTTAGTCCAACACCTTCCACGCTACAAGCTAATGAAGTACATTCAGAAGAAATTAATAGTGTGCATATAAAGAAAACGCGGACAACGGTGAAAGAAGAAACAAAAAAAAAGACAAAAATAAACGCGTGTACACATACTGCTACCTATTCCGGTGTTTACTAACACACAAGTAAACGACCGCTAATGCTGCTTCATTTGTACTCATGGATTTTTTTTTCTCTCATTCAATTATTTATTGAAACTTCACAAAGTGAACTAACAATAAGTATTCAAATCTTAATACTAAATACCTAAAATTAATTAAGTCCAGCCAATGCTAGACAAAAATGTTTTATTTTGCACGGTCAATATCGGTAAAATCACCTATTTAACGTTCTGATGGTGGCAAGGGTGTGCCTCCTTCTCAACCGAGAGTGGCCTTCGAAATTAAGTATATTGCGTGCAAGACGATTTGGGTGAAGTTCCAATTTACTGATATACCTTGTCGCGTATTTTGAAAATTCGTCTTTTACAAGAGGAACACACAGATCCTTGTGGATTCGTGAGTTTCTTACGTACCATGGAGCTGCAGTAATCGTTCGGTTTTTGAAACGGTGTAAGATGTGCTTCACTCCATCCGATCTCCTTACTTACTTACCTTATTTATACCACCTATATCCGACCGAAATTGGAATATAACTCTTATATTTGGGCCGGTGCCTCAAAGTCTATTTTGGGTTTACTCGACCGTGTGCAAGAGAGGGCGAAGAAGCTTATCGGTGACAGTAGGTTATCTAGCTCTATTGACTCACTGGAGCATCGACACAGTGTAGGGTGCGTTACTCTGTTCTATCCTTATTACAATGAATTTTGCTCTAACGAGATTAGGGATCTTGCTTCCGAAGCCTGCACATTTTTACGTACACCCTGTTATCGTCCAGGAGCGATCCATTTATGGTCGATTGCCCGGGGAATCGTACAACGCATTACAGAGAGAATTCGTTTTTCGGCCGCAAGCTTCGCCTATGAAGTAAGTTACCCACTGACATGTTTTTAAGAACTGTCTGTTATAACGTTGGAAAGTCAAAGTCAAATGTTCAAAAACACTACTCATTCTTTCCGCCTCCTGACAACCTATTTTCCTACTTCTGGTACTATGCACTGCATATGTAGGTGCTATCCTAAAAATATAAAGAAATCAATATTTCTTTATATGGGAGGTACCCACTTATTCGATTCCGCCTGATGATTTAATTTGGCTTTTAGGCAATCTGAACTAAATCAGAGAATCGGTAACAGTACCGTGTTATAAACAAATCAATATATATTCTGTATATTATATTAGAAATACTCAATAAGAAAAGTTTAACTAATTTTTATTACTACTTAAAAAGGTAATAAAATTTTAGACAACAGAGAGCATAATGTTTTTTACAGCAAACGCTTGGAAAGGATCGGCAGCAAACGTATTAATCGTATCGGAAAGATTATAGTGGAGACGATTAGTGAAAAGATGTCAGCAAATGATTTTTACTGTATAATAAATACTCGAAGAATAAAGAAGTGCTAAATCTAGCACCGAAAGTGCATAAGTGGGCATATCTACTGATGAGCAATCAAATATCAAGTCTTATGCCAAGCCATCTCTCTCCAAATGGCGAAAACTTATTTGCACTCTTATATTCACTTCCTAAGAAAACAAAAAAAAAAACTTTTTATCAATTAATAAAATATATTTATTACAAGTTTTGCAATTAAGTAATTGGTATATTTTTTTATAAAATTTTATTTCACCAATTTTAAAACAAAAGTATGTAAACATTGTCTGTAGAACGAAGAAGATATTTTTATATTGAAAAACCAGAAGTTAAATTAAATAAAAATATTTATTATATCCTGAAAATTGTTATAATTGCAGTCATAACAAACAAACAGACAAATATTTTTTACAGAACATTAACAATTCCAAACATACTACTACACACAGAATAATGAAAATAAATAAAATTTAAATTGCTTAAATTATTTCCCTACAATACCTAAATAATGCAATTAAATTAAAATATAAAAAAAGGAAAGAAAATATTTAACTTAAAAATTGCTCCTAAAAAGTTTAAATCTATTAAAACAAGAAATGTATTCAACCCCGAACAACAACGTATCACATATACCACAAATTGTTTGTGGCTAAAAGTCATTTAATTAAAAGAATTGTAAAAAAAGATCAGTTTTATTAAACAACTTTAAATTAAAAAAATTCTCTGTTAAAAATAAAAAAAGCAAGTATTCTTGTTTCTTGGAGCAATAAAACCTTTAAAATATACAACGTTTGTTAAATTCAATTTCTTTTGAGGCAGTTATAAATATTGTCTGTATGTCATAAGCATTAACAAGTCTGTTTGACACAAATTGTTTTATATTTGCAAACGACTATTGCACAAGTATCTATCTATGATTTTCATTTACTACATGACTCTCAAACAATTTATTTAGTGTTGAAAAAAGAACGACTTACAACGTAAAGGTCCGTTTTGTTTATATCTGTATGTCTGTCTGTCTATGGCTTGTTATTTCAATAACTGAAGTAACAATAATAAACGTTGTTATTGTTGGCAATGTTATCACATTGACAATTTAACTTCCCTTTTATATGCATTTGAAATTGTGTTTGAATTTGTTTGCGTATAAAAAAAAAAACAACCCCTAATAAAAAGATAACAGGGCAAATAGAGTCAATCCTAAAGGCAATTACAATATTGTGAATAAAAGTTTCAAATCTGATGAAACCAAAACTAATTCATAAAAATGAAAAGCGGACAAAACAAAAGAAAAATGCCAATAAATAGAATTTTGACACTTTGGCAATTGGCATTTTGATGTCTGGCTTGGTTTACTTCTAACAAATCAAATGCCATGGTTTGATTAGCAATACTTTGGCATTTATTTTGGGGTAAAAAGTAATATATAAGCTAAAAGATATTTTGAAAAATGTTGCTTCCAAATTCATTTTTAGCGCTGTGTTCTTTTAAGGGAGAGAAAGATAATCTTTCGCTTGTGCTAAGATCAGCATCTAACCGCAATTGGAAAACTTGTTAAGATTTTCGCGGTATAATACAATTATTTAATGTAATCTTTTATTGTTATAAAAATCAAGATAGGTTGGTTATTTATCATAAGGGCCTATATCAAACATTCAGTTTTAAACACTAATAGTTACACTGAATTTGAATAGTCTTGGTATGATTGTAACACATCAGACCGAAACATAAATGATGTTAGCATAATGGTTGCAATATTTAGTTTTTTAGAAGGCTAGCTGAGAATATACACATGCATATGGTCAGCAATACTTATGGCCTATCTAAAGCAGATTTATAAGCGAAAACTGCATTTATTAAACTACCTTGACAGCATATAACTCTTATATATAATGTCTCGCTTAGTAGATCTCTTTGCTACACTATTTATGACCCAGCCAGAAATACTGCCTCGCAGCTTGTTAGGGGAGAAAAGTTTGAAATTCACTTACAAGCCCGCTGAGAAGAGGCATGAATTTTGTACAGAGAGTTCCCATACATTCGTGTTATATACTGAAAAAATTTTGCTCAGAAATTCTCTGAATTTTGACATTACTTTTATGAATTTTTTCATTATTTTTCAACCATTGTAACTTTTCATAGAAATAATGAAACAAATTTCATTAGAGTATTTTAATGAAAACCTTCATAAAAGTAATGAAACATTTTAATAAGAAACATGACTTATTTTCATTCAAAGTATGAAAAACAAATCATATGATTAGTGAAATAATTTCTCTAGATCAAAGAATCAAATAAAGCACATAAAAACTGTACATTAAATTAATGAAAAAGTAACATTTATTTAATGAAATAACTTCTTTGTACTAATGTAATATATTCATTAAATATATGAAACTCCTTCATAAGGTCAATGAAGTTATTTCATTTATCTAATTTTATTATTCATTGAGCACCTGAAAAATTTACATTACATCAATGAAATAGTTACATTTGTTTAATGAAATAACACACAGTAATAAAATATGTTCACAACTGTACGTAATAAAAGCAATGGAATTATTTCATTTATTCATTGATACTTTATTTCATTACACAAACAATAATATTCCTTGCTTTTGTGAAATTGTACCTAATTATGACAAAAGAAAATGTTGAACAAGTATTCACCAAATAAAACAGATTTTATTAATTCAAATGACTTCAATACACTGATATTTAAATTTTTTAAACTATTATTATGCTGATTTGAGTACGTACACATATGTACATACATACATACTCAAGTTCGGTAGCCACAAATTTATTTGTCATTGATCTAATGAATTCTATTTCATTGGAATTATGAAACTCATAAAACTTACATTTTAATAAAAGAAACTTGACATATTTGAAACTGTAGCTCAAGGTTAAAAAATGCCCATTAATACATCTTACCAAAATTCAAAGAATTTAAAAAAAAATTTAATTTTGTTGTAGTCATAAATCCAATGATTTTTTTAAATGAAACTATGAAACTTAATGAAACCATTCTGATGGAACTATTTCATAATATATATGAAGTTTCATGCATATTGTGAAAAGTTTTCATTGGATTAATGAAAAATGTTTAATGAAAGAGTTTCATTAAATATATGACGCATAATTCTTTCAGTGTAAAACGAGCTCTTTTCAATGATAAATTAAACACATACTACGATTCAACGCGCTTATAGCCATTGTTGCCATACTTAACGATTTATCGTCAATTTTCCGATTTTTGGTGCAGCAAAAAGCACTTTGCCGGTTTAAGTTCTGTTTTTGACGGTTTTCGTAGATCACATTTACTTTCAGATCTTTCAAGCAATTGTGGTTTTACAACATACTTTCTTTTAATTTATTTAGGAAATGAAGGTAATATTTATGGTATAGAAAACACAGTAGTAAAATAAAGTACGTAAATTCTGTATATAACACTGAAACGTTACGTGATATGATGTATGTAAATCATATGTGAATAGCACTACAAGAAATTAAAGTAAAGTGTGTGCTCATATTTTAAGGAGACAATGTGTGCTGTTCATAGAACACAGATAAAATTTGTATGGAAGTCACCCAAAAAGTTGAGTAACTCTCATACAAATTTTTTAGACAAGTTGTTCATAGAATACTTTCTTTACTACTTAAAATTTTTTTAATCCTTACAATATTATAAAAGAAAAAAGAGGATATTTTTCTGATATAATGGAAGAGTTTTCTTATTTCACCGTAGAAAGCGAAAGATTAGAAATTTAAACCTATTAAACTTGGAAATTAGTTTTACGATACAAATATGAAAATGCTAAATTTTTGGAATAAAGTATCAAAAAATTATGGTTCACTAATTTATCATTCTATGGCTAAGTTTGTAGCAAAAATATTAGTTTTATCGTGTTCTTTTGCAAATGCGAGAAATTAGTTAAGGAAACTATTTTCAGAAGATATATTATGTACTTGAAACTTTAATACTGGCATTTTGGATTGTCAGTTTGTTTTTGACAGATAAAAACGTTAGTCGGTTTTTGGTGTGCGATTCGATTTTTACTAAAATCTGAGCAAAAACAACGTCGCATGGACATAGCTCAGGAGCTGTTGAACATCGTCAACGACGATCCAGATTTCCTCAAAAAGGTCATAACTGGTGAGGAATTATGGGGCTATGACTTTGAAACCAAACCCAATGGAAGCATCCAGAAGAGCTAATACCGAAAAAAACACTTCAAGTTCGGTCAAATGTGAAGGGTCTGCTCACTGCTTTCTTCGACTGCAATGGCGTGGTGCGACATGAATTCTTACCAAAAGGTCGTACGGTCAATAAGGAATACTACCTTGAAGCTATGCGCCGTTTGTGCGGAAAAATTCGTCAGAAACGCATAGAATTATGGAAAAAAACAATCATGGATTTCGCTCACACATCGATGCTTGTGCGTGAGTTTTTGGCCAAAAGTAAAACCGTTATCATACCACAACCACCGTATTCACAGGATTTAGACCCCTCTGACTTTTTCCTCTTTCCAAAACTGAAGACACCGAAAAAGCGCGTTTAAGAAATGTTTCGAGGATTGGAAAAAACGCTGGCATAAATGTATTATATCTGAGGATGATTACTTTGAAAAATTTGAAATTAACGGATATTTTATTATCAGCCCTAGTATATAAATTTGTTGTCCTAATGAAATAATAAAAATGACACTTTCTTTGGTTGAATTTTTCCTGTGTTAACAAATATAAAACATAATATTAAGCACCCCAAACACGTTTCAACACTATTGGCAACAGAGTTGGTTGTTGTTCATTTCAAGACGTATGTGACTCGGTCAATTGTTAAGTTTAGTCCAGTTGGTTGAAGAAAAATCCAAAGATTTTGATTCTTTCAAGTTAACTAGCAATAGCCAGCCTGCATATACTGGCTATCTTTACAAAAGTTTTAAAGATATGTATGAATGTATTACATATTACATTTTACGCAACCTTTTCCCAAATAAAAACTATTTCTAAATAATTTTTCCAGGAAAAAGTTAGGTTTTTTTGATAGGGAATATCGTGGTTTAATTATTAGGTGGCAGCACTAGTGTTGCTGTACTAGATACATAATATTTTGTTTGTGTAAAAATTCCACATACTGTCAAAAACATGTTTACAAAACAAAGGAAAATGAAGAAAAAAAGTGTATATAAGGAAATTATTATTTTCATAAATTGTTTTTAACGCATTTCAAGCAATTAAATTATTTTTGAGGTGAGGGAAGTCGATAAGCAGTGGATTTTTCTTTTTACTGGCAGACAGCAACGCATTTTAAGGAATTAAAATATATTTGAAATCATTTTTATTGTTGCTTTTGCACTCTTTCAAACTGTTTAAATATTATTATTTTTTCACTTCACTTTGTGTAAACATAAACAGCTTTTACGCAATTAAAATATTTTTGAAAACTTTTTAATTGTTTTTTCTTTGCACTTTTTCAAGCTGTTTAAAATATTATTATTTTTTACTTCACTTTGTGTAAACATAAACAATTTTTGACACTACCTGTCGTTTTAAATAAAAAACTGTCACCTGCGCTAGTGATGCCACCTGGTTAATGCACCTTGGGGCATATATTCAATTCAATTGGTTACACTTTTAATATATTGATTGCTAAGTAATGAAACATAAATAAAATAGTTGTTTGTTTTTTGTATAATTCAATTAAAGCAAATAATAATAAAAATGAAATATTTGGTTCTGCAAGAAATTTTACGTTATGTCATGTGATATTAAGTTTACGTCAACGTTACCACTTTAAAAATTTATACTTTTTTTTGCAAATAATTTTTTAATCAGTAATTATTTACGTGAGTTAACTATTCGCAAATAAAAACATTATTTATTGTTTATGCGGAAATTTTTCTATTTGCCATATTTTTATTGGCAAATAACCTGCATGTCTAAACGTAGTAACAGATATGATATGTTTTTTTTTTATAAATTGTTAGATGTGTAGCAAATTTACTTTTCACTATAGAAGCACATAGTGTTGGAGTAAAAATTTTTGTAAAGGGGTTCCTTGCTCTCCTTCAATGATGCCCCTTGGCAAGAATTGAATTTTTCAAAAGTCTGTAGTTTCTGCGAAGTCCACTTTTTCAAAGTAATAAAAAATACCTTATGGAATTTTATCAAAGTGATTTACACTTACATATGTACGTACGTTTTTGTTTTAACTTACTTGTTGATGATATTGTAAAGTTTATTTTCTCCAATAATAACACTTGTAAAAAACTTCATTGTTAAAATACTTCAATGCGAAAGCAAAACAGCATTTGCGCTCGTATTGTTGACAAGAATTTCGACATTGTGAAACACAAATTTATATGAAAATTCTTACGTGTTCTTTCGCCCTATGATTCGAGTAACAGGTTGTAAGTAATCCAATTCGATTTTGTTGTGTGCTTGTTCTAGTCTAGAGCTTACATGCCTTATATCAAGGAATCTGTGGTACTACTACTACTACTGGGCATTGCCCGTTTGGGAACCATGCCAGGTGACTAGACCTACCCGATAACGACTTCTGTAGAAGTTGCCAAGACGAGGAGGAGGAGGAAATTATCCTTCATTTCCTCGGCACATGCCTGGCATTGGAGCATGATCGTCTAAGATACTTAGACCTCGGTCAAACCGACCGCGCTAGCCTCTTTCATAAGAAGCAGCGGATGGCTAGTATAGCAGCATGTAACGCTACACTAAGAGGTTCCCGCCTTTCCTATCCATCCGCGCCCATCTATTCCACTCGCACTATTTTCCTATAACTTCCTTTTTTCACTCCACTATCTTACTTTTCAGGCAATCAAAAGAGAACGACTCCAGGACCCAAGTGATCTGGACATCCTAGACTATTCCAGGGTATCCAGCGGCCTGCCTACTTAACCTAGCCTTGTTCGAGTCTACTGATCTGCTGTCAAAATTTATGTTTGTAGTTTTTATTTTAAAAGGACGAGTGTCCGCCGGAAAGGTATACTACAGTATCATACTAGGAAGACGTGAAGTAGAAACGCCGTGCAAAAGTATTCGATAAACCAACGTGTTTTAATCGCTAAAACGTTTTATCAAAATCAATAATAAATTTTCATGAAAAATCATGACGAGGCACATTTTCATTCGAATGGATATGTGAATAAACAGAATAGTTACTTCTTGGCATTGGAAAACCTTAAAATTATTCATTATTCACCTCTGCATCCATTAAGAGTAACAATGTGGTGTAATATTAAAATATGGTTAGGAGGAATCATTGGACGTTACTGCCTTGAAAATGAAAACGGCGTAACGGTAACTGTGAATGGGGAGCATTATCGTGATATCATTGAAAACTTTTTAATACCACAACTGCATGCTTAGGGCTTGCCTAACATGTGCTATAAACAAGACGATACGGCATCGCATACAGCCAGGATTATAACGGAATTACTGCGAGTAGTATACCTTCTCGGCGGACACCAGTTAAAACGTGAAGTATTTTAAAATTGTCTTAAATTTTATTCAATATAAAATAAAATAAATATGAAAATGATATTGGTTTCAAATATGGAAAATCGTACAATTTGGAATATAAAGACCCAGATTTAAAAAATAAAATGAAAAGGCAAAAACTTGGGTGTTGGTTTTAAAAAAATATTTGAAATTGATTGCGACCGCCATCCAATGGTCCAAATTTTGAACAACCCTGAGGCATAATTAAGGTTTTATGCTATTATGCCGAATTATCTCATCCTTTAGATCCTGAATTATTGTCGGCTTATCGAATTACACTCTTTCTTGCAAATAACTCCGAAGAACGAAGTCCAACGGTGTCAAATCAAATTATCTTAGCGACAAATTGACATCGCCACCACGTGAGATAACAAGGTCATTGAATTTGTCGAGCAAATGAGAAAACGTTTCTTTAGATGTGTAGCAAGTGGCACCGTCCTTTTGAAACCACATATCGTCCATATCTTGCCATTCGGGCCATAAAAAGTTTGTTATCATTGAACACCATTCGCAGTAACTTCCTACCCGGCCTCATGTTGGAAACAACTCACCTATTCCGCAGCATAATGAATTCAAGCACCTTGGTATTCACCTCAACCGTTGGCTGACGTGGAAGTCTCACATTGATGCAAAAGTCCCTCAGTTGAAATTAAATTGGCTTATGGGCTGAAATTCTACATAGAAATTAGATTGCAAACTTTTGTTGTACAACGCAATACTAAAGCCCATATGGTGCTACGGAATTCAATTATGGGGCAGCATCAAACATTGAAAACACATTGAAAAGGCGACAAAACTTTGAACAATTACTGCAGCTCCATGGTATGTAAAAAACTCCCGAATTCACAAGGATCTGTGTGTTCCACTGGCCAAAAATAAATTTTCAAGGTATGCGATAAGATATATCAGCAAATTGGAACTACACCCAAATCCTCTTGTATGAAATATACTTAATTTTAGCGGTCACACTCGGTTGAGAAGAAGCGATACCCTTGCTACTATCAGAGCGTTAAATAGGTGATTTCACCGATATAATATGCGCAAAATAAATCCGTTTGTCTAGCATCGGCTGGACTTGTTCATTTTTTTCATTTAGTATTAACGTCTAGTTCACAATCAACATCGGCCCTTAAATTTAACCACCCGATTTAGATAATTTCAACAGTTGAATATAAATCCTTCAATTCACTTAATGAAGTATGTGGCGGCCAAGATTCAATTCAATGGAGATTCAATTGACAATTGGTTTGAAACCTGAGTACTTAGGTATGAAAAAAGATAGAAGCAGTACCAGTTACATTCACATTTTAACACAACAGGACCTGACTCAACACAACGGGACCTGATTGGACCAAATAGGCTGGCTTTACAATAGCTGGCAGCCTGTCAAATTAGTAAAGATTTGGTTAGAATAGAAGCAACTTTTTGCACTACTGTGCACCTACATTTAGCTCATGTATAGTAAAATGAAAACAAATAAATAAATAAATATAAAAAAAATATATTTTGATTTCTTTCACATTTTAAAACAAATGTTCTCACGAATCAGCATAAAGTTTTATGTTACCGCAATAAAGGACTCTACACCTTCTTTAAATTGCAAACATTTGCTTAACATTTGATACCGAAAAGTGGTGAAATGTAAAGCATTTAACATAAATTTTCCCTATTTCATTTTCCACAGCATACCCGTGCCATAGTAACATTATGTTAATAACATAATGTAAAATCATAAACATCCTGATAAAAACTACATTACATGTTGTGGTGTCTTAAAGGACTAAAACTGTTAAATGCTTTTAGCTCGTTTAAAAGCCAAAAACGAGAGCAGTTATGAAACATAAGTTTACAGTTTCGTGCAAAAACTTTAAAGACAATGAAATTGTTGTTGTCGTTGAGGGGGTTGACAGTGTGAAATTGAAACACAATTTATTTTATTCGAACACGGCACTTGTTCAGTTTCGTTTTTATAGTGCGCTCGTATGGATGTTACAAAACGGATAAAACGGGCGCGTTATGTTTAACACACACACATACGCAACGTGAGTGTTTTTGTGATTTGGAGAAAAGAATGATAAAAATTAAACAAGAAATTTATCAATATGAATGTGGCAAGAATGTAACGGAAATGAGAAAAGTCAAATGCATATTTGAAAATTTCATGTGAAATTATTGTTGGCGAAAAAAATTCTAATGTAAAGAAAAAAATTATTCAAGAAAATATAAATTCCAGTAAAAAGGAAATTATGAAAAAAAAATTAAATATGTAAAAATTAATATTCATAAAAATCAAAAAATTTAAATAAATAATTTTTAAAGTAGTAAAAGCTAATACTTAAATAACAGTAATGTGGTTTTATTGATAAGTGCTCAAAATGTAAAATTTTTAAATGCTGTTTAAACAAAAAGTCATTAAAAATTGTGTGCTAATTATTTTTTTCAAATGGTAATTAAAATAAAAAAATCCTATCAAAATATATTATTAATTTTAAACCAACCAATAAAAACGTGTTAAATTTCCATTTGAAGGCATATTTGTTTGCTTAATTATAAGTGATTAAGTTAAATCAAAGTCACTCAAATAAAAATAATAAAATCACAAAATTAATATATTCATACTCCTACTATGTGTTTTAGCCACAAAAAATACAGATATTACTTATTATTATTTACATACATAAAATGAAAAAAATATACAAAAAAAAAAATTTTACAAATTTTTGCATGTTTTACTGACATAATAAAACAGTTGTGCCAGTAACGACAAAGAAGAAAAATAAATGAAAATATACATTTTTCCTCCTACTCGCTTTCCTGACTGGGATTTTAGTGCACAAAATTATAATCCAAACGAGCATTGACGCCCCCTTTTTATACAACTTTTAACGTTGTGTAAAGAAACACAAAAAAAAAAATATATATATATTGTAATACTCTACTACAAAATCATACTACAGCAGACATTTACTTTACAGACTTTAACAGATTTTTAGAGCATAAATAAAGTTTGGAAAAAGAGAATTTATAATTAAGATTGAAACCTGTTTAATCCAAGTAACGCTTTATTAACACAATAGTTAAATTTTTTTTTATAAATTAATGCATGAACGAGATTTTAAACCATGGAGGAAAATAAATATCTTTATTCATAGAATGAGTATAAATGAATAATGGTCAAAAGTGATGATTGATTTTAGTGCTTAAATTGTGTAAAACAATACTACCCGCTGCAAAGCAAGACGAATTCATTTTAACAGCTTGAACTGGATTTACAATAAATACAACAATTCAAAAACAATATGATGTTTTCTTGCTGCTTAAGCGATTCATAAATTAAAAATATTTTATAAAAAATATGTACATATACATAAACCGAAAACAACTATTGAGATTCGATGTTTTACAAGTCGAAAAAAGTATAACATTTGCTTTTTCAGTTACACCTAGTGAACGTGAATTTGTTTTGCTGAAAATCATGTTTTAGATTTTCGCCTTAATGCAATAAAACTCCGCTATGACGAGCTTTTTCTAGCAAAAATTTCAAACCAAAAAGTGTTCCTTAAAAGCATCTGTTTACTACAAAACTAGCCATAACAATTAAAACTAGTTATCAGATTATATAAAGCGAAGTAGTAATTGAAATGCTGGAGACATAAAAAAAAGTAAGAAAGAATACTTGAAATGCGAAGTAATAATTGAAATGCTGAAAACATAAAAAAGCAGTAAGAAAGGTTCTGTATATGTCAAGACCCGACATATCGATAAGAGTTCGCCTCTCTATAGCGAAGTCTGATCGATTAAAAAATCCATTATACTTTGTCTTAAAATATTTTTTATATAAATATATGACAAATTTTTGATTGACATATTGAATGCGCTTAATTTTGTCGCGGAAGAAGAAGTGCAGAAAATGAATGGAGAAGAAATGTAGAAATGAATGAAAATGGATTAATTCTTGCTGAAAGCCAGATTTGAACTTTAACCAGAAAATAATTACAATATGTAATACATATCAGAAAAAGTTATCTTGTTAGAGTTTTTAGAATTGTGTAAAACTATGTCTTCCTTTTTAGAAAAAAAAAAAAATGTTGCAACAGAATCTCAACAAATACTGGCTATAACAATTTATACAACATTTATAAAACAATTTAAGTCTTGTGAACTTCATATAGTGAGCAAATTACAGCAACGCAATCTCCGTCTACTTTCATTAAAAACAAGTATAAAAATTAATTAATTTGTGTTTGTATGGTTTTTGTGCAAGCGGAAAGCGTGTGTTTGCCAAACCGTTTGCGTAGTTTATTTGGCCCTTAAATCTATAGCTTGGATTATACAAGTACATATATATTAAACGAAGAAATTAATAACTCTGTTTTTATAACTATATTGCATATTTGGATATGCGTTTTTTTGTTATATGGAAGATTAATTGTAAAACATATATAAACTCTGATACCGTTGGCAATCCAATTTTTTAATGTGTTTGATATCAGAAAAAAATTTGTTTTGATAAGGAAGTTTTTCGAGAATTGAAGCATTAAACACATAGATCACAGCGGACTTCAAGACTTCAGAATAGCAAATGAATTTGTTTCCATAGTACACTTCAGTGTGTCCTTAGAGTTCTTGACTTTACAAAATACTATTGCTTTAGAGGACGTATTCAATTTGTATCAACGTTTCATGAAAAAAGTTCTCTTTAAAAAAAGCCTTAAAAAGATAAAAACAGCAACATAAAAGGTTTTCTTTGCTACGCTTAATTCAGGTTAGGCGTGCTTTCTAAAATGAAAATATAATCGGATATATCAGTCATAAAGCAGCTATGGGCTGAAAAACAGCTCTCTAGTCATGGTAATTATTTCTTAAATGCAGTCAGGCTTGTTGTTTGTGAGAACAGTATTAAAATATTTAAACTTTACGACAATATACAGAAGTTTTTAAAAAAACAAACAATAATTCGGCTTGAGAAGGGAAAATCTACACCTGTCTCTTTTAAAGTTTTTCGTCAAAGATATGCAATTAAAGCTGTTCGTAAGTGAAGTCAAATTAACCATTATAAATCTAAGCATTTTGTAAAATTAAAATTTCTTGCTTTGTAAGTATGACCATATTTAAAAAAGTAAATTTATTTATGAAACTGAACTTTAATTTTTTTGTTTTTTAAGTTATATTAGAAAATTAAATATCTCCAAAAGTTAAATTTTTATACATATTTTTTTCGACACTGGTCACACTGTTTTTATTTTGTGGTCAACAAAAATAGAAATTAGTTTAATTGGACTGCGGCAAAAAAATCAGCATGGGCAACAATCTGCAGTCGTGTCGTCTTGCTGTTGTCAAAATAATGTTCGCAATTGATTACATATATTTTATACTTGACATATTGAAGTCGATTGTTTGCTGGCTTTAATGTGCTTAATGTTAATGCTTCATATTAAATTATTATATAAGGTTTTTTGTCAAGAAGAGACTGCAAATACAAACCAAGAAGAAATAATTTTATATATTATTATAGAAATAGTACAATAATTTCTAAAAGGAATGCTATATTTTTAAAGCGCACCAGAATATCGATAATAAGGCATGTTCTGTTAAAAGCGGATCACTTGAAACTAACGTTTTCATTAAGAAGGCGCCAACTAGTTGTTGAGTCGAAAAAAACATTCTAGGTGCGAATTCTGCAACAATAACAAGAATTGTTCAATTTTCAACTAATATTGTCGCCTAGATTAACGAGTATACGATATGTATGTTTATCAATAGCAAAATTGAAAAATTTTTTAATCAATTGATAAAAAAATATACGAAAACTACAACAAAGTTTTGAAAAATTCAAAAAAAAATATTACCATCAATCTATAAGCAATTAGAATTTGCAAGTTTGCCAAATGGTAACACAATAAAAAGTGTTGCTGAATGTGCCATAAAGTAGTACAATGATCAAATTTCGTGTTAAATTTGTAAATAATAAGTTTTTAAACAGAATTGCACTACTGGTAAACAAATAACCCTTAAAATTGCTGATTTCAACTTGCAAGATTTAACTCGCAGGAGTATACTGAATTAGCTGAAATTGTTTAAACTATACTTTCAAAAGGGAATAAATTTAAATATTTATTATTTTTGCAGCTAATAGGCTTTTTCCACTGAACAACATCTAACATCTACCATCAGTTTTTGAAGATGATACCATCTTCCCATAGGACATACATTGTACTAAAAGTCAACATTTTTCAACATCTTTATAAAATGTTCCTATCTCATTTTATTCCATTCAACATATTTCGATTATTTCAGTGTCATCACTAGAAAATTGGCAATAATGTCGATTATTCTTGTGGCATCACTAAAAAAAAATGTCATTTATTTTGAAAATTAAAAAAAAATATATAATGTATTTATATTGTTTGCATGTGCGTTTTCTTTTTCTGTATTAATTTTTGTTGTGTTTTTGTTATATTTTGTTTATATGCCCTACATTTTCTTTATAGACAGTTGTACATGAATTTTATATTCCTCCTTATGTTTTTCATATTCATTTTTTTCCAAAAAATTTTGATTTTTATTTTAAAATGGAAAAAGTAATATTTTTGATTGATAGTAGATGTTAAATGTGAGCAAGGTAAACATATTTTCACATTTTCAACATCTACATAAAGATCGTTTTATTTTTTATAAAAAATTCAACAATTCGTTATCATCGTCAGGAAAATTAATATGTTATTCCTGATTATGATAACAAATTGTTATCGAAATATTGAAAATAAATACTGTTGAATTTTATATAAAAAATAAAGCGATCTTTAGATGCAAAAATAAGAAATATTTACTTACGAGTAAACAAGATCGAATAATTAAATAGGAAATAAATTTATTTACAATTAAATTTTGTTGATATGTTTTCATTTATTTCAATAAAAAGTTTATGAAATTTCATCCTTTTATTTACTTAAAATACTGAATTAAAATATTGCTGAATTTGAATTATTAGATCATTTTTATTTTTAAATTCTCAGCAATTTGTTTAGATTGTTGGGATATAAATTTGAATGTTTAAGAATATCCTATGAAATGTCGACATATAGATAGCTGGGAAACATATAAAACAAGCTATTTATAATTTTTTATTGGTACTGCTGAATTTGTTTTGTCAATTTTTTTTATTTCTGGTACAATGCAGTGCATTCAACTTTATATTACATAGAAATGATTGAGAATTTAAAAAGAAAAATGGCTTAATAATAACAGTCAAAACACAAGCTTTTTCTTTTCCCCACATCTCTTCTTCTCTATACACTGTTCAAACAAGTTAATAACGGCAAGGGCGTTGCCAGCTAGGATATATAGAATACAAGCTGTTTATAATTTTTTGATTGGTATTAATAAATATTAGACTCTAATAAAGCGATTTATTTGAGAGAAAGTTTTCTTACTTTACTTTCTGTTACAGAATCTTTCCTAAAAACTTTTTGAATTCACCAACCATCAAGACAAATATTTCACAATTAATGTCCGGGCTCCAAACTGGCATAAATTTTGTTTTTTTTTGCGACAACTTTTTTATTATTATTAAGAAGTTTTCAGCTTTTAATTTTGAAAAACAAAGTTTGTAATATTTTGAAATTTTCTTCTATTAATAACTATAAAAACTAACAGCCTTATTCATAAAAAAATATTTTATGTTTATTAAACTTTTGTTAGATAAATTTCTATACAAAGTTTGTCAAAAGGGGGTTAATAAACATAAAATATTTTTTATGCATAACATCGTAAAAAATTTATAACCGTTATAGCAATTTATTATAACATGCAACAATTAAATAGCCTTATATGTATGTAAATATAAATATTAAATAAATTTGTAAGCATTTATGATTGCCGTGGGCGTTTTGACAGACAATTTAAATTCAATACGAATTTTAAATATTATACTATTGTCAAAATGTAAGAGTAGACTTACTAATTAATAATAATCTGCATATTTTAACTAGGTGCTTCAACTTAAATTAAGGATGTAGGAGAATTAATTTTTTGTTGCTAGTATGATTTCTAAATTATTGTTTTTAGAATATTCTATTCTTTTATGCTTCTATGCTTGTTTTATTTATATTTAGCAGTATATATTTAGAAACACAACTAAATTTCCGGCATGTATGACAAAAAAAAAATATTTATTGTGAAAGAACGGTAGATTAAAATAGTGTCCAACACTAGCAACTACTTTTTCCATTTTTCAAGCTTCCACGGCTGCAGAACTCTTTATTTCTTGAGGCTATCCAGCAATCAACCCAATCAATTTTTTTAAAATTTTTTTTTTTTAGAAAATGTTTTTTATGTATATAAATTAATTTGGTATCTATTGGAAAAAATCTTTGCATAATATTCTTCATTCTAAAATTCAGTCTTTAAAAATTGATGCAGAACACAACGTACTTCTTTTTTCTTTACTGTAACAGAACATAATTTTTAATAACAATTTCAATAATTCACATATAATGCATACAATTATTATTTTGGCTACAAGGGATGTTACTCTCTAATTTACAAAATCTTACTAGTGCATTTCCAGTAAAAAGGCGTAGTTTTATAACAGTTGTTTTCGCGACAGAAAAAAGTAGTGTTACAGCAAAAAGAGAAGAATTTTGTGAAGTTTGTTCTAGGTTAGGTAGGCAGCCCACTGGGTTTCCTGCATGTCTTGTAGTTCTCCAGCTCACTTGGGTGCTAAATTTGATTCCATTGTTTTTGCCTATATGAAGGATAGGTGAACAGATAGATGTGAAAAGGGAAAAATATAGAAAACTGTTCTATATGGTGTTACATACGTACTAGCCATCCACTACTCCTTATGAATAAGGAAAGTGCGGGCAGGTTGATCGAAGCCTGACATGATAGGCTATTGAATCACCGCTCGCTTAGATACTAGAGGGCTGCTCAAGCACAAGAAAAATGTCTTACAAGACATCGTAATAATTTCAAGTACTATCCATCCTTTCACATTTCAAAACGAACACTTCAGTGCCGAAATGTTCTAAACACATAAACGACTACTGTCTTATAAGCATTTAGAACAAACGGAACCACAAACAAGTAGAACCAACTGAAATAGAACAAAATTGAAGTAGAACGTCAAGTATTG
Source organism: Thecocarcelia acutangulata (assembly GCA_914767995.1). Lineage (NCBI taxonomy): Eukaryota > Metazoa > Arthropoda > Insecta > Diptera > Tachinidae > Thecocarcelia > Thecocarcelia acutangulata. The sequence goes on along the minus strand of OU612094.1, from coordinate 164,048,695 downwards.
AAGTAATGTTCTGCTACAGTTTTGTTTATAAAATTTGTTGTTGTTCACGGTTTTTGTCTTTGTATTGGTATACAAAGCACGCTCATTTGCCAATGTGTTAGTGCCAATGTTTTAATGTACTCGTTATGTTTTGCTATGAGTCATCGTTTATTTGCTTCAGCTAATGTTTTGTTTCGGGTTTTGCTATGAAACAGAATTCAAATACAGTCAAGCACTCTCGTATATATGTTTCAGAACTATGAAGAGTTTGTTTTATTTCCAAATGTTTTACTGCTTGTTTATTTTATTTTAAATATTGCTCTCATTTTATACTTTTACTAGTTACCCTAGGGGGTGGTGCTCCAATTCCGGGCATGTTCCGAGGAGGTAAAGGGTAGTCTCGTCTTTGTCTTGGCCACCGAAGTCGCTGTAGAGCAAGCCCAGTCTCCCAGTATGTTTCCCAAACGGGAAATATCCAGTGATGACTGCCACTGTAACTCCCACTTTACATCTGGTTAGCTTTAAGAGCTCCTTTGTTCTTTGTGATATGTGGCCACAGGTCCCTTGTTATAAGACATGTAGACCTTCTGAACCATTTCTTTTGGGCATATTCCAGCGTATAGAACTTTATTATTTTCCAGCACGCTGACAAAGATTGCCCACAAAAGAGATCGATATCCCTATCCTCTAGGGTTATCCCTTCTTTGGCTAATTCGTTAGCGTGCTTTTGCCTTTGTTTGACCTGTGTTGACGTACCTATTTTAGGGTTAGGTTAAAATGTCACGCCATCTTGCTTAAAGATTCCTGGACTAGACTGGAATTAGTGTATATTCCAATTAGAGAGTTGGTGGCGGCTTTACTATCCGTTACTATTATGAGACCGTCAGCCATCTGGTCGCTTTATTTATAACCGATATCTCAGCTTGAAGAACACTACATCCGTCTGGCAGTCTGAAAGATATTTCACGGTTATTTTAATCATTAATAAATCTTAATGTTCGAAAAAGATAAGAGTTTTCTAAATATAAAAGATCTTGGAGTTAATAAAAAGAAAAAAAATTAGAAAGATTCAAGACTCCAAAGTGCCTAATTAAAACCTTTAACTCTAATCTTGCTCTATTCTTTAAACCTTTACCTTAAAAATGAAACATATGTATATGCCACTAGTGGATTAATGCAAGTTTTTAAATATTTATTTATTTTATATTTTTTATACTCGTAATACACAGTGTGGGTTTCAGAATGAATTTTGCAAGTATTTTTTACATTCATAACACTTATTAGCTTTGTTTGGACTGTTGAAGCGAGTGAAATATACAATGTATACCAGCTTTACAAGCAATTTAGCTTTTTCAGTTTTGGCGCTATTTCTAACACCGTTGTAACAACACTTGTGTTACTCTCAAATAGCAACACTTTCTTTTAGTTTTAGGTTTTGTTCCTGCTTGTAAGACCGTAAACTCAAAAACATTCTGTTACTATGCTTTGTATCGCAGGCGCTTAGTGATTTTATTGTATTGCGCAATTATGACTCAAGAGTAGCACATGTGTAAGTTTTTTCTCACACAAGCTTTGTGAAAAGATCTACAAGAAGAATATTTTATACTTAAATAGATTCCGCTAAAAAGATATCTGTATCAAGGTTTCAGAGAAATCCGCTGAATATTTGTAACATAAAATAAAAAACCGTTTGGACAATTTTGACCCATTAATACAGGATAAAGGTTAAACTTTTTAAAACGGAATTAGATGAAGAACAAAAGCCAATTTAAAACTTTTAAAGCGAGGAAAAATTAATTCTTCCGTTTCACTTACAAAAGTTAAAACGGGCAGTTTGATTAATGCTGACGAGAGAAGAAATGTGGCAATTTTGTTAAAAAAAACAGTTTGGCAACCATCAGATAGAAAACAAGGCTTTAGTGCAATACAAAGAAATTATTCATTATTTTTCTCTTATCTTTAAGCTAAAAATAAAAAATAGTTTCATATTTGTATAAAAAATACTTCCATATCAAACAAACAGTATGCATATCAAAACGTTCTTTTTGTATATAATTTAAAAAAAAAAACGTGCTACTTTTTAAGAGCCCTTTAATTTCGCTCATTGCTAATATTTTTTGTGGCGATTTGTTGGGGTCCGATGTGGTCTATTATAAGGAAGAATTTTGTTATATTCTCGGCTCATGCTTTTAGTAAAAATCGCGTAAAAAATCAAAAAGGCACATTTTGTTCTGCTACTCCTCATATGATATAAATCGGTGTTCCGACAGATCATGTATTGACCGGTACAGATGAAAGTGAAATGTCCGATAAATAAGGCGCAGTATTTCAAAACCACATTTTAAATATTCGACACATGACACATCTTATTTTCTCACTGAAGGTACCCTCCTTATTGGCTTCTAGAAGCAATAGATGTGCTTAAACTGCATCTTTAAATTATAAAAATTCCTCCAACTGGCGCTTATTTAATAGCTTTAGATATTTTTTATGATGATAATAACTACAAAGTAAATAATAAGATGGGTTTATGTTGTTCTTCATTGAGCGACCTAGTTATCAAGTTGGTTGTTATTTACGAATTGTAACGTAAGCCTTGGCCCATGCATCTTTCTCAAAATGGTTGAAACTTATTTGTGATTCTATATTTTTATTTCTCAGGGATTTTTAGTAGCTTCCTAAATAAAAAATATATAGAAATAATGTTTGTTAATGCAGAATTTTAATAAAAATAATTTATTTACTTCTAACAATGTGTTTGTTGGCTGACTGTAATTTCATCCTATGCTTTCAGGCATTCATACATTTCTCTTATCGCAAGAGTTGTTTTTCTTGTTTAATAACAGAATTCATTGAATTCGTCAATAAATTGTTTGAATAAAAATAATAATATAAAAGGGCTTGTAAAGAAATTCGTAGATTCAGTCAACCACCTTGTAAAAACAGTTGTGGCACGAAAGCTGATAAAAAGAATATCAGCTCAATTATAAATAAAAATTCCGTAGAAATTTTATCACTTTTCCCTTTCCTCCAATTATGAACAAAAATTAAGTATGAGGTTTTTATTTTTTCTTTTCTCCATTCGTTGAAAACACGAAAGGGAGATCAGCTCTTCAATTCTCACGGACAAAAATTGTGATTTTTTTTTCCGTTAGGAATAAATTCCCAGAGAAATAAATTCCGTGAGAATATTCATTCAATTGGGCTGTATGTGTTCGAAATTTTTCAGTATACATACGAGTATGTATATGTTTACATACAGTGGCGAGCACTTGTGGGTTAATGCGTACAAAATGTTACTTTAAAGCGCTAACCATGTTTTCAATTTAAAGTATTAATTAGAACACTAGTTAAATGATGTAGAAACAATTTTCGCAATATCTGATAAGATCTGGGGATTTGGTGAAAAAATCACTTTTGACCGCTTTGTTTTTTATAGTCTGGTATCACCAAAAATCGGTACAAATCTACTGTTTTTTCCGTAATTTCAACTCTTTTTAACAATATTATTGCCAAAAATATTTTCAAAGAGGACACGTTTTCAAAATACATTTTTTTTGTGAAATATTTAATAACACATAAAAATTAGAAAAATATCCGTTCTTACGAAACTTTAAAAAAACATCAAGTAAAGGAAACGATGAGGCACGGTGGTGGAAACTGTTTCTGTTGGTGGCATATCGGTCCATTGGTTAAAATCTATGGTGTAATGAAAAAGATACGCATTCCAGAAAACAATTTAATAGATTTTATGGACCAAACTGCTTACCCAGAGGAAGAAGTGGTTTTTCAACAGGACGGTGATCCACAGCATACAGCAAAGAAAGTGAAGAATTTGCTTTTAAATAAAAAATTCCAAACTATGTAATGGCCAGCGCAAAGCCCGGATCTAAATCCGATCGAAAATTGGTAGGCTTTGTTAAAAAAACGTCTTGCACGTTATGATAGTTCACCAACTTCTTTAACAGAGCTTTGGTAACGAGTTCAAACGGAGTGTTCGAACATTCCAAACAAACACATCGAGAATCTGGTCGAGAGTATGACTACGCGTGTAAAAAGCGTCATTAAAGCAAAACGGCTTTGGACCAAATATAAAGAAAAAGTTCTTAAACGTGCAAAAGTGGATATTTCAGTTTCTATCATAATTATTTTTTTTTTTCTTTTCTTTTTTCTTAAAACAGTATTTTACTGAACAATTTAAATAAAAATTTAAATTGGTTTTATTTATTTTTATGTCTTTAAATGTAGTTTTAAACTAAAAGTTGTTAGCATGTAGCCACAATTGCACGCCACTGTATGGCAATAGGGATAAGTGGTAGTCAAAATAAATGTATCGTAGATATCATACAGTAAGTTTATGTGTTTCTAAACATAACGCCATCAAATATTAGTCGATTTACGGTTTTTTAATCAAACACAAAAATGCGTAGCTATTGTGCTTGTCCGCAGTAGCACTCAGAGCCTGTGGCAGCAATCGAACCTGCGTCCATCGGAGTGTCCTTAAAACCTGTAAACGATAAGGATGTTTTATGTAGTATTTTGGAAAGGATCACAAATCTACACTATTATATAAATAAATAAAAAAAAAGAAACGTGAAGATCGTTCTGATGGTTAGTTTTGCCAGACTTGAAAATTTCAAAAAGCAGTATTCTGCCTGCAACTGTTTTGTAACTGAAAAAAGAAGAAAAAGAAATGGTTTGCTTCTCAAAATTAAATGATGTTTAAATTAAATTTTAACTTCAAACATTTTCTTTTTTTAAGTATGAGTTGTAAAGAAGACGTATTTGTATAAAAATAGCAAAAACTTGAACGACCTACAACTTAATAAAGTTTTTTTTTGCTTTTTGCCGTCTGCCTTTCCTTCAGCAGAGGTCTTTCACTCTTCAGCTATTAAAGTTGTTTTAAATTTTTGCTCTTTTGCTACATCCGTTTGTAAATTATGCGGGAAAATTTAATTTGTGCTCTGTTTCCTCTATAACAAGACTAAATTTTTTTTTATATTTTATTTTCAAAGTCGTTTAGCGTTGAAATATTGAAATAAAACGAAATTTACAACTAAAACTCTATTAAATCGTCTATTACAAAAACAACAAAATAAAAATAAAAAATAAACAGAAAAATAATGAGTGCAAGTGTTGAAAAATATTTTTCATCTAAATAAAGTTTTCTTTACGAAGGGGAAAGCGCAAAAATAAATCCAAACTTTTTTTAAATGGCTACTCCATAGCGAAGAAGTGTTAACAAAACATAATAATTACTTTATTAAAACATGGATTTAGCAGGCAGTTTAGATTTTACTTGTATAAATAAAGTACATACATATGTATGTATATAAAATAGCAAAAGAAAAAAAATGTAACCCTGAAAACACAAGGCAAACAGTTAGAGAATTTTCAAGATTTATTTAATATTAACGTTTGCAGCAATTATGAAAATCAACAAATAAAAATAAACAAATAACAAATGAATTTTACACTCCCTTTACCTTTTTACGCTATAAAGTGTTCACACCGGTGTTTGTAGAAATACTTTAAGAAAAAAATGCAATTGCTGATATATAACATCTTATATGAAAACCTCAGCGGCATCAGCAAAAGCATTACTCGTAAATCGACAGCCGTTCGTGTTCCATGCTAGGCAGTAAAGTTTTTCCGCAGAATAGACTTAAAATTTTTGATAGCCACTAGCTGTAAACTAAGAGCATGTTCACACGAAGGCGCGGCCCAATCTTAATTTAACCAACATGATTCGCTATACAGAATTTTGAGAGCAAACCATCTAGGTTCATTTTGAACCTTGTTGCGAATCAGGCAAATACCACTATCATCCCCAAATCTGATAATTATCGCTAGTTTATCTGAACTAGCTCTCAAAAAATGTAAACAAAGAAAAAACATAATTAATGAGTGTGAAATCAAAAATTGGATAAAGATTTATATAAAAATTTGCAAAAAGCAGTATGTCAACATCAGTACGAAGCAAAAACGACCGTCTGAACACCTAGCTTCGCAATCGTGCATATTACCCTTTGAACATGGTGTTACACTGTTTTTATTTATTTCTGTTCTCCTTTTTCTCTTTTCATATAACACTCTGAAGGCTACTTCTGTTTTGTGTGATCATGCTTTAATATTCGATGCCAAAAAATAAGTTTTTTATATAAAATTCTTGAAACTCACTTCGTCGCTTCGAAGTAGTATGTTTATGAAAGTTTTTTAATCACGAGTTTTTCATTGTTGTTAATTTTTGAACTGTTTTGAAATTAAGAGTGAAGAGAATCAACTGGACATTTGTGGAGATTGCTCTCTTTATCTTAGTTATGTCGAAAATATGCTATACAGCAGTGATGATGAACGTTTGGTTGAAGATGAAGATAATCAAGGTGCATTAACGTATACACGGTGGCAGCACTACGACATGTGACAATTTTTTGCTACTGGCAATATAGTAAGCTATTTACGTCAAATGTATTGTTTACATTTTTGAAAGTGAATTAAGTGTTTTATTCTGAATTAAACATATACAAATTATTTTGTGAACATAAAAATAGTTCAAATACATATAATTTATAATTATGAAAAGGTAAATTCATAGTGTATGATTGTGAAAATAGTTACAAATATTTTTGATAAACATAGTGTTGGGAACCTCTGTTCTACTATATTAAATATTAATCTAGCTATCTTTGGAATATTAATAATACTGTTTTTTTACTCAGAGTTTTATGTCACATAATTTTCATTCTAGTATGATACAAATTAGTTTTTAGTTTTTCAACAACCATTTAACAATAAAGACGTAAACTTTTATTTAATTTAAACTCCATCCTGAAATTTTAATATAAAAAGCTCTAGACGATTACTGGAGGTTTTAATAGCTTACCAGATGCCTGTTTTTGTTGTATTGTTGTAATTTTGTTCTAGTGCTGCCACCGTGTATACGTTAATGCATCTTGAGGATAATATTGATGGACTGGAGTATAATATGGAGCATCTATCGGGTGACAACGTTCCGTTGAATATTTTACAGCGAACTGTGAACAAAACAAACATAATTACAATACCTAAAGTAAGTTAACAAGGGAAAATTTTTTATACAGTTCATGATCCAAAACAAAACTGTAAAAACTTGCACGATCCTCTTCGTTGTTTCAAAAAGTTCTTAATGACGAAGTTTAATATGAAATTTTTCAATGAAATAATGCTGTGTTTAACGCAAAAAAGTGTACAGCTAAATGATATGTAGCCATAATGTATAAAAATGTAAGAAAATACCTTTATCTCGTAGAGGATTCTTAAGGAAACATGTGAAGAAAATACTGACAGTGCCTACATTACAAACTAATTTAAGAAGAAGAAGGAATTTGTGTTGGGGTCATAAGCTCCAGAAACAACGACATATGATAAAACTTGTAACAAAAGAACAATTGTAAGCTTTGTTAGCACCATAAACGTCGAGTACGAGTAACAAAAAGTACCTCTAAAAACAAGTATCGAGCATAAAGCTGAATTTGCTGCAAAATTAATGACAATATGACTTATTTAAAGAATATATATTTTATAAAAATATATTTTAAAAAGGAGGTAAATATGAGTTCTTTATGTATAAATACCTGTGAAAAAGATAAAATTGATCTTAGTTTTTATTTAAAAGAAAAATAAAATATATGAAGCAAAAATTACATAGGACTACAACTTTGCTTCTGATATTTTTTTCCAAAACTCGAAGCTTAATTTGAAAAAAACTGACTCAAAGTATTGTCCATTGCTGGCCACTACTCCCTCCCGTCTTTTGGGCATCGTATGAATCCTGCGTTGAAAAACCTGGTCATGTTTTGAAACGATGCACCAATCGATCCAATTTTTACTTTTTCATAAGACCAGAAGTACTAGTCAGCAAGACCGTATGACACTAACAGAAACAAGTGATAGTCCGAGAGAGCATTGTCTAGAGCAGTGGTGCCCACAAGTTCTATATGAAAGAGTAAGCACCAATATATTTAAGGAAAAAGTACTTTTATTTAATATTTTTTATTGTAAAAAGCAAAACAATTTACAAAAATAAAATTCACACTTATAATCGCTTTGTTAATGTTTACCAGCAAAACATGCGAATGTGTTGTTGCTTAGCTCTTGCGTGTGTGTAGTGAAGAACGACAAAAAAAATATAAGACGAAGATGTTTGTGTATTTTTCATTGCTAGTGCTGAGTTTAGTATGTGTGTATTAAAGAGTACAGCCCTATAGCTAAGCGCTTTTAAAAAAACAATTGAGCATCAGGCGTATAGGCCTGGGCACGTCTGGTCTAGAAAATACGCTGAGTGGTGTACCACTTCCCATTTCGACGTTTCCTAGTGTGTTTTAACCACTTTCCCAACGTGCGATATCACTTGATCATATCTCTCGTTGTATTGCAGCCAATTGCTCGGCTCAAACGTATTAATTGCATTCGATAACGATCGCTTGTGATTGCTTCATTCGGTTTTAACAGCTCGTTCCGACCTGATCTCACCAAATACTGAGCATGGCCTTGGAGTGGTAAATATTCAGTAAATATCCTTGTTATTATTGCAATGAAACCATTTTTCGTCCCCAGTCACAATGCGATGCAGAAATCCCTTCCGTCTTTGCCATGCAAGCAGCTATTCAAGCATAAACGTCGTTCAATATCTCTCGGCTTCAACTCGTACGGCACCCAATTTTCTTTGCCTAAAGACTACTAAATTAATTGTACAAAATTTGGGAAAACGGAAATCAGGCTTTGCCAAAAAACTGCACCAAAAGTTCCTGATAGCACGGATTTCAGCCCGCCGTTAGGTGGTTTTATTTTAAAGATCATTCTTAAGCTGATACTTTGGCCAAAATATTCTAGTTCTGATTTAAACATTATATGACAGTATTAGTACTCCCTGATATTTACGGTGCATGGCCGATTTTGAGGTGATGTTATCTTATAACCTGTGTACGAGTACATTATAAATCAGAGCTACTGTAAGGACGTATAAGTTGGTAAACGACTTATGCTATTTATTAACTATTTAAGCACCACCCAAAGTCGAATCGTAGCCTGCGCACAAAGCAGAAAATCTAAAGCTTCTGCTTAGGACAGGAATTTGCCACCTATATAAGCCTTGCAAGCCACATGGGAATGCGCCAAGTCATGTGGAATTGTTTGCCGTGGGATTCGGCCGTAATGGACGTAAATCAATTACACATCTATGTGTCCATTCGCTTAATGAACCTATTTCATATGAGAAATTTTGTACTCAAAGATGTACGTTGAAATATGTTGAATGAAAATTAATTTCTACTGTGGATAAATAAATAGTGCTAAAAGAAAAGTCAGTTTAGATTTTGATAATAGTGCGATATTTCGTTGTAAAACTTTGAGATTTAATACGAAATCTTGTTAAATGAATGTAAAACACTAATGTAGATGCTTGGCTTTGATTTTGGTCATTTGCTGATTTCATGTTAATTTAGCATGATTTCATGTAGAAATTCAAATATAGTTTGGCTATAGGAGCTTATTGTTCTAGAGTAAAAAATTAAACATATATTTTTGTTGTTGATTATACATATGTTTGTATGCTAGTTTTGAGTTGTTAATGCTAGTTTTGTGTTCGTTTTCCCTTCTCTAATCAGTAAATATAATAATAATAATAATAATTAATGGCTGTAATCAAAGATTGATTAAAGAAGGCAATACAATTTGATTAAAGCAGAAAATACAAAAGTACAACTAGCTGTTAAGTAGCCGCTATTCGTAGGCTAGCACTAAGTCTAGTAGCTTAAATTACTAGCACTACCAGTCCCACGAGCCCCAAGAACTATGAAATAAGTGCTGGTTCTTCTTTTAAAATGAAATCATGGCATTTGACCGTGACCTAAAAATAGGCTTTAGAAGAGCTCAACTCCAAATTATGGAGGAGATCATGTCCAAACAATATGTAATTGAACTGACACTCACGCATGGTATTTTTTTATATGTGGTATTCACTCAGTAATTAGATCACCGTGGCGTAAAGACACATTGGCAGATACCCATTGAAATCGTTTGCACTGATGTCCTTGTTCGTTGTACAATATTCTGTTGTGTCTGAACCACCAGCTATTTTCGTTTATTAACATGTAAATAATTCTCTATACTCAGGTGAATTTGGCTGTATATAGAAAACGAAATTTTCCCAACCTGATTGTTGGTTGTCTGGTTAATTCAACACGAACACTGTTGCGTAATCCCGTTCAGAGTACTAAGTCTAAGGATGAGTTTCACCCTGTAACCTTGAAATAGTAAATCTTTCTTTTTTCAGAGCATTTTTCGATATGTGGGACAGGATATCTAGAATACACTTGTTTAAAGATATATGCATTACTCTCTTCATAGCTTGGCCTTTGCTAAAGAGTTCAGACTACTACAATAAATTAGTAACCTAGTACAAATTTTATATGTTCCTGAATATTGTCATTTATGAACAAACCAAAAAATTCTTAAGGCCGGGGCACATAGAATCCGTCGTACTTTGTCCGTCTCCTTTTTCAACTTACATCGACGTATAAGAAGTATGAGGTTGCACAATCAGTGCGTTGTTAACGCATATAAAATCCACTAAATTTTACTTTAATTTGATTAAAATCTTGTGATTTATTTTCCGGACACAGCACAGAATATCTAGCACAATTTGTTTTTAAATTATTTTATTTTTGAACGAAAACAAAATCAAAATATACAAAAAATATAAACTGATAGTTGTCAAAGTACTCAACGTACCTTAAAACTTAAAAGTTGCTCTACTTTAATACTTTGCGTTGACGGAAAAGTGCGGAATGTGACAAAGTTCATAAGACTATATCGCTCCTTTATTGCAACATAGTCGTAACTCAAAAAAGCTTGTTTCGAAAAAAACGCATTTCACATTTGTAGCTTCCGTACAAGTCTTAGAATTTGTTTTAGTAAATTCTCCTAAAGGAAAAGTTTAAAAGTGATTTGAATAAATTTTTGGCACAATATAAAAGGTAGTACTGTTAACAATTCTGTATTTTTAACTCAAAAAGCTAATTTTTTGAGATATGACTGTGTTGCAATAAAGGAGCAATAAGTGTTTTAACTTAGTTGTCAGTTGAAAAAGGCAAAGTATACCGTACGACGGATTCTATGTGCCCTGGCCTTTACTCAAACTCTGACTTTAGACATAAAAACCTTACTATGAACTTTATTAGCCCAGTGCTCCGACACCTTTCCCCACATATTACCTGGTGACGCATTCCAAAAAAGATTTGTCAGCCCATACGACTAGTTTCATCCAATTTCTATGAAAAAAAAATTAAGTAATAATTTTGTCAAAAATATTTCTTTATGATTATTCTGTATTCATAAACTCATAAAACGCCTGAAACTGTAATTATTTTATTTTGTATTTTTGCAACAATTTTAAATATCATTTTAAATGATTTCACTAATTAAAAATCTGTCTTAAATATCAATCGTCTTTTGAACAAATGAAAGCCCTTAAGCGTTCTTCAATTGTGTATACATTTTTTCTTTCTTACTCAAATAAAAAAGTTGGAATTAAGAGTAATTGTTATTGTAGTAGGAATATAAAACAATTTTTCTTTTTCATTAATGTATATGAAGAAGAAAAAAAAATAATAATAATAATAATAAAAAAGATATCATCAATGTTTTATGCACAATTTAAAAGCTAAATTGAATATTACTGACAAGTTTTTAATTATTTCAACATTTTCTAGAAAATCGTATCGTTGTAAATATATACTTGCCATGTATTTACTTATTTAAAGATTTATTATAATTGAAATTACAATAAACTATATTTAATAAAGCCAACTCGCCAATATATCGAACGTTAGACAATTAATGTGAGGGCAATTTGTGAGCCAACTAACACTTGTAATAACTATTTCGCGATTTGTTCAGCTAGTGTGCTTCAGTCACTTTTCTGCTGTTAAAAACGAGAGCGAAGGCTTACTGCTATACTCGTATCACGAAACAGTCTTTAAAATATGAAATGGTTTTTTTGAAAGTGGTATAAGTCCATTTTTTCATATATTGATATATTTAAGGGTTTGCGTTTGAATCAAGTTAAAAATATTGGCCAACTTTAATCAGTTCGAGTGATGTTATTTACACTATAAACCTTTTAAAGTTTGTTGTGAAATAAAAATGACTAAAATTATTTGAAAACCTAAACAATTTTAACTCCACATGGACTTATGCCACTTTCAAAAATAACATATTGCAAGACATAAAAATAGTAGCGTAGCGTCCATATATTTGCAGACTAAAATGAAGATATGTAAATATACAAATAGTCAAGCTTAGTAACAGTTTATTTCAATTATTATAAACATCATTACGAGCTTTCTGTCGCTTACTTACCAACATCACTTTCAGACCAAATTGACGGATTGTCGTATTCTTCACAAGTATATGAATTTATTGTAACAACTAATATTACTTATTTAAACGTTTATTTTTTAGTTTAACAGCAATTATATTTAAATAATACTATTTGCATAAGAACCAAGGTCCGTAGGATAACTATACAAAACTTCTCATCATTTCATAGGAACAATAATACCTTTATTTTGTTAACAATGTTGTTTTTAATACATTAGCAATAGATAAGCGATCAGCGTGCGATAATCAATAATAATTGCAATAAAAAAGTGGTTTTAGTTATATACGTATGTATTAGGAATGGACTTATTCCACTTTCAAAAGAAATTTGTTTGCGATACCATTGTACAGCAAAACTGTTTTTGTTCATTTTATTTAAAGAAAAATCAGTTCATATATTAAATATACAAATAGACTGACCCAAAAACTTACTTAAATACTGCAAGATAAGGTGTTAACTTGAAGACATGTAAGTGATTAAACTGAAAGCAATTTTTTTCCCACATACCTTAAATCAAATAGTAAAATTTAAAGAAGTTTTTGATTTTAATAGGTGTTATTTATAATATTATTCCGGCTTAATAAGGAAATTTAGTTCCGAATGTAAAAATGAGTTCATGTTCTTGATGTAGCGTATACATATGTTCGGATTTACCTTATCAAAGTGTTGAGTTCGGCGCCATTTTGTGTATTTTTGTTCGTGATGGCCAACTTCATGCTGAACATCGATGCTCAGCTATATAGCTCTAGCATCGATGTCATAGCATGAACGAAACATTAACATGAGCGGTCCACATTAGCCATTCGCGATGTTCGCCATGATGCTCATACCATGTTCATGGCTAATGGAGACCGCCAGTTATGTTGTTAGTTTGTATTGTTTAATTACATTTTATGAAAAAAAAAACAAAAACTTAATCAACTTTGTGCAAAACGCTGCGGCATTCGCAAATAAAATTGGACTAAACACCGATAATTTAATAATATTTTTGGCTGCCAGGACGCGTACACCGAGAAAAGCGTAGAGAAAGCCTTGAAGTTGATTTCCTTATACGAAGACATGGGGATAAGAAAGGAACGCATTCTTATTAAATTTGCTTCAACATGGGAGGGTAGTCCAGCCGCAAAAATTGCAGAAACCAAGCAAAACGTAAAACTTCGCTTGTGCTGAAGCAAATGTAACACTGATTTTCTCATTTGTTGGCCGCATTCTTGATTGGAATGTTGCCAATAAAGATAAAAAACAATATGAACATAAGGAAGGTCCAACACTATTTACAAATATTGTAAGAAATTTTAATATCAGACTGTGGTTATGGGCGCGTGCTTTGAAAATATTGGATAAATAAATGCACTAGCAGGCTGTTATATGCTTTTATTTTCCTACTTAAAGAACTCGCAAATGATTCCGATTAATTAAATATCAAACAGAAATTCTTAAACTGGAAAAAATTACCCATGATGGTGCTTAATGAAGACGCTGCGACTACACACAAGCTCTAGAAGGGTATTCGTAAATTTGCTGTAGATGTCATTGCTTTGGAGAATCTAAGTCGCAAACAAATAAAATAGTTTCATTTTTTTATATTCTTTATTGGTACAGGGTTAAGCGTTTAATAGTAAATGAAATATAAATACTTTATATCATTATCTTGTTTTTTGTATACGAGGAAGTAAAAAGGTGTTCCTACAATTAGAAAAAGATATTTAGTATTGTAGAATAAAAAAAACCTATAAAACTGGAAAATAACATTGAGAACAAATATTTTTTCCACTTTATCGACAAATGAAATCAGCCATTGTAATTCTTATTTAAATGCCAATTTTTCGAATTGTAACTCACTAATAAAGGATGCCCTAAGGTTGTATTTGTAAGAATACTATTAGCGCAATGCTGCACAGACAAATTTTGACTTAATTTGAAACAAATTAAATCATTTAAGATAATTTGATCATATGAAAAATGTATGGGAAATCATGTCACAAATTACCTAATTTGTGCAAATGTCTTGAATAAAAACCACTTTTTTCTTCTTTAACTGTGGTCGTTTTTTCTTGATTGCAGCAATCAATCGATCCAATAATACTTTCCTGTATTTGTGCATCTTTTTCAAGATATTTGATACGCAATATTCCGTGTGCATCTCAAAATACTGTGTCCATAACCTTACCAGCCGATTTAACTGTCTTCGCCTTCTTCGGCCAACAAAAGAAGTTAAATGGTGTCAACTCACATGATATTGGCGGCCAATTGGCATTGCCACCACGTGAGATAATGCAGGCATTGAATTTCGCTAGCTGCGTGGCTAGGTGCACCGTCTTGTTGAAGCCACATATCATTCATGTCTATATCTTCCAATTTGAGCCACAAAAGTTTTGTTATTATCTCACGATATCGAACGCCATTCACAGTAGCTGCCTGGCCGGCGTCATTTTGAAAAAATACGGCACGCTGATGCTGCCAAACTATAAACTGCATCAAACAGTCACTCTTTGTGGCTGTGCATTGGGTTTTCAGCAATCACACTTGGATTATCATTCGCCCAAATGCGGCATTTCTGCTTATTGACAGAATCCACCGAGGTGAAGTTGTGCCTCATCACTGAAGATGATTATCTTCGAAAATTTATCATCCACTGTTGCCATTTCTTGCCACCTTGTCAGCGTGTAAATGGAAGTCTTTATGCATAATGTTCATCAATGAGAGGTGCAATTGTTGGGCACGACGACGAGCTTAGGTGGATAACTTTTCAGCCGTACTATTACGAACAGCAGTAATATTTTCTGTAAAACGAGCTGTACGTGCACGCTCTGGTGTTTTCGTATCTCCTAGAGACCTGATTTGCTCAAATTTTTGTACGATTTTTCCGATTGTACGCACATTTGGCCGATTAAATTGTCCGAAAAAATCACGAGCTGCACGATATGCATTTTGATATGAAAGCTCAGTTTCATAAAAAGCCTGATTAGTTTTAACGAGTTGTTCGATTGTTTACCCTCCCATGGTTCAAATTGAATTAGAAAAAAGCTTGACGTTTTGGTGTGGTTCACATTCGACATCGACCCTTAAAATGTAACCAATATACAAAATTGTAGTTTTTCTTCTTTCGGTTTTACTTTTTCCATATTCTCAAGTCTACTGATGATTACGTTAGCACTACACCCAAAGAAAAGGCAGTTTAAAATATGGTTACAGCAACATTAGTGTATGCACCATAACATTGAGTATAATTGTTAAAAACAGCCTACTATCGATTTAATTATAGTTTGCTTCCCCTTAAATGTTTTCGTTTCCAATTTTCTTGTAAATTACAATAGCTTTTATTGCACCCAATACTAAAATATTTCTTTTTATCATGTCTATGATACACTTACTCACATATAACATATCTAAGTATACAGAATAAAGTTACTATTGTCAACATTAGTTTTGTGGTTTTTTTTAAAAAAGGATATGTGTTTTGTTTTAAATTAAAAAAAATTTTTGTTGATCTAAAAAGCAAAGCAAAAAAAGCTGAAAATTAGAACTGTGCAAAAATCAATCAAATCAAATCAAAAGATACGTTAAAATGTTAATATTTGTATGTATGTTGTAATCCACAATGCTATGATGAAGTCAACCATATTGTCGGTCAACCATATTATGGTTGTGCTCAACAATACTATTCTTACTAACAAAAGAATATTAATGACTAACCATATTATTGTTGGTAACAACCATACTATATTACAACCAACCATATTACTATGATTATATATGATTTTTAAATATACAGAATCAGAATACTTAACAAATTTATTCTTATTCTAGCTAGTAGATGCTAAAACCAATTGAAGTGAAAATCATTTGCAATTGTGAACCCTGATTATATTTTGCGTATTATTCTTATATATTTTATATTTAACTATATGTATATTGTAGGACATAATTAGTTGTAAATAAACAAAATAGTATGGTTTATCCAGGAATGTCGTTTATTTAATTAATATATGGTGAAAGAGGACAAAAATATGATTCTAAATCAATAACGCTATTTATGACATTAGTATGGTTGTTTAATAATATGGTTATTTAATATAATAGTTAACATAATAACATGGCTGGGTATGACATTATTATGGTAACTTTTACTAGGATTGAGATTGTTCACAATTATAACAATATTAAACCAGAATATATTGTGGTTATGTATAAAAAAATATTTTAAAAACTATAATGAAAAACTATAATGAAGCATGTCAATGGCGTTTCAAATATAACAATGTAAAATTATCAGTACCAACCATATAATTCAACAATAGAATGTTGCCCTTAGAACATTGTCAAGTCAACCATATATTTTTTTCTGCGTGTATTTGATAGATATAAATATATGCAAGTAATAAAGTCAATAATAATAAACTCAAATATTTTCCACTTTTAGTAATATGTTCATTATTGCGACGCTTTTTTTTAGTTAATGTGTTAAAGGCACAAGAATTGTAGTTGGTTTTTTTCCATAATATTCTCTATGATACAAAAAGTTACGTTTACGAAATTTCATTACGGATGTGTATATTCAACGAAATGCGTCTTAGAATCCACGAAAAAGCCACAAATTCTTGTGTATTAACCCAATTTGCACAGAAGCATGTATTGCATATATGTATGTATGTGTGTAAGTAGAACCGCAAGATACAAAAACTCCTTCTTACCGCAAATTCAAAACAGCCTGTCGAAGAAAAGTTTTAAGATGTAAAAAACTTTAAATACCTTTTCGTTAAAAAAAAAAAAAAAACAACAATAGCTTAAAGAAAAAGCAAAAAATAGTAAAGTTGAATTGTTGAAAGTTAGAAAAATGTATGTGCATGTCTCTTTTAAAATTTCAAAATAAGGCGCTGTAAATGATAGGTTTATGTATTACAAATCTGCTTAGCTTAAAAAATAAAGGAGAAAAAAATTTATACAGTTGTGCAAAAAGAATATTGCACTGATGAAAGATTTTTATTTCCCGCTTGAGTAGTCACGTGCTGCACAACAACACATACATACAAACCACAAACCCCATGACAAACAACAATCAATTTAGCAGCAAAAAGCAGAAACCAGTAATAGCAAATTTAAATCTTAAAAGAAACGCTAAAAAAACTTTAACTAGGAGAAACTCAGAAAAAAAAACATTGGTAATGGCAATGTAAATGACGTTAAGTTAACTTGAAAAAATCATCGTGCACATAAGTTATATTGTACATGATTACTTGACGTTTCCTCTTTAGCTACTATTTAAGGCGTTATGAGTAGTGAATTTTTTTTTCTCTCCCTTCCTTTCTTTGAGAATAGATAGAGTGCTGGTATTTCTGGTGCGGCCAATGTGAGTTTTGTGGTTTTAAGGCAATGATAAAGAGTGTAAATGACTTGCAAAAAATACAAGAACTTACAAAGTACTGGTCGTATGAAAGCAAACATGAGGGTTGGGATGGTAGTCAATCACGTCGTTTTATTATAAGCTTTAATATTTTTTTCAACGCTAAACTGACATTCTATTATAAAATCATAAATAATTTAAACGCTGAAATTAAATACGTTTTTACTTTTATTAAATCATGATAATGTCATTTATTTTGCACACTCGCAGATACGAGTACTTCCACATGAGTTACACAAATGAATGATGTACATATAATCCAACTATTCATTCAAAAGGAATTAAACAGACATTAATATAGGAACTATTTTCTGAGCTAAAACTTTGTGCGAGAAAAGCTCATAGTTATCTCACACTACTTAAATTCGCTTTATTTTATTAAAAACTTACTTATATAAGACTCAATTTACTTTTCAAACAATTTTCTAGCTTTGTTTCTCAATTATTCAAAAGTAGGCGTAACTGACAAATACAGAATAGATGTAGAAAACTTAAACTCGGCAACACTTTTTTAACTGTGGCCGATGTTGTCAGCTGTTAAGTGATTTTTGTTTAGTTTGCTTTGGCCCAAGGTGCATTAACATCTACAAGGTGGCAGCGCTACGACATATGACAGTTTTTTGCTAGTTATTGTTTACATTTTTGATAGTGAATTTAGTGATTTATCCTGAACTAAACATTTAAAAATTATTTTGTGTACAACATGATGTCATCGTTAACAGAGCAGAATAGGTTTAATGTAGACGTTAAGGCACCTGGGTCAACATGAGTACATTAACGCCTGAATAATGCTTCTAAATTGTGAAAATGTATTTTTAACAATATTGCAGTTGATTTTGATAAGCGAATTTTGTTTAGCGATCAGTTTAAATGGATGCGTAAATAAACAAAACAGCCGTATTCGGAGCGATGGTTTTTCTTTCAAAATGGTACCTCAATTTCAGATACCCTTTGGTAACAATAAAATTCCAGTTTAAATTAATAGATTTAAATGTTATCTGCATCATATATTATCATATAAAAGGTAAAATTTTAAGATAAGCTCTTCTTAAAATAAAAGCTCCTAATTTTGTTTTATTTTGATTTGATATTAATTTTCGTTAATAACTGACCTCCAAAATAGCTTAAAAACTTACGGAAATGTAATATTAACGCAAGAAATACATATTTTTATAATAACTTTAGGATATGTAAAAGTAAATTGAGAAAATTTTATCAAATGGAATGTGTTTACCATGATGTATTTTTTTTTTGTCTCTCCTACGAATTGTAAAATTTTGAATTAATACCTTGTTCTTGACCGAATCCAACATCTATACACAATTATCCATATTCATGCATTTTTAAAGCGACCTGGAGATGAACAAATTCATCAATCCGTATATGTATATTGGTATGTGAGTTTCGTATGATTATTGTTTTAAAGAAGACGCACAAGTAAACACGTCAATCACCATTTAAACTCTGAGGCAATACACATATAAACATACATAGTATTGTCTTTCGTACACATTGTCACACTTTTAATGACAAATACATTTTAATGGTCTGTCAAAACAGGAGTTAATCAATTAATCACGTCCATCAACCATTGCCAAAAATGCTTAATTGAGATTAACAATTTTATTTGATCGTCTACAGGCAGCTTTCATTTATATTATTTTTATATCTCAATTTAAAAACTCTATTACATTTATATTAAAATTACTTTAATTGTTAAAAAATTATATTATGAAAATTACTAAATATTGCACAAAACTTAAATTAAAATCATTTTATGAGGGCATCTAATATATTCAAACTTTGTTTATTTTATTTTAATTAGACTGGTTTTAGAGTGATTACCAGAAGCGAAATTGGAAACGATGACATAAAGTTTATATTTTTACTTTGTTTATTATACTTTTCTAACCCACAATACTCTTTAAAAACATTGTATGGATAATAAAATCTTATGCAGTAATATGTCAAATAATATAAGTATACTGGTACACAATTGAGTTTTAATCACTATATTAGCTTTTAATATTGATGCTAATCAAAAAATTATAAACGTCTTGTTTTTTATGTTTCCCAGCTATATATATGTCGACATTTCACAGGAGCAACCTTGATCATTTTTGAAAGATATTCTCAAACATTCAACTTTATATCCTAACAATCTAAATAAATTAATGAGAATTTAAAAAGAAAAATGTTTTGATAATCCCCGTCAATACACAAAGAACAAGCTTTTTCTCTTGCATACGTCTCTGCTCTTCTTTACACCTTTCAAACATATGAACAACCGTTGGTTGCTTCGATTTGTTTTTTGAATTTTTGTTTTCTACTTTTTGATACTTTTCTGAAACATATCGTAGCAACCAAGCTTATTCTTTGTGTATTTATTTATTCTTTGTGTTATTATTAAAACAGTTTTCTTTTTAAATTCTAAATAATTTATTTAGATTGTTAGGACTTAGATGTTTGAGACAAAGCTGCCAGAAAAGTCTGGCAGCTTTGTCAAATTTGGCGGAAAAAATCGTCAAAATCGTCAATATGATGATTGGAAGTCGTCAAAAAATCTTCAGTAAGGTAAAATACAGGAAAACAAGTCATGGTAGCATTTAATAAAAAACTACTGCATTTAAAGCTATAACAGCAAATATATACTCTCCTACAAATATAAAGCTAATTTCATAAGTATATCATTCAGTAATTTTTATGATGTACATTTTTATACCCTTCACAAAAATGTAAAGGGTATATATAAGTTTGTGATTCCGTTTGTAATTTCTACAGTTTTTTTTTGCGACCCTATAAAGTATATATATTCTGAATCAGAATTAATGGAAAAGTCGATTAAGCGATGTCCGTCTGTCCGTCTGTCCGTCTGTCCGTCTGTCCGTCTGTCCGTCTGTCCGTCTGTCCGCTGTTGAAATACCGTTTCTGAGAAAACCATTAGACTTAGAAAATTTTTTCTTTCACCATTCTTTTACCCCATCGATTCATGGGTTTGCTATTGAAATTCAGTAATATCGGTCCACGTATAGCTGAGATATATTCAAAATTCCGAAAAAAGCCATTTTTTTTTGCAGTTTTGTATGAAAATTTTTGAAAACAAAAGTTGTTCGTTTTGCTTCAAACTTCATACACTTATTAAGCATGGTGACTAAAAGACAAAAAATTTTTTTTTCAGATATCGGTCCATATATACCCGAGATATAGCCCAAATCGGATTTTAATGAAAATGTCGCATAGGCGAAGCTAAATAACTTTTTTTTTGCTCAAAAGCAGTTCTGATAATAAAATTAGGTTATATAAATATGGAAAATGAAAATTTCCGATATCGGTCCATATATACCCGAGATATAGCACAAACCGGGTTTTTCATGAAAATGTCGCGTAAGCGAACTTAAACAACTTTTTTGTGCTCAAAAGCAGTTCTGGTAATGAAATTAGGTTACATAAATATGAAAAATGAAAATTTTCGATGTCGGTCCATATATACCCGAGATATAGCCCAAATCGTGTTTTTCATGAAAATGTCGCGTAAGCGAACTTAAACAACTTTTTTGTGCTCAAAAGCAGTTCTGGTAATAAAATTAAGTTACATAAATATGGAAAATGAAAATTTCCGATATCGGTCCATATATACCCGAGATATAGCTCAAACCGGGGTTTCCATGAAAATGTCGCGTAAGAGAACTTAAACAACTTTTTTGTGCTCAAAAGCAGTTCTGGTAATGAAATTAGGTTATATAAATATGAAAAATGAAAATTTTCGATATCGGTCCATATATACCCGAGATATAGCCTAGACCGGGGTTTTCATGAAAATGCCGCGTAAGCGAACTTAAACAACTTTTTTGTGCCCAAAAGCAGTTCTGGTAATGAAATAGGGTTATATAAATATGAAAAATGAAAATTTTCGATGTCGGTCCATATATACCCGAGATATAGCCGAAATCGGGTTTTTCATGAAAATGTCGCGTAAGCGAACTTAAACAACTTTTTTGTGCTCAAAAGCAGTTCTGGTAATGAAATAGGGTTATATAAATATGAAAAATGAAAATTTTCGATATCGGTCCATATATACCCGAGATATAGCCTAGACCGGGGTTTTCATGAAAATGCCGCGTAAGCGAACTTAAACAACTTTTTTGTGCTCAAAAGCGGTTCTGGTAATAAAATTAGGTTACATAAATATGGAAAATGAAAATTTCCGATATCGGTCCATATGTACCCGAGATATAGCCCAAATCGGGTTTTTCATGAAAATGTCGCGTAAGCGATCTTAAACAACTTTTTTTTTTTTGCTCAAAAGCAGTTCTAGTAATGAAATAAAGTTATATAAGTATGGAAAATGAAAATTGTCGATATCGGTCTATATATACCCGAGATATAGCATAAACCGGGTTTTTCATGAATACGCGGCGTAAGCGAACTAAAACAACTTTTTTTGCTTAAAAGCAGTTCTAATAGCAAAATAAGGTTATATAGGTATGGAAAATGAAAATTTCCGATATCGGTCCATATATACCCGAGATATAGCCTAAGCTGCGGTTTTAATGAAAATGTCGCGTAAGTGAACTTAGACATCTTTTTTTGCTTAAAAACAGTTCTGGTAATGAAATAGGGTCATATAAATATGGAAAAAGAAAATATCCGATATCGGTCCATATATACTCGAGATATAGCCTGAACCGATTTGTCCAATAACATTTTTTTTTTTTTTTTGCTGAAAAGCAGTTCTTGTTATGAAAGAAGGTTACGAAAATAGAGAAAATTAAAATTTCTGATATCGGTCCATATATACCCGAGATATTGCCTAAATCGGGTTTTTCATGAAAATATCGCGTAAGCGAACTTAAACAATTTGTTGTGCTCAAAAGCAGTTCTGGTAATGATATAAGGTTATATAAATATGGAAAATTAAAATTTTCGATATCGGTCCATATATAGCCGAGATATAGCCTAAACCGATTTTTCCATTAAAAAATTTTTTTTTTTTTTTTGCTGAAAAGCAATTCTCGTTATAAAAGAAGGTTACTAAAATACAGAAAATAGAAAATTCCGATATCGGTTCATATATAACCGAGCATATTTAGGTCACATTTTTAATATACTATACATATTCGTGACTATCGTGAAGGGTATTTTAGATTCGGCCCAGCCGAATATACTACACTCTTACTTGTTTAATATAAGATTTCATTTAATAAAAATTACTGTTATTATACTAAACACTTCCTTTAAATTGAGGATATCTAAGACAAAACAGACACAGTTGCAAAGTTTTAGGTAGTCTTTATGATACACTATTTCTTCTGAAAATGGTTTCTTCAACTAATTTCTCCCTTCCATGTACCTGGATGCAAACCCTTCCATTTGCAGAGGACGATAAGACAAATATTTTTGTTGCAAACTTAGTCGTAGAATGATACTTTAGTCCAAACTTCTAGCATTTTCACATTTAAATCTCAAAACTAACTTTCCAAGTCTAATAGGCTTCGCTGCTTTAATTCCGATCATATTTCTTGTCTTGCGAATTCTACGCTGAAATTATTAGAAAAAAACATATAATATTGTAAGGATTTACAAAAGTTAAAGTTTTGAATTCATCTTAAAATTTAGTCTCCTTAAATAAAAAATATTTATTTTTTTAAGCGCTGTTCAAATAGTATATTTTAAATACATCTCTAACGTATATGTACAATATATAACAAATAACTATCACATAACATTTTAGTACGTACCATAAATATTAATTTAATTTCCTAGATAAACTAACTTAAAAATATATGTAGTTGTAAATACAAATTTGCTTACAAGACATGACAGTAAAAATGCGGCGCTAAAAAGTCGTCAAAAACAGGCCTTAAATCGCCAAATCGTCAAAGTGCTATTTTCAGCAACCAAAATCGTCAAAAGACTGATAAATCGGCAAATACAGTCACTATGACTGACTGTATTAGGCGTAACGTTAACGACAACTATTTTAGTGTTGTAGTTTCCCTCGACCTTTCTAAAGCTTTTAACTCAATTGACCATAAGTTACTTATAGACAAGCTCAGCAATGATTTTAAATTTTCCCGATCGGCTTGTAGGCTCATTTATTCCTATTTGACAAATAGGTCTCAATATTCTGTGCTTAATGGTGTTAGCTCTGGGTTGCGGACTCTTCTATCCGGTGTTCCACAGGGATCAGTACTGGGTCCCCTGAATTTGTGAACTCCACAGCCTGTGAGACATTTTTGTTCGCTGATATTGTGTTTTTGTTGTTCAAGAGTCCTCTGGTTTTTCGGATGTTCTGCAGGCCAATATTAACTTTTGTCTAGGACAGGTGCTCGAATGGATGTCTAAAAATTCCTTGAACGTAAATCCTGCTAAAACTAAGGCAATCACTTTTGGATACAGTCATCGCTTCTTTACTGATCTAGACATATTCTTGGGCGGGGTGCGCATTTCTTTTGTTGATCAGCTTAAATGTTTAGGTATAATACCTGACGCAAAACTATCCTTTTCAAACCATATCGATATGGTATTCTACGTAGGATATACTCTGCGAACCTTTCATTTCCCCTTTGTATCAGATCACAACTTTCATGGGCATTGCTAATGTCGCACGTTATTTATGGTTTTGAAGTTTTTTCGGGTACATTATCCATGTATCTGCATAGAATTAACCGTCTTATCAACATCATTGTACGTTTTGTCTATAATGTTCGCCGACGCGAACATATCTCGCCTTTCTTTGAACTATTTCTTGGTTGTAGTTTTACTAAATTTCTAATGATTCGTAATTTGGTCCTGTTTCACAAGATGAAGTCATTTACGTTTCTGCGCTCTTCTAGGAATCCTCAGCTACTTATACCGAGGATTTCTTGCTCTTTTTTTGATAAATCTTTTGTCGTTAGGATTGCTAGATGGTGGAATATATTACCTTTTTTTCTGCGCATATTCTCTCATTCTAATAACGTGTTTCGTTTGAAACTTTTAATGTTTTCATCTATGCTTTGAAATACTTTGCTTTTCGCCTTCATATTCTCTCTTTGGTTATCCCACTGATTTGGACGTGTTCATTCCGCTCTAATGTTTTCTTTCCTAATTTTTCAGCTGGGGAGCTGGTATTCTTAGTTAGCTTTTTTATTTTTATTAATTATATAATATATTAATAATTTTTTATTTTTGTTTTGAACATTTTTGTATGTTCAGGCTATGCTGCTGTGATGTAATATAATTATATTGGTCCTTGCGGCTTTGTATTGCATATTTTTGTAAATAAATGAAATGAAATATGGAAACCGTGGTTTGAGAATATCTTTTAAAAATTTTTAAGTTTACTGATGATCAGCGTAGCTCCTATGAAATGTCGGCATATATAAATCTGGGAAACCTACGTATATTAAATATTATTACGTATATTAAATATTATTAATGTTGTTTTCATTTCTTGTCAGAAATTTAATTTAAGCTCTCTAAATGAAAACGAAATATTGAGAGATTGAACAGCAGATTCTTACAAAATCCATAAGACCTTAAGCTGAACAATTTTATTGCAAATAATAGAATAACATCAAGGGCAAAAGAACTAGTATCAATATTTAATTTTACTTAGATTTTTTATATTATAAAA
Source organism: Thecocarcelia acutangulata (assembly GCA_914767995.1). NCBI lineage: Eukaryota > Metazoa > Arthropoda > Insecta > Diptera > Tachinidae > Thecocarcelia > Thecocarcelia acutangulata. The sequence goes on along the minus strand of OU612094.1, from coordinate 164,023,273 downwards.
ACAAAAAATATTTTGCCCAAATTGTTACTATACCTAACCTAATGTCTGGACCGTACAAACTACGTAGACCGTTTTGCTAAAACAGGAAAAGCGGCAACATTGATAGTTGCATATGTGAAACATTCTCTTGCAAAGACGCTTATAAAAACACACATTCACATGCATGAATTGTTTATATAATATGCGCTGCCAGTCTACTACAACTTCTTCAAAGCAACCAAACAAATAAACGAACAAACAGATATAGAGAAATCGTATCTGTGAACGAGTACGTTAACACAAATAAAAAAAAGAGAAAAAAAGTTAAACCTAGGAGGGTTTTGGCTTTGCTTGAATAAATAAGATTCAATGAATAACTGGGTTATAAATGCAAAAATACAGGATAACGAATTGAAAAAATTCAAAGCAAATTCCAACCAACCTTTTCTAGTGCAATAAAAGAATATTTCTCAATTGCCCTGTATTGGAAAAGAAAATTTAAAGTTTCTTGAGTTTTATGTTTATTTTTGTTAGATTTTGATAAAAAAAAAAGAACGAGAAAAAGCACAAATATCCTGCAAAAGTGTTTCAAGTATATCTAAGTCTTTGTGCCACTTTGTATGTGGTTCTCTTTTAAATGAATTTCAATTTTTTTCCATCTCTTTTAGTTTTTGCTGCAAAATCTTAAAAAAAAAAGAAATATAAAAGAAAAACAAAAATTGTGAAAATAAGAAAAAGGTGATGTCCTCAAATTTACCTTCAGCAGAAGCTGCAAGTTTTTCTTTTTTGTTTTTGTACTTTGCATACGAAGCAAAAACAGAACATTGCAACACAGCAGCAGACAACCGGGCAGAGAGCATAAAATTCAACAAAATATAAGAAATTTTCATGCTTTCAAGCATGTGAATTCTATAGAAGTTTCTGCTGTCATTTGTTTATGTTCTTGTTTTTTTTTGTTGTTTCTTCTAACTTTCTTTTTAAATAGAAAAAGTTATTTAAATAAAATTATAAATGCAATGATGTGTGAAACGTGTAACAAACAAAGTGTCGCATAATAAGAAATAAACAAGTTTTATTTTTGTTCTATTCCTTTAGTTTTTCTCAGTATTTATTTCTTGTTTTTTTTAATACCCTACAGTATTTATTGATATGTTATGTTATGACTATAGATTAGTATATATTTTTATTTATCTCTCGTTGGAGACTAGAAATAATTGCTCTATTTATAATAACAAAAAAATAGGAGTATAAAACCAAGATTTTTGCTGTTGTAATCATAAAATTATGCTAAAAACAATGTGGTTGAGGTAGAAAAGGTAAGGTTTCAAAACCACAACACAAAATACAATACCGTTTCAATAACCCATTAAAAAATAGGTTGCAGCTGTCGATGAGGTAGCTTTCGACCACTTTTTTGTACATCACCGTATCAGATCACATCTTGGAGTGGTTCAAACATAAATTTACGCGTTCTGAAAGTTTTTCCTGCGATAAACCTATAACCGGTGGGTTTGTGTGCACATAGCCAAATTCGTGTTTAAACCACATATCGTCCAGTTCATACTCCACAATAATGAATTATAAGATAGGTTCACAATTGGTGAGAACACCATGTATTCAACAAGCTCGGATTATGGTGTTTGGTACGAAATAAAATTTCGTACCACACACCATGTCAATACGAAGTGACTCATATTCTGTTAATAAAAATAAATGAATCAATTTAAAATAATAAAAACTCTACTCGAGGAAAAAAATTGCAACCACATTCAAATAAAACGAATATAAGAATAAAAAGCTTCAAATACAATAGTATTCTAATGAATGTAAGTAGTATTCGAATGTATTCATATCTATGTACTTGTAGTATTTTATGAGTTAATAATCATTGTTTTTATTTTTAAAATTTTGAAAAGTGGATACATATGCACATAGTTGCGTATGTTGTTCAGCCATTTATTAAAACAATTACTAGAAAGTGGTTGCAAAATTAAAACTGTGTATGTATAACAAATTTCTTTCATCAACTCCAATTTAAAATTCTCTGGCTTTGTATCGCACACTTTGTAGTACAAGGAAACTTGTGTACATTCGAATAATAATCACTTTATTCATTCATTTGATATCTTTTGTATTCATTCAAACTATAATAATGCATTTGAATGCTTTTGCATTTACAAATTGAATAAATATTCTAACTAAAAAGAGTACATGAAATTATTTATTATAACAATTCATTCTCTTTTCTGTTTTCACTCGTTTTATGTTTTATGTTAACCTCCATGAGAGTACTCAATATTTTAATGAGTATTATGTTTTTAGTGTGTATATAAACAAATGCAGCCCATTACTACAAGTTGTCCGCTGGGAACTTACACTATTTTGTTTATTTTTAATTAAATGAAAGAGAATAGAAGCTTAATTATTTTATTTAATGTCAGCAATTATGTTTTACATTATGAAATACAGTATCAGATAAATGTCCCCCTTTGTTAGCTTCACAAATAGTAGACCTTTTGAGCAAATTTTTCATTACATACGCACACATTTAACGCGGTATTTCAATAATTTGATCACGAATATTTTGTTTGAGTTGCTCAAGCATTTCCGGTTTGTTCGCATAAATCTTGTTTTCCAGATATCCCTACAAACAGAAGTCTGGAGCATTAAAATCAGACGACCATAGAGGCCAAATAACATCACCATTTTTTTAAATAATTTGTTGTGGAAAGAGGTCTCGCAATAATTACATTGTAATGCTGGGTGCATGCGATGTGGCGCCGTCTTGTTGATACCACATATTAATCCAGTCCAAGGCTTGTAGTTGTGGTGTTAAAAAGTTTGCAATCATATCAAAGTATTGCCCCCTATTCACAGTTACTGTTACGCCGTTTTTATTTTTAAAAAAGTAAGATAATTATTTCACTAAACTGTCATTTATAATGGATGCAAAGGTGACTGATAAATAATTTGAATGTGCCCACTGCCCACAACCGACTTTTCTGTTTATTAACATAACCATTCAAATGAAAATGTGTCTTGTCAGTCATTATGATTTTTTCATAAAAATCGGGGCTGTCATGGGCGAGCTGTAACATCCTATTTGCATATTTACCACGGCGTAAATTATCAAGTGAAAGAAGCTTCTGTGTCAACTGAATCTTAATTGTAAACAAATGCAAATCTTTGTGCAAAATTGTGGCCAAAGTTGTTCTTTGAAGACCAAGCTCCTAAGCACGGCATCGAATTGAGGTTGATGGATTGTTTTGAACACTTTCTTAAGCAGCAGTTAAGTTTTGAACCAATTTTGCAGTACGCTGTAATCCAGTCTTGGACCTAGAACCTCTTTCTTCGAAATCATTCACTGTATGATAAATAGTGCGCTTTGTTGGAACATTGTTTCTCCGAAAAGATTTACGAAATTTTTTCATGGTCGCAGTAATCGATGGTTGAATTTGATAAAATGTTTTAACGATTACGAGTAAAATACGTTGGTTTGGCAAATACTTTTCTGCAATAAGTTTGCCTACTTCACGACTACCAAACATGAAATATCAAGACTAAAGACAGAATTAAGGCAGAATTAGTTTCTACGTTCTTTTCCGTTCTGAATCAGTTGTCTTGTTTGTTTTTATTTTTACGTTCTGTTGTGTTGCGGACTAATCTGTTGAAAATAGAATTCAACGTTAAGTGACAGCCAGATATGTGTATGTTTTTCTTTTTTCTGGTATGGATAAACGAATTTTTTAGTCATATGAATACAAATTTTTTTTTATCGGAAGCTAAATGTTTTAATTAAAAATTTTTCAAATTTAATATATATATTAATCAATTAAGCCACTATGAATGATCACTGCTGGGCAGTATTTGAAATACGTATTTGAAATACAAATACGTATTTTGTATCTGTATTTCAAATACACGACCTGAAAGTATTTAGTATTTTGTATTTAAAATACATAACTTAATAGTATTTTGTATTTGGTATTTCAAATACATGTGGCTCAAAAATACATTTTTACAAAATACATTTATTTATTATAATAAATTGAAAACAAGTTATTTCACAAAAGCTAAAACCGCTAGAGACTAGAACCATTAAAATGTTTATCATTTTGCAATACTGCAATTTGGCTTTCATTTAAACAGAGCTAATACATTTTGCACTAATCGGGTGATATCAGTAAGAATTTCTATATATTTGCCACCAGCTTTTAATATACAGGGAAATAATTTTTATTATGGAAAACTTTAGGCTGCGAGAACCAGATTAGATCCACTGCAATATAAAACTTTGAGACATTTAAGTTTTATTTTAACAAAATTAATTAATGGAGAGCTTGGAAATAAGATTTAATGAGTTTCTCATGCTGACACCTGGAGCAAATAGAGCCATATCGGTGTCATGTTTCCATCCTAGTTTCAAAATTAGCTGATTGCCAGAAAGCATCTCAGTAAAAGAGAGGCAAAAAATTCAAAATCTTGCAATAGATACCATGGAGAAAAATTGTAAAAAACGTGAAACCATGACTGGATGCAGAAGAAGTAGTAGTTGAGGTAAAGATAATGAAGATTTTATTGTTGTTTTGGGCAATACAGTGATCAACCTCGTAAATCAAATTTGGAACTTGAGCTTATCAGTTTTCAAAATGATAAAAGCAAGGAGCTTGCTATTCTGGAATACTATCCAAGTATCAAAAATAAATGCATTTATAGAATTTGACAGCAGCTTGTGCTCCTCAGGACATGTAGAAAGATTATTGTTTGTCGGATGACTGATTGAAATATCTAGTTTTTCTTAAAGGAAATACTTGTTTTGCCGAATGATTTTTTTATTTACTATTTATCAAATGCTAAATATTAGGTTTGTTCCTTTAATTTCTTAGCAAGTTTGGAACTATCATATGAATATACAACTTAGTTTAAGTGTATATGTAAAATAAAATATGTATCTAAAGCCAGACGGGTACATTTTTCTGAGACCAAATTACAAAAATGTATTGGTATTTTGTAGTTGTATTTTGTATTTGAAATACACAACTTAAAAGTATTTTGTATCTTGTATTTGAAATACATAATCTGTGTATTTTGCCCAGCCCTGTAAACATTATATTTTGTATAAGAAATGTCGTAAATACTGCAGATCGTGAGAGAAAAGTTGGCTGTTTTGTCACCATTTTTAAGTATTTAAATTGTTTCTTTTTTTGTTTTTTTCAAACATAGTAATTTTAACGAAAAATCTTAATTCCAATAAGCTTTACTGTAAAATTCAGCTGAACTTTTTCACAGAAAAAGTAATTGTAAAATATTTGCCACAGAAAAGAACGTCACAGAACGGCAACTGAAAGTAAAAACTAATGAGGCCTTAGTGTTTACAAAAATAGCGGCAAATAAAGTAGTATACTTTTGTTTATTGTTATTTATATATGAATATCTTTTTCATATCTTTAGATGTACAATTTCAGGTTTTAATGCTTTATAATATTGTTATTTTGGCCATGAAGGCTTTATACTACTGCACATATGAATAAACAAAATCAATATAAAGTTTTAAAATGTGTACATTTGTTAAATGTATACACACATACATATGTATACATTTCAAAAATTAATTTGGAGTTTTTTGAATTTAATAATGAAGTTCTCAATTTTAATTAGGTTTTTTGTTAATTTAACATTAAAATTCTCTTTATCATTTAGAGTTTTTTCAATATAAAATAAAAATGTTCGATTTCATTTGGAGTTTTCTAATATTCATATTAAAATCTCCAATTTAGTCTCCAATTTTCTCCATTTAAAATTGGGTTTTCATACATTTTTACTTTGAATGCTCTCAATTTAAATGGAAAATTTTTGTAGTAGGATTTACAGTTTTAATTTTTCTGTACCTAAATACTACTCGTATATAACTTAATTTCTAAACCACATTTTTTTTTCTTTAAAGCAGCTTATTTGTAATTATAGTATTTACTTTTATTTATTAAATTTAAAACTGTAATACAGTGTTTATATTGTCAGCATTTATTATTTTTTCAATTTTGCAGTTAGCTACAAGGGTGGCTTACGCTTCTATAGAAGAAAACTAGCCACAGTAATATTTTTTTTCTTTCTTAATTAAAGCATAAAAATGTTCTTAAATCATCAATAGAATGTAATAAAAGTAATGCCATCTTAATATAAAGAAATAAAAAAAATGTTATTTTATTAATAGGTTTTTCTTTCTGTGTATTAGAAGAAAAATAGTGTGGAATTCTTCTATTGTCGATATTTATTTTTCTCTCCCATTTTCCATTAAAGATGAAAAGGATAAGGTCAATAAAAAATAAGATTTATTTTGTCACAACCACCAAATTTATTATTACTATCTTCAGCCACCACTGCAAATGGCAACTTTAATACAACTTTTTTATTATCGTTTATATACCATTTAACAAATATAAGTATATGTAGATGTATATATTTTTTATATATACATATATGTGAATGCGTTAGTGTGCGTTATTGACTAAGTGTGTTAAGAAAAAACTTTAACACTAAAGTGGGTGCTTGTATGAGTAATTGCTTATATTCTGTTTTAACAACCAGCAATAATCGTACAATTGTTGGCCGTTTAAGTGTTTCAGCTACATTTTTGTTTTATTTTGTCTAGAAAAAAGTATGAATACTTATTTATATTCCTGTTACTATTGCCTCTATAGTTGGTATGTTTGTTTTTTTTATAACACCCAGCTAGCATTTTTATTCGTAGAAAGATTTACTCCAAAAGTCATGAATGCAAGAGTAATTTTTGATCGTGAATGATAGAAACTTATATTTGTACTGATATTTTGTGAGATTCTTCCTAAATTTCTAGGTTCAAATATGACACCTAAATTACACTTCTTATTCATTCGCTTGGATATTTTCCCCACGAACTTGGGCTCCGAAAGTGATGAATAAGGTGAAAAATTTCACCAGGAAATGGATGAAATCGAGAGACGTTACAAAGGTTGGTGGGATGAACAAATGATGGAATGGAGAGTTCCCCGTTCGCGAAGACCCATCTGAAAAATATCGCAAAAACTCAAATCCCTCGTCGTTTTAATTTAAATGAAAATGAAAATAGTGTCGTTCCACAAAATTCTTAATAAAAACTTTATTTTTTATCCGTTTTCTTTTCAAATTATACTTAAAATGTTGGCAATGTTGGTAAACTATTTGTTAAAAATAAAACATTCCAGATCTTCACTACAACGCCGAAAAACAAGAAATAAAAATGAAAATTTTTGGAATAAACGTAAAAAAAGGCAAATTTTGGGGTGCCATAACTTAGCCATTTCTTGTCGGATAGAAATTCGCATTGTATCGACGGAAAAGGCAGTTACCTTTCCAACGATATGCCATTTATTTCGATCGGACTTTTTGGTTGGGCTCCACAAGGGTTTGAGTAGGACCAAACACTGAAAAACACAAAAGTACCGTTATCTAAAAAACGGTTAAATTAACTTATCCAGGCATGTGGTGTTGTTGGTATTTTTTGGCTGTAAACCAGTGTAATATATGTTATGCATGGAAACAGCTTCAGATGCAGAATACGGCAAAAGAAGCCATTACTTTCCGCAAAGAATTGTCAACTACGGTTTGAACTTGCAAAGAATTATCTACCTAACTACAGCTATGGATTTCTGGAAAGCTTAGTGCAAATGTATGTTTTTTTGGAAGCGACGGAGAGTGGAGAAAACCAAATACTGCATTTGATCCGAAAAGTATAATACCTACAGTAAGACAGTAAGTGCTATGGTTTGTGGACCTGTATCATCTTCTGGGATGGGTCGTTTTTGTTGATAGTAATGTAGAGACAGACATCAATATAAAAGCATATTATAACAAAATCTGAAGTCATATGTCGAAATCTTGGTCTTGGAAACCGCTGGATTTTTCAACAAGACGACGACTCGAAGCATACCGCTTACAAAATTCAACTTTTCCACCCTAAAATTCACACCTTAAATAAATTTAACATGTTTGGGATGCTTTAGAAAGACTAATGTAAAAATATGAAGTTAGCAGTCAAGAAGTGCATTGGCTGAAACTACTCTGGATATCACTGAAAATCACTGACTATGACTGGCAGAAATTAATGCTTAGGGTGGTTCAAGTAAATATTAGAAAATATCATCGTTTTGTTTAGCTAAACATCTGTAATTAGTACTATTATAGCTGTATGTTGACTTTTTCCTATGAAATTTTTATGCATTTGTAACTGTAATTGCTTTTATTTCTTAAATTTGGTTGTGTTTTTAATAAGTATATTTTTTTTGACACTTTACAAAATACCTTTAGATTTTTTCCTATATAATTTGCAAATATGCAGAAAATCCAAAATTAGAAGGTATATACAGAGTTAAATCTTTCATTTCACTTATTTATTTTAATTTTTACCAATAAAAAAATTATAAATAGCTTGTTTTCTATGTTTCCCAGCTATTTATATGTTGATATTTCATAGGAGCTACCCTAATCATCATTTGATCCTATGAAATGTCGATATATAGATAGGGATGGATGGGAAACATAGAAAACAAGCTATTTATAATTTTTTTTTTTATTGGTATCAATGTTAGAAGCTAAAATGGCGAATAAAAACTCAATTGTTTGAATTTTTATTTTTATTTATTTATTTTTATTTTTATATTTTTTGTATTATCAATTTGAACATGACTGGCCGTAAACGGTCTCACGATTATCCACACATATGCGATACCTGATCAAAAAGTTATTGATTGCAGGTTGAAGTTTAGATACCTCAAAAAGTTTTTTAATGAATCGTTTCAACTTAGTCTAATAACTAGCTTTAATTTTCTGCACCTAGTTTTTGGCATAACTCCATAAAACATAACGAATGATTTTGGGAATTGGTGCGCATTTTTGCCGTGGACGGTAACGGTAATTTGATATAGTGCGAAGTTGCCGTATTGTTTCTGAGTAGTGGTGGGATTTTGACGTTTCCTAAAGCAGACTTTGGGAATTCCCAAAAAACGGCTTCGATAATCGAATCGAAACTGGGTTTTCATATTTGGTGCGCGTTTTGGCTGTGGAAGGTGCATGTGAACTATTAACGGTAATTTTATTTAGTGCAAAGTTGTCATATTGTTTCCGGGGACATTAAAAAATAATAATAATAATTATCTGGTTTCATGGAGAAATTAAGAAGAAGCTTAAACAATGGTGAATGAAAAATTTTAAATTTGATATCGAAAAGTGTTTATTAGTTTTTTAAAACACATGTTTTCTTAGTCTGAATTTAGACGAGCGAACATTTGGAAGAAAAACATTTGGAATTCTCTTTTGATTTTTCTTTCCATTTCACACAGTCGAACATGTTGCCGGCAATATTCCATGATTATTTGTTTTTTACATTTTTGTTGTCTGTTTCAGCAAATATTTTGATGTGTAAAAATTACGTCAATATTATCTTCACTAAGATTAATTTTTCCACAATTTTTCTTTCCCATTTATATTATATTATTAAAATTACTTTTTCTTTAACAGAATTAACAAAGTTTTTAAAACCACACAAAACTCCAGAAAATGTAAATTAAATTAAAATGTCAAAAAGTAAATTATATGTCAATAAAGTAAATGTCAACAAAGCGTGTTGCCGAGTGCCGAACACAAAATCGATTCTCCCTTCCGCACCGGTAATTTGCTACCAAACTAAATGTTTCCCTTCCAAATGTTTTCGTGTCTAAATGCAGACTTACAGTCGTTTGTCAGTGTTTTCTGTATAATTTTAGTATTATTATTATTATTTTTTAAACCAAATTACACCGAAATAAGAGCAAGCCGTATTATATATTGTTATGTCTTTCATCTTCTGTACACGTGTTTTTCAGATTCTTCTGTTTTCTTCATATGTTTATACCCGTATGTTTATTATTAATTCCATTTCAATGTAATTTATTGCTTTGCAGTTTGAGAGATTGCACTGATCAGTTTTAATTCCAGCACTTTATATGCTGTGCTAACATTTGTTTTGATCTTCTTGTTATTAATAAGTTCAAGTCAAACGCCCACAAGCATTATTTCCACTTTCCTCCTCCCCATAATCTATTTCCCTAGTTCACTACAATGCACCACATAGGTAGCTCTCAGGGGATGAGCCACTGAGCGCTGCTCCATGTTAAAAAAGAATTAAAGATAGTAGATAATAATGATTTTTGTAGATTAAAACATTACACATTTATGGATAAACCTTTGTTGTTTAGCGGCTGAGTAACTTAAGCGGCTTAGTGGGTGCCCATGAGTGGTGTAGCAGCTAGATGTGCCTTAGCTAAAGTTTATGATTATTTTTGTGGCCTTCTCTAATCAAACGTTATAGATCACAGCAAGTGTCATTACAATAAAAAATCCTTAATATAACAAAAGAAAAACTTGAACTTAAAACCCGTTTACAAATAATGAAAAATAGTGAATCACTATCCTAATATTGTCTAGCACAGTGAATCACGGCAATCTACCAAACATATCACGTGTGCTGAAAAAGTACTAAAATACAACTGTGTAACAGATTTTTTTTGAGATTTCGTGTGATTTGAAAAATTTTGTTAATAATTTCATAAAGTCATTGTTTGTTTGCCATCAAAGCATTATTTATTATTAAATATATCAGAATATTGTTGGTGCTCAGAGAAATAAATTACACAATAGTACGATGTAAAAAATATAACATGTGTGCTGAAAAGTACTAAAAAGTGACAGGATTTTTGTCAAAACGTGTGATTTGAAAATTTTTATGAAAATTTTCATAATATGATGGCTTCTATGTGATCAGAGCGTTATTTGTTGTGGAAAATATGATAATATTTTTGGCGCCCCGAGAAATAAATTGAAGTAATGTAAAATTATTGTGGTAATTATGGTTTTTAATTATTTTACTATCTATGTAAATTATTCATATTAATATATTAATATATAATAGTGTGCCAGGGGTTTTCTAAAGTCGGCCAGACTTTTAGAGCATATTCCAGTGAATGAATCGTACGATCATGTAGTATAGTGAATCATGCCCTTTATTGGTACTCAGATCATCATCAAAATATTATTTTATTAATTTATCTAACAAATAGCGTCTGTTTGCTGGGTATTGTTGTTGTTGTGCTTTGTAAATAGGCACACATACCCACTTACCCACAAACATCTAAACCGGAGTTGTTTTCTATTTTGTTTTCAATTTAGTGAATGAAACTTTTTTTACTTACTTATTTATTTTTCTTTTCATTTAATAGTATATTTTTTCTTTTTTTTTCAAAGAACATTTTTTATGATGCAGAATACTTGAAAAAAGTATACAAACAAATAAAATATAAAAATTATTATCCTGCGTTCTGCTGTTGTATGACATTTTTTCTGCTCATTTGGTACGTGTTTAGAATAATAGTTTTCAAATTGTATTTTATTTTTTTATGCTTTTCTTCCACTTTTTGGCTGGGAGCTGGGAGTGTGTCTGTAAGTGTGTTTTTCTTCGTAACTGAGGAGGTTGGTGTCATATTATTGTTGTTAAGGATTGTGTAACAAATAAAAAGATGGTAGAAAAAAACAAAACAGCTTTAAAGAAAAAATATGGAAAACATTGGTTTAGGAAAACCTACAGCAGAGCTTAAGCAACTTTAAGCATGAAGGAATCTTAGCCAAATTGTAGTTTATCATATTCTTTTAGAATTTTTCATTCTTATTGTTCTTCTACTGTGGCTGATTGTTGTAGCTGCTATAGCAGCTATAATAACAACATTTTCTACAATTGCTATAACGACAAGAAGATTGTTTTACAAAACATTATATTGTAGATTGTTAAAAGCTCTAATGGAACCAGTGGACAGAAAGACACACTTTACACAGCCAACATTCCAGACAAATTGGATTTGTGAAAAAGTTTTAAATTTGATGTCATGGTTGGACGCTGAAGTTCTAAAAAAAAACTTTGTTTCAGGCAAGTAAATGTGCACTTGTTGCGTGTAAAATCATTTGAGCTTGTATTAAAACTTCAGATTATCTCTTAGGCGCCTAAAATAGTTTTTTAATGGTTTGCTTAACCTAATTTGAACATTCATTACTGAATCTCCATAAGAACAGCTAAGTTTACAGAATAGTGAAGTCAAGCTACATAATAAGGTAGTGAAATAATTTTTTAAGTAAAATTTAACATATGTGCAAAATCAAAAGACACACTAATATAACATGCAAATAGTTTTAGATAAAGTATTTGGTATCCTTAAATTTAAATGAAATAAAATGTGTGTAAACACCTATATTTGTTTGTTCTTTGCAAAGGTGCCCAATAGAACACACTTTTCGAAAGTAACCTCTTGTAAAATTCACTAGCTGGCCTACGGACAATATTTTAACTTTTTCTTAGCTCTGATGCATTCAACAGGACGATTCCTCATATTGTCTTTCAGACCCATTAAGTTTCTTTAGCCTGCGGCTTAAGAAAATCCCACAAACAAAACTCCAACTGAATCAAATCGACTGTTTTGCTGTCCAATTGACATCACTACCAAACATGGTCTATGTGAAACATACTTCAGTAGAAATCACTTATGGTTGAGGTTATGCAAAAAGTCCCTAATTAACAGAATCGTGACTTTACGGAAGAAGGAAATAAAACATACAATAATAGCAACTGTAATTATGCGAATGTAATATTTTTTGTACTTCTATAAATTTTCCAACTTTTCATAGCTTTTTAATCTTTGTCTCGATGAGTATTTGTGTAAAATATATTAGATATACTAAAACACTCTAGTTTGGGGAAAATACGACTTGTTTGCTTTTCTACATAAGACCAGGGTTTGATGTCCATATTATACAATTCAATAAGCTATTATCGATATATAAATAAAGCTACTTTTATGGAAATCTGCTCCAGTTTCCATTTAATAAACGCTCGTTATCGTGTAGACGGTGATTTAGCTGAACCAGGCCTGCTGCGAAATTTGCTAAGCTGTAGTCTGCAATAAGCCAAGATCTGCCGTGAATAGTCAGTTATGTTGGACAATTACAGCGACTCTAAACTAGCTGGAACACGTGGTAGCGGCCTAGAACAGCATACTCATTGTGATAAGTCAGTTTTTCCATTTAAACGTATTGGTGAAAGCCATTGATACATAAATTTTTAAAATCAAACTGCATATAATTACAACCTTTATTTGCAATATGGCTGCTGAATGACTATCTCTTTCATTGTCTCTCTCTCAACATTTGCTGAGAGCTATTGAGTGGCACCATGATGAAGCCGTGTGAAAACTTGGTTTGAGAAGAGACAACGATCGCTAACCGGCTAGCCCCAATTGCGTAGCGACCAGCGCTTTACCCTGTATGCTCGCACCCATGCGCCACCAGTATATGATATGATACTCAGAGTTTCATATCATATACTTTTAATACGTTATAACTTAAAATTATCCTTCTTCTTGACTGAAGTTGGACTCGAACTAACAACTACTTAGTTAATATTGCACATATGTGCAATATTAAAAAGTGAAACTTTAGTTATATTATATAACCAAAGTTTCACTTATTAATGATTTACATATAACTTATTTTTGATTTGGAATATAATTTTATCATTTATATTGTGATAAAATTATATACTACTGTTACATACTTCGCTTCCCTTGATATGTTCTTGTGGTAAAACTTTGACAGCCCAGATATTGAAAGCGCATGCAGTACAAATTGCAAGTTATTTTTTAATTTTTTTTCGATGTTTGGTTGATAATATGTAAACACAACTTATAAGAAGCTAATGGCATATGTAAGCTCAGTGTAAATGGGTCAAAAACTTTCGAATGATTAAAAAACATTACTCTAATACTGTATATTTGTGGGTAAATTTTGTCCAATGCAAGTATTTAAATAGTTATTATTCCATATTACTCGTACTCCTTTTTTATTTATGATAAAAAATATGGGTTTCGAAATGAGTTTTGGAAATAAATTTGTTACCCTCACATTATTTATTAAAATATTTCGTTACTGTTGGAGCAAATGAAATAATTTAATATAAGCAGCTTTATTTACTGCTTGGCTTTTTTAGTTTTTTCACTGTTTGTAATACCGTTGTAAAACACAAAAAAAAATCACGAATGTGAACCAAATAAAAACATTTTTGGTTTTGTTGCCACTTGTGATGTCGTAAAAACAAATACATTGTATCGCAGGCGCTTAAGCCGTAATGATACTTACTTTTTTTTCCAAGTTTGTAGGATTTTAGAGAATAGTATAGATATATTACCATTGAAATTATTATTAAGAGCAAACAGTTCGGCTATATTTAAAACAATCTAAAAACGTCAAAACTTTTCAACATGTTATCGATAAAAAGTGGGGAACAATGGTTGTTTACAAATGTCCCTTAATTTACAAATGTCGTATTTATGTGTACATAAGTTATTTTGTTGTAACTTATACAATTGTCTCTTTCTATTATTGACTATTCTTTCAATCTTAGATTAAGAAAAGTTGAAAAATGTGAGCGTCATTACGAGTTTAGCGATTTGGTTGCATTGGTCAATTTTGAACCTAGAGTACCAAATGCGTTAGTTTTTTCACGCACGCTTTTCAAAAAGATATTTAATATTAATAATATGTTATTTTAATAATATTTTACATAAACATAAATTCCACTAAAAAATAATTGTACCAAAAGTCGAAGGAATCCGCTGAATATTTTAAAAATAAATGAGAAATTAAAACCGTTTGGACAATTTTAACCCATAAATACACTATAAGGGTTAAAGAGTTATTTTTCTATCATCAAGTCACATTTGATATTCTCTGTTACATCCATAAGAGCAGTTATATGTATATGGCAAGGTTGGAAATCTAAGTCCTCATCATTCATTAAGTGATTTATGTGCATATAAATGTTTAATTGTCAGTGTAAAAATTCTTCCAAATCTTTTGAGAGGAAGAAAACTTAATGACGCTATTGATCTATACTTACTCGTATTGTTTAGTTTAAGAACAGTACATATTTTTACAAGCTTTTATTTGTTAGAAAAGGCACTAGTATTTATTAAGATGTTAAACAAGTAAGAAATATTATACAAAAGAGATGGTAAAAATATTGTTATGAACTAAAGATAACTAAAGGTTATTGCTTTCTGAAATATTTGGTTTTGTTTGTGCGAAATTAGAAAATACATAAAGCTAAATGAAACTCAGGAACTTAAATTAAATTCAGACCACAGGTATCAATATTATTTGCAGAACGTTACACCAAACGCCTCCAACTAACGGGTGTACTGAGTATTTTTTTTAAATTGAATTTAATAATATCAGGATCTCAGAACCCACTGTTTTGCTTATTTACAAAACCATTCAAATGAAAAGTATTGTACTTAATAATAAAGCAATGAAATTATATTATTGTGCTTCTTTATTCAATTGTAATTCGCTCCATTATTTATACTGCAGCTGTTAATTACATACTCGTATAATCAGACAAAATAAAAATTGGAAAGAGCTATGCTATCATACTTTCCTCTACCTCTTACATAATTGTGTACTTAAGCAATTTTGTGAACTTTTAATAAATTCCTGCTAGCAACCAATGGCCGATTAAATTTCTTGGAAAAACAATTTATTAAAAAAATAACACTAAAAGTTTTTCAAAATAAAAAACGAATATTATACTAGTACTTAAAAGTTCAAATACCTTTTAATTGTAGGTGTAGACAAGTCAAAACAAGAAATGTTTCGCTAAATATAAGAAATAATCTTTTCCATTTAGTTTGCTGTTTTTATTTTTGTTTTTAAACTTAAGACAGAAGACTTACAAAAGAAAACAATATATATATATATATGTATATATATATATATATATATATATATATATATATATATATATATATATATATATATATATATATATATATATATATATATATATATATATATATATATATATATATATATATATATATATATATATATATATATATATATATATATATAAATTTTTTACTGAAATGGTATGTTTAAAACGTAAAAGTAAAGCAAGTAATAAGAAATAACAAAATGCTTAGAATACATTCATTGTAGGCTTTTATTTGTTTAGACACCAGCGACGGCAACAGTTTTACAGACATTAAGTCTACTCAGCCGAGTCTAAGTAAAGACAACATTTATTTACCACCTTTTTCCATCGTGTTTTTTTTTTCTTTTGCTATCATATTTTTGAAGCATTTTTTCAAGAAGGAAATAGAAAATATACAGTTTTCTTGAAATAATAAAAAGAAAATATAAAAAAGAAGAACTGTTTATCATCATGCTCGTTTTACACAGAATGTGTCAGTTTTGCAAATAGTGTGACTCTGTGTATGTGTGTTCTTTTTTCTTTTTGTTGTCTTAACCAACCAGAATTGCTCCAGAAAAAAGTGCAAGAAAAAGAGTGAAAAATAGTTTATTTAGCAGTAAGAAAAACAAAAATTAAGCTTAATAGAGGAAAGAAAAATAAGTAAAATTTATTCAAGCACAATTTGAAAATCTTTTAAGTAGCACAACTAAGACATGAAATGACTGGCAGACTTTCTGTCAGACATACAGACAGCAAAATAGACAAGCGCTTATTAAGAAAGAAATAAAGAATGAAAGACTGACACAAGTAGTAGATTGGCGAACTTTGAAAGATAATAGCCAAATAAATTTTCCAGAAAGCAAAAAAAAAAAAATAAATACCCAACGCAACTAAAATATGCTTAAGTATGTCATAAATAAATCCTCAAGGTGTACGTCCGTACAGGTTTGAGCAAAACATTTAAATCAAACACGATATTATTCCAGAAACAAATTAAAAGAAAAGCAAATTGCACAATAAATAAATTGGGGTATTTTATGGGAATTATTTTATTTCATCTAAGATTAGAATTTTATCTTTTTAGCTAAAACTATCAATCTAGTTTTTTTTTATTGATGAGCATAATCTTAGAACTGTCATTCATTCGCATCTTGTAATCACATATTAAATGTTATAATATTTTTTATTTGGTTATTATTTTTAAACAAATAAAAATATAATTTCTAGAATGTCAGCAGCAGATACAATAACTTTTTGTAAAAGTCAGCTTGGTTGATTACGCAAAACTACCAAAATGCTAATAAAGGCCCAATCAGACTATTATACAAGTATAAATACTTTCATTAGATTTTGTGAGATTAAAGTCTAACCACATTTCTTGCGACTGTCAAAAAGTTTAACGTTAAATTACTTTTTGCATTCACACCATCACACTTGATATAAACCAACATAGATGTGCCATCATAAAACTTGTCACGGCGGCAGGTGCGCTATTCGTCGTAGGCGATAGACGTGCAGGCGCGTGAAATTCTTCAACATTTAAAATAATAATTATGTATAACACATCCAAATTATATAGCACAAATATATTTTATGGTCTAAATATAGCATGAGCAAAATACTTTTAGAAATGACAGTTAAGTTCCAAATTTCGAGCTTTATCAGTTATGGCACCACATTGGCTACGAAATAGCTGACTACTCAATTTTTAATTAGCTGGTTTGCTAAAAAACACAACCCTGATCCAATGTAAAGTATTATCGTTTTGAAAAGTTTCAAAAAACAACAAAGTCGTATGGGATGTCAAATTTTTATCGTATTATTTTTCGTATGTATGACAGACTACATTCATACTATCAGACTTGCACGTATTATTTGAATTTTTGACAAATATTAATACAAAATATAATAGTCTGAACTGGGCTTAAGCAGAATCAAAAAAGAAATTGCCATATTTTTTGTGTTTTAAAAAAATATTATTTTATACTAATCGAAAAATTATAAACAGCTTGTTTTCTATGCTTCCCAGCTGTGTATATGTTGACATTTCATAGGAGCTACCCTAATCATTAGTAGATTTGGAAACTTTTGAAAGATATTCTCAAACATTCAACTTCATATCCCAACAATCTAAATAAATTATTGAGAATTTAAAAATTTAAATGCTTTAATAATACCTATATTAAAGCATTTTTCCTTTTAAAGTCTCAATAATTTACTTAGATTGTTGGGATATAAGGTTGAAGGGCCACATGATTGCCGCAATGCACCAATTTTCGCAAAATTTTATACCCCAATCGTGTGATTGCTCAATTAATTGGTTCATGCGGCAATCGCGGCCAATATTATTCTTATTTTGAATAATAAAATGCAACCCTGAAGCAGCAATCGTGCGACTAATCGATATGCGATCGTGCGGCGTTGCAAATGCCGCAATGCGCCAATATTTATTGTGTTCTAGTTAGTTTAATAAACCTATTTGATCTATAATGGGAACAATATTAAATAATTGAATATTTATATTGAACTTTTCAAAATTCGGACAAAAATAGTTCGACTCGAAAAAGAAAAATATATGTATATAAATTATAAAATTGTTCGTCGAAGATGTGCAATTAAAACTAAAGAGACAAATAAACTATGCAAACTTTTCGACAAACGCGGGCTTTCCGTTTGCTCATAATGAGACAAATGCAAACACAAATTAATAAATTTTTTTCAATGAGAGTACACGGCGATTATGCTGCGGCAGTTTTCTTGTCATATGAAGTTTACAGCACAGTCATTTTATAATTTGTTTTAGCCTCTATTTCTTGAAATTTTGTATCTATAATCTTTGTTTTTTTTTTTAATTCTGCAAAGAAGGTAAACTTTAATACAATACTAAAAATTCTAACAAAAGAATGATTCATTTTGTGTGATTCTTCTATCATTTCCTCGTGCAACATTTTCCTTGAAATGTCAAAATTTTGCGTTAGACGACACAAACATTCAAGATGTTTGTGCAAAAATCGTGCAAACATGCTTCAAATATATATACAAACAAGTAAACACGCTTAATCTTTGTACAAATGTTTTTGCATGTTTGTTAAGCTGTTTGTGTAGTTTGTTTGGCGCTTATCTAGTTCTTTTATAAAATTAGGCATTTTTATTTTAAGGATATATTTAACAGTAGAACAAATAAATTTATTAATTTATTTAAAAGCCGATATAAATTTTGTTCTTTTATTATGCATTATTAGAAAATAAAATATTTCCAAGAGCAAAATTTTTTTATAACATATTTTTATACATTGGTCACACTGTTTTTATTTTGTAGTCAACAAAAATAGAAATTACTGATGAACTTTTATAATTTTTTAAATAAAATTTTTGGTTTGTACATTTGTACAACGGGTTATAGTTCAGGTTTTTCCTTTCTTAAGTTTTTTTTTTTTCTTAACAAAATCATCATGACGTATCAGATCATGATACGTCATGTCCCGAGTTCGAATTCCAGTGGGTGCTGATGAGTAGTATAGCGACTATGAAACAGCTAGTTGTCCCCCAGCTAAAGACTTGATTTTTATTTTTCTTGTCTTCTTCAATCAAAATTATTGATCACAGCAGATTTGTATTGTAAAAAATCTTTCTTAAGAAAAAAAAAAACTTAAGAAAGAAAAAACCTGAACCATAACACGTTGTACAAATGTACAAACCAAAAATTTAATTTCAAAAATAGAAATTAGTTTAATTTGAGTGCGGCAAAAAAATCAGCTTGGACAACAACCTGTAGTCTTGTCGTCTTGCTGTTGTCTAAATAAACATTCACATTTAATTGCATGTATTTTATATTTGACATATTAAAGTCGGCTGTCTGCTGTCTTCAATGCGTTTAATGCTTAAAACTTTAAACACATAGACCACAGCAGACTTCACAACTTCACGACAGCAAATGCTGCAACCGGCAATTGTAGTTGTGTAGGCGATTACTGAAATATTTTGAACACGGCAGCAACATAAATTCATTTGAATAAAAGTATACTTCAGTGTGGCCACGCTAGAATTTTTAGCTTTAGGAAATTTCATTGTTTACAGAACGAGTTTATTATATCAATCCTTCATGTAAAAAGTTCTCTCTATAAAAAGGCCTTAACATCTAAAAAGAGCAACTTAATTAAAACAGTTTTTTTGTTTTGCTATACTTAACTCAGGTTAAGCGGGTCTTAAAAGTTTAAAATATAATCGGATATATCTTCTGACCTATAATGAGAATAATGTTAAAGAATTTAAAATTTTTATCGAATTTTTCCAAATGTGAATAATTTGACGGCAGAAAGAAAAATTTATATAAATTATAAAATTTTTGGTCAAAGATATGCGGTTAAAACTACTCGTAAATGAAGTAACTGGTGTACATATATCTAAAGGGACAAATAAACTATGCAAGTCTTTCGGCAAACTGCGCGCTTTCCGTTTGCACATAAACGATACAAATACAAACACAAATTACTAATTTTTTTTTTTGTTTTTAATGAGAGTACATGGTGTTTATGTTGCGGGAATTTACTCGCCATATGAAGTTTACTATACATAACTCATTTTATAATTTGTTTTAGTCTCTATTTCTTGAGATTCTGTTTCTATAATCTTTGTTTTTTTTTTAATTTCTACAATAAAAGTAACTTTTATACAATACTAAAAGTTCTATCAAGAAAACTTTTTCATGATCCGTTTTGTTTGCTTCTTCTTCCACCACTTCATTCTGCAAAGATTTCTTTGAAACGAAAAAATGTTGCGTTAGACAACACAAATATTCAAGATGTTTGCACAAAAGCCGTGCAAACATGCTTCAAATATTTGTACAAACAATCAAACACCCCCTTTAACAACGCTAAATGTTAGTACAAGCGCACTAACGCTTTGGCATTTTTGGTAAGCTGTTTGTGTAGTTTATTTGGCCCTTAATTAGTTCTATTATAAAATTAGGAATACTTATTTTGAGGATAAATATGTATGCACATATTTAATAGTAGAACAATTAAACTTATTAATTTATTTAAAACGGTATTTAAATTTGGTTTTTTTTTATTATGTTATATTAAAAAATAAAATATTTCCAAGAGCAAAATTTTTTGATTACATGTTTTTTTTATACACTGGTCACACTGTTTTTATTTTGTAGTCAACAAAAATAGAAATTAAGCAAAAAAATCAGCTTGGACAACAACCTGTAGTCGTGTCGTCTTGCTGTTGTCTAAATAAACATTCACATTTAATTGCATGTATTTTATAGGTGACATATTAAAGTCGGCTGTCTGCTGTCTTTAATGTGCTTAATGCTTAAAACAAATATATTTACATGGAAAACTTACACATATTTCATAAATGCCATCACTGTTTTATATAATTTCTAAACGAAATACTCTCTTTTTTGCAGAGTCTTACAGTTTGGTTTTTTAAGAAGACATTTTCAACCACTACACTGCAAATTGAAAGCAACAACTGGTTCGTGTTAGATTAGGAAGGCAGGCCGCTGGATACCCCGGAAAAGTCTAGGTTGTCCAGCTTATTTAGTTCCTGGAGTCGTTCCCTTTGTGATTACCTGATAAGTAAGATAGTGGAGTGAAGAAAAGAAGTTATAGGAATATAGTGTGAGTGGAAAGGTTGGGCAGGGATGAAAAGGAAAGGCAGAAACCTCTTAGTGTTGCGTTACATGCTGCTATACTAGCCATCCGCTGCCTCTTATGAAAGAGTTTAGCGCGGTCGGTTTGACCGAGGCCAGACAAGATAGGCTGTTGAAGCTCCGCTCGCCTAAGTATCTTAGACGCTGATGCTCCAATGCCGGGCATGTGCCGAGGAGATGAAGGATCGTGTCCTCCTCCTTCTCGTCTTGGCAACTTCTACAAAAATTGTTATGGGGTAGGCATAGTCTCCTGGTTTGATTCACAAACGGGCAATGTCCAGTCACTCTTAGTTGAGATCATGACAGTTTTATTAGCTTTCACAATCTTGCGGCAATCAATTTTGTGAAAAATGAGGCAATTATGACATTGCAAAGTATTTGATTGGAACAATTTTGTTATTAGGCACCATTTCGGGTCTATTGGGCAATCGTATGATCTTACCTTAATATAGTGAATAAAACTCAATTGTTAATGTTATATTTTTAAATTGATTTAAAATTAAAATAATTAAATAAATGTATAAGGATTACCTTTAACTGATTTTGAGTATTTATAAGCTCTGAATTTACGATTGAAAAAAACTCAAAATTTTAGGCCACTCTACGAGTATGATGTAGAGAACTCTCATCAATGAAGGATATGCTCTTTGCGAAGCAGACGACTGGTCAATTTGTTCAATAAACGGTTTTGCTATTGTTATTATTTGCTATTATAAAGTTGAAACACTGAAATTTTATCATATAATAAATGCTGTTTAAAAACGTTCAACTGTGACGGGATATCAAATTTCTTGTTGTATTATATGCCATAGTATAACATTTAACTTTCACATAATGAATTTTGCACGTGCTGTATGAGTTTATGACAAGTTTTAATGCCGAGTATTATAGTGGGAATTGCCCTTAAGTAATGTCAGTAAAAGTTATTTATGCATAATTTAAATTTATATTTGGTAAAGAATAAAGCATTGGAACATTAATATAAGTTTCAAATTGTTTTCTTTTTTTTCATCAATATTTAAAATTGTTAAAAGCTAATTGAAAACTGAGTTTCAGAAACTTTATTACTTACTTGTAATTGGTATCTTTAAATTCTCAAAAAAAAAAAAAAAAAAAAAAAATTAAGTTCACAAATTATAATAGTTTAAGCGTTTTGGCAAAATTCAAGAAAAAAGCAAAATTTGCTCATACACAATATGCTAACGTTAATTGCATTTCTCGCATTTGTTTTTTTTTTCTTTCAACAGAATGTGTACGAACAAACAACTTTTGCCTTCTGTATGAGTTTTTCTTTACATTAAAATATACATATTAACATACATATGATTTTTCATACGATTATATTTCGGAATTTACACTGTACATTACCTTAATACGAAAACGTATTTGAAAGTGTTAAATTTTTAATGTGTTGGGAAATATTTGGTGATATTTTATTCTTAAAACTTGTAAGCAAGGCTAGAGTTTACACATATGAAATATAAATCTTAAAAATATATTAAAAAATGGATAAAAACATCAAACTGCCTTATACGAGTACATAAAAAAATTATGCTTATTAATTTTATACAAAGCCTTAATAAATGATTTTTTCCAAATTTCGGGAAATTTTTCATATATAATAAGACGGCAAAATTTATCAAAACGTTATATGCTTTCTGTCCTATTTGTATAGAAATTTGTTTAATGAGAGTTTACACCGCTTTCACACACGGAAAATTTAATTTGCAAAGTTTTGAGTTTGGCGGTAGCAAGACTATGCAAAGAAACTTACCGTGTGTGAAAGCGGTGCAAACTCTCATTCAACAATCCAAAATCATTTATTAAGGCTTTGTATAAATCCGGGAATAAGGCACATATATCAAACTAGCGTCGAGTTTGAAAATTGGGTGTATTACCTGCTGAGATAGTCGTAGTTTTTGGTATCCCCTTATCATGTCTATATTATAATTAGGCCACGAAGAATCCCATCAAATGGTTTCCTGTTGAAATGGGCGTGTAAGTTATTGGCACATTATACATTTTATAAATGAAACTATGGAAACGAACTGTTACGTTGGCGTTCTGAAAGAATATTGTAAATTTTCAACTGCAAATAAAGTAATGACGTTAGATGTCATTATTTTATAATGACGTTAGACGTCATTATAAAATAATAATATATAAAATAGGGACGTTAGATACTCAAATGCTTCACAATTTTATTTACATTTAATACCAATGTGTATTAACACACTAAACTTGCTTACTTACGAATGTTTTGCGCAACATTTCTGTATGCTTCTTTGTTACCTTCTACATTGTTCAAAAGCCTTCTAGTTAAATTATAATTCCAGATTCAAACATAATAGCTATGTACATACACATGCACACATTCCTGTAAAACAATAAGAATGCAACAACAACAATAAAATCATTGGTTTACTGGGAATTTTGCCTTCTTTAAATCTTGTATTTTCATTTATTTATTATGCTTTTAGTTTTTGTTGTTTGTGTGGATCAACGGTTCGCACTTTGGACTATATGTGACAAACATTCGTAACAATGTGTATACGACAGAATAGGGGAATATTGGTATGAAAGTAGACTTTATATTCTGTGACGGCAACAACCTCAAGCTTTATTAGCCTTGAAGCAAGTAGTAATAGAAAACATACCTTTTCGTTAATATGAACTTTATGTTTCAAATATCGGGTGGTTAAGGAAGGACCCAACGCCAAGTTTTTTTCTCCATTTTATGTGACATTTCTCAATTCCAGACTAATTCAATTTGACCCATGGCAAGATATACCATTGAGCCACATATTACAATTATTCAGGCTTACTATGAAAATTGGCGTTCAAATCAAAATGCCTATCGTTCACTTCGCAATTTTTTCGGTCAATTTAATCGTCCAAGTAAGCGTACAAACTGAAAAATCATACACAAATTTAAGCAAACCTGGTCTGTAGGAGATGTACCACTGCATGCTCATTCTGCAAATAATATTGCTGCTGTTCGCGATAGTGTGGCCGAAGAGCCGTCCTCCTCAACTCACCATCGTGGCCAACAATTGCTACCCATCGTTGATGAACATGCTTTCAAAGTGCAAATTTTCTAAAAAAAAATCATGTTGAGTGATGTGGCACATTTTCATTTCGTCAGTAAAAAGAATTGCTGCGTTTCGGTGAATGATAATCAAGGAGTGATTGCCACAAAGAGTGAGTGTTTGGTGTTTATGGGATGGCAGTGTATATACCTTCGACGCTCCTCAGATTAACACAAAGTGGTCTCCCACATAGCAAGCTAATGAATTAGATTCAAAATAAATTAATAATGTACATAAACAGAAAACGTGGACAGTAGTTAAAAATGAAGATAACTAAAACAAGTGTAAACAATGTGGTAGACAAAATACTTCTTATCTCTGCTATCTTATAAGTTCAAAATCAGCTAAGTTTAATCAAACAAGTAGAACGGAATCCATGACATATGGCTTCTTTATTGCAACATGGTCATATCGCAACAAATGAGCTTTTTGAGTTAACAATGCAGAATTGTTAACAGTACTACCTTTTATATTGTGGCACAAATTTTTTCAAATTATTTTTAAGGTGCTTCCTTTAGGAAATATTTTCTAAAAAAGTTTTCTAAGACTTATATGGAAACTAAAAATTTGAAATGTGCTTTTCTCAACACAAGTTTTTTTATTTACGACTATGTTGCAATATGGATATCCCTACAAAAGAAAAGCAAAATTATTAACTATTAAACAAAAATTTTTAAATAATATTATAATTTCTTTTAACTAATATGTCACCATCTAAATTTTTTATTAACAACTATAAAGTTCAACAAAAATCATAATTAATATATTTTTCTTATTTAAATATCATACAGTATAAATAAACAAGAAAGTTCATATAAAATATTCAAACGTACTTAAATCTACAGTAAAATGTGTATCATACTCACACACATTCGCACACCCTAAAAAAGAACCTTTGTAAACAAACATACATACACACGCATTTAAGACGCACAAATGAATTTCAAAAAGGACATATTTTAAAAAATACACATGTATGGATGTGTCTGTAAATACGAAATAAATATTTGTTAAGTAAATCTTATTCTGTTGAAAAATGTTAAATCTTTTGAAGGAAGAAAAAAAAATAGAAATTGGAGGGGGAGAGAGAAGGGGCATCAACGTTAAATTAAATGCAACTTGAAAGGGGCCAACACCTTAGAAATAAGAGCAACATTGTTTTTAAATGTACTGGAAAAGTAATACAAACACATACTTGTAGTACAATTATACACAAAAACAGCATAAATGAGAGAGGCTGAATGCAGTAATATATAACTTTATTTGTCCAAAAAAAAAAAAAAAACCTTGAAAAACATCATTATTTATTACTTTTCATAAAAACTTAAAATGCTAAATAAACAAGATGCTAAGTGAGGCAGACGTCAGTTTGAAAACTCGGCCTGTCCCTCATCTGTTGTTTTAATTTAAATATTTCTAAAAAAACAAATTTACAACAATTTTTAGAATTTTCCAGCTGTCTACATATCGACATTAATGGTTTTTTGTTTTCTGATAAAAAGTGCTGCTTTTCAAATGTTTATAATTTTTTCCGATTACCATCACTCTTAAAAAGGTGTACATTTGTTACTAACATATAATTCTAATAATATACCGTTTAATAAAAATGCACGCTTATCGTTTCAAATACATTAATAATATACATACATTTAACAAATGACGGTTTTCGTCACTATTTTGATTAAATGGATGTTATGATAAGCAGCAACGGTTACTCATCTGCAATAACAAAAGAATCTCATATTTGCTTAAACATGTATGAAAAAAAGATGTAAAAAGGGCAGCATTTCCTCCTTACTCGAAGCAGCACAGTGTAAGACATATTAAATTTTTAGACAGTTTTGTGTGTATATTGTAAATTTTTTGACATTTGGTTTGAAACGAACGTAATACCATTTAATAGTGTACAATGTTTTCTTTAAAAAGAACGTGTTGCACGACTATATGTTGCATAGGTGTAAAATTTTTATCTGATCAGAAGAAAACACCGTAAATAAGTGCCACCCTACCCGCGAGCTGAAAAACAAATTCAAACATTCTACTTAAGTTCAATTCTGTTTAAAGAAGATAGTGCGAGCTTAAAAAAATATTGTGATCAAAACAAGTAATAAACTTAATCGCTTAAATATAATGTTATTAAATGACACTAGTTTTAACCTGTTGCCAAAGGAAAAAGTTCAACTTTTTACTCAGCAAAAAAGGTTATGTGAGCAAGTTTAAGCCCTAGTTTGTACGATATCGAGCTTGTTTTACGTATGTCAGATATCTCTTAATCGTATAGAATGTGTCACTGATTTGCATCAGCACCTAACTTGACGGCCTTATCTGATAATAGACCAACTCTACATTCTGCCTTGTGGCTTGCAACGCTTACATATAATGCAAATTTTTGCTATAAATTTTCAGCCTTACGAACAAACCCTTTGTTGAAGATATCGAAAAGCAGAGAACAAAAATTCAAACAATTAAGTTTTTTATTCGCTATTTTTAGCTTCTACCATTTATACCAATAAAAATTATAAATAGCTTGTAATTATAATTTTTATAATTTTTAATTTTTAAATAAATTTAATTTTTGCAGCTTCAGATCTTTGTTTTTGTTTTAATAAAAAATTTTACAATTTAAAATCTTTATTTCTCAATATTTCGATAACAATTTGTTATCATCGTCAGGAGAAATTAAATGTTATAAATTAAAATTGAAAAATTATTGTCAAAAAATTTCTATACATAAAAAATTCATACACTAAGAAAAATATTTAGTTCATACACAAAGAAAAATTCTTAACAATATTAATGAATTCAAAAATCAAAATATAACATAATTTAAATTAAACTTATTCTGCAATCAACACATGCCTTGTTAAAGATTAGAACATGTCGTATCTTAGACTTAAGCAAATCAACATGGCACATGTTGCTCACAGAATACCATTAACATTAACATAATTTTTTTTTTTTTTTTTTTTTTTTTTTTTTTTGTAATAAAAAGCAATGTAAAAAATAATCTAACAAATAAAACTTATATATACATTCAACGTGCTAATTTTTTTCTAATTAAATGCCTATATCTGTGTCCATTTTAAAATTAATTCTTTTTTCTACAGGTGTGTTAATAATCTCTAACATTTCTAACATATAACGTTTCTTATAATTACTCTCAGTTTTTATTATTGAAACATTTTCAAAATTAGGATAATGATTTAATCTAGAGCAATGAGAAGATAACGCCGTTTTCTGTGAATTAATATGCCTATATTTTTGGTCTGATTTATGTCCTGCAATCCGTGTTCTTAATTTGTTTTTCGTTGTTCCTATGTATACCTTATTACAATTTTATAGACTATATTAGCATTATTCATCTTACTAAGTCTATCCTTAGTTTTACTAAATAATGTATCTAACGTATTATAACTCTTATGAGCCATTCTATATTTTTCCCTATTAAATATATTAGATCGTGCTAATATATGTTAATGGTATTCTGTGAGCAACATGTGCCATGTTGATTTGCTTAAGTCTAAGATACGACATGTTCTAATCTTTAACAAGGCATGTGTTGATTGCAGAATAAGTTTAATTTAAATTATGTTATATTTTGATTTTTGAATTCATTAATATTGTTAAGAATTTTTCTTTGTGTATGAACTAAATATTTTTCTTAGTGTATGAATTTTTTATGTATAGAAATTTTTTTGACAATAATTTTTCAATTTTAATTTATAACATTTAATTTCTCCTGACGATGATAACAAATTGCTATCGAAATATTGAGAAATAAAGATTTTAAATTGTAAAATTTTTTATTAAAACAAAAACAAAGATCTGAAGCTGCAAAAATTAAATTTATTTAACAAACGAAGATCGAATAATATTGAGATAAAATTTTTAATTTTTAATAATTTTTATTGGTATAAATGGTAGAAGCTAAAAATAGCGAATAAAAAACTTAATTGTTTGAATTTTTGTTCTCTGCTTTTCGATACTTTCAAAAAGCAAATCGTAGCAACCAACGGTTGTTCATTTGTTTGAAAGGTGTAAAGAAATGTTAGAGAGGTGAATAAATGAAAAGGCTTGTTTTTTGTATTTTGACAGATATTATTAGAGCATTTTTCTTTTAAATTCTCAACAATTTATTTATATTGCTGGGATATAAAGTTGAATGTTTGAGAATATCTTTCAAAAATTTCCAAAGTCTACTGATGATTAGGGTAGTTCCTATGAAATATCGACATATAGATAGCTGGGAAACATAGAAAACAAGCTATTTATAATTTTTATTGGTATAAATGGTAGAAGCTAAAAATAGCGAATAAAAAACTTAATTGTTAAAATAATTATATTCACAAAAAAATTATGAAAAAAAATAAAAATAATAAAACCAAAAAAAAAAAAAAAAACATTGGTGGAAGCATTTCGACTTTAAAAACGTGGTCAACCTTAATGCATGAGTAAAATAATGGCACTTTTTTGTAAGGCTCATATAGGTCGCACCTTTTAGCCAAATATTCCCACATAGGTGGTAGGCTGAACTGCATTAGGAGCATCCGCCCATAACTAAATCACTCGTCAAACGACCACTCCAGGTATCTGTTGCAAAACAACACATAACAACGCATTTGAAGTTATTGTTTCATAAAATATTTTTACTAATTACGATTGTTTTTAGTCAATAATTTACAATTCCTCATTCTGCCAACATATTGTGAATAAAATCAGGACTCTGGCTCAAAACTTTTATTGGTGGAACATGCTCCTTTACATTCCTAACTTCAGTTTCTGATGCATCATTTGAATCCACTGGATCTCTGTCTTCATCAAGAGTTTGCAAAGGTGTCCAATAATTCCCCCTCTTGCGCGTCACAAGACTTTCCATACAATATAAGAATAATAAGTACTAGAGAGAATAAACACTCGAAAGAAAAAATGAAAAGAAAATAAAATATTTAACAAAATAATGCTGCACTGGAAACTGATTCTTCTCATTATGGGCTATAAAATTTAATGTCGGTGTAAATCTTAAAAAGCAAAAAAGGAAACCGAAAAGTTGATTAGAAAACAGTTATAAAGAACAATCATAATATACTGAAAAAAACGGCTAAAATGTACTTGGAGAAAAAATCGTTTTTGCGACGATGAGTAAAAACGATTTTCTCTCCAGTGCACCAATAAAAGCATTGACGTTTTATTCATACTATTGCAAAGCAAATTAGTAAGATAAGAAACAGTGGGAATTCCAATATTGTTGTTCCCTATTTATCAAAAAGTTTTTTTTTTCATTTGCCTGGCACTAGGCACAATTGCACTCTAAATTGACTAATAGCGTATAATCAGCTTTAGCGCATTCGCATTGAAAAACAATGTTTGCAGCTAAATAAAAGAAGATAAAAGTAGTTCAACTCTTTTTTTTTAGCTTTTCATAGACAAACGAAATGAAGTGAAAACGCAAGCCAAATTATTTATATAAATATTATATCCAGCAGAGATTGCAGTTTGCTGGAAGTAATATTTATAATCAGTTTAAAAATTTTCCACACAATTTTAACTTTTACTAATATGACATTTAAATTAAAAATGAATTAATTTCCTTTCCAGTCATGTATATAGAGGTTCAATGTATCTTTTTTGTGTTCATTTATTATGTATTAAGTTCAGAAATATCCGCATGCATATGCGTATGTCATAATCATGTTTAATCAATTGTGTTAAATAAAATTAAAAGGATATAATTAAAATATTATTACAAAAAGGAAAAAAGTGTTAAAAGCTTGTTTTATTTTATAATAATTTCTTCGTTTTGCCAGTTTAAGGTTCATTGCGCATTCCGCTGCTGCCGGCCAATTTTTAATACCGATTTCTTTTTTAATTTTGTTAAATACCAAAATACTTCAACTGACACAGTAAAAGTACAAAAATATTTATTTCACTTTGTCTTTAATTAGTATTTTTCTTTTATTATGCTTACGTTATTGAAGATTTCAGGGCTGATGGAGATCTAGACATGGTCGACTTCCTAAGCGCAAGTTCCAATATATAATTAAAAAAAAGCGTATGCAATGCAAAACATGTCTTAAGTACAACCTTGCGTTGCAAAGAAATTTTTTGCATTTTATCGGCATTTAGAAACTCTTACATAAAACAAATGACAAACTCATGTTATAAAATTAAATAATTTTTTTTGGAAAAATGTAGGTAACACCGAATTATTTATCCATTTTGTTGACAAGTGCTGAAGAATTATCTCAGGCTAAAGGCAGGACTAAGGCAGAATTAGTTTGTACGTTCTTTTCCGTTCTGAATCAGCTGTTTTGTTTCTGTTCAGTATAAACTATATGTGAATGGTTTGTTTTCACTTTTTCGTTCTCTTCTGTTGCGGACTAATAAAATTCAACATTAAGTGACACCCAGATATGTGTATGTGTTACTTTTTTCTGGTATGGAAAAATTAATTTTTTATTCATATTACTACAAATTTTTTTGTCGAAAGTTAACATAATTTGTTTTAGTTAAAGATTTTCAAAATTTAATATATATTAATCAATTAAACAACTATGGATGTTCAAAAGAATATAATTTATAAAAATAAAAACATTATATTTTGTATAAAAAACGTTGTAAGCATTTTATATTTTTCTCTTGCTTGTGCTTCACTGTAAAACCAGCCGACATTTTTTACAGAAAAAGTAATTGTAAAATATTTGCTACAGAATAGAAAGTCACAGAACGGCAACTGAAAGTAAAATCGAATGAGGCCTTAACTTTAAAAAAATATTCTTTTGATAAAGAAACTGATTAAAAAGGAAAAACAAAGAGACAACTTTTATTAAGGACAATAAAAATCACGAAAAGAAAAGAGATCAAAAATAAAAATGTTTTCATAAAAAATAAAAATTATGCGCAATTCTGACAGCTGATACTCATTAAAATATGTTGCCATATGATTAGGAACACTGGACGTTGCCAGAATGTTTAAGTATGCGTTTACGAAGTGTATTCATTGTAAGTATGCATTGCAACTTGCATTTAGGAATTCGGCCCATGTTTACAGTTTTAGAAACTAAAAAAGTTTTTAGTACACAAAAGTATTACTTTCTATGAATTCATTCATTGGCAATACTGTTTTATTTGGCAGCACTTTTAACAGCTGATTATTTATTTATGTTAAGCTTGGCTTCATATTTCATTTTTGATTTTAGTTTCACCAGCACAATACTTAAAAATTTTTTAAATTTTTTATTAATATATACTTTTTAATTTTCAAGCTACGAATTTCGAATTATTTGAAGATCATACCTTAATTTGTAATTAGAGTATCCCTCACTTGTCCTAAAATTGAAACTTAAGGGGTTCATTTTATGAATTTAACGTAATATGTTAACAGCTACAAAATCAATGTTTTTATATTTGGAAGCAAGAAACTACAACTGCTAACATTTAACGTGGAAAAAATTCGGCTGAATATTATGTGTTGCCAGTAAATATAGTGGTTAATGACTTCTAGTTTGAAAATTCTGCGGTGGTGCGTGACAATCACACTTTTCGCTTACAAAAAAATTTTGAAAAAGTTTAAAAAAGCTAAAAACCTAAAAAAAATTGTATGTTTGACCTTTATTCACATATAACTTTTGAAGTAGAAACGTTTGCGTCTTACAAAAAACAACAAAACATATTTTTGGCAAACTTTATTCACTCATTACAAAAATAGAGTGAATATTTAAAAAAGAACGGGAGTTTATGCTTGTGAAATTAAAGCAAAAAAAAAAAAACATTGGTATAGAAACTGATTTTACCAGGGGAAACTGACATTGAATCTACCTAGCACTAGATGGCAGCACAAGCACATTTTTTTTAAATCACTATCTATCGAACGTCGGCTGTTGAAATATCCGCCAAATTTATTGACTAGTTTATCTGGTGTAGTCGTTTGAAGTATGCAATTTTTGCGTTTCTTGAAAAATGGAAAAAGTGTATTTCGTGCAGGGATTAAAAATTTTCAATAAAAGCTAGATAAATATTACGACGCGTCTGCTCCGCCATAATTTATGGTAAAATATTGGATTGCTGTACGGAATAATACAAATAAATAAACAATACCATCAACAGCACTTGAAGAAAATATTAAAAAAATTATCGATACCGTTATGAATGAACGCCGAGTCAAGTGAACGTGTGTTCAACATTTTGCATGAACATTTGCATATGAAAAAGCTATCGGTAAAATGAGTGCCGCGTTTGCTCAGTGTCGAACAGATTCGAGTTTGGCAGACCACTTCACAGCGGTATTTGGATATGATAAAATGAAATCTTGTTGATTTTTGGCGCCGATTAATAATTGTTGATGAAACGCGGGTCCGCCACTGCACACCTGAAACCAAAAATCAATCGAAACAGTGCATGGAAGGTGGTGGAAATGCTCCGAAGAAGGCAAAGACAGTGAAAACGGCTGGCAAGGTTATGGCCACTGGTTTTTGGAATGCATACGGAATATTGCTCAAGGATTATCATGAAAAAGGATCCACAATCACAGAAAAGTATTATCGGGCATTACTGGATCAATTTATAAATGAACTCCAGAAAAAACGACCACATAGAAGAAAGTGATATTTCTGCAAGACAACACACCTGTTCACACGGCATTAGATATGAAGCTAAAATTATGTGAAATACGCTTTGAACTGATTGATTAGCCTTATAGTCCAGATTTAGCTCCTTTTTCCTATTTCCAAGCTTAAAAAAATGGCTCGAAAGAAAAAGATAAATCTCAAACGAAGAAGTGATTACTGAAACTAACGCCTATTTTGAGGGGTTTCCAGTGCATTATTCAGATAGTATAAAAAAGTTGGAATATCGTTCTACTAAGTGTATTGAGCTTAAAGGGTTTTGGAAAAAAATTTTTTTTTTTCATTTAGGTAACTTTAATATTAATCCGCCTTCGTACTGTAGTGAAAAAAATTCCTTTTTATTGTGATAAGGCTGCAGTAGATGTTCTAGTCGACATCTTATGCATGCTTATTAATTAGCAACCTCTTATTATTTATTATCTGTTCCCAAATGATTTACTGAATTAACAACAAATGAAAAAATTGCTGACTATAGTTAGTACAAATTATTTCCACTAGATGGCGCAAAGTTTTTTTTTTTGTTTTTTTTTTTTAATTGAAAAATTGATCAAAGCACCCTGTATGTGTATATACTATGACTTCATATGTTCAGCAAAAATAGTCGTTAAAGGATTTTGTACAAATTTGCTAAACAGTATTTGGTCGAATTCTGAAAGTTTATAGGTAAAAATTTCGATTTTCTTCAATAACTCAAAAATATTTGTAATATATATTTTATAGCGGAGTTACGAAAAAGTCACAGAACAAAAATTTCAACTGAAGTTCTAAAGAACCATTTTCAACACTAAAAAAATAGTTTTTTTTTTTCGCAAAAAGTCGGTTTTGACGTATTGTTTGTGAGACAGAAATTTAATGATATTTGCTTTGACTGTCAAAAAATATAACGTACTATCAGATTTTGTTTTCACATTGTTGCATGCCAACCACTAGGATATACAGATATCTGTAATTTATGGCTCCAGAAGTAATGGTTAGACTAGTGAAATGACCAAGAGGGGATGCTTTTTAGATGGGGAATTGCATATAAAATTTTATATGCAATTCCCCATCAAGGCAGTGGAAGAAAAAGTGTTCTTCAATAAATTTTCGGGCAGCTAATTACAGTCTACGATATATTACAGTCTTGCAAGAGATATCTGTTATTTAAGGAACTAGAAGATTTGAATAGACGGTTTAATTGGTCAATAGCTGATGCTCTTTGTGAATTTTGGGCCACCATCTGGTGGACTCTTGCAATTTCTTGGTTATGAATTTGCATACAGCAAGCCTTAGAAACTGTGCACTAACTGAGCCTTTGTAAGGTAAGCCCCATGGAGGTGCTAGTGACCCATGAGATCACCGCGTGGAATTGATCCAATGTCAGATTAAATTGTCATGGCAGGTCTGGGAATCAATATAGGTTAAATCTTTTTTTGAAAGTTACCGCATAAAAAGAAAAAGGAGATCCAATGAGCGTCTGATAAATTAATTTTAGAATAACTCCGCAGTTTATGAACCAATGTTAAAAATGTTTTTTCTTTTGAAAGAAATTGGTCTGAAAATAATATGATAATAAATAATAATAAAATAATAATTTTGGAAGTTGTATAGGAAAAATCCCCGTCCAAAAAAATGTCAGTTTGATTTCACAATTTATGAACCGATATGAAAAATTAACTCTTCATCTTAAAGGTATCGTTCGCTGATAAATGTTTTATGTCAGAACTAGCCACTACTGACAAAGCCTATTTTCTACGCACAATGCTGCCATTTTCATGTATTTTTATTTATTTATGGCCTTATTCATAAAAAATATTGTATGTTTATTAAACTGTTAATAACTGTTTAATAAACATACAATATTTTTTATGAATACGGCCGTTAATGATAAAGGCACTAATTTTTATAATGAACTGATTTAAATCCATATCTTAAACAAAATCGTTGTCAGGTTGTTATGTATTTTTCAAAATTTTTTTTTCTTTAAATATACAAAAATAAGCAGCAGCTGTTTCAACTTAGTCTGAGAAAACATGTAGCAAGCTTTTAATAACACTTTTTCAATTTGCCATTGTTTTGCAAAAACTACTACTAACACTTTTCAATCTTTTTGCTGGTAACCGACAGAGCTCTGAATGCGACTAAATATATTTTCCGGAAATTTTTTTTATAATAAACAACCATCTGATGTCATCCTTTTTCAAAGAAGATTAACAAAGAGATGTTCTGCTACAGCTTCATGAAATTACCACAACTGAGGTATTATTTTAAAAATAAAACTTTTGGCCACATAAGTTCTATAGTACACACTCTATCGGTGCAAAGAAAATGTTTTTTGAAGACAAATGTGTTGTGCTTTAAAAACTAGAATTATATGACATATATGAATAATACACTTTATCCCTTCTCTCACTTCTCCTGGACTTCCTTCTTACGTGTATGCATTAGAGAGTTAAACGAGCATCTGCTGAAATTTAAGCAAAATGAAGTAATTGAATTATTTATAAATACACTTATGATCCAGTTGCTGTTCAGCACTTTCTCAAAAATTTGTTTGTCTTTGATACCATTCTCAACTTAACCGACAGTTGGCATTTCAGATGTTATTTCTCAACTTTGTAAGAGTTTGGTTGACCAAGTCGTAGAATACACTCAAATGCGCGTTGGTATCTTTTTTTTTATCTTGGACCAGTACTCAGGGGATAACCCCTACAATTGCAGTGCATTGTACTGGAACTAGGTACTTAGGTTATTATGAGAAGGAAAGAGGGAGTAGTGCTCGTTAACAATAACAACGCGAAAGACTAAAACAAAATGTTGGAATTAAATTAGTTAAAACTGATCAGTGCCCAGTGTATATACCTACGACACTGCTCAGATTAGCAAAATTTAGTACAACACCTTCCACACCACAAGGTAATGAAGTACATTCGAAATATATTATGAATGAACACATAAAGAAAACACGGAACACGGTGAAAAATGAGAAAAAAATAAGAAAATGTTTGCTACCTATTCCGGTGCAATTTAGTTTCGTACGAAGTTAATAGTGAACATACATATATAGAAAATATGGACAACAGTGAAAAAAGAGACAAAAAAAAATAATAAAACACGTGTACACAGTTTGCAACCTATTCCGGTGCAATACATAGAAAATACGGACAGCAGTAACAAAAGACGTCTGTACGGGATGGAATACAAAACACTACTCAACGTATTCACGAATAACGAATAAAATCCTGTTTCTAAACATACAATAGCTCTATTCACAATCTTGTGCATTTGAGGTTGCATATTTCTGCAATTGCAAAAGTGACATTTTTGGGTGTATTTTGTTAGTGTAAAGTAAAAATTTACTCTAATATTTTGCAAATGCAATGATGCAAGGCCATTTACACAAGATTGCGAATAGGGCTAATATATTTTGGCGTACTTTCTGGTAGCACCATAAAACATTGATTATGTTGCAGCATGAAATATTTATAGGTTTATTTATTTATTTATTTATTTTTTTTTATATATTAGGGTTATTTATGTGTCTCGACCGTGATGATGCCTATTTTTACACCTACTGTTTTAAATTATGTTATTTATTTTACAATGTTTTTAACAGATTTTTTTATTATAAAAGAGTGTAGCATGATCACGAAATGAATGCACTCTTTTGGTCATCCTATTAAAGGCATGTATAAGAAATAACTAAGAGTACTTCTATACTTAAATCTAAATATGCTGTTGAGTCGTGCCACACATGTACATATGTATGCACGTATTGTAAATACACAAATCATACATCATACATATCGCCCATATAATATTAGCTAATAAGTCTTCTAGAACTTCTCATAAGCAGTATATAAGTTGACATATATTTAGTCCTAAAAACAATCATAATACTGTTCTGACTAGAGTGGCAATCAAGTTGTTCGTCTGAAAAATTAATAAACAATAAATTAAAAGTAACAAAAACTATAAGAGCTGTTTTTAAGAGCATTACTTCTCCATTTTTGTACCAATTTTTTAAATGTTTTGTACATATGCAATATGAGCAAAATATTTTGGAGGGATGAAGCTATCGCAATAATTGATTGCTACGGAGCAAAAATAAAGGTACAAATATGCTGTTGCTATGAACTAAAATGATTTCAACCGATTTGCCATTTGATTTCAAAATATGGCAGTTTTCTGTTCGATTAGCGTTTGCAATGACAATTATTAAAGCTCAAGGTCAATCTCTGCAAGTTTGTGGCTTGAATTTGTCACGTCCATGTTTCTCCCACGGACAACTTTATTCTCGTATTGGAAAATATAATGTTTTATGTATTTGTTTACACTCCTTATTGACAAATAAAAATTTTTGTATATTTTAGAGCGTTATAATAGTTCATAAAATCATATATATCTAATAAAATACTTTCCTAAACTATATAAACACTTTTTACGTCGTTTTGTAATTATGGGGTAGCAAACCCCACCGGGTTAAGCTTTTAGATAATGAAGGCCAATTTGAGTTTTTCCGAATTATGAAGAAAAATTCACAAATTGCTGATGGCAAACTAAAGTTTGGCTTGACAAAAAATTCTTATAAGAATTATATTTTTAAGTTTAAACTTTGTATCCTTAATATTGTTACGTTTTTGCGGATTCTTCAATTGTAAATGGAATAATGACACTCGCACTTGTTCGTTATACAGTACCTAAATAATTCATAACTTTATTTACATTTAGTACTACTGTATATTAAAACACTAGATTTATTTACTTTCTGACTTATGAAAGTCTTGCACAAAGTTTAAAAATATACTGACTGGTTGCTGCCGATCTGCCTGCTATTTATATGCCCTTATTAGTTTTTACAAACGACATGAATTTTCTAGTCGTTCATAATGTTCAACTGTATTTCTTTCGCACATACACAGTCACACACATGCTTGCGAACAATAAGCAAGTCACAACACCAAACAATAATAAAACGAATACCAAGAAAACAACAAGAAAAACAAGAACATCATTTGTAGTTGTTTTACTTGTAATTGTACGTATTTCAAATCATGTATGTTTGTTTCTTTATGTATTATGTTTTTAGCTTTATCTTGTTTGGATGAATATGTTGTGTTGTACACTTTTAACAAGCAGCACACTGGGTTAAGTGTGATAAAAATTCTTCACAATATTATAAAATTCTAAAAAAAAGTTTCAGTTTGGCACCTCTAATAGAACGCATTGCATCATATGCCCCAGGTACTCGACTTTAATTATGAGCCGAGCCTTTGGCGTTGAGGTCTCAAGATTGTGGAACACAGTGATTCCTTACTCAAACAGAAAATTTTCATATTCTATTGGCACTTTTAAAAATATATTCTTATCCAGCTTATGATTGATCTATTGGAACTATTTCTAACTCAATTTAGTTTAAATGTATACGTTGATAGTACGTGATAATAGCAAAAATTAAACATATTTGGCTTTATCCATGAGGAGTGTTGGGTCTTAATAAACACAACACAATTTTTAAGTTTATTTCAAAACTGAAAATTAAGCTGGTGGCCTTGGCAGCCAGTGCTTCTCTCTTTATTATAATTATAGCTATACAATTTTAATATTCAGTAAATAAATAAATAATAAAAAAAAGGTTTCTTATGAATTCGACCTATTAGTCTTAAGATAATATACTGTAAAATATTGTAATATTTAATATCAACTTAGATGTATAAATATTGTAGTTCTGCCAACTAGGCCAGTAAAGGGCTTGCGGCTTATATAAATAAATAAATAAAAAAAAAATAAATTATTGAGAATTTAAAAATAAAACTGTTTTAATAATACCTCTCAAAACACAAAAAATCAGCCTTCTCTTTTGCACACGTCTTTAGTTTTCGTTACATCTTTCAAAAAGAATGAAATGTTGCTATGATTTTTTTTTTTTTTTGTTTTTGAAAGTATCAAAAATCAGAAAACGAATATTTTACAATTAATTTTATTCACTTTATTAGAATTTAATTTTAATTATTAAAGAAAAATTTTTAAGCAGCTTGTTTTCTATGTTTGATAACTGTCTATATGTCGAAATTTCATAAGAGCTACTCTAGTCATCAGTAGACTTGGAAATCTTTGAAAGATATTCTCATTTATTAAATTTTATATCCCAATATTCTAAATAAGTTATTGAGAGCTTAAAGCCAGCTAGAAAACAGAAACTTTTTTTTTATTTATTAATATCAATATTTGAAGCTAACAAAATGAATAAACTCATTTTTTACAACATATTTATGCTATTAAGCCTAGTATTGAGAGTGAATGTGCGAAAAAATTTCAGCAACATTACTTATTTCGTACGAAAAATTTGAGATGTACTCAGTGTTGCCTATTTTTTCTCTTATTCATGTTTCTTTTTTAATTTTAAGTATAAATGTTTGTACTTCGTGCGAAAAAAGCTTTGCGTATGTTATTTCGCAGCGGAAAAAACAAATATTACCAGAAACAATTTTAAATGAAAACATGTTGCAGATACATATTGTGTGTTTTTCGCTTTAAAAACTCAGTACTACATTTCTAAACTTAATTCGCATTTATTTCATACCAAACACTTTTGTATGCAATTAAGTATACATGTATGTATTTTAAGTATACATGTATGTATTTCGTGCGAAAAAAGCTTTGCTTATGTTATTTCGCAGCTGAAAAAACAAATAGTCAAAGAAACAATTTTAATTTAAAACATGTTGCAGATACATTTTGTATGTTTTCCGTTTTAAGAATTCAGTACTACATTTTTAAACTTATATATGAAATATTTCATACGAAACACTTTTGTATGCAATTTGAAAACATTTCGCACGAAATAATAAACTCAATATTAGCCTTTAGGAGGAAAGTTTTGAGCAAAAGTGATCCAATTTGTCTTCGCTCTGGAATTCAAAAGCCTTGAGTTAGCACAGTTTTGTTCTCAAAGCTTTAAATGTGTTTTATTTTATTCTATTTTTAAAGTCGAAAAGAAGTAACCTCGTATTACAAAAAATATCATATTTTATATTCCACGCATTTGAATATTCAGGAGGTGACAGCCTGGGACATAACATCAATATACTAAAAGCGTTAAAGAATTTAAAATTTCTTATTTATTAAATATATGTAAAATTTTTGCAGCTTAAGATCTTGCTTTTTAAAAAAAATTTTAAATTTTTTAACTTTTATTTTTCAATATTTCGTGTTTAACAGTTTTAATTTTTCCTGAAGATGGCGAAATATTGAAAAATAAAAGTAAGAAAATTGCTACTTTTTTTTTATAAAAAACAAGATCTTAAGCTGCAAAAATTTTATATATGTACATTTAATAAACAAAGTTTAAAAAAATATTAAGATAAAAATTTCTTATTTATTTTGTGCAACTTTGTTTTATTATAATATTTTGAAAGTAGATTTCGTAAAAGTTTACGTATTTAAAGCTTTAACTTTTATCTGAAAGCTTCACCCTATATAAAATATAAAGCGAAATAATATATCCGAATAATTTATTTCCTTATTTATTTTTGTAATATTTTTCAGATTAAAATTTTCATAAAAAATGGAAAAATAAATTGGTACTAAGCAAACAACAATGACAGCAACAATGCTATATGATTGTGATACGCCGGCAGATACACAATCACACACAAAGGCAAAAAGGAAAACATAAAAATGGTGTAATGAAACGTCATACAAATTTATGATCTAAAGTCTACAAATAAAACAAATTCTACATAAAAGTTTTGTACAAAAAAAGTACAAAATAAAAAAATACCCCAATATTTATAACAACAAAATGCAATTGTATCAAAAGGCTACCAAAAACAAAAACAACAGTAAAAAACAAAAGACTAATTCAAAACTAAGACTACAGCTGAAACTAAAACAAATACAAATTCATATGAGGAGAAAAAAAAATTTGAAATCATGTAATAAAAATCAACTAAAATAATAAAAATAAATACACACAGTTATTTTTGGGAAAAGTAAAAAAAAAAAAATATTGTCACAAAAAAGAAGAGATTTCTATCATTAAACAAATAAAAATATGATATTTTTTATATCTGCAAAAAAGATTCTTTCAAACAATAGCAAAATTGCACAAATAAATAACAAATTCATTGTAACTTAACCACCGAAATAGACAAAAAGGCAAAAATATTTAAAAAATTGTTTTGTGTACAAATATCAAAATGTAAATAAAAATATTAATGAAAATATTAATATCCATTTTTTTATTTTTGTAACTTTAATAAATTATAATAAAATACCAGACAAAATATATTAGAAACATTTTTAATATATATTTTTTATTATCTCAAATAACAAAAAACTATAACAACTATAAGCAATATAAGAACGATATTGAAACTAAAACAATCCATAAAAAATACTTTAGAAATAATACTTTAATCAAACAAAATAATGGCTTTGCGTGTTTCGGCAAAATATAAACATCATCTAGGACTGATCATTTATGGTTTCACCGGCCTACTTCTGCTGACAACGGCCACATCATACACATTAGCAGGAAGATTATTTGGTAAGTAGACAATCAAATATCTATAAAAAATACTAATAATAGAAATCATTTTTATTTAAAAACAATATTTATAGGACGATTAAAAGTAACGGTTTTTTTTTTTTTTTAATATGATTATATTAGTTTCACTTGTATGTTTGTTTGTCATCTGCCATCAGAGTGATTATTACACATCTTGGTATATGAAACTGTATATACAATGTTCTTAGGAAATGGGGGAGGGATTTTCATGAAGCCGATTTTTATAATTCTCACAAAAATTTTGAATCAGTTTGGTAGCCGGTATTCCATATTCGGTACGCGATTTTGCCGTGGAACATGCATCTGAACTGTAAATGGTCATTCGATTTAAGGCGAAAAAATTGCCATATTACTTCTGAGGAAGTAGAGGGGGATTTTGAGGTTTCCTGTAGCCAACTTTGCGAACTCCCAAAAAATTCGGAATCGTTTCGATAACAGAATCGGCACCGGTTTTTCATATTCGGTGCGAGTTTTGGCGGTGGAGGGTGTATAGCTATTCTATAACGTATAACTATTCTATTCTATAACTATTAACGGTCATTCGATTTATTGCGAAAGTTGGAGATGTCATATTATTTTTGGGGAAGTAGTGTATTTTGGGCATTCCTAAAGCTGATTTTGGGAATTAAAAAAAAAAACTCGGAATGCGTTATATGGATAATTATTTGGTTATATGGATAATTTAAGAAGAAGCTTAAACAATAGTAAATAAAAAATTTTGATACCGAAGCGTGTATTTTAGTTTTTTTAAACTATATTTATTCTTTATTAGACTATTGTTCCCTGTTTCTCAGGTTTTTGTTCTGTAATTTCACTTTACACTCATGTTTTATTTACTTTTGATCGTCTTTGTTACGAATGACAAATTTAGAAAAACTTCTAATGTAGCAATAGATTAATAGATGTGCAATTAATTAATCCACTTTGCCTTGGTCGTCTTCTAAATTAGATAACCAGGAAAAGCTACACTATTATCTCATTTATACGTATGACTTTTTGGTAAATAAGAAAGTAAAATGTTGCTGTATACTATTTTATTGTGAGTTACTAACTCACGAAGGTTTGTCTGGAATATAGCTCTTAATTGCAAATAAAGTGTGACATGTTGACGCCTTCTTCAAAAGTTTCAGTCTTGTTTTAAAAATCAAGCATTATCCTAAATGTCAATAGTAATAAAAATAAAATTGTGAATGAAACTTCATTATTTTGTAAGGAAAAAATAATTGGAAAAATTTGTTTTCATTTCAAAACTCATCATTCCTCCAAATTTTAACAAGTTAACTTACGAGGAATGATCAAAAAATAACAGCTATTTTAAATTTTTTCAAAAAGAATTTATTTATTCGTCAATAACTATCTTGTCCTCTTTTAAGTAATCCACCTCAGTTACAATACACTTATGCCAGCGTTTTTTTTTCCAATCCTCAAAACACTTTTGAAACGCGGTTTTTGCTATCGCCAACCGCTCCTGTTTCGAAACGAGAATTGTTCAGAAAAAAAGCGTTTAAAGTGATAGTGGAAATCAGAAATTAAAAGCTAAACATACATATGTCTGTATATAATAATTAACAATACTATGTCGAAATCAACCATACTTCCAGCCAACCATATTATTGTAGCCAGCCATACTAACATCACAGCCGTTAGAATTTTTGTGGTCTACCATACTATTGTGGTGATTCACCATGCCATGCTAAATCCAATCACTTCAATCTAAAGTCGTTAATAAATATTTTTGTTTTATTACAACTACAGAGCTTTCCCATCAAGATGCAACCCTCTTAATTTTTTGGAATTATACATAGTTAGTTTATTTCGAGAAGATATGATATATTCTATATTTAAGTTTTAAATAATTATCATGTGTATACATATGGAATTAACTATTTCAAAAATTCTGTTGTATTAAAATGAAGCTAGCATATGGTTCTTTAATTAAAGTAATATCGCTATATGTAACAAAAGTATGGTTTATTAGTATAATATTATTAACTGTGACACTAATATGGTAACTTCAATAATTACTACGGTTACTTACCATAATAACAGCGTTGAACCAAAATATAGTATTGTTACTTATACACTTTGTTTACAATACTGTTGTGAATGTATGGATGGCATTTTAAATATAACAATATGTAGTATAATCAGGTACAACTGCATATTACAACAATATTATGTTGCCTTTAGATTATTGCCATAGCGATCATATATTTTTTTCCACGTGCACTTGCACGTCTAAGTGCAGTGTGTGAGTCACCTGGAAAATCCAACCAAAATGGTTAAAATTCATTACTTAAAAACTGTCTGCTCACTGATGTTGACGTAATAACTTATGTGTGGTCGTATGTATCTACATAGACATACATACATATGTATATTTATCAGCAATTTTATTTTACCTAAAAATTGTTAATTCCCTTTTTTCTTTAATCTGCTTTAATCTGTAATATCAATGCCAGCAGCGGCATTGTTTTTGGGAAAAAATCAAGCAGGTTTTGTGACGAGTTTTTGAATGTCGATAAGCTGTCAAGATTATTGACAGATAACACGCCAGTTAGTTTGCAATTTATTAATTAAAATCTTTAAAATAAAATCAACCTGTGTGAAGTTTCCTTTTTTATAAATTAAATAAATGGTAAGGTTTAATTAATATATTTACACAATATTTATGTGAAAAATGCAATAGTAAATAATGTATAAGAATATCGGCATTAATTTTTTTGTTGTTGTCTTTTATGGTTTTATTAATTTTACCATTATTATTTTTTATTATTACTTTTTTCCAGCTTTTTTTTCTTTGAGGCAAACAAATGTTGACAG
The DNA here is from genome assembly GCA_914767995.1 of Thecocarcelia acutangulata. NCBI lineage: Eukaryota > Metazoa > Arthropoda > Insecta > Diptera > Tachinidae > Thecocarcelia > Thecocarcelia acutangulata. Next base: position 163,978,704 of record OU612094.1, on the reverse strand, counting down.
TTTTATTATTTATTTATGGAAATTTAATGATTTTTTAAATGAACATAAATATAAACAATTTATTATATTTGTATTTGTTTGTAAAAAACATTTATTAAAAAAAATTGTTAAATGTATTTGTTTTTGTCTCTATAAAAGAGTCAATACAAACTAAAAAATATTAAATGAGTTTTGGCATAAAAATTAAGTAAAATTAAAGAAAAAAAATGGTTTCATTGTTTTCGCTAAGGTGATTATAAAATGTGACTTTCTAAAGCATATTTTTGTGAAAAAGTAATAGTGTAGAAACGTATTTAAGTATATTTTTCGAAAAATTTGAAAACGAAATGCCAAACCAGAAGCCAGTGAATCTAAACTTGCAAATATGTATATATATTTTTTTTAGTAATATTCGGGGTATATAAAGGAGACATATACACAGCATATTGTACTGGCACTAGGAAAATAGATTATGTTAAAGAGGAAAGTGGAAATACGAGTAGTGTATGTGAACGTTTGACTTGTACTACTCAATAAGAACACGGAACTACCAAATCAGACGTTATCACTGCAGTTAATATGTTTGATTAAAATTAAAAACTGATCAGTAGCGCGTGTACATGTAGATATCTTCGACACTGCATAGATTAGCAAAAATTGGTCAAACACCTCTCACAATGCAAAAAAAAGAGAGAAAACGATTGCATTACAGAGAGAAATAAATAAACACGTTGCCTGCAAACGTGTTTCCTGTCTCTTATAACGTAGGAAAGTTCAAAGCAAACACTACTCTTTCTTTTCCCCTCCTCATAACCTATTTTCCTAGTTCTGGTACAATGCACTGTATATGTAGGAGTCATCCCCTGAGTACTGGTCCAAGACAAGAAAAAAAAAAAAGAAAAAATAAATTAATAATGAACTTATAAAGAAAACACATGTACACAGGATGGAAGTCAAAACACTACTAATTCCTGCTGGCTACGTATTCCGATGTAATTTGGTTTTTTTTCGAACAAACCAAATATTTCCCTTCACGTCCGCAGCTAGATGAGGATTTCATACTTCTATATACTGTTAAGAGCAGCCGAAAGCCAGAGTTGAAAGCGTAAACACTAATTTCAGAAATAAAAGGCAATACCTTAGTATGAGAAAGTATATTGGTCAGAGGGTCAGAGCTTTAGTACCGGCAATCATAATTTTTGTGCACGGGGGGAGATTAAAAAGAGGTTTTTTTTTTACAAAGAAACGTTAAGAAGAGCTTACTCTTTTATGATATGACTCACATGGTCTTTGCTTGTCAAAGACTTTCATCTCAGAAGTGTTCTGGTTTTACTAATATCCCTTAATATATTTTCTCGAAGTCACATCAATGTTGACTGCAGTTTGCACTACAATTTCAGCAGCAGATTACTTAGGAAAATGACACCAATATTTTTATTTAAAAGCTTCTATTAACTGGGTTATATGGAAAAATATTGTGTTAATCATAAGCACAAGTCACAGCTTTGAAAAGCCCACAAACGAATTATAATTAAACGAATACCTTGCCCGTCTAGCTCTCAGTGTACTCGCATACCTAAATGGGAGCTAGACGGGCAAGCAATTTTATTTAGACTGCCCTGTAATTAATTCTGCCGCAGCGGCAGTGTTAGGGTGTGGTCTTTTCTAATAGTATTAAGGGTAAAAATTTGAACGTTTTTAAGAGGCAATCTCAAATTTATAAATTGTTGGCAACAAAATGTAACCGACAAAAATCTAGAAATAGATCCATGAATATGCTAGGCTGAGGTGGGGTTGAGTGATTGTAATATTGAGGACTGAAAGTATTTATTATTGCTTTAGAAAAAATTTATTAAAGCAAGAAAACTAATGCCCAATTATAATATATCCGTCTCTTGGTCAAATACAAAAGTAACTATATGCGATTATTAGTCTTTTTTTAATAATCCCTTGATTTTTTGTTTGAAAAGAATTATTAGAACAAAATTTATTTTTAAATTCTCTAAGGTTTCCAAATCTACATTTACATGCGAAATATATAAAAAAAAAGAAAAAAAAAATCAATTAAGTAGTATTTCGTTGAGTTTAAGGTCCTTTTTAGCTTATTTATTTCAATATCTCTGCCAATATTATAACAAATATTATTGCCCTGAAGAAGCTATCCAAAGGAAAGCGAAATATTGGCAGAGATATTGAAATAAATAAGCTAAAAAGAACCTTAAACTCAACGAAATACTACTTAATTAAGAAACAGAGGTCGAATAAAAACCAAATACTGAAAAAAAAATCATTATTTTAAATTTTTTCAAAAAGTAATTATAGGGTGTTTTTTTAAGCTAGATAGAACTTTAAATTGTAAAAAGTAACACAAAAAATTAAATTTTGATGAAACATTTTTTTTATTTGTTTCAGTATACTCTGACAAATCATCATGAATAGACTCACGCTTGAACAACGCTACGAAATTACCCAAATTTACTTTGAAAATCAGACCCGTTGTTTTATCGCAAAATTGTGTTCAGCGATGAGGCGCATTTTTGGCTTAACTGGTTTGTTAATAAGCAAAATTGCCGCATATGGAGTGAGACCAATCCACAAGAGACCCTACAGACTCCATTACATCCAGAAAAATGCACTGTTTGGTGCGGTTTTCATGCTGGTGGCATCATCGGACCTTATTTCTTCAAAAATGAGGCCGGAGCTCGCGTTACGGTCAATGGAGATCGTTACCGCACCATGATCAATGATTTTTTGTTTGAAAATATGGATGACATTGATCCGGAGGAGATGTGGTTTCAACAGGATGGCGCTACGTGCCATACGGCGAACGCAACCATCGACTTACTGAAATCAAAATTTGGCGATAAGTTGATTTCGAGAAATGGACCTGTAAATTGGCCTCCAAGGTCGTGCGATTTGACACCTCTCGATTATTTCCTGTGGGGAAGTCACTGGTTTATGCTGATAAACCAGCAACAATTGACGCCTTGGAGGCCAGCATTGTTCGTGTTGTTCGTGACATACGGCCAGCAGTGCTCGAAAAAGTGGCCCAAAATTGGACGTCCAGAATGCGCTTCGTCAAGAACAGCCGCGGTGCCCATATGCCCGAAATCATTTTCAAATGTTAATGTCACGTATTGATCTTTCGAATAAAAAAAAATTTTGATTACAATTTAATTTTTTGTGTTATTTTTTACAACTTCAAGTTCTATCGGGCTTAAAAAAACACCCTTTATTTATTTATCAATAACTATATTGTCCTCTTCAAAGTAATCCCTCTCAGATATAATATACTTATGCCAGCTTTTTTTTCATTCCTCTTCTGAAATTCGCTTTTTTTCTCGCCAACTGTTTCGGGTTTTCTTTTATCTCCTCAATCGTAACAAAACGGTTTTATTCCATTGCTGTCTTTAGTTTTGGGAAGAGGAAAAAGTCAGCGGGGCCCAAGTCCGGTGAATACGGTAGTTGAGGCATAATAACGGTTTTGTTTTTCGCCAAAAACTCACGCACAAGCATCGGTGTGTGAGCTGGTGCGCTATCATGGTGCAAAATCTATGACTGTTTTTTCCACAATTCTGTGCGTTTCTGACGAATTGCTTCGCGCAAACGGCGTATAACTTCAAGGTAGTATTTTTTATTGACCGTACGACCTAGTGGCAAAAATTCATGATGCACCACGCTATTGCACTCGAAGAAAACAGTGAGCAAAACCTTCACATTTGACCGTACTTGACGTGCTTTTTTCGGTCTTGGCTCTTCTGGTCGCTTCCATTGCAATGATTGAGCATTGGTTTCAATGGCATAGCCCGATTCGTCACCAGTTATGACCTTTTTGAAGAAATCTGGAACGTCGTTGACGATGTTCAACAGCTTCTGAGCAATGTCCATGCACCGTGGTTCTTGCTCAAAATATAGTAAAAAGTAATGAACGTGCCAAAACGTAGAGTAACAAAATTTTCTGTTGATCTATCTTATTAAAAGTTCTAGTTTATAGTAATAGATTTTGTTTATATTTATTTATTAACATGTTCTTTGAATGCAGTTTTGTTTATGCTGTTAAAAGAGTGTACACGTAGAAAAAAAAATATGGTTGATATGACAATATTTTAAGGGCAAAAAACTATTGTTGAATTATATGGTTGAATACAACCAAATAACATGGTCTCAATCCCATTTTTTTACAAAACGTAGTACAGCCAAAAACCAAAAATACACCTTATAACCTTATATTTGGTAAAAGTTATAATTTTTGTATCATGACTAATACTGTTATTATAAAAATTAAAATTTTACTGTCATACCCAATCATATAATAATATTATTCCCACCCATATTATTGTAAAAATGTAAATTCTATTGTTACGATCAAACGTACTAGTGTTGAGCGTCACAATATTATATGATTCTATAATAAATACACATATAAACACACATAAACATTTATAATTAAAACTTTTGTAATTTATTCCATATACATATTTAGTTGAATTAAAATTTAAAAAAATGGATATTATCGTTTCGAATTTGGCGAAATCTTGATGCTCCTGAAAGATCTGACCCAGAAATCCATAAAAACACACATACAGTTACATTTGTCCTATATTTGTCTATATAAGTCTGTATACAAATCTTCTCACTTCCCGTTTATTTGGACCATTTTATACAATCGTCAAAAATATTTATATAATATTCATTACATTTAATATTATTAATGTTGAAAACACAGACACGTACAAATAAACTGATGGTTTAAAAATTAAAAGAAAAATTAAATAAAAATATGTATGTATATGTTTAACAACAATAGTTAGTTTGACGGATACGTGTTATAGATACATAAAAAAAACCGTATATAGTTGTACAGAACAAAATCTATTGTTGTGTTCAAATTATTTTTTAAACATTATTATTGTATTCAACCATGTTTTAAAACTATAGAAATATAACAATAGAAATGTGGAAACTTCAATACAACTACTACTATAGAGGATTAAACTATATTATATTATTATTGGGCAGGAAACGGTTTCTAACCTTCTCTGGGTGTTTAATAAGAGCAACAGTTTTCTGGACAATTATATAATTTTCAATCTCGTTGAGCGTCCACGATTCAGAGTTTATTATCTTCTATAATATAAGTCATCTCTGTGTTGAGTTTAGTACCACCATAATGGCACTTAAATGCAACGAAGTGTTCATATTGCAAAGGAGTCTTCTAGAAGCTACTTGATTGTTTATGCGTTGTGAACTACCAATCAACCAATAATTTTATTTTGGCACTCGGTATTTGTTAACGAACATTAACAGCGTTGTACCTTATTAAAAAAAAAAAAAAAAAAAAAAAAAAAAAAAAAAAAAAAAAGTTACAAAAATTTTGTTTTTGCTGGCCGGATATGAGATCATAGATTTATTAATTTTGAGCAGAAAGCAGCAATTTTTTATTTTTTATTTTTAAATTTTTTATTTTTAAATTGTTTACGTTTACGAAAACCTCTTGGTATTAATATGCCTTTGTTATAACACAGGAGCTATGTATTATGTTAAAATAAAACTCAAAAAAGGGCACGTAAACCGGTTTCTGACTCTCCTAAAAACGAAAAAAGAATTTCCTAAAAATACATAAGGCAAAGAAAACATAAATTTATCTTAATCTAGAGAGCAAGCTTCCGCTTCGTCGTGATCTTTTATTTGCGACATTTTTGTTTTAAGTGGCATGTATATTTTCTGAAATACTAAATAGATTATATTGTAAAAGATTAAAATAAATTTTGCTTATGTCAATAATTTTATCAGCGGCACTTCTTCCAAGCAAAATTTTCAAACATTAAAAGCGCACTTATATTCAGTTTTCAACATAAATATTGTTTATGTTTATTAAAAAAACTGTAGGTGCCTAAAGAATATAAATGTTCTTATACTATCTCTTTTAAATCAATTTTTCACAGCAACAAGGAAGGCATGACAAAAAATTAGGTCGGCTGCGTTGGAAAAGTCAATGTGGAAAATTACCAATAATAAATATTAATATTTTTCTGCATGCAATCAGGTTAAAAACTCATAAAATATACTTCAGCATATTAAAACAAATTAAGCACAAAATATACAAATATAATAAGTAAAGCGATGAAAAATTGCAATAACAACATGTCAGTATAATAGAAAAGATTAATAAAATATATATTCATATACTTATGTATGTATGTAAACATATTTATTTATATACGAGTATGTATGTGCATTATAAAAGAACATTGAGAAATAAATTTATGTGACACTTCCGCACATTTATTGGATTTTAAACGTGTAATAAATACGAAAAAATCTTCCATTATAGCACTCAACAAAATATTTATTAAAAACCCGGAAAATGGCAAAAGGGAATATGTGTGGTAACGCATTTTGACAGAATTTCACACATATGTTCGAAAATTATTAGAGCTAAAACGTCTAGCAACTTTTTTTTTATAATTTTATAGTTAAACAGATAAAAATGTCATTAGATCTCATGTAATTAGCAAACTTTTCTTTTTTCATCTTTACAAGTTGTCTTATGTTTTAAGACATGTGAGCATAAAAATTTGAATAACCACACGCACACGTAATACTCGAATAAAAGCGACATTTTTCTGGATTTTTTTTTCTTGCTAAAAATATTGCCTTAATTTTTACATTTTTGCGTTTAGAAGTACAAGAAATATATTATTTGGTGTTTATGGGACACGAATGAGTTATATGGCTAGAACAATCAATGTACTTCATAAAAATTTTCCAGACGCATCACTCATTCTCGTCCCATAAACATCGCATAAACTAGTCTCATTATCTCCTTCAGCAAATTGGAACTTCACCCAAACCCTCTTGCACGAAACATACTTAATTTTAGCGGTCACTCTCGACTGAGAAGAAGGCATACCCTTCACAACATCAAAGCTTTAAATAGGCGATTTTACCGATATATTTGCCGCAAAATAAAGTTTTTGTCTAGCATTGACTGGACATTATAAAGATTCCATAAATAAATAAAAGCTAAAAAAAATCTCCTTTTTTAATTGATCACTGTATGTAAAGAAGTAGCAGTAACAATCATTATGAGAAACAGTGAAAAACTCACAAACGACAACAAATAAATGTTTAAAATTTGTATGCATATTAATTCTTGTTTTTTCACCGAAAGATCTTGATTTGTTTAAAAAAGGTTTAACTATATAACTTTTCTGTATTTCGTGAACAACTTGGTTGCATGTTCAGGAAAATTAAATAATAATTTTGTTTTTGTAAAATAAACCAAAATTTTTAGTTGCAAAAATTAGATGAACATAAATAAGATCAATTTCTATAAATAAGAAAATTTTCATACTTGCCATCCTCCCATCACGATTTCTGCAGGAAGTCTTTATATCCCTTCAAAAACTCTACTTTGATATGAGGAAATTTCAAACTTATTTTTACAATCGAAATCATTTGTTTGAAGTCATTGAAAGATAATGAAGAAATAATGATGTAAGATATAACATAACTTATCCTGCTTGCTACTTTTTACAACAGAATTCGGCTTAGAAAGAATAGAGAAAAAACACGTATGCGCAGGATGGAAGGCGAAACTATTCCTGGTAGCTTTTAAAATTTTCGCAAGACTGTATTTAATTTTTGGGCTGAAATATTTCATCTACACACGAAGGAGAACGACAGTTTGAAATATGGTTACAACAGCATTAGTATATACGCCACAATATTTTTAAAAACAGCCTACAACTACTTAATTATTAAATGTGCTCTCTTTTGCATTTCTGTATCATGCTACAATAGCATGGAATTTTAGTATTGTTCGTATTTTTTTTTTTAATAAAAATAGCTTTTATGACATCCAACACTAACACATGTAACAAATATAAGTTAACTGAAAGTTAGTTGTTGACATATATTATTCTTTTAGTTTTGTTATTTTATTATAAGGAAGTTTGGTTTTAATTAAAAAAAAAGTGTTTGTTAATCTAGACTGGAAAAGTCTGCAAATAACAATTACGCAAAAACTCTATATGGGTATACAGAAGTCAAAAGTTATGTAAAAATATTAATATTTGTGCGTATGTTGTATTCAACAATACTATGACGAAATCTGTGATAATATCGGCCAACCATGTTAAGGTTCTGTTCAACAATTTTATTGACACAACCTATAGAATTTTAATGACGAATCGTAATGTTGTTGATAACAACAATAAGATGTTATATCCAATCATATTAATATAATTTTTAATATGCAACTGTTGACAAAATACTTTAGAAAAACTATTTTTATTTCAGCTAACAGATGCTAGAAGCCGTCGAAATCGCAATCATTTGCAATTCTGAAACCCGATAATTTTATGCTAATTATTTTTAACTATATAAATTTATCAAAATATATTATATTTTTTATATATGTATATATTATTTATATTATTATACGTATGCATATTATGTGTCATAGTTAGGAATGTCGGTTAGTTGATTAGTATTGTGAAGAATGACAAAAATATTACTATATCTGGTGGTTACATTTTAAGAGCCGATGTTAAATGTGAACTCCACCTAAATGTCAGTTTTGTTTCGCATTTTAATACACATTTCTCAATTTCAGACAAACTTAATTTAAACGATGAAAAGATACACAGTCGAGAAACACGTCAAACTTATTCAGGCATGCTATGAAAAAAGGCGTTCAAATCATCTTCAATGACGAGGCACATTTTCACCTCCGTGAATTCTTCAATAAGCAGAATTGCTACAATGATAATCCAAGATATTCGAAAAACCAATGCACTCACAAAGACTGACTGTTTGGTGCAGTTTGTGGGCTAACAGCATCACCGGGCCGTATTTTTTTCCCCAAATGAGACCGGCCAGGCAGTTACTGCGAATAATGTTCGCTATCCTGAGATGCTAACGATCTGTTTATGACCGGAATTGGAATATGGATGTGGACAATGTGTGGTTTCAATAGGACGGTCGGGTTAACTCGTGTGGTGGCGGTGTCAATTGGCCGCCAAGATCATGTGATTTGACATCGTTGCACGACCTTCTCTGGGTTATTTGAAAGAAAAGGTGTATGTTGATAAGCCATCAACAACTCAAGAGCTAAAGGATGAGATATCGCGGCACATTTACGGCATAAAACCTCAATTATTTTACTAGTACTCTGCTTGTTTACAATATAACATATATAACAATGTTGCACTAGAATATATTATGGGTTTTTATAAAACTTTTTTTTTACAAAGCTCTAGTGAAACATAATAATGGCGTTTCAAATATAAAATTATAAACTATTAACACAAACCATATTGTAATTTAACAATAGTATGTTACCCTAAGAATATTGTTAGGTCAACCATATATATTTTCTACGTGTAGGCACTATGGTTTTACCAGAATACGCTTTTTGAACCGAATCAAAAGAGTTACGTGCTGTTCACAGAACATAGGCGAGCAACTCGTCTAGAATATTTGTTTCATACATTAACTACATTTTTTTAGTGATTTCCATATAAAATTTTATAGACGAGTGCAAGTCTGTGTTCTATGAACAGCACATTAGTTTTTTTTACTATAATATATTTCACGAAATTTATTTCGAAAATTTTTCTTTGCAAACCTTCAATTCTTCTGTACTTAAAATTTGCAAAAAATTTCAAAAATCAAAATTTATTTATGCTAGAACTTAAATTTGGTTATAAAAGCCGGGGCATATAGAATCCGTCATGCGTAATCCGTCTCCTTTTTTAACTGACATTACCGCAAACGACGTATGAAGTTGACACAATTAGTACTTTCCTAAAGGATATAAAGTCAAATATTTTGTATTATAATTTGATTAAATTCTTTTGATTAATTTCCTAGACACAGCACAAAAAATCGAACACAATTTTCTTTAGTTTGCTTTGTTTTTTAACGAAAAACTAAACCAAAATATACAAAAATTATAAACTAATAAATTTCAAAGTTCTCAACGCACGTTAAGAGTTTCTTAACTTTACTTTGCATTAACGGAGAAGTGCAGAATGTGACAAAACTCATAAGACTATATGTATTTCAACTTCGTACTTAGTTTGTTTGACGGTTTTTATGTGCCCCGATATATGTTTCATTGCTGTACTGGAACTTTTTTGTGTTGATAACATATTCATGTATGCTTTCCATGCATTTTTTACCTGCTTATATTTCATACGTGCTAGCCTAATTTTGTATAGACTTTTGCGCGAAGCAATTCGTCAGAAACGCACAGAATTGTGGAAAACACAATCATGGATTTTGCACCATGATAACGCAACAGCTCACACATAGATGCTTGTGCGTGAGTTTTTGGCCAAAAACAAAACCGTTATTATGCCTCAACCACCGTATTCATTGAACTTGGCCCCCGCCGACTTTTTCCTCTTCCCAAAACTGTAGACACCGATGAAAGGAAAGCGTTTTGCCACGATTGAGGAGATAAAAGATATATCGAAACAGGAGCTGTTTGCGATACCAAAAAGCGAGTTTCAGAAAAGTTTCGGGGACTCGAGAAAACGCTGGTATAAATGTATCATATCTGAAGCGGATTACTTTGAAGGGGACAAGATAGTTATTGATGAATAAATAATAACTTTTTGCAAATATTTAAAATAACGTTTATTTTTTTATCAGCCCTCATATGTCTGTTCAGGGTTGTCAACTATTTATAACCAAAACGTGCTTTGAACTTACCCAAAAAGCGCTAAAACCGGTAAACTATACATAGGAGTACTCCTATTTACAAGAAAAGTAAAATAAACAAAAAACCAAAGTTTGAGGATTTAAGTAAAAATTTAAGTAGAATTTTAATTTAAGTAAAACAGAAACAAAATTTTAAAAACAAAATTGAAAGTTTGTTTTTATTTTCTGTTGTTGACCAATCAAAAAGAGTAACGTACAAGGTAGGGCCACTTAAGCAGTGTTTTAGCATATGAAGTATTAAAACATAATCAATCTAAAGTTGCTGGTTTTCAAATCATGTTTATCATCTAGTCTGGATATAGGATTTAAAATTCTTAGTAAATATTTTTGCTTTCTAGACATACATCAAATGGAATATTATAATATTTATTTCGTTCTGCACCCTTATATTCTATGAATATATTGTATATACCAATAACCATAAAAGCAAGTCTAAATTTTTTCGTTTTCCTTTTCAAAATATATAAACTGTCTAAAAATATAAGGATGATGATGACCTTCTTGATCTTATTAGATAAGGCCTTCTGTACGGCAACAACAAAAAATTTGTGAATTAATTACTTTTTAGAACTCTTAATATTGACTTCTCGACAGAGCGTTACATAAATATACCAAATAACAATATTCAATATGGAACCAATATAACTTTCTAAGTTACTAAATATAATTACAGGCTTTTGAACATATACTAAAAGTAAGTGTATAGAGAGCGCCATTTAAGCGGATTTTTAGAGGGCTTTTATGGTACTGAAAAGTGTTAAAAATAGCATGAAAGGCGATAAATTGGCAACAGTGTGTATGTTTTATACAAAAATTTGCAAAAAAAAACCCGTATCCAAATAAGTTTGGGTGGGAGTTCGCATAATGGCACACATACTCGTACATATGTTTCTTGGTACATGTATATGCCTTCAACGTAAATTTTATTTTTACAGCTTGCCTCCTTCTGAAATATTACTACAACTGTTGTCAATGACTCTCGTATTTCCACAGGGTGTAATAGTGTAATTAATACTTTGTTAAATGCACAAGCACACATACATTTATACATATTTTTTCAATGTTTGAAAAATAAATCTCATTGGCTTTTAAAAACGTATGTACGTACATATATGTATATATAAAAATGCCAACCACACATATACTGTCATTATTTATGAAATAATAAACCACTTTCGCAATAAATTTACTGAAAATGACAAAATGTAAAGCGTGGCTTTATACAAACTAAAATGTAAAGTTTTAAAGTACATTTAATCCCCACATACAGCAAACAACAATACCAATAAAAACATATTGATTGGTGTTAATATTAAATTTAATTTAAAATATACTATTACGAAATACAAAAAAAAATCAATATAAATGTTAAAAAGCTGAAAAAGTAACCAAAAACGTGTAAATAAACAAGTGGATTAAAAGTTTTCGTTTATGTTTCGAGCTGTTCTTGAACACTTTTAGTTTTCCGAAAGCATAAAAAAACATAATACAATGAGAAATAAAAGCGGAAAGTGTTTTCTTTTGTTTACAAATTTATTTTAAAATATTGAAACTGCACAAGTTACAAAAAAAAAACAAGAAAACTTCAAAAGGTATGAAACACACAAAGAGTGCTTTTCGAACTTATAAAAGTAAAAGACTACCAATTTATATATTGTTTTTACAAATTTTGGGATTTGCAAAATTTTGGTTCAAAAAATTATTTTCTTAATGACCAGCGTGGCCATTTAGGGATTTTTACTGCAACATTTAGTATTTTTTATTCTCAGTTAGTTCAAACTCTTCATTCAGCTGTTAGCATTTTTCACTATTCTATTTAGTATTTTTCGGTATTATTTAATTTAAAATTATCCGAAATAGGGTCATTTCATACGTTAACTGAGACAACAATTGCCAAATTAAATGAAGAATTTGTTGGTGTATGTATATTTAAAAACTAATTAATACTAAACAAATTATAAAATATCTTTTTTTTCTTGGACCAGTACTTAAGGGGTGCCCCCTACATATGCAGTGAGGAGGGGGAAAGAGGGAACAGTGAACATTTGACTTGAACTTTCCAACGTTATAACAGACAGGAAACACGTCTGCAGGCAACTTGTTCCACAGACGAAGCGTACGGCTGAAAAACGAATTCTCTTTGTAATGCATAGTACGATTCCCTGAGCGATCAACCACAAATGGATGAGCTTTGAACGATGAATGCGTGTTACGTATAAATGCGGGATTTTCGGAAACAAGATCCCCAACCTCGTCAGGGCAAAATCAATTCCGAATTATGGGTAATTTTCCGCTTTAATTAAATTAAAAATAAAATATTCCTGATTACGATTATTTTCATTTTCGAAAAAAATTTTTGACACACATTAAATTTAGCTTTTAATTTGAGTAAACAAGTACTATTTTTAATTAAGTTATTTATTTAAGTCACCATAAAAATAAAAATATAATGCCTGTGCCAGCGATTATGTTTGTTTCGTTCTGTGCCAATTTCATTTTAATTAATTGAGTTTAGTCAACAACAAAACATTTAAATAAACAAACCCATTTTTCCTTTTATTACGTATTACCTTTTCATTATCTAAGTTTAAACATTCCTAAAATTTCTTATAGCTCTGTTTCAAAATAGCTCTGAACTAATTCTATAGTCATGCATGAATTCCTTGAAAATTTTATCGAATTCATTTTATTTATTCCATTTTCCACATTCTGTTACAAAACAACTCTTCAATTAACTTTGTCGATCTAAGTTTTAGTATTACAATAATATTTTGTTTTAAACAACTAAGCTAAATTACTTAATTTTTTTCCCACCAGCCTGCAAAACCAACAACCATCGAACCAACCAACCCACCACACACTCTCTCTCTCTCGCGCTCACCCTCTCATTTTCACTCACTCTCGTTATCACACTATTGATAAAACAATTCAACTTCATGAAATTACAATAGGTTTCTAGTTGTTGCAGCTGTAGTTTCCTCCGATAGCTTTCATTTAACATTTTAAAATTTATTTCGTTGAAAATGGTTGAAAATGTAAAAGAATGTTTATTGGCAGCTTTTGTTCCAATATGTGGAAAATGAGTGAGTGCATGTATGCGATAGTGTGTGAATATTTAAAATTCCTTTGTTTTCAATGGTGGTTTTGGGCTCTACATAGACATATTATGCATGTGTGTGAGTGTAAGGGTGCTTTTGTGTAATATATTTTTTTTACAATTTCTGTGCATGTCCAAAGGCGGAAACCTAAAACCATATACTGTCATTTGAATATTATTTTCGGTTTTCTCATTTTATTTACCATCAACAAGTGAATGTTAAAATTTATTTTAATTTGCAGGTTTTGGGGCAGAATTTGGTGAGCTCTTAGGTAGCTTTATTAAAGCACATACCATTACATATATTAAAAGTTTCATTGTTAACAATGCACAACGAAATATTTTTGATAATTTTGTGTTTTAAATGCAGCTTATTTGTGAAATGTGATAATATTTTTTTTCTAATTTTGTACGCAGGCTGAATAAATAGGTAAATTCTTTAACCACTCAAATATTGAGTGTATTTTTAGAGCTTCACAACTTTCAGTTGGCAAAATTGGTTTATCCGACAGCAAGTATTTAGTTGGTTTTAACATAATTTGTCTCCTCTTTCATTGCAGATAGACATACACCGGAAATAAGCTTGCAAATTGTTGAACACTTTTTATCAAAATTTTAGTTTTGTCCTTTTTCCTACATATACGAGTACAGTGCATTGTACTGGAATTAGGAAAGTAAGCTATTAGGGGGGTAATGTTTTTAGACGTTTGTAAAACGAATAATGCTCAGTAAAAATTATATATTTAAAATGATTTTATTGAAAATATTCACAAGATTCAATATAAATTAATTTCAGTTTTTAGCACTTAAATTTTATTACTATTTTATATTTAAATTTAATGATAGATTTCACAAAGTCCAAAGATTTAGCTACAGTTTAAATTAGGGTTTAGTGGGACAGAAAATATTTTTTTACTTTCAACTTTTCAAATTTTACAACTGAAACGACTTGCAGCTCACGACTTCCCTTTAACAACTGACTCTTCATACTTCTATTACGTCGAATTCGATAATAGTAGACCGCATTAAGATATGATCGGTATGATCGTAAGCTTAATCATTGACTATGTACATCATTTTACACTCGGCCATTTTGACTTTCATCTGTCCCAGTTGACAAAAGGTCTTCGTCTTCAGCACATCTCCAGAGCTTCATATTATCTGCGCTTGTTGATGTGCTTTTAGGACCGTCAAAACCCGAAGCCTTTTCCACTTCACAGCGGTTATTTCGCTTAACTTTAATCAAAAATTCACTAGCAAGTTTTTTGCCTGTGACTTTTTTATTCTACAAAGAAGACACTAAAAGGGAATGCTTTAATACTTTACTTATTTAAACGATTATATACATACATATTTTTCACATTGCATTTTGCGATTTGCCTTCTTATATCAAATACCTGGAAATTTTCTTTTGTTTAACCTTTACAGTCCTGACTCAAAACTACCAGGATTTTGGTTTATAATTTTTGGAATACGTAGTCTCTACAGCATATGAAAAATATAGTCAATGATTAGATGTTATAATTTTTTCAGCCTTCAAGGATTTTTAAGACACGCACAATTGCATCTCGGTCGATTTTCTTTGCAAAATAACTAAAATTCATATGATATATTTTTTAAACTGTTTTACTTGTTCTTGTGGTATATCTTAAAACAAAAAATTTTTTTGTTGAAACATAAAAATAAATCGCATTTGATGCATCTTGCGCTTATGCGCTACTTACAGTCTGATTTCAAGTCGATTTTTCCTTGCCTCGTGGAATTTTCTACCGTCTTGTATAAACCTACCCGTGATGGGTAGGAGCATCACGGTTTTTCAATTGGTGGACAAAAAAGTCAGTAATCATGGCCCTGTAGCGGCCATAATTCATCACTATTAATACTCTGAAGTACAGACCAATGATGCCACCGGACCATAAAGCACACCAAACATTCGGCTTTTTTTTGGATGTCGGGTAAATAACATAACATAAACTTGATGAGCAGACGTGTTTCCTGTCTGTTATAACGTTAAAAAGTTCAAGTCAAATGTTCACAAACACTACTCCCTCTTTCCCCCTCCTCATAACCTATTTTCCTAGTTCTGGTACAATGCACTGCATATGTAGGGGTCATCCCTAAAAAAGAGTATCATAGACAGCTTGTCTAGGTGTCTACTACATAGGCCGATAAGTCCCGGGCCTAACATATAGATGGCGCTAGTTTTATTGCTGTAACCCTTTTTCCAGCTATAGCTAACCTTCAAAAGATATCTGTTAAAATTTCTCGGTATTCTATTCATTGGTTTGTGAGTTATTGTGCTAAGAGTGACGATACTGGTATTTTCAAAACAATGGATCAAAAACAATTTCTTATTTGAATTTTACACTGCTTGTTGATGAAAAGAAGTTCAACAGTGTAATGAGGAATTCGTTCCATCAAAAACAACAATAAAACGTTGGTTTGCTGACTTCAAACGTGGTCGTAGAGACACCGATGATGCAGAACGCAGTGGATGTAAAAATAAGGCGGCAACACCGGAAAATATAAAAAAAATCCACACAATCGTTTTGAGTAATTGAAAAGTAAAGTTGCGTTAGTTAGCTGACATCGTAAAGATATCAAAGGAACATGTTGGCTTTATATTGAGCATTTGACAACGAGAGAGCTCTGTTCAAAGTGGGTGGGGTTGCTCACTGCTGATGATTCTGAGCAGTGTTTGGCCATGTTTAAACGTAACAAACTGGAATTTTTGCATCAATATGTGACAATGGATGAAACATGCATCCATAACTTCACTCCCGAATCAAAACGATCTTCATCTGAGTGGACAGCTACTGAGCGCACAAAAGCACAAAAATCGGCTGGAATGGTTTTGGCCTTGGTATTTTGGGATGTGCGTGGTGTAGCATTCATCGACTGTCTTGAGAAAGGATATACCATTAACACTGAATATTATTGCTGGGGTGTTTAAAGGCCGAAACCGCAAAGAAACAACCGCATATGGCAAAGTAAAAAATGTTCATCAAGACAACGCAGCGTGTCACAAGTTAATCAAAGTAATGGCAAAACAACATGAATTGAACTTAGAAATGCTCTCACATCCATCGTATTCGCCACATTAGGCTCCTAGCGACTACTGGCTGTCCGCAGACCTGAAAAAATGCTCACCGGTAAGAAGTTTCGCACGAATGAAGAGGTTATCGCTGAAACTGAGGTCTATATTGAAATTTTAGAGTGGCGCTAGAATGACCGCGTTGCTCTTGATGGAAATTACGTTGGGGAATAAAACTAATTTTCAAAAAAAAAACTGTGTTTTCTTTGTTAAGCCTGGGACTTTTCAGCGCTGGTTGCTACGATTTGTTTTTTGAAAGTGTCGAACAGCAGAGAACAAAAATTCAAACAACTTGAGTTTTATTCACAATATTAGCTTCTAATATTTGAACCAACCAACAGTTGTTCATTTATTTGAAAGATGTAACGAAATGTAGAGACGTATACAAATGAACAGACTTGTTGTTCCTACACTGACAGATATTATTAAAGCGATTTTCAAATATTTTTTATTTTTGCGGCTAAAGATCGTTTTATGTTATGTAACAAATTTAACAGTATTTATTTTCAATATTTTGACAACAGTTTGTTATCATCGTCAGGAAAATTAATATGTTATATAATTAAATATCAAATATAAAACATTTTTCTTCATTAAATTAAATTCTCAATAATTTATTTAGATTGCTGTGATATAAAGTTGAATGTTTGAGAATATTTTTCAAACATTTTCAAAGTCTACTGATGATTAGGGTAGCTCCAATGAAAGGTCGACATATAAGACAGCTGGGAAACATAGAAAACAAACTGTTTATAGTTTTTTGATTGATATCAATGTTAGAAGGTAATATAGTGAATAAAACTCAACTTGATGATTATTTTTACTTGAATTACTGCAATTGTAATTACTAACGTATCCATGCTAACAAAACTGAGTACCACCGCTAAACAGAATTTGCATATGAAAACCACGATCAGTGGGAATCTTGTTTTAGGCCCATTTGCACAATTTGGAAGCGTTCTTCGGGTGGCAGTCTAATATGTAAAACCAAACTACACATAAATCACCCAACAGCTGACAAAATGGTTGTTACACAAAAATGTGTTGCCAATTAACATTTTAAATAGCTCTATAAAAACATCTTTTATATATATTCCATAAGGTAAAATTTCAACATTATACTTTATTTATATTTAGAATTCCAATAACTTGCTATAATTTTGTAGTTTCTTCAATTGAAAATGATATTCAAATCAGTCTAAGCAAACCTTTATGTGTAAATAATTTGACCCCATAATTTTCTTTTAAATTTTTACCGAAGATTTGGTAAAAACCGTACATGCATTTATGTTATGAATTACATACTTGTGAACAAAATTCGAGACAAATTCATATGATACTTTTATATAGTTTAACATAGTAATACAAACATCGACTTTAAAACATATTTATGAAATCCTGTTGAATTCTTTGACCCTAAAGATTATTGTCTTGTTTTCTTCTTTTGTTACATGTGCAAATAATCGAAAATTCTTTGTGTATTTTTCTGATCAAATACCAATATCTTGACCTCATACTGTGCTCACGAGTAAGTGAACTGTATGAACTCAATTTTAAAGTACAAAACAATGAAAATCAGAGCAAAGGTCAAAGCAAAACATAAAAAAGAAAAAATAAACTGTGAACTAGAAAAAAATATAGAAAATAAATGTTTAAGGCCTGCAGTTTATTTATGGCTTAATATTTATTTCTGTTAATAAATACATGCACAAAATACTGCCTCCTGCAAAATATACTCTTCTGTTCATGAACGGCTGCTCGTAGCGCAATATTATGAAAAAGGAGGGCTCACATAAGCAGATGCCAACCAGCACAACAAATACGTAGAAACACAAAATATAAATTTTGTTTTTAGTGTAGGTTAATTTTTTTAACAACACGTTACTATTCAATTCATAGTGCCTATACTTATCAGGAAACTACAAGCAGTATATTTTTCTGATCGGTATATTTGTCTTAGAATTAGTTATGCTTTGATTTGCAATTGTTTCCTTTTCGTGTGACATACTTTTCTAGAAATTTAATCGTTATAGAAAAAGACAAGTTTGTTAAATGATAATTTTTATTTATTATAATTTGCTTTTGATGAATACAAACTTAAAATCATCATTCACATACAGTTTTGAAAAAATCAGAATTATCAAAGTGTTGATAAAACTTCGAATCTGGCTGCCACAATTTAACGTTAAATATAAGTGAAACATACGCCAAAAGTATTTGCAGTGAATTTTCTCTTAATAAGTTATCGATAAGTACATAAATAATATAGTAGTACTCAGAAAATAATGGTTATACATACTAGAAAATATTCAAAAACTCACTCTTATTGGGTGGGATCTTTTGTTGCTATTTTTTCGATCGTATTTCTACTCCTAAAAATACACAAGCTATACCAATGATTCAATATATTTTTGATGTAAGAAAATGTTGAAAATGGAGGCCAAGTATAAACAGCATTTCATAATTGTTTAGCTGTGTTTAAAATAATCAGTTGGGGAATTTATTGGGTATTACCCATGCAGATCTCTGATGCTTATGTGCATGTACGGATGATTGTTTGC
This sequence comes from Thecocarcelia acutangulata, assembly GCA_914767995.1. Lineage (NCBI taxonomy): Eukaryota > Metazoa > Arthropoda > Insecta > Diptera > Tachinidae > Thecocarcelia > Thecocarcelia acutangulata. Next base: position 163,959,239 of record OU612094.1, on the reverse strand, counting down.
ATAAATCTACACTTACTCACATACACGATCTTAAACAAAATGCACTCTTTATCATTTCTATATGAAGAACCAACTATAAACGCCATAATGATTTAATAAAATGATGCCACAAACAATAAATAAACAGTGTGCAAAAACAAAAACAAAACTTGCACCTACTTTTTTACTTTTAAAAGCGCAAACAAGCACATGTATGTTATATAAAACACTCTCTGTCATAACAACAATACAACCGTTCCAACTAAAAAATTGAGAAAACAAATAGGACGAGTATTTAGTGGGGTGAAGGGAGAAAGAAATTGAATTATAATTGAATATAGTTAAACTTTCAAACACGAAATGCAAACAAAATAAAACAAGAAAAAAAAAACAAAACATTTTGCAAATCAGGGCAAGTGCAAATAACTAAACAACAACAACAACAATTTAAAATAACAAAACAAAATTAACAGAAACATTCATGCAAAACATTCATAGTGTTTAAGTTAATTAGAGAGTTTAAATATGATGATAAAAAATTAAATTTTCAATAATTTTTTTTTTTTGTTTTGAAATGATCTGTCTGATGAGAAAGTTTATATTATTGTATGTATTAATGTTAAATAGTCGAACTATATATATTTTTAATATTACTAATATTATATGATGGGTTGTTATCATTCGTCTAGCTCAAGTTCAATCCTCCTGGCTAAAGCCAAGAAATATTTTATTTTTTATTATAACAATAATTGCCGCGATCCAAAAATAAATAAGAGCTCAGTGGCTAAGTTGGTTAAGCAGCCGTATTTTTTTTTTATTTTTTATTTTTTTATTTTTTATTTATTTTTATCTGGGACCAGTACTCAGGGGATGACCCCTACATATGCAGCGCATTGTACTGGAACTGGGAAAATAGGGTATGATGATGAGGAAAGAGGGAGTAGTGTTCGTGAAATGTTAACGATAATAACACGAAAGACTGAAACAAACTCTATTGCAGCATTTAAAATGTTGGAATTAAATTAGTTAAAACTGATCAGAACGCAGTGTATATACCTTCGACACTGCTCAGATTAGCAAAATTTAGTTCCACAATACAAGGTAATGAAATTCATTAAAAATAATATTAATATTGAACATATAAAGAAAACAAGGACAACGGTGAAAAAAAAGAAGAAACACGTGTACACATACTGCTACCTATTCCGGTGCACTTTTATTTAATACGAAATTAGTAATAAACATACATATATGTAGAAAATATGGACAACGTAAAAAAAGAGAAAAAGAACAAAAATAAATACGTGTACACAACTTGCTACCTATTACGGTGCAATTTGGTTTCATACGAATTTAATTAATGAACATACACATATTGGAAATACGGACAGCAGTAAGAAAAGACGTGTGCACCTGATGAAAGACAAAACACTACTCAATTTTCTGTATATTAGTAACCTCATTTATTTCCTCAGGCAACACAACGGGACCAAAAGGACCCAAGTGGGCTGGTTTCATGAAACTGGCGGCCTGTACAACCTAACCTAACCTAACCTCATTTATTACCACAACTGCTTTTAAGCAAAAAGAAATTGTTTAGTGAAAAGATTGGTTTAGACTATATATCGTATATACATGCATATATGGACCGATATCGAATATTTTCATTTTCTGTATTTTAGTAACCTCCTTTTATTACCAGAACTGCTTACAAGCAAAATATTTGTGTTAAGTTTGGTATAATAGAATGGTGAAAGAAAAAAGTAAGTCTAATGGTTTTGTAAGAAACGGTATTTCAACGACCGATAGACAGGCAGACGGACATCGCTTAATCGAATTATCTATCAATGCTGATTCAGAATGTATACGAGTATACTTAATAGGGCAGGAAATGAAAATTGTAGAAATTACAAACGGAATCAAAAACTTTTTGTGAAAGTGATTTAAAATCAAATACAAAGTTTTCACGTTTACTGATGACTAAGAAATGCCAACATATAGACGGCCAGCAAACATGGAATACAACTCTCATGTTTGGGCCGGTGTCTCAAAGTCTATTTTGGGGTTACTCGACCGTGCGCAGGAGACGGCTAAGAAATTCATCGGAGACAGTAGGGCATCCAATTCTGTTGACTCACTGGAGCATCGACGCAGTGTGGGGTGCGTTACTCTGTTCTATCGTTACTATAATTGGTTTTGCTCTGACGAGATAAGGGAACTTGTTCCCGAGGCTCGGACGTTTTTACGTAGCACGCGTTTATCATCCAGAGCTCATCCATTCGTGGTTGATTGTCAGAGGAATCGTACTACGCATTACAGAGAGAATTCGTTTTTCAGCCGTACGCTTCGCATGTGGGATAAGCTGCCTGCAAACGTGTTTCCTGTCGGTTTTAATGTTGGAAAGTTCAAGTCAAATGTTCACAAACACTACTCCCTCTTTCCCTCACCTCATAACTTATTTTCCTAGTTCCGGTACAATGCACTGCATATGTAGGGGTCATCCCCTGAGTACTAGTCCAAGAAAAGAAAAAATAGACTGTTTGTATATGTTGGTTGGTATCAATATTGGCTAATAAAGTTAATAAGAATAAACTCAACTGTTAAAAAGTTAAGATAATTATGTTTAATCTCATATGTCTGTTTCATGACACAATTTATGATTTTGAATGAATTACACTTTTTTGGACATTAAATAAATTTTCGCCATTGTCGTTTGGCCACTAATAAGCACTGCTACTTAAATAACAAAATCATTCTTTAGCTGAACTGATCATAGAACAGGCTTTCTTTATCTTTCCACCAATATTAATATAGACAAATATTGATATGAAATCCTATAAAATTCTTAAAAATGTCTGGCAAGGAAAAACTACAATAACTTTCTGACGTAAAAACCCCTTTTTTTATCAAATTTGAAAAAAACTTAATTATATCGCAATTTTACTTCGCATGGTTTTAAGCAGAGATAGGTTAGCAAATTTTTATTAGAACGATGAATTCCATTTTTATACGATTTTTCGATTTTCTTGCTTACAACTTACAAGTTGACCTATAAACTACGTTGATTTTATTGAATAACTGGACTAGAGTTCTCAAAACATGAGTAACAACAAAATCGTATCTATTTAATTGTGTGTTTTCAACATTCTTCAGACTTTTATAAATTTTTAATTAAAAGACCATAACCAAATCTCTATTGAACAAAGGTTTATAAATATTTGATCAAATAAAATACTTCAGTTGTCAACAACTACTTCCGTTTTAAACGAAAATATTTGTTTGGAATTATTTACACAATTTGTAATTTTTAATTAACTTGCAAGGTTTTTTTTACCAACAACATCTTTCTGGTCGAATAAAGTACAAAAAAAAACTCTTTAGACATACAACAAATTGCAATCAGACTGGAAAATAAAAACTAATATTAAACATTTAATAAAATTACAGTTTCTAAAACAAACAAAAAATGATTATAAAAAAGAATTACAAACACACAGAAAAACCAAAATGACTCAACAAAATAAAATACATAAATAATTATCAAGGAAATTGAACTTATTTGATTTCCGTTTTGAAATATTTAAATTCAATTAAATTATTAAAAACAAGCTTACTTGCGAGCAAAACAAACAAATTTAACTTTTTAACAAAGTTAACGCATATACACAAATTGAAAAAAAATTATATTGAAAACAAATATTTAACTAATTAAATTACAAGTGGTTTGATAAAGCTTTAAAAGTAAATTACTAAAATTAATTGGAAATCATGTAAAAAAGCAAATCTGAATTTACATTCACAAAGAACATGTTAACCGAAAAAGTCAAAGAAACAAACATAAGTTTATTTATCTTCCTCACCTGAAGTAAAAAGGGCCTAACATTGAAAACTAAAGTGAACTTTTGATATGAACGGTACAAGATACAAATGTTTTGTATCTCTCTTGTAAATTTATGAAAAACAATAATTGGCCTCTCTTGTACTTCATGTCACTACATTCAAATTTTAATATTAATGTTTATTTTCCAAACGTATAGGTCTAAGCTGGTGGTGAAAAGGAAAAAGTGTGAAAGGTTGCTTAAATGCCTTTTTTAAAAACCACACCTTATATTGAAATACTTATTCTGGTTTCCATATTGACTGTCAGTATTTTGGAAATCGTCATGTTTATAAATTGTGTGTACTAGCACAATTTGTATACATGACATGAGAAGGTCTTTTTAAATGGTTATAGAATAATGTTTAATATACAGACGTATTTATCATAATACCTAATTTTTGTTTTTTTGTAGTTTTTTCTTGTCCTGTCATTCCTGCTTTTTAGCACTGTCAAATATCGAAGCGTTCTAACAAATATAATACTAACTTAAATAAATTTAAAAAAACTGGTATATTCGTAATCAAATATAATCTTTACTCTGTTTCAAAATAATCGCCTGTTTTAAGAAAAGGCACAGCATATGAAGGCCTTAGCGAAGAAACTGTTCCTAATGAAAAATCCTACGCACATTCATGTACTAACGTACACACAAACATAACAAACAAAAAGGAATATAAGCAATTTTTACTGCTTGAAATTTATTTAAACTTGTAAACATGTTTGAATAAGAAAGTTTGTATGGTAAAATTTTTAATTAAATTTATTATGTGTACAAACAATTTTGAAAATTAGTTATGTTTTAATATTAAACCAGTCACTGAGAGCACAAAAAAAAAGTTAAAGCTCATTTTGTATGAAATACAATTTAAAGTGCAATCATTTCACGTTACCATTAAAAATGTTAAGAGTAAAATATACAATATAGAGTAAAATATATAGTTATGTTACTAAATGTAAAATATACTAGTATCGTTATAATACCAAAAAATATACCAATCTGAATAAATGAAGAAAGTTTGATATATTAAGCAGCAACTGTAGACTGACGTTAATTAAAGCAGAGGTTGTGTTTATTCAGCCAAGTAATTTTGAAGTACATACGTTAAGTTTTGTTGACCCTCTAAATTATTTAAGTAAATAATTTGTATACCCGTGTATATGGTCTGATAAAAAAATAACTGTTATTTTCAAATTTCGTTGGTTACATATGTTTGATTTTCGCATTTTGTTCTGTTATGTTGGTACACATGTTTGTTGGATATGTTGGCAATATCACCCAAAAAGTTTAGTAGTGTTTTGGTGTGCTCTTCGATTTTTTACTAATTTTTGAGAATAAACAACGTCGCGTGACATCACTCAGGAGCTGTTGAACTTCATCAACGATGATCCAGATTTCTTCAAAAAGGCCATAGCTGCTGACGCATCGTGCATGTGTGGCTATGACATTGAAACCAAAGTACAATCATCCCAATGGAAGCGCTCAGAAGAGCCAAGACCGAAAAAAGCACGTCAAGTTTGGTCAAATGTGAAGGTGTTGCTCACTATTTTCTTCGACTGCAAAGACGTGGTGCATCATGCCACAAACCCGTACGGTCAATAAGGAATACTACCTTGAGGTTATGCGCCGTTTGCGTGAAGCATTTTGACAGAAACGCACAGAATTTTGGAAAAAACATCCATGGGTTTTGCACCATGATAACGCAACAGCTCACACATCGATGCTTGTGCGGGAGTTTTAGGAAAAAAAAAACCCGTTATCATGCCTCAACCACCATATTCACTGGACTTTGTTCCCGCTGACTTTTTCCTATCCCAAAACTGAAGACAGCGATGAAAGAAAAGCGTGTTGCTACTATTGATGAGTCAAAAATCGAAACAGAAGCTGCTGTCAATAACAAAAAGCGAGAACAAAAACGCTGGCATAAGTGAATTCTATCTGAGGAGGATTACTTTAAAGGGGACAAGATGAGGATGAATGATAAGTAAATACTTTTTGAAAAAATTTTTACTGGAACTAAATATGCTTGGAATATTTTTTTCCTTATAATCGCAATACCAGGTATCTGTCACGCAAACATTTCACGGAAGCATAGCCTTAAGATATATGGACCGATACAGGAAATTTAAATGATCTGCATTTTAGTGCCCACCTTTAATTTTAAGAACTGCTTTTAAGCGTAAAGATTGTTTAAATACGCTTACGCGACATTTCCACGGAAAAATCGGTTTAGGCTATATCTCGGAAATGTTTATCGTCTGTGTTTTAGTAACCTCATTTAATTACCCAAAATGATATTAAGCAAAAATTTTTATTAAAGTAACCTTCTTTTATTATAATTTTTCATGAACAAATCGGTTTAGGCTATATCTCGGGTATATATGGACCGATATCGCAAATGTTCATTTTCTTTATTTTAATAACCTCCTTTTATTACTAGAACTAATATTAAGCAAAAATTTCTTCATGGAAAAATTGGTTTAGGCTATATCTCGTGTATATATTGAACAATATCGGATATGTTCATTTTCTGTGTTTATTACCACTACTGGTTTTAGACAAAACATTTTTTTTTTCGTGAACAAATCGGTTTAGACTATATCTCGGGTATATATAGACCGATATCGATGAGCAAACATTTTTGCCTTGTTATTATATTATTATATCAAGTTTGAAGCAAAATAAAATTTTTTTTCAAAACTTTTCATCCAAAATTGCAAAAAGTATTGTGATTATATTGTAATGAAAACGTTGTATTTACTTATTCGTTTAGTTACAGTACTTCAAAATTCTCACATTTTATAAAACATCACTCATACGCGCACATACACATTTATAGTATTCCTTTCTACAATCCAAATATCGGTCTGCACGGCGTATTAGTAATTTTTGTATAACACACAATAATCATATGACGATTATGGTTTCAATACATTGCACAAATATTTTAATACTGTACACCTGCTTTAAATTATAAGTAAAAACAAAAATTGTCAATGAATTTTCGTGATTTAAAATTTATTTTATTGCCAAGATATGTAAAAGATATACCTATTTGTTGTTTTCATTGCAATTCGTAAACAAAGATATGAAGGAATTGTATGAAAAAAATTTAATTCGCCATTAATTTCTGAATTATTACAAAGTAGTAGGAGAATAACAAAACATAGTTAAGTTAAGTTTATAAATAAATATTTCAGCGCATATTTTTGGTTTGTTACTTAGTATAATAACGTTAAACATTCTAAAGTTATGATAATACATATTAGACTAGTCGACTAATTTCTAGGATATAACTATAGCTATAGCTATCGTTTCGAATAACATTACTATTTGTGCACATTGACTGGCAAATCGTAATTTATATAAACTGTCAGAGACTTATGTTTCCTAATAGTATGAATACAAAAAACCTGTTTAACGCTTTTATATCATTCCGACAGAAAAAAATGTTTTTTTGGCTCTAAGTCAATAAATAAGCATCTAATCGCAAAGATCGCCAAAATTTGTTTTGGACTAAAAATTTTATCAAATAATGTTTATAGGCCCTAAATCGGTAAATACGCGTCTAATCACAAAAATAAGCAAAATTTTGTATCAACTAAAATTTTTATCAAAAATATTATTTTAGGCCCTAAATCGGTAAATGTGCATCTAATCGCAAAAACAAGCATAAATGTATAAAAAACTAAAAGAACATTTAGCTGCATAAATTTATTGCAAATATTAAATTAAATTACTTCTACTTCATGTCGCGAAAATTATCCTCCTTAGAATATCGAAGTAAATTTTCTTCTCTTTTAATATAAAAACAGTCAAATGCTAATATGAGATGGCTGGCATACAAAAACGATAATTTTTGGACTAAAAACTTTACATGACATAAAATCATTTTTGTCGTATCCCACAAACAATTTAAATAATTACAGAAAGTAACGAGAATAAAATAGATAACAATTAGTAATAATGTGAGAATTTTCTTTTAATTTATAGCCACATTTTGGTGATAGCCAAGAAAGCTCAAGCTGCTTAAAAATTATTTTTTGTACTAAAAAAATTTTATACACATTTGTAAAAATTTTATTAAAAAGTCCTTCGAGAACTGACGAATTATAATATAAATAAAATCTCAAAAAAATATTTATTTACTTGAGTATATACGAAAATAGTTACTGGACTCTTGACTAGCATCCAAATTGCAAAACGTTTTTATGGGGCTTTTATGAGAATTATTGAAAATCATTTGTTTTGGTGGGCGATCACCATAATTTGTTCTGCATAAGCAAAAACAATCAGCTCGAACAACCAATTGTTTAATACAAAACGAACTAAAATACATTTAAGAGAGTCTTTCTTTTTTTATGGTTATACAACACACAAATTTTTATATCAAGAAAATGCGTGTTAATGTTTATGAAATTACGTTGATATCTGTTTTTTATGCAAATGCTTTAATATAAAATATTTATATATATATATATATATAACACTTATTTTGTTGACTGCTGTCGCTCGCGAAAAATAAAACTTCACAAAATTTATAATTTAATCAACTTAAAAGCATTTCCCTGACTACATTCAAATGCTACTTCTGAAATTGTCTGTTTTTTTTTTATTATAAAACTTTGCAATGCCTATTAGCAATATTTTTTTTTCGAAAAGTTGAGTGTTTTTATTAATAAATAAAATATTTTTTTTTTATTTTTTTATTGGCACTTATGTAATAAAAACTTATTTTTATTATTAATTTTTTTAATTTTGATTTCGGGGGTTAATGCTGATGGAGGGCGAGTCATAAAAAAACAACTTCAAGGAAAAAGTTGATAAGTAAAAAATAAAGTCTGTTGTATTTAAGAGACAAAAAGTGTAAATAATGTTTTAAAGATAAATGTACTTCTGTGCTTATGTGCAAGGTATTAATTTTTTTAAATGAATAAATAAATTATGTTTTCATTTAGTGACATGTTTATGCATGCAAACGTTAAAGATTAAAATGTGTGCTCGTTTAAATAATATTAAGTAAATCTTGACATTAACAATGTTTTTTCTTTCAAATTTGAATTACTAAAGTAGAGATTAAAGGGGATGACTGAAATGGGAGTACATATGTAATTAAAGTCATGAGCAAGTACTTAAAAGAGGTTGCAATGAGGGTAGTTACATGATAAAGTGAAATAAAATAAGCCATATGTTAAGTATTAAAAACTTTGTTATTATTTTTTCTTTGTACTTGAAAGGATCGTACATGTTTTTATAAAATATGAAGAATAACAGCCTGTTTGCTGATATCGAATGAAAATGTATGCGAAAGAAAACCAGTCACTCATATTCGTATCAATTTGGGTTTATCACATTTGGGTATATCACTATTATTCCGTTCGCATGTACTTATGTATTTTAAGTGAGTTTTGACACATCATTCGTATAGAATAAAGTTAGAAAACCCCCAAATCAATTTTCTTTTGCCTTAAATGCGAATGAACGTATTCTTTCGACATCAGCAAACTGGCTGTAATATTGTTCAAACTTTCAACCAGTGATCAAATACTGAAGGAAAAACTTTGTCTCTGGGACTTATTAAAAGTCACTGCAAATGATAATTATCGGGTATTTATATTCAGCTAAAATGTAATGATAAGCCCATCGAAATCCTTGCAGTTCTGGGAGTTTTTACAAGCTGATTGGCTGCAGGCGCTGAGATGATTGTGGCCACAGTTAAGTTGTGATTTGGGTTTTGAGCTTTAACCCGTTAAACATGTTAGGAAGTCTTAAATTTCAGAAATGTATGAAAGGCGTACCGACCTTAACACTAATCAGGGCAGCATATGCTTCACGAACACATTTTCATTTTGCAATTTTAAAACTTTCTTATATATTCTTTTAGTGCTTACAGGTTCTTGAATTTTTAATTTTAGTTGTTTTATTTCTAATTTACAAGTTTTAAATAATAAATTAAATTTTGTTTGGTTTTTATTTTGTTCCTAGTGCTATCAAAATGTTTTAAGAAGAATGTGAATGGTCACATTTACTATTTTAAATACCAAATTATTAGATAAAAGATTGAGAATTCTTTTTAAATAAAACTAATGTGTTCGAAATTCCATGCAGACAACGAGAAAACAAATTCTGAAATCAGGTAAGCAGAAAAATGTTCAACTCGTACGGAATCCTAGTGCTATCAAAATGTTTTAAGAAGAATGTGAATGGTCACATTTACTATTTTAGCTACCAAATTTTAAATTAAAGATTGAGAATTCTTTTTAAATAAAACTAATATGTTCGAAGTTCCATCCAGACAACGAGAAAACAAATTCTGAAATCAGGTAAGCAGAAAAATGTTCAACTCGTACGGAATCGAACTTCCTTGTTTATGAATTACTCCCATGGCTTTCAGGAGTATTGAAATGTTTTGTTTCGTCACCCGTAATGACCCTGCCCATCCTTGTTGCGTTTGATCAAGTAATGACTCCAGTTCTGTATTTTCGAAAAACCTCTCTTCTATCGCTATACCCGTCTTCGACACCATAGGTGTTTGATAGCTTTCGATAAGCCTGCAGATTTCTGCAAATGACGGGGATTTGGCTGGTCAGCTTATACGTTAAATCGAGAACAATTTTATGATGCAGACATAAATCCACTAATATTTCAGAGGCGTTATGTTTATAAATACCTTAGCTTATTATATGACATCTACGATTTATTTTATTCGGTTACCACTCGCCACTGGGGCCATTTATTGCAAAACGGCGTTAGCAAAGTTGTAATAAGACTTAGTTACGAGTAGACTCAGAAATAAACAGAGTAATAGTTTGGTTAACATGATTCTGTAATATATTGCCCTATCTCAAAAACGATCTATCTACAATAGTGTAAATAGGGTGACGCAAAATTAATTACCCTATCGCAAGATGAAATATATTTTGCAGATAGTAAATCAGATATTTGATATTTGTGAACTAGACAGCTGCAGAATACAAACAGATAAACAGTGAATCCGTAAGAGCATGAAATAATTATGTCTATTAACCATGATTTGGAGTCGGTAATCCTCATGAGCGGTGAGACTCATTTTTATTGAAACGGCTACAGTAATAAACAAAATCTTCATTTCAGAGGCATGAAAAATCGTTACACCCACTTAAGGCTACTATGTGCTATAGTTTTCATGCGCAAGAAGGTATTGGGCCCTATTTTTTGAGGCAACACAATGTTACCGGGCCAGCGTTAAAGCTCCATGATAAGTGATTTTTTACTGTCGCAATTGAATGAGCGCGGCTCGGTGAATATGATGTTTCAACAAAACTGTGCAACCGCACGCACAGCAGGAGACACATTGAATATTGTGAATAAAATATTTTCTGCTCGCGTAGTCCGATTTAACTATCTCAGACAAATTTCTTTGCAACTACCTGAAGTCCCGTGTTTATGCCAAAATTTTCCCAGCATTCGCAACCCTTAAGGAGAATATTCGACAAGAATACGAAAAGTTATCACTAGAAATACTCCGGAAAGTTATGGAAAATGCGATAAAACGGGCACTAATGTCTATCGACATTGGCGGCAGCTTTTTGGCTGATATCGTATTTTCAAAGTGACAAAAAACTTGCCTACGTACAAATAAAGATTTCTAGCACTCAAAAATTATTTTTTTTCTTTAGTCAAAACGTTATTCGAAAACAAAAGTGGATGATGAAAAATATATATTATATACATTTTTTATATCTAATTATGATTTATATACAAGTATTACCTAATTATGAGTTATATTACAAGTATTACCTGTACATCTGTGCAGGAAAAAATGTTAAATGTAGAAAAAAGTAGAGCAAACAAAGAAACACAAGGTCTGATAAAAAAATAACCATTATATTCAAATTTCGTGAGTTACGTATGTTCGATTTTCGCATTTTTTTATGTTGGTACACATGTCTGTTATATATGTTGACAATATCAGTCATTTTGGATTGTCCGTTTGTTTTGACATTTAAAAATGTTAGTAGTGTTTTGGTGTGCTCTTCGATTTTTTACGATACGAAGAAATAGATTAAAGAAACTGTAAGTAAGTTTTGCGTAAAAAATTATATTAAATGCAGAAGGATATCTGAAATGTTGGCTGTGGCGTTCGGCGAGTCCACTATGAGCAGAACACAAGTTCAGTTGTGGTACAACCGGTTTAAGGAAGGCCGAAAAGATGTCAATGGCGATGCTAGTCCTGGTCGCCCGAGGACGTCTACAACTGATGAAAACATTGAAGCAGTGAAGAAAATGATTTTGGATAACCGTCAAATCACTATCAGAGAGATTGCTGATAATGTCGTTCGGCTCATGCCAACAAATTTTTACAGATGTTTTATGCATGAAACGTGCGGCAGCGAAAATTGTTCAAAAATTTTGAGCAAACACAAAGTCGCATGGACAACACTCAGGAGCTGTTGAACGGCGATCCAGATTTCCTCAAAAAGGACGTAACTAGTGATGTAGCTATGACATTGAAACCAAATGTCCTAAAACTGAAGATACCAATGAAAGGGAAGAGTTTTGCTACGATTGAGGAGATAAAAGAAAACTCGAAACATTAGCTGTTGGCGATACGAAAAAGCGCGTTACAGAAATGTTTCGAGGATTAGAAAAAGCGCTGGCATAAGTGTATTTTAGGGATTTGCTTTAAAGGGGACAAGATAGTTATTGATGAATAAATAAATACTTTTTGAAAAAATTTAATATAGCGTTTTTTTTTTATCAGACTTCGTAAGAAGAAAAGAACTTCTAGTACTTAACTTTGTGTTGGTGGCAAAGTTAAGTAAAAAAAAGTTAAAAAGTGATGTTTGGAAGAATATTTTTATCCCCATGAGAAAAGCTGGTATTGTCAATTGTCACTTGGTAGCTAGAGAAAACTTGAATATTGGCTCTTCTAGTAATGTGGTATAATATAGGTACACATATTTCATCTTGTATGAGTATATAATCGTTCCTTCAATTAAGTTTTACTTGTCATTTGATTTTACTATTTTAATATAAAAGATTTTGAAGTATCTTAATACAACGTTCAAGGCAAAAAAACGTTTGATAGTGAACCTATTTTAGAAGTCCATGTTTTTATTTGCATCTTAACTGAAGCAAGTTCTGAAGTAAAATTTAGAATTTACTGCTTCGATAAGTACTTCGAAAAACTTGATTTTTGTTTGCGATGTCCCGCTTGATTTTTTTTCTGTACCGTCAACATGCACTTCTATTAAAGCATCAAAAATGCTTTAATAGAAGTGTATTCTTTTTTTCTATTTATTTTGGTGCCTGGTCACATTAAATCTTCATGTACCATCGTTACATTTAATACAAAGTCTGTCAACGTCAATTCAGTTGTCTGCAACTAATTTGTGTTTAACAGGCAGACATAAAATCTCTGCCATCTGTTAACGCAGATAGGGAGGTTTTTAATAAACTAGTGCATTTGGAAGCCATAAAATATTTTTACTACTTTCAGAAACCTTAAGATTTTGTGTTAAGATTGCAATAATACCTTCCAAAACAAAAATCTGTTCTTAAATATAAAACATCGTTGCAAAAATCAAAAATGGTGCAAAAACATAAATTTTTTTAATGATATTAATATTTATCAATATGTATATGAAGTTCTTTCTCTTCTAATATTTGTCTGTTTGTTTATTTTTATTTATTGGCATCAATGTACGTGCTTCCGCCCACACAACCTTAAAAACTATGCCTCCAAATTTGATTGTTATCATGAACTTTTTTTCGGCGTGTATTTCAATCTAATTAAAGTAATTTTTCGCTCTACAGGATGTAAGATCTCCGTTTGTTTTGCCTTCATTTCATTAGCCTTAAAATTTCCTGAAGCCTTAAATTTTGTTGTTTATTAAGATTATTTAAGCTCGAAAACGTTTTTCGCAGACAAAAACAATTATCCTTGGGTTATTATGTGAATTAGTTTCAACTTGAAGATACAAACATGTTTATGTTTTGGGGCAATCGTTAAATTATACAAAAGTTAACAAATAAAAGTAGTTTTATGACACAACTAAACTGCAACTAAGAGCAGCATTAAATGCCTTTTATATGATAAAATTAAATTCATATAAGTTTCATATAAGTTGTACATATGTATATATCTAAACACATATACACGACAACATATTGTGTGAAGTCTTAATATTATCTCCCATAAAATAGGTTTATATTTGTTATTGTAAAAATAATCCTTTAAAAAGGAGGAATATTTAAAGTACTCGTAGGGTGGATGGTGCAGACATATTTAGTAACAGTTGAAAACCCAACTCTTAAAACTAATAGCTATAAAGCCCTTTATTAAGAGGGGTAACTGGATTAGATTGAATTGGGACTAAAAACTAAAAAATCGTCTTTTATAGAATATTAAAAATGCAAACTACAGTCAAGTACTAAATTGGATTCTTTAAAATAATTCAGTTTTACGGCCTTATTAAAAAAAAAAATACATATATATGTTTCTGGTTTCATTTACATATTAGTCATTAAATGCTTAAGTTTTAACAAACTGCTCTTAAAAATTTTTATTCAGTTACTGTATTTCGCGCACCAAGAACTTTTTCATGCAAAACAGAGTAATTGACAGAAAACCGCTATGAAATCATTTTTCACACAAAACTGTTTATGCAATTCCTCTTTGTGAATCCTCCTCTGCCAATTGATCTTTTGGATATAAATTATTTGAAAGTTGGGACTCAATGCGTTGCTGTATTAAAATTTTGTGTAAATGTCAAAAGACTTCCCAAATAAAAACGAAACATATAAACGAACATATTAAAATGGATCATAAGAGTGCAAAAATAGGTAAGTTATGTATTTACTTTTTACTAGGAATATCTTTAAAATAAAAAAAAAAGTTATATAACATATCACATAAGGCTGTATAAAGCTGCCTTGAGCTGCACTAATCGTCAGTACTTGGAAAAAATATAGCCAACTCAACTTTATATCTCCATAATCTAAATAAATTATTGAGATTTTGAAAAAATAAATGCTTTTTAAATTCTCTGCTTTTTTCCAAACTGGTTTTGACAGGACTAATAGCATGTGGCCAATGGCTGTCATTATGGATTATTATAACTTCGTGTCTAGTCAAATATTCTGGTAATTTTTCGTAGATTGTTATGTTACAGCAAATCAATTATCCTGTAATCGTCTGACTCAATTTCGATAGCTCATGAAAACACACTTTCCAATTCGGGTCATAAAAAGTTCATTAACATCTTACGATAGCAAGCACAATTCGCAGTGACAGCCGATGATGCCATCTGCCCATAAACCACACCAAGTCACTCTCTGTGGGTAATGATGTTATGATTTTCCATCTACTGCTGCTTTAGTTCTTGAGTCAACTATATTTTGTATGCATGTAGATGCAAGTCCTTGTGCATAATGTTCATCAACGACGCGCGAGAGAGGTGCAATTGTTGGGCACGACGACGAGTTGTGGTGGATAGTTCTTCAGCCACACTATCGCGAACAGCAGCAGTGTTTTCTGCAGAGCGCAATATTTTCTGCGCTGGTGTTTTCACATCACCAGCAGACCCGTTTTGCTCATATTTTTATTTCGATTGTGGTTTTTCCGAATGTACGCACATTTGGAGGATAAAATTCACTGTAGAAATCACGAAGTTCACGATATGCATTTTGATTTGAACGACCATTTTCATAATAAGACTAAATAATTTTAACGCTTTGCTCTAGTGTCTATCTTTCCACAGTTCAAATTGAATTGATCTGAAATTGAGAAATGTCAAATGAAATGCGAAAGAAAACTTGACGTTTATGTGTGGTTTGTATTCAACATCGGTCCTTAAAATTTAGCTATTCGATATTTCTTATTATTGACACAAACCACATGTATCCAAATCGACATTAGCTACGTTTTCTTATATTATGTTGCGCTCGTCTCTCAAATTGCTTGCAAGCGCTAATGTGCAAATTCATGAAATATTCCCTGACAATGTTCTTTTGAAACATGTGGTGATTTCCTTCCTTTTCATTTTTCCTCTCACCCTCTTCTATCAGACGTATTAGAGTTTGTTTAGTCATAAATCTTTTTTTCTAGAAGTTGATGGTTATAACTTATACACATTCAAAGCAATTTTTATTTATTAATAAATAATATAAATTAAGGTGTCCAAAATAAACAAAGTTTATAAATTTTTTTAATGTAATGTAATTGAGGGGCTAATTTACATAAACAAAATACTTTGGACCTTTTTGGTTCATTCGTTTCTTTCGTATTAAAAAATATATTTCCTAAGCATATTTCTTATCCTATTTTTATTTTAATCTTCTGCTATTTGCTCTTTCCAAAAAGATTAATTGCTTCTGGTTTTTAGCCTAATTTCTTAAAGTTCTTACTTGGGGGATTAATTAGAAAATAGAAAGACATAAAAAATAAATCAAAAAGAAATACTTCAACCCACAAGGAACAAAAAAGTACAACCGAAAAACACTGTATAATAGACAACCTTTTTTACCTTATTTTTTTGTATATCTCAAGCTGCAAACTAATTGTCTATTACCATCATTTTTACACTGGATTTATATTTTGAATCCTATTTTTTGTTTTTATGTTTTACAGTAGAAAATTGAATATGCTTGGCTTTTTTATATCCAGAATTGATTATTTTTGATACCATTTATTTTTTTGCCTATAGAACACAAGTATTTTCTTTCAGACGCAGTGTAAATAAAATATTTAATAATTCAAACAATTAAGTTTTTTATTCGCTATTTAAGCTTCTAACATTTATACCAGTAAAAAATTATAAATAGCTTGTTTTCTGTGTTTCCCAGCTATACATATAGATAGCTGGGAAACATAGAAAACAAGCTATTTATAATTTTTTACTGATATAAAATATTTAATAATAACAAGTTTAGGAATAATAGAACATTTACGCCAAAGCCAAATAGGGGCGATCCAACTCCATTCGGAAAGATCGAAGACAAACTTTTTTTGATTTGCTTTATTTTTAATTGAATCAGTGTTCCTTTTGAGCAGCACATTTCATTAAATTTTCAGATTTTTTTTTTTTTTTTGCTTATGGTTTCAGAGATAAACCCCAAATTATAAGAAAGCTGTGTCCGAACAAATGCTCATAAATTTTTCAACATTACTCCGAGCTGCTTAATTTATTTGTGTTATTTCCTGGTTTTTTTAATACAGCTGATCCGTTGATAGAGCAATTTAAATGTTCTAACTAGCAATAAAGTCAGCAAAAACTCAACAGTATTCACGTCTATTTAATATAATGCTATGATCAGATGAAGAGTATATTTTGTTAAGATAAAAGTAAAACAACCGTATAAGTTAGTTTATGATTTTCTAGACATAGTCAATGGAAGCTTTGGAATAAAACTTGCAAATAATAAAGCAGTAAATATGCAAATAATCATATATATAGATTAGTATTTAAAATATATACACATGTTTAACGAAAAATTATATGTAGAAAGTTTTTAAAAAGTCAGGAAAATAGTAGTTATTCCAATCCAAAAGGGTGTTAATAAATGTGGAAAAAATCAAAGTAGAATAATCTCGTTTCTAATATTATAAATTTTGTTCATTGGATAAACAATTTAAACTCAGTAGTGTTCTATCTTCTATTCTGTGCACACGTCTTTTGTTACTGCTGTCTGTATTTTCTATATATGTTCATTATTAACTTCGTATGAAAAAATTGCTCCTGAATGGGCAGCACACTGTGTACTTGTGTTTCTTTTTTCTCTCTTTTCACCATTGTCCGTATTTTCAAACTTAATTTGGTATGAAACCATATTGTAGCGGAATAGGTACACGTGTGTTCACGTGTTTCTTTTTTCACCGTTTTCATTATTTTCTTTATATGTTCATTATTAACTGATTTTGAATGTATTTCATTACCTTGCAGTGTGGAAAGTGTTGGACTAAATTTTGTTAGTCGAATGTATATACACTAGGCACTGATCAATTTTAACCAATTGTAAAGCGCGACAGTATCAGTATAATTACCTGAAGAAGGTGCTTCAAATAGTGGTTAGAAATGGTCTCTGGAGTATTTTGGTAGCATCGTCGTGTTTTCACAATTCTATGGATTTTTGAAGTAAGTAACCTAATCAGAGCAAGCTTGTTTAATTTTAAATGACAAGTTGGAAATTACAATGCCAACCACATAGACACAACCAAAATATGAATTTGGTAAATAACATTTCATATTATCGAACCATATTCTGAATTTGTGGATATGAATATATATATATATATATATATATATATATATATATATATATATATATATATATATATATATATATATATATATATATATATATATACATATATATATATATATATATATATATATATATATATATATATATATATATATATATATATATATATATATATATATATATATATATATATATACGATAAGCGCAATTAGCACAAAAGTACCAAATAGCTGGAGTCCAAAAAGTTAATATTCTTTTCCTTTATACGCGTATATTGTATTTATTTCTTCTAATTGTAATGGGTGATTTTATAAGAACTATCGGAAATTAAAAAAAAAAAACAGGCTTGTCGCTATAGACATTAGCCTTAACATAGCCCCACAAAAAATAGTCTAGAGGCGTTAAATCGCACGATCTGGGCGGCCAATTGACTGGTCCCAAGCGTGAAATAAACTGTTCACCGAACTCGCCTCTCAATTGGTCCATTGTTTCGCGTGCTGTGTGCCATGTGGCACCGTCTTGTTGAAACCACATGTCATGCAAGTCAAGCTCTTCCATTTTGGGCAAAAAAAAATTTGTTATCATCGCACGGTAGCGCTCACCATTCACAGCAACGTTGTGATTCGCATCATCTTTGAAGAAATACGGCCCAATGATGCCGCCAGCCCATAATCCGCACCAAACGGTTGTTTTTGTGGATGCATTGGTAGCTCTTGCAATGCTTCTGGCTGCTCTTCACTCCAAATACGGCAGTTTTGCTTGTTCACGTATCCATTCAACCAGAATTGAGCCTCGTCGCTGAACACAATTCTTCGATAAAAAAGTGGATCTTCATCTAACTTTTTAAGAGCCCATTCACCAAAAATTTGGCGTTGTGGTAGGTCGTTTGGCTTCAATTCACCAGCTGTATCTTATAAGGCTTCATACCCAAATCCTTCCGCAAAATTTTCCACGTAGTGGAGTAACAGAGGCCCAATTGCTGCGAACGGCGCCGAATCGATAATTCACGGTCATCACCAACACTGGCCGATACGGCTGCGATATTTTCTTCAGTTCGCACTCTACGTAAGCGTGTTGGTGGTTTAATGTCCAATTATAGACCAAATGAAGAAGTTTGACAGTGACACAAGATACAAAACGTGCGTGAGCTGTCGAAACTAGTGTTGCAAAAAGATAATAGCAAAAAAATCACTCGTTATAATATAATAAATTTTAAGTGACAATGTTGAATGTGAACTACATCCAAACGTCAAGTTTTTATTTCAACCATAGAAAAATACACAATCAAGCGCGGCATTAAAGTTATTCAAGCTTATTATGTAAATTGGCGTTCAAATCAAAATGCATATTTTTGCGCTTAGTGATTTTTGTGGTCAATTTATTTGTCAAAATGTGCGCCCAATCGGAAAAGTCACGCAAAACTTTGAGCAAACCGGCCTGTAGAAGATGTGAAAACACTACTGCATGCTCGTACAGCTTGTTCTGCAGAAAATATTGGAAGTTGGTGGAAGTGTTCTGAAGAAAGCGAATACAAAGAAATCAGCTGGCAAGGCCACTGTATTTTGGAGTGCACACGGAATATTGCTCATCGACTGTCTTGAAAAAGGATCCACAATCACAGGAAAGTATTACCCTGTATTATTGGATCCATTGATTGGTGCAATCAAGAAAACTCGATTAGATTTAATGAAGGAAAAAGTGCTATTTCTTTAAGACATCTCACCGGTTCATACAGCATTATAAAGGATGCTAAAATTACGTAAAATACTCTTCGAATTGGTTGATCATCCACCTTATAGTGCAGACTTAGCTCCTAGGCACTTTTCCTGATTACCGAAACTAACGCGTATTTTGAGGGGTTCCCAAAATTGTATTATTCAGATGATACAAAGAAGTTTGAAATATCTTTTTACCAAGTTTACTGAGCTAATAGGAGACTATGGCGAGAAATAAATGGTTTTTGAAATAAAATTTTTTTTTTTTTCTTAATTAGATAGCTTCAATATCAATCCGCTCTTGTATATAGTTTTACTAGTTCTTTAAAAAAACTTCCATAAAAGATTATCACCACCTCAGCCACACCTTTTTTTACGTGTAGATTTTTCGTATTTTGCTTATCTAAAGTAGTATTTCATTCATACTAAACTAAATTCAAAGCCAAATCAATATAAAACAAAAAGCAAACAGGAATGTGAAGGAAAACAGAAAATTATTGTAAAAAATTCATAAAAAATACAACAACATATAGCCGATGGCATTTACATAGATAAAAAAAAAAAACTCAAAGAAAAGAAAAAACAAATTACTTGGAAAAACAAGAAAACTGAGAACAAATTGACGGAAATTAAAGCAACTGAATGAATGATAAAATGGAAGAAATAAAAAAGAATGTGCAGCTTGAACTATTCCAAAAAATATTAATTCAACATTTGTATTTTGTCAGATGCAGATTAAAGATAAGATAGAGAGGGTTTCATGTTTATATGCAGAGTTTTTGGTATTGTATTAGAAAAATATATATTTAAAAAAATATCATGATTTTTTGGTTGCTAAGAACAAAATAATTCATTTGCTGATGCTTGTTTTACTCTAGTTTTATTTTTCGTGAAATTCACTAAAGCTAAAATATTGTATTTATGGTCATTTCAAACCAAAAAAGTAAACTCTTTCCACTTTTTCTATCCTAATGTTGCTAGTAGTTGCTCTTTCGAATTTGATTCGTAGTTTTTCTTCTTTTATCTGAAAATATATACGAATTTTAATTAATCTTGTATACCTCTGGGTACAGAGAATTATTAACATACAAATAATTTCTAATTAATTAATAAGAACTAACTGCATTGTTCAGATACAGCTGAAGGCTGGTACATGCAACTAGAAAAATTAAACAGTAATAAATTGTAAATGATCAATCTGAGAAAAGAATATACAGATATTAAAAACATGAACAGGATGACTGAATGATGTAAACTGAACTGCATATTTAAGCATGTTTAGAATGATGACGACTTTGATGCCAACAAAGTTCTGATGAGTAAAATAACAGCTTAAAAATAGCTACTAAAACAATAACTTATAGAAAAATCCGACTTAATATAAAAAGAACAAATGCATTTTAACCCGCATTTGGCACCGCCTGATATCAGCTGCTTATAAAAATTAGTTTTCGTTACAGGTGCTGCTTGTTGTTACACAATATAGAACTGTTTTCTTTACAGCCAATATGTGAATGTATATCGTCAGTTCTCATTCCTTCAAAGGTGTAAAGCAATGGTACAAACTCCACCAAAATTGCGTTTTTGCTAATGTTAGTTAGAAAGATTTTCAGGTAACGCAAAAACGTATTTGAAATATAAAATATACAGCCATGTCAGCTGGCTGTATAAAAGACTTTTCGGAATGAAATCATTTCTAGTTCTAAGAATGATGCTAGTATTACCTTATTAAATT
Source organism: Thecocarcelia acutangulata (assembly GCA_914767995.1). Classification (NCBI taxonomy): domain Eukaryota; kingdom Metazoa; phylum Arthropoda; class Insecta; order Diptera; family Tachinidae; genus Thecocarcelia; species Thecocarcelia acutangulata. Next base: position 163,937,685 of record OU612094.1, on the reverse strand, counting down.
GATTTTATTCCGAAAAAGTTTTAAATTTTCCTTTGTTGAAGAATCCAAAAACCGATTCAATTCCATTTCCGAACGGAAGTGAATTCTGTGACATGGCCGATAATATTTCAGAATATCTCTCAAAAATTTCTAAAGTTTACTAATTATTAGGGTAGCTCCTATGAAATGTCGCACAAGGTGTGACAACACAAACTTTTTTTTATATAAGAAACACAAAGTATTTCTTAAGGCCTTGATTAATTATTCTACGCTATCGTAGGATTCATTCACAGGAAAATATTCCAGAAGTATGGTCGTCTTTACAAAATCGCTTGAAAATGGTGTTGTACTGCAACACAATGATCAAGAATGATTGCAATGATTTTCATACATATCGTACGACTCATTCACAGGAAAATGTTCTAGAAGTCTGGTCGACTTTACAAAATTGCTTCAAGTGGATTTATACATAGTAAAATAATTAAAAACTATTATCATGATAATTTTAGATTTGAATTTATTTCTCAAGGTGCCAAGAATATTTTCATACTTTCCACAAAGTATCAAAGTACTAGATCGCATAAAAACCATGATTTTATAAAAATTTTTACAACATTTTTCATATTTCACGATTGATATTGACGATTTCTTCCCTATATTTTCTAGCAGCCCTGATTATAAACTAAAATGGTGAATAAAACTCAATTGTATATATATATATTTTTTCTGTCTTCTTTCTAAAGTTTTCAACAATGATTTTGCTAATATCAAAGAAAACTTTTGTTGAATCAGCAAAACTATTTATTCATATTAATTGTTAAGATAAAAAGTTTATTTTTTATTTTTTTTATTTTTGTCTTTTTGTGAATGATATTTATTTCCAAAGTCTACAAATGATTAAGGTAGCTCCTATGAAATGTCGATATATAGATTACTAAGAATTTTAGAAAAAATTTTATTTATAAATAATATTTTTTTTTTAGAAAATTTGTTTTAAGAACAAACAACAGTATACACAATATATTAATTTGCTTCGCAAAGCTGCTTTAAAAAAATGTTCATTTGGGTTTGGGAAAGTCACATGTTTGGCTCTCTTTTAATAAATCCTTGACGAATCTGTTATTCTAGTTGAAAAAAAAAGAAAACTCCAAAAATATAAAATTAATAGGTTCAAAGTTAATGATTTAAATCTGTACATTCGCCAGAATAATTTTTCATACAAAAAAAAAAAAAAATCTCCAAAAGGGTTTAAGGAGACTGAAGTGTTAGCAACAATAATTTTATTCGCCAATATTTTCATAAAATTTTTCTTAGTTAGAGTTTTGTTTTTGGCAAGAATCAAAATTTCATTAAGTGTCTTTCGTTGCAACACCCTCCACTACAAGAAAAAAATGTTTGAAATTGGGTCAATTTAAGTTCAAACCAAAAATGTTGTAAATGTAGTTAAATGTACCCAAATATATTATGGTTGCTTTTGTATGTTCTCTTGCACAATATACTCACACACAGATTGAAATACATATGGTTATATGCAGTAATATTCTCCTACACAGAGTTACATAATATTTATGTAAGAAATGATATGGACGATTTGCTGCCTCCACGAGTGAATGCTTTGTTGGGTTTTGCATACAACGGTCTGTGCGCCTGCATTCCCATCAAATCGTTTCTTTTTTCAATCAATAATTTTTACGTTCTTTTTTCCTTTTTATCTGGATAAAAATTACAAAAAAAGATGATTATTTAAAACATTATGTTCAGTAAATCCTGCCTTTACTTAACCCTCACTAAGCACAAAAAAAAAGGGAGAAGGAAAAATATAATCAGTTGATCTTTTGCACTTTGTTACATTTATTAGTAAACGAGAAATCTGTGTAGGTATGTGTGTATATGTAACCGGCTTCATAATGATAATAATGAAAGCAATGTTTTATTTCCATTATTTTTTTTCTTTTTTCAATTTTTAAACGTCATGTTGCCAATGATTAAGCAAAAAGTCAATTTATATGCAAGAGCCAATGTAGAGACTATAAACTTCTATAGATACCCAGGTGGTCGTAACAGTCACACGTCGTCGACGGCGGGTACAAGATTTGTCGTGTTTACTCGACAACACGAATTCGACAATTAAATCCTGTATAGTGGTGACAGGACAATTGTTATGGCAATGATATTAAAACTGACATCAACGTCTATTACTTCGGCAATTTCTATAGTTTAAATTCCATCAACCCAATTTGCAACTGCTGTTTGGATGTAACTATATGCATAATGTTCACTGCAACTTCCGACTAGGTAGATATAAAAAATGTTGTAGTCGTCGACATGTTAGAAGAAGTCTAACCCCGGTGTACTGTCCAACATCCACACCGAAAAAGGATAATAGGTTCTGCCCGACGATCTTGCTGCTGTCTGTAGCAAGCAGAAATAAGAGAGAGAAAAAAATAGAAATTAGGATGGTGACTGGTGCGTGAAGCTTATTACATAAGGGAGAGATCGTGATTCAATGTTTAAGGGCTTGGGTGAGTGAAGTTCAGCAATTAATAAGCTGTATGGATAGGTCACTTATGAATCACTTATGTATTAAGCTTAGCTGAAAACAAATGGGTTAGAGCTGAAATAAAGTGGGGGAGAAAGAAAGTGTTATTAATGTAGACAAAAACTGAATTCAATTAGTGGGTAGAACGACGATTTTCGTAATTGGTCGCGTTAAAGTTCCAGTCGCTGTCTTCAAATAAACGACTTCATTTCGTCCATCAGAACCAGGGTAAGTTTTTATTACCCGTCCCAATAACCATTCGTGTGGAGGTAAGTTGTCCTGTCTAACAACAACAATGTCATCAACTTCAATCTGACGTGTAGGGTTCTTCCACTTCTATCTTTTATGCAACTCTTTTAGATATTGATCTTTCCATCGCCGACAGAAATGATGATGTTGAATCTTTAACTTTTACCATCGGTTTGCTAAAGAAATATTTGCGTCATGGCAATCGGGTTCTGCGGGGGTGAGCATTGGTGAACCTATTAAGGAATGACCTGGGGTTAACGGGTTGAGATCGTGAGGATTTTCACTTAACGGGCTTAAGGGTCTTGAGTTGAGAAAACCTTCTATTCTGGCCAAAAGTGTTGCCAGTTCCTCAAAAGTATATTTGAGAGATTTCATCCTTTTTAGGTGCGATTTGAAGCTTTTCACTCCAGCTTCCCATAGACCACCCATATGCGGTGCTCCTGGGGGTATAAAATGCCACGTCAGGTTTTGAAAGCTATTCGCTGATATTACAGCTCCTTTCAGCTGTCTGAAGAATTCCTGTCGCTCTTTCTTCAATAACTGACTCGCTCCTACGAAATTTGTCCCATTATCGGAGTAAATGGCGACACATAATGAAATGTCTGACCAAACTAAAGAAAACGTACAGTTGTTAATGGAGTACCAAATAAAACAGTATTGTCGACTGAAAGATTTTAATCCAACATTTGGATAAAAAAAACACAAATTATTTAAAAATTATTATTTTTTTTTTATTATGATAATATTGGTATGGTTTAATTATGTGCGGAAAAAAATATTGACCTAATGTCCACCGCGACCTATTGGCGATACACCTCCATCCGATGGTTCAAATTTTCGGTGACACTGAGGCATAATATCTATGTCTAGGGGAGTAGTGTTTTGTCTTCCATCCTGTACAGACGTCTTTTGTTACTGCTGCCCGTATTTTCTATATATTGCACCGGAATAGGTAGCAAACTTTTTTCTTTTTTCACTGTTGTCCGTATTTTCTATATATATTCACTATTAACTTCGTACGAAACCAAATTTCACCGAAATAGGTAGCAAGCACTTTCTTGTTTTTTTTTTTGTAATTTTTCACCGTGTTCCGTGTTTTCTTTATGTGTTCATTCATAATATATTTTGAATGTACTTCATTACCTTGTAGTATGGAAGGTGTTGGACTAAATTTTGCTAATCTGAGCAGTGTCGAAGGTATATACACTGGGCACTGATCAGTTTTAATTAATTTAATTCCACTATTTTAAATGCTGCAATCAGAGTTTGCTTTAGTCTTTCCTTCTCATTATAACCTAAGTTCCTATTTCCAGTACAATGTACTGCATATGTAGGGGTTATCCCCTGATTACTGGTCCAAGACAAAAAGAACAAAAATGTTGTTAATGTGCCGAATTATTTCATCCTTTAGCTCTCGAATTGCTGCTGGCTTATCGACGTAAAGAAAGAAGTACAACAGTCATAAATCTCATGATCTTGGCGGCCAATTGACATCGTCTACACGTGAGATAACATGGCAGTTGACTTTGTCGTGAAAAGAGCCATTGTTTCGTTAGTTGTATAACAAATGGCACACGTTAAAAAAAATATATGGTTGATATGACAATAATATAAGGGCAACATATTATTGTTGAATTTTATGGTTGGTACTGAAAATATTACATTGTTATATTTTATTGCCATCGATTTGTGTCACGATAGTTTTGTAAGCCAACATTGGTATAATTGATATCCAACACAATATTAATAAAATTTACCATGTTAATATCATGCTTAACCATGTTATTATGCCAACCAACCATATTACTTTCATTAAACAACCATACTAATATCACAGTTTTATTAGCATATAACCATATTTAGATCATAAATCGCCATATTAATTTAAAAAATGGACGTTTTAGAAAAAACAATATTATTTTATTTATTTACAACTTCTTATTCGTGGAATATACATACATACATAAAAAAATTAAAATGAGAACATTTGGTGCATTTTGATGAAATAAAATCATTGAAATTAATCTGCAAAAAAATAGTTGGGTCCCAGAATTGCAAAAAACTTCGATCTTAAAAGATTTTAGCGTCTATTTGCTGAAATAAAAAGAATTTATTGAGTATTTTGTCAATAGTTATGTCAATAAATAATATAGTGGGCCAACAATACTCTTGATGTTGTCATAGTATTGTTGATTACAACATACATACAAATATCAACATCTTAATGTTCAAGTTTACCTTTTGATTTCTGTTAACCTTTATATTTTTGCACATTTTTAATTTTCAGTCTTTTACTTTTTTTTTGTTTTATAGATTAAGAAAAAAAAATTTTTAGTAAAAAACAAAATACATTTTTTTTCATAAAAAAATTAAACTAAACTTATGTGTCAAAATCTAAAATGAAAATTGCTGACAATATTAAGTTTATTCTGGAAACTTACATGTGAATATACTTTGCACACGTATGATAAAAACAAATACTTCAGTATTGGATGTAATAAAAGCTATTGTTATTAAAAAAAATTATTAATATTGTATACAACCATATTTGAAAATTGATAGGTGGTAATAATAGATTTACTGAAATGCAAACAAAAACATATTTATGGGAAAACGAACTATTACTAAATCGAGAATAAGTTGTTTTTAACAATAATGCACAATGTTATGGCATATATACTAATGTTGCCGTAATCATATTTCAAACAGATTTTTCCTTACGTGCACCGTCTTTTTGAAAACACATATCGTTCATATCGATATCTTCCAATTGGGGCCATGCAAAGTTCGTTATCACCTCACGATAGCAAACACCATTCGCAGATACTGCCACATCGGTCTCATTTTGGAAAAAATGCGACCCGTTAACGTAAATGATAAAAGCTTACAAACCCCACCAAACACTGGTTTTTCGCCTATCACTTTTGGTAATTCTGCTTATTGACGAATCCACTTAGGTGAAAATGTCTGAAGATGGTTTTATTCGAAAATTGTTAATCCACTGTTGCCATTTCTTGCCACTATGGTTGGAATGCGCAAGAGGCTTTAGTTAAAGAGTCAATTGCACCTTGTAAGCATGTAAAGGCAACTCTTCATGCACTATGTTCATCAACAACGAGAGTGAGAGGTGCAATTTTTGGCAACGACGACGAGTCGAGGTGTACGACTCTTCAGCCACACTATCGCGAACATTAGCAATATTTTGCCCAGAACGAGCTGTACGTGCATGCTTTCACTTGTATCCACATCTCCTGTAGACCCGGTTTGCTTAAATTTTTGCGCGGCTTTTCCGATTATACGCATAGTTTTACCGAGAAAATGACTAAGTTCACGATATGCGTATTGATTTGATCCAAATTGAATTAGTTTAAAATTGCAAAATGCAAATGAAATGCTGAAAAACTTAACATCGGCTCTAGTAAAAGCACAAGACACTTGGAGTAAAAAAGAGTGAAATGTATAAAGTTTCAGTGCTTATTAGTTATCCTTTTTCTATCCCATTGCATGTCTGTTATACCTTGTGCTAAGATAACATGCAGAAACTTGTCGCCCACTTTGCCTTATTCTATTCTTCGCTTAGGATAGTTAAAATATGCCTTTATGAGTATATTATTTCAGTTGAGTACAAGCAATAGTTCCAGAAATGTCTTAAACACAAAGGGGAAAACCATATCGTCTAAGCCAGCGTGAGCACCTGGGTATGCATATCTGTATGTATATCACCCACAAATATACATAAGTGAATGCCTTTGTGTGTGTGTGTGCCGGGCTATGATTGCGTTTAAAAGTTAAGCAGAGCCAACCAGTAACAACGGCCATAAAACTCGCAGACAAATTATGTTTAATAGTTTTTGAATAAATGAATACAAATTAGTTGAAGATTTCGTATTATGGAAATTAAAAATTTAGCTATGCCTTGTAACAGTGTGTGTATTTGTATGTGAAATCACATAAACAAACAATTTCTTTTTTTATAGCAACTTGAAATTATGTGCATTATGAACACAAATCGAGAAATCAGATATTAAGTTTTGAAATTGAAATATTCTTATTAAAAATTATATAAGATTTTGCGCTTTGATTGACTTGTCAAATTCGTTTTGATATTAAATAAAAGAATATATTAAAGATTCGTTTTTCTATTAAAATTTCTTAGCAGTGTTCATATTAAACATATTTAAATATATTTCTGACCAGTGAACAGAAAAAACATGACACACTAATTTTTCCATATAAAATGTGGTCTATTGAATACAAGTTATTTCTACATTATGCGACGTATTGCAGTGCCAACACCAATACATCGCTTTTGGGCCACTGTATTGGCCGAAGTAAGTGGGTTTCGCGCAAAAACACGGTGAGGGGAGAGCAACTGAAACCCCCAGGGAATTGAACACGGCAAAAGGTTGGTTGAGAGTACTATCGAGAATATGCGGAGGAGAGCTTTACTCAAAACCTCCGAGATTTTCTTTTCACAAAAGCCGGTTCGTGCCAAAAATACATTGAGGGGAGATCAACTCCAAACCCCTAGGGGGTTGGTTGAGCGAGATGTCGAGAATGCCTGGAGGAGAGCGTTACTCTTAATCCCCCAAGGATTCTCTTTTCACGAAAGCTGGTTTGCACCAAAACAGTCAAAGGAGAGACCAACTCCGGATCCTTTCGCGCACTGGACCGTAGAAAGCTGAGGGTGGTCGCACGAGCACGGAGAACACCGCACGAGCATATGGGTGCAGGGAATACCCCGAGGTAAGATTTCACTCCGAGCCTTTATAGTATTCCATTTCCACGAAGGCCAGATAACTCTGAAGAGAATCTGTTCCCTTTAGAGCATGCTTTTCTTCGTACACCAGAGCACAATATCCTAGTGCGGGGTAGAGAATACCCAAAGGAAAGATTTTACTCCGAGATCTCAGTGTATTCGTTTTCTACCAAGACCATATGATTTTGAAGAGAGTCCCTTCCCTTCAGAACCATCTATTTATTCATGCCCCGGCAGCCAGTCAGGTATGGATAATACGCAGAGGAGAGATTTCACTCCGAGCTCTCAGTATATTTGACTTTCCACAGGAGTTCACTTGATCTGAAGAGCGATGAAGCACCTCAGATCAGCCGGCGTTTCATTGTACCTCCCAGTCTACCCTGCCAGCCTGTCCAGTGCAGAGAATACCTGGAGTGAAATTTCACTCCGAGCCCTCAGTATATTCCCCTTTCCATAACAGTTTAGCAGATCAAGCGGCATCTTATGCCACTGTACCAGCCTACCCTGGTAGCCAGTCAGTACAGAGAATATCCTGGGGAAAGATTTCACTCCTCTCTTTACCATAGGAGGTCAGTTAATCTGAAGACCACTGAACATCACCTGACCAACTGACATCCTATGCCACTTTACCTTTATCTGCTGAACACAGCTCGTCTGGCGTCTAGCTTATGTATTATTATTTTATGTATTATTATTTTAGCTTTATGCTGTTTGTGTGGATGTGCGTGTAAAACAAGCTGATCTATGGCTTGCGTTTGTAACAAGCTGATCTAAGGCAATGAGCTGGAAATGATAACAATTCGTAACAATATTTTAATATGATACGCTTGTATATTCTTTGCTTCGTTTCTTACATTATGGTTCACATGATCTTAAGTGTGTAGCGCAAATAAAGATTTTCATCCCTCAAAATGCATTTCAATGCTCATGTTAATGTATTGAAAACTTCATTTGTCTGCGTCTTTCCGCCTCTCATGGGAGCGTTGCATGATTTGGCAGACATATTTTAATGTGTGGTGCGCGGTCTGGACTCTTTTATCCGGTTTTTGGTTTTTTTTTTTTTTTGGTTCTGAACTGACAAGAGATGTTCATATTTTCACAACATGTCTCCTTCAGGCAATACAACAGTATCAAAAATGGATGCAAGTGGTCTAATTTCATTAAACTAACAGCATGTATATTCTAACCTACTCGGTACTATATTTGAATATTTTTTCTTTTTCCAAGGAAATGATGTAACAATTCTTTTTGCAGTTTCTTTAACGTGATAAAGCTCATCAGAAGTTTAAAAAATTTGTACAACAATGATAGATATGAAACATAAGTAAACTGAAAACAGACAGTAAACTAAACATTAATAAAGAATTTAATATCGTTTTAGTTTACTATCTTCATACACTGAAAAGCTGAATGATTACAAAACTTAGTATATAGGTTTTTTTTTTAAACATGAACAATTTGTATAATATTATTCGTCTAAGGAAATTCTTTAAAGAAAGTTTGTGCTTAACTCGTATAATTTAATCATGACGCCCAGTTCATCGAATTTCAATATTCTTTTTTCAGTGTACTTATTATCCTTGCAACAGTTTTTGATATGCAAAGAAAGAGATGGGAAAATATACACATATATACGTATATGTATAAGAGGATACATTGTTTTTGTCACGTGAATATGAAATACTGGGAATAAAAGGAAAAGAGAATATTGGCAATTGAGCTATAAAATACATGCCTGCTCCTTTGTTAATTATTTTTTTCATATAGACTTCTAAAGAGCTTGTTTGTTTTGTAATACCATTGCATTTAACTTTTTGGTTTTTTGCCCTTTGCTTTGCCAGAAAAAAAAATTTTCTAAAATTTTTTTCTTCGTATTTTCCTTAGGTTTGATCGGTTAAATGCCCAATTAATTTTGACTTATGAGTATTCTACGAGTGACTTTTGCCAGTCTCAATTGACCAAAGAGCCAGCCAATTGTCCAAGACATGCTAACAGGCTCCTTTTTCTCTGTTTTTATATGCACGTTTATGTAGATATGTATGTAACAAAATATAAAGGGTGTTTTTTTAAGCTAGATAGAACTTTAAATTGTAAAAAGTAACACAAAAAATTAAATTTTGATGAAACATTTTTTTTTGTTTGTTTCAGTATACTCTGACAAATCATCATGAATAGACTCACGCTTGAACAACGCTACGAAATTATCCAAATTTACTTTGAAAATCAGTCGTCGATTCGCGCAACTTATAGACGCAAAATTGTGTTCAGCGATGAGGCGCATTTTTGGCTTAACGGGTTTGTTAATAAGCAAAATTGCCGCATATGGAGTGAGACCAATCCACAAGAGACCCTACAGACTCCATTACATCCAGAAAAATGCACTGTTTGGTGCGGTTTTCATGCTGGTGGCATCATCGGACCTTATTTCTTCAAAAATGAGGCCGGAGCTCGCGTTACGGTCAATGGAGATCGTTACCGCACCATGACCAATGATTTTTTGTTTGAAAATATGGATGACATTGATCCGGAGGAGATGTGGTTTCAACAGGATGGCGCTACGTGCCATACGGCGAACGCAAACATCGACTTACTGAAATCAAAATTTGGCGATAAGTTGATTTCGAGAAATGAACCTGTCAATTGGCCTCCAAGGTCGTGCGATTTGACACCTCTCGATTATTTCCTGTAGGGCTACGTGAAGTCACTGGTTTATGCTGATAAACCAGCAACAATTGACGCCTTGGAGGCCTGCATTGTTCGTGTTGTTCGTGACATACGGCCAGCAGTGCTTGAAAAAGTGGCCCAAAATTGGACGTCCAGAATGCGCTTCGTCAAGAACAGCCGCGGTGCCCATATGCCCGAAATCATTTTCAAATGTTAATGTCACGTATTGATCTTTCGAATAAAAAAAAATTTTGATTACAATTTAATTTTTTGTGTTATTTTTTACAATTTCAAGTTCTATCGGGCTTAAAAAAACACCCTATATTTACAAAAATTTGTTGGTGGGCTTTGTATGCGACACATGCCATTTATTAAAGTTACTCTGGCTGTGATTTGGAGTAAAAAGGGGCCTCTAATCGACATAAACAGTTTGTTTCACATGCAATTATATTACCCCAAAGCCCACCCCATGGTATTAGTATTTTGCAGCTCACTTAACTGCCTTTTGCTTCGATTTTGCTAATATTTTTTAATTTTTGTCTTTTTTTCCTTTTATCTTGCTTGTGAAGTAGGAAAATGGGCAGCATCCGTGATTGCTGTCTTTTTTAATTTCGTGGTTGGTGTGACAAAACCGATGTACTTTTTATATGCTAGACTAATATGAAAACACAAGAGAAGTATGTGGTCACTGGGTGTCTAAAAATTTGTTTGTCTATGCGGCAAGACTACTTGCAGCTTTGGTAGTTATTACATACCGGCTCATATGTCAGATTTGCGTTTTTGTGATATGTAAAATAATGTGCTTATACATGTCAAACAAGTCCACAAAATAAAAAAAAAACCTAAAAAGAAATCTTCATTAAAATAATAAAAACAATCGTTATATTTAGAGGAGGGAAGATTATAAATTTTCAATTGCTCTAGCCCAAAAACACAAAGTTGATGCCTTAAATTTGAATATGTTAAGATATACTCACATATTTATTGCTTAAATGACCGCATAAATGACAGGCAGGCGTTTTAATTCCACTTAATGATGATAATTGCAAATGATGCCAAATTTTCTTTAACAAGAAATCAATTAATGAACTAAATTGAAATAAATTAAAAATTAAACGATTGTTAGTTGGTAATCACACTAGAAAATGTCTAAATAATATTTGATACTCGTTGTGGTACTTTAAATGAAATAATTTACGAGCTAAAAAGCTAAACTGTTGAATTGGAACACACTTTGGCTATTATTTCGCTGTCATTATTTTGAAAAGCAACAAGACATATTAAAAGTCTAATATAATTGAATTTGTGAAAGTCTTCTTATAGAGTGAAATGTTGGAAATGTGCAATGAATTTAATATGGCAAAAAGTTTTAATAAAATTTCTTTATTTATTATCTGTTAACGAAAAACCAAAACGTGATCAGGAGTTGAATTCCACAATAATAAATTTTTTGCCAGTGAACACTCCAAGTAAAATTCACTGTTAGACATAGTGCTCACTTTTAAGTAAAACGCACACTGAATGTTTGGGAGATTTTTGCTTCACTTGGCAGCGCTTTCACATTACTTCAAGGAGGTTCTCTGGTTAAAAGTCAAGCTATGTGTATCTGCATTCAAAGTCCTCTATTGTTGCTCGCTGTAGAGATTTTTGCTTCACTTGGTAGCTCTTTCGCATTACTTCAAGGAGGTTCTCTGGTTAAACGTGAAGTTATGTGTATTTACATTCAAAGACCACTATTGTTGTTCATTGTAGATTGTTTGTAAGTCTGTCATATTACTCAGGTCGAATTTTTTTCTCGAGGAAAGTATTTACATATTCCACTTCATTCGCTGACATCTTTTCAATAATGCTTTCAATGTTGATTATGTCTCTTCATCTATTAAGCTCAATGTGTGTTCCGTGCTAACGTTTTCAGTAAAAGAGTATGCTCTGCATTATTTGTAAGGTATCTTTCGTACATGTAGTAGTGTATGCTATCTTGCTCATCTGTTATAGGAAATTTTTTGTACCTATGACTCGATAACATACGATTTACTAATGAAGATCTTGATATCACTGTAAAGTACTATCATCTAATTTACTTGATTACATATTTATTTGTTAAATTTAGTTCTTAAATTTTCTTTAAAATTTTTCTTTTTAAACGTTTTATTAAAGAATTTTAGTATTATTATTCTGGATGTTATATTTTTATAAATACCTATTTAAAAATTTGTAACAAAATTATGCATACATCTATAAACAGACTTTTTTTAAACGCCGACATACGATATTTATACTAATAATAATAAAGTTGTAGTCGAATTTTGTTTATCTCCTCATAATTGCTTGGAAATTTGTATATGTTTGATTGATTGTCATCGTGGTAAATCAGTTGGCGCCATAAGCGTTTTAGGAATAAGCATTTAGTCACCCTTAAACTTATTATTATCTTTTGTCATCAGCGTTTTAACAATCAATCTAGTATAATTGTGTAGTTTTGGCTGATTCAGGTTAGGTAACATCACAACTGGTGATCCAATCTTAAGCAGTAAGTCATGACAGCTCGTTTACACAGGCAATCTGTTGTGTCTTAATACTAGCAATAACGCCGGCAGAATTACGTCATCAAAGTGCTAATGTTCAACGCTGTACTTTTAGTTGGCGAATATGTAGATATCTTAAAGCATAATTTAAGATATTTTGGCAAAGAAGGTTGCGATGTTTTAATTAATTGTAATTGTTTTATATTTTTTTTCATTCTTTTAAAAATGAGTGCTTTAAATGCATCAACTTCCGAGCACTACATTTCTTCTTTATGAACTCAGTAATGTAAATAATTACATTTTTCTGTTGACAAAATCACTTTTTATAATCATTTGTACATTTGTTTATATATTGAAGCGTATGTTTGTATGTATCCTGTACAATCAACTGGGATTATAACAATTGCATCTACGTGATCAATATGTGGCAAACATTAACGTAAGAATAATTAAAGAGCTCGGTGGCTGAGTTGGTGAAGCGGCCGTATAAAAAAAAACAATACATCATGTTCACATTATACCGAGTTCGACTACCAGTGGTTGCTGATGAGTAGTATAGCGACTACGAAACAGCTAGTCCCTCAGCTTATGGTATTCAATTATTTTTTCTGTTCTTCTTTGGTCTTATTGTTTCACAACAATTATTGTTATAATTAAAAAATACTCCTTCTTCTTGACTGAAGTTGGACTCGAACCCACAACTAATTAGTTAATATCGTACATATGTATATAACTAAAAAAGTTCACTGATTAATAATTTACATGAAAAACTTTTCTTTGAACCTTTCTAAAGATATATAAAAAAAATCTATATTTCTTAAACTTAAAAAGGAAAAACTTTAACTAAGGTCCGATCTACAAATATAAAAAAACCAAAAAATATTTTTAGCATGAAAAAACTAAGAATAATAATTTCCTGAAGAAGTCTTCAAATGCCTCTTATATTTTAAACATAATATCCGCAAGCGATATATATTCTAGAAATGTTTGGAAAAAATAATAATTGTTGCATCCTTTTTAATACGCGTGGATCCAGCGAAAGCTCTTTTACTACCAGATCGCTTAATTAGCGAAATAGCAAGGTATATATAGGATAACCTTTTTTCTTTCGCCTACGCCTGCTCCCCCCTGGGTAACAGATTTTGCCTTGGCGTATTCCAAACCAAGGGGCACTGTTCTTTGGCTAAAGAGGGGTAGGAGTCCCTCGTTTGTTGTAGCAATGAAAAATCTAGGAAGGCGCGTGACTTATGTTGTGTTGGCTTCAGAAAGGGTGTATTTTGGCAGACCTGGAATCAGCGTGGCCACCAGGTGGTTGTGGTTGCAGTTCAACCCGGGCTGATCATGAGCTGGCTGTGACTTAAACCTAAAGGCGCAGGAAGGTGTAGCTTGTATCCCTGATAATTGTTCGGTGCATGGCTGCTTTTTTCAAATGCTAATAGCCCCCGAGGTGCTATTGCCTGGCAACACCTGTACTGTGATGGTTAGACGGGTGAGTTGTTTTAATGGCTTAGGGGGGCTTCGACCTACCACCTCATGAAGCCTTGTCTTCTATTGGTTGCTGGGAAATGGCATACAAGAGGGATTAGAAGGCCCAAGCTCCTGAACAAGGTGTTGCCTATATGGCTACGGTCATATGGCAAGAATTGCCACCTGTGTATGCGTAGTCAGCTACATGGGGCGCTGGTGAATCGTGAATTGGTTCATCATCAGATAGGATCATAAAGGCAGATGCTGAGGTAAATCTTTTTCCCTCTCTCGTGTGCCTGCTTTCCAATTATGATTTAATTGTTACAATTAACAACACATTTTTTTAATATGCAACAAACTCACTATTTTCGAATTACCACATGGAAATTCTTTTTTTTTTTTAATTTTTGCGACAAACAATAGGCGGAAAAGTTTTATTACGAAATATATAACCAATTATATGAGTAAATATATTTTTGATGAAAACAATTACTTAATTAGATACCATTGAAATGTTTTCACCATTTCACGAGCAATCAAGTCGACTTTTCAAACTGTCAACATCGTTGTTCGGTTCAGTACAGTGCAGCCAAGGTGCGTGTTGCATGCAACCAATTTGATAGTCTTTAATTGTTTTTTTTTTACGTAAATAAATACCACACTGAAAGTTCACAAATTTTAACATTTTTCAACAGCGCTATTGGAATGGTCATATCGAAGTTTAATACAATGTAAGCGGACACTAATTTACGAATGACCTTTTTAAGACGTTTACATAAATTCTATACAACAAGGCGCCAAGGCAAATGAAAGGCATAAAAATTGATTCTAGTTCAAGATAAAGAATTATAGCAGCCTTAAAAGTTACTTCGTTTTGAAGCCATGTATTGTACATACAAGCATATTAATTTCTTATTTTCATTATTTTTAAGAGAAAACGCTTTTAAGATTTAACAAAGTAAACTTAATTTACGAAAAAAACGTTTTAATGCCCTATTTATTCATTATTACTTTTTACTTCTTACAAATAAAATGTAATTGAGATTCATTTATTTTGCTAACAAAGAGACACTTAAGGGAGATAAATAGAGTTGTAGGCAGTCGTTTGATTTCGTCATACTATTTTTCCATTCCATTATTTTTATTGATTTCTTATAAAATGACAAAGCTAAACCGTCAAAAATAGCTTTTTGTTTATGACTTTGGAATACCTGATTTTTAATAATAATAATCAAATGACAGATCTAAAAATTACATTTTATTTTCTATTAATGAAATTGACTGCTTACTTATATAAATTTTCTTTTATGGTCAATAACGAAATTTGCAAAATCAGATAATAACATCGAACAATGACGACTCAGATTTCTTCGAAAAGGTGAATTATGGGTGTATGGCTACGACTTTGAAGGCAAAGTCCAATCATCCTAATAAAAGCATCCAGAGGAGCCAAGCCTAGGCTAAAGACGACACAAATTATGTAAAAAAATTTTTAAATTTTTTTTCAAAATTTTTAAAAATCGCATAGGCTACGTTTAAAGTGCGTCAAATTTAACCCAAAAAAACATGTTATTTTTGAATTTGTGAGTTCGGTCAAATGTGAAGATTTTGTTCACTATTTTCTTCGACTGCAATGGCGTGGTGCATCATGAATTCTTGCCACAAGGTCGAACGGTCAATAAGGAATACTACCTTGAAGTTTTGCGCCGTTTGCGAGAAGCAATTTGGTAGAAACACACAGAATTGTGGAAAACACAATCATGAATTTTCCACCATGATAATTTACATGTTGGAAAATACTTTTCAAAGGTAGCCAATTCTCAGGAAATGGCGACGTATAGAAAAAAATTGTTAGTTAGATCGCAAAGCACGATGATGGTTCAATCATGTATTCATTGACAGCACTGAGAGTAGCATAACCTACATTAACATTTTAAAACTCAAAATTACTGCATATTGTTGACAAATTATAGCTATGATCCGCCGCAAAGCAGCGATCCTAAGCATACCACTCGCGATTTGAAGCAATTTTAGCTGTACAGAACGTCAAAACACCTTAATCACCCTTTTGGTCACTCCGTGAATCCCATCTAGCATTTGTGGGAATAATTGGATAGTTAGATCCAAAAGCGCCCCATAAATACCAAAAACTCGTTCATTCAGTACCCAGACGATTTACTGCAAAATAAACATTACTCTTAAGGTATGTACACACGGTTGTCAGATGTTACAATATTGTAAGATCTGGCAACATGCAGACAATGTAGTGACATTGAAAAATTGTCCCTCAGAAGTAAATTGTGTGTTCAGACGATCGTAAGAAAATCTTACAATTTCATTGTCAGACTATGGTCCGACAAATAATTCATCTGACAACAAAAATTGTCAGTTCATACGGTTCAATTGTCAGACATGTTGTAAGGCATTGCCACTTATGTATATCAACAACGATCAGTTTGGCAGTGTTGCCTATCAAACTTTTTTCTGACAATAATGTCATTGTCAGGTGCATTAATTTTATACATCTGACAATTAAAACTGAGCTTACAATATCAGCCAATTATCTGGCAATGTCGACGAAGAGTGCTCTCACGATTGTCAGATGTCTGACAACATTGTCGTCTTACAATTGCTTTTCTGACAACGTTGTAAGTTAAAAATTGGCAGTTCACACAATTATATAATATATTTTCAGACAATTTTTTTTTATTTGAATAAACTACTACTAAATAAACTTAAAAAAAAAATAAAAGCAATTTTATTCTAGTATTCCTTTTTGAACACCACGAACTTATAAAAGTTGAACTGGTATTTGTCCACTTTGTTTCGAAGTTGACTATATACATTTTGTTTTGGCATACGTCAAGCCTTCAGATTTTATGGATGAAACAAATGCGGCTCAACAGCTTAAAGTGTACATAAGACTTTATGATTTAAATATGTGTATAAAAATCAATGCTAAAGAAAGTTACGCCAAAACGCACCGTTTCAATGCACCATCAACAGCGCAGTCACCAAGCAGATTTGAATGATATTTTTAATTTTTTTTTTTTTTCTTTTGGTCTTTTAGCGCACAGTAAAGATTATCTTGTTTATAAGCGTTTGCTTAAAAATAGGAGAACAATTTTACGAGCCCAACTTGACTCAAAACGGAAAGAACCATTAAAACTCAAGTTGCATAAGAACTTGATTCTTTTGTTACATTATGCGCTTGTTAAATTTACGATTTAGGACATACAGTAGACTCTTGATAAGTTCAAACTTATTAGTTTGAATCCTTTGATATTTTAAACTGTTCTTCTGGTGCCTTTAAGAACAATTTGAAAAAAACATGCAATCAAAATTATAAGCATCCGGTTTTGCACGCCGACGGCACTCTAAGATGTTTAATGTGAAATGTAGTTGTATTTTTGAATCTTAAAAAAGTCTTTTACTGTGTTCCTATACGAAAAAAAATAAACTACTATTACTTTCACTTGGTTTTTGCTGAGAATCTAATATTTCAAACTAAACTAAAGTCTACACAATACATTTACCCAAACAAGATGAAATTAAAAACATAATACACAAAGAAACAAACATACATGCTTTAAAGTACATAAAATTCCAAATTAATCAACTACAAATAATGTTGTTGTTCTTCTTGTATTCGTGGTATTCGGTTTATTATTGTTTGTTGTTGTGACTTGCTTATTGTTCGCAACCATGAGTTTGAATGTGTCTATGCGAAAGAAATACATTTGTACATTATGAATGACTAGAAAATTCGTGTCGTTTGTAGAAATAGCAGGCAGGTCGGCAGCAAGTAGTCAGTTTATTGCTAAAACTTCGTGCAAGACAGTCATAAGTCAAAAAGTAAGCAAATCTAGTGTTTTAGTACACAGTAGTACTAAGTAATTATAACTGAGTTGTTCAATAAATAAAATAAATAAATCATTTGCAATTGAAGAATCAGCAAAAGCGTTTTTAGAGGCAAAAACGTAACCATATTATTTGTTTTGAGTTCGTTTTACACCTTTCAATTCGAGAATATATTCTTGATATTCGATGTTTCGCACTCATTTCAAGGACTTTACTTATGAGTTGATTGAGGATGCTTTATCGCAAAAACTGAAACACAGATTCTCTGCCCATATATTTAGTGCCTCACCGGTGAAGTTGTTGCGTTATTTGATAAAAATGTCGCCTATGACACTACACATAAAATACCAAACGTAGTTCGTAGATTTAAATATGAAAAATATAGAAATACCAAAGCCAATGGAAAAGAAGACGAGAATGAAGTCCACGTTATAAGAGGTTCTAGCGTATCCAAATCTCGTGCTTAAGATTTTCCATATAACACTAATTCCCGCTAATGCAGCAAGCTTATAGTTCTGTAACTGTTAAATATATTCTTAGGTTTGTCTGGTTTCGAAACTGGAACTGGGCTGCTTTCCACAAAATATTGACATTTTAAATTAAGAATTAAAAATGAAACCAAGTCGACTTATCTCACATTTTCGATAGATTTTTTAGGAAAATATTTTTTAAGCTATCAGTGTCACATGACTCTTTAGGCTTTAGTTGTTTTTTTATATATTTTTTTTATTGGACCAGTACTCAGGGGCTGACCCCTACATATGCAGTGCATTGTACCAGAACTAGGAAAATAGGTCGTGAAGAGGGGGGAAAGAGGGAGTAGTGTTTGTGAACATTTGATTCGTACTTTTTAACGTTATAACAGACAGGAAACTCGTCTGCAGGCAACTTGTTCCACAAACGAAGCGTACGGCTGAAAAACGAATTCTCTCTGTAATGCGTAGTGCGATTCCCCGGGCAATCAACTACAAATTGATGTGTTCTTGACGATGAACACGTGCTACGTAAAAATGTGCGCCCTTTCGGGAACAAGATCGCTAATCTCGTCAGAGCAAAATCCATTGTAGTAACGATAGAACAGAGCAACGCACGCCACACTGCGTCTATACTCCAGTGAATCAATAGAGTTGGATACCCTACCTACTGTCACTGATGAGCTTCTTCGCCCTCTGCTGCACACGGCCGAGTAACCCCATCATCATGTTTGGGCACAGGCTCAAACATGAGAGTTGTATTCCATTTTCAGTAGAAAGGTGGAGTGATGTTTAAAAAACCCGAGGCTCTTAAATGCTTCTTTAGAGACATGAAAAATGTGTTCATTCCAGCGAACATCACACTGTATTTTCATTCCAAGGACACCAAGATCATCTGGTTCCTCAATATTTATTCCATCCATGAGCATAGATGAAATAGCATCAGTGGTCGTGTGTTTGTGTGTTAATTAACAACACTAGGTCTTACGAGCGTTGAAGGCGACCCTGTTTTTACGACCCCACTCGGAGATTAGTATAAGATCACTATTCAGTGAGCCATTCATATTTTGCATCTTGGCCACGATCTCAGATAGGCTGGGACTATAACTGAATGAGTATGAATGGCAAATGCTGCTTTCATCAGCGAAAGAGTGCATAGGGTTTTAGGTTATTGGAGATAATAAGAAATGGGGCAGAAGAGAGAAGGGAGCGTTGCTGTACCCTTGAATTAATCTTGAACTCGTTTGAATGACCCCATCTATAACAGAAGTTTGAAATGTTTATTACTTACGTTTTTTTTTTAGTCGGCGGGGTACTTTTTACTGATTAAAATCATTTATCGATTCAGTCATACTGGACTCTGGACTTATTACCAGAAAGATGATGGTTTAGAAGGAAGTGTATCATTTATGCAGCATTTTCATCATACAAATACGGTACCATAGGATATTTTTTCTGTAATATATTAAATTGAAATGATTTTTAAGCTTGAGGTTTGAGTTTTCTGTAATATTTTAGAAATATTCCAGAAAGGCTTTGAGCGAACATCTATTGCAAATTAGCAAATTTTTTTCTCGCTGTTATTTCTAAAGCAACTAATTTAATACTTAACAAGTCCGTTTTAATAATTTTTTTATGAAATGATGGCCAATAA
This sequence comes from Thecocarcelia acutangulata, assembly GCA_914767995.1. NCBI lineage: Eukaryota > Metazoa > Arthropoda > Insecta > Diptera > Tachinidae > Thecocarcelia > Thecocarcelia acutangulata. Next base: position 163,917,515 of record OU612094.1, on the reverse strand, counting down.
TGTTCAGAGGGAGTAATTACTCGTATGAAAAATAAATCATCCGTAAAGATATATTATTTTAGCATTTTCTTGCATTAATTTAAAGCCGATTTAATTGTAATATATTACTGGATATGGCCACGCTGTTCAGCATGCTGTGCATCTCAGTTAGTGCATGCGCCCAAGAATAATGCACTTCTAGTGCCCCATATTTCGTAACTTTTTTTTACTGACGCTGACTCTCAAAATAAAATTGTTTGCTTGGATTGATTATTATTTTTTGTTCTATGTTCTTTCTTTCGACCATAAATTTCCTAAAATTTCCAAAGTTCTTTGTGAAAAATTAAAAAATCCATCGAAACAAAAAAACTTGTTGACTAATATACAAAATCATAATAATACTAATGGTCTGTGCTGTTTGTAAATGTTTATATAACGAATGTAAATTAAAGCCACATTTTTAGAGTTATAATAATATTACAACAAGTGAGTTATGTGAACATGTGTGGTTAAAAATAATCAACGAAACAATTTTTGTATTGAGAAATGTGGACATATACTCGTATTTGCTGTCAATAATAAATAAATTAAATAATTTTCAGTACGTGCGTCCTTCAATAACAGTCGTAAATGTCATTAACAAACAGACAAGCTTTAAGTTAATCAACGAACATATCAATAAATAAAAAAGTACTAAGTAAATTAAATCCAAAGAGGATGAGAAAAAAATTTTCATTTCCACGGAAAACAGGCAAACATACGTAAGTACGTATGTGTATATGTGTAAGAAATATAATTGTATGTTTATTAAAAAGAATTCTCTCGTATCGCAGAAGAACTTTAATGCAGCTATTATTTATATCATGTTTATCAACATTTGTATGGATTAATGGCACCACAACAATAAAAATAATACCAACACTAAAGCAGTTGTACTCCAGAACACGTCACGAAGTTGAGAGGAGGCAATAAAAAAATAGCAAACAAACATTGATTTATGGCCTATAAAATAAAAGATTTATTTAAGCCAAACATATTAAATTAATTAACATCGTGCATATGAGCAAACAAAAACTGTTATCAAGCGGTAGGTGATTTTCTGCCACAAAGTAAATAAACAAACGAGTTGAAGTTGTAGCATGCGTGTATAAGTGATTTCTTTTGCTTAAACAAACAATAGGGAATACTTTTGGATGCCCACCAGCAATTATAATTTCTTTGTAATATATCTGTTTATGCGCAAGCTACAGAAATTTGTGACCAGGCAGCTATAGTCGTGTTTTATAGCACCCGGAAACAAAAACTAGAATAAAAAAGGCAATATTCGATATATAAGAAAGCTCCTTTTAATATCAACCATGTGTTTTTCTACTATATCTGTAAAAGTAATTTATTTGAATGAAATCAGGTGTTGGCTGAAAATTTGTTGGCAAAAACGATGATTACATAAGAATTGGGTTGTTTACAGTGCTTACGTTTAGTCGGAAGAAAATAATATATGGAGAAAGAGTAAGAAGCAAAAAGACAGAGAAAGGCGAAAAGATATGTAACAGATTCATGTCAGCATCCACCATAACGACCTACTTGTTTTATTAATTTTATACGTTTTTCACAAGATTTCTAAAAATCGGATACATTTTCATTAAATTAACTTACTAAAAACATAGAAATTTCCTTTTTTACTTAATTTTTTTTTTATCTTGGACCAATACTCAGGGTATAACCCCTACATATGCAATGCATTGGAAGATAGATTGATAAGGTGGAAAGAGGGAGTAGTGTTTGTGGAGGTTAAACTTTAACAATAATAACATAAAAGACTAAATAAAAAATCTATTACAGCATTTAAAATGTTGGAGTCAAATTAGTTAAAACTGATCAGTGGCCAGTGTATATACCTTCGACACTGCTCAGATTAGCAAATTTTAGTCCAACACCTTCCACACTACAAGGTAATGAAATGAGTTGAAAAGAAATTAATAATGAACATACATACATATATAGAGAAAACACGGACAACGGTGAAAAAAGAAAAAAAAATCATGTACACATCTTGCTACCTATTTCGATGCACTTTGGTTTCATACGAAATTGATAGTGAACATATATATCGAAATTACGGATAACAGTGAAAAAAGAGAGGAAAAAAAGAAACAAACGGAATAGGTAGCAAGCGGCCTGCTACCTATTCCGGTGCAATTTGGTTGCATACGAATTTAATTAATGAACAAAAAAATACGGACAGCAGTAACAAAAGACGTGTGTACAGAATGAGAGACAAAACACTACTCAATGTGGTGTTTGCAGAGCACGGGCGTACAATTCGTCTACAAAATTTGCGTGTAAAGCAGTCTGAAATAGTTATTTTCAAACAAATTTTCTAGATGCGTCGCTGGTCTGTGTTGTTACCCCTTACACCACTTTCACATACAGAAAGTTTACTTTGCAAAGATAGTGACTTTTTCCCCCTTGCTATCACTCAGATCAAGACAAGCGTTGCCAAAATGAAGGTTTTACCTTAATTTTGAAGATTTTATAAGTAAAATAAGATTTGAAGATATATTTCCCAAAATTAAGATTTTTAAGAAAAAATGTTACTCCGGTGCTTACTTGTTCCAAACTTTTTGTACGCTACATACACGCAAATGTATATACCTAATTAAATTTATAGTCTAATTGACGAATCGTGCTATACGACAAAATGCAATAGTTTTATGCTATTATTTAAAGATGTTGGCTGAGATTTTATTCAGAACTCCACCGAAGACGTATCCATTTTAACTGACACATAGTCAGATCTGTTATAGCGGAGCTGGAATGAAAACTTCCAGCTACACTTTCCACAGGCTCTTCCGGTCAGTTGACCTGATTGCACTAGACTTTTTTTGGCTTATGTCAAGCAGGAGCTGTAAAAAATAAAACCAAGGAACGTGACCCAGTACAGTACACAACAAAAATGGCATTTCCGACCTCAATAAATAAGATTCTGATCAGGTATCACCATCATGGGTGTCATTTATCATGTCATAGACCATCATCTTATCATATATTATCACTTCCTCAAGAAATACATATGCAAGTAAATAAACATATTAATGGAATAGCTTGATTATATTTCTTTCTGCAGCTTTGTACTAGCTAAAAATTTTCACTTTTATCTCATTGTTATGTTTAAATAATCATAATTTTGTAATAATTAAAAAACGTTACTTTCCGAGTTTAACATAAAAAAAAAAAATAAATTAGGAAATTTTTTTTAGGCAAATGAAGAGTTTCCGATACACATTTCTGGCACCATTGCTCAAGATATTACAAAGCTTACTTTCCGTGTGTGTAATGTACCCTGATGTTGATGAAATGTGAAACTTTTGCACACTTGTATAAAATTTTATTGAATGTACTACAAATATATAGCGCAAAAAGTTGTTTCTTATACTAGAACCGAAAGTTATGTTGAAATTGATATACTGCCAACGAAAATTTTAAACGCACCGAAAATTGGAAAAAACACACCGCGCACCAGCTAAGGAGTTATTTGCACAAAAAAATTTCAAAAAGCACCAAAAACGGTGCGAAACGAACCGAGTTGACAACATTCTTCGTGCCAGTCTTAATCCGTTTGTATCAATTGCGTGAATCGTGTAAGAAAATTAGATTTTCGTCCGTTGAACAAGTTGCCTACAACGTGTTTCTCGGCAGTTATAGTAATCGAAAGTGCAAATCAAGGCACTAGCACAGGTGATAATTTTTTGTTCTGCGTGCTTTAAATCGACTCGATGTCAAAAAGTTGTTAATGTTTGTATAAAGAGTAATATATAAAAAAAGCGCTACAAGACTTTAAACAATTTAAAAAGGTGAAAAGAAAACCTATAATAAAATAGCTTTGAAATAGATTAGTGTTAATAATATTTGTATATAAGTGGTTAAAAAATACATATATTTGTTAGAACAGAAATGGAAAAGTGTTTGTAGCTTATATCAAAAGCATACAGATCGTATTGTGTGTCGTGACTTTTTTTGAATTACTACAAAATTTTCATTCGCTTGCTCTCATGTTTTTGACAAGAAGTAGAATTTTACACAAACAAAAGATTTTTTTTTTATTTTAATTTAGATATTAAGTAGTATTATGAAATACTGTATTAATTACAATACGAAAAATTTTTAGCTAATACAAAATTATTATGTGTTCTGAACCAAATTATTTTTAATAAAATTTACAACTTTTATTCTGAATAATTTTACATTTTGTTTATTTTTAATTTAATTAACACCATGTGTTATATAGTTTCAATCCTTTGTAAAACAATATACTCTGCATCGCATTAGTGTGCGCTTATTGAACCATAAAATCATTAGCATTTCTGAGATTATATGACTGAACTTCTCCGGAGCGTTACCCGTTTTTAATTTTTGAATAAAATTTATTGTGTTTAATTGAAGTCTCTGTTTAATATTAAACCATTTTAACTTATTTAGCATATGATTTATTGATGTAAAACGGCTACATTTTAATATTGCACGCATAGCTTTATTTTGTAGTTTTTGGAGTCTTGCAAGTTGTTGCTCAGTGCAGCTTGAGTATATGATTGTTGAACCATATTCAAAGTGTGGTTTAATGATCACGTTATATATATTAATTGCAGTCATAATTGAAATCTTATTCCTTATACGTTTAAAGAACCCAATCTTTTTCCCGATCTTTTTACAAATGTACTCCATATGATCATTAAATTTTAAGTTTTTGTCTATAACGAAACCGAGATATTTTATATTCTTAACTTTTTCTATTGTTATATTATTTATTTCAAGTGTTCTGTTAGATTATATGAATATTAATTTATTGATTTTTTGCTGAATTTTGCAATTTTTAAATTATGTGGTGTTTGTATTGTAGTACAACAACTCCTAATGCTGCCAGCTAATAATTGCATCATGGTGCAAGTCGAAAGTCTAACAACACTTTTCCCTATTTTCTCTCTTCCAGTGTAATGAACTCTATATGTAAGCGCCATCACCTGACTTTTAGTCCGAGACATAAAGAATCTCTTAATAAATTGTTTACTTTAGTTAAATTCTAAGAGCACGAATAACAATTTAATGTTGTAACCAATTTTTTTTAAGCAGGAATATCATGAAAGTGTCAAACCGTTCTTTTGTTAAAAAAAATTTTAGTGTTTCTGCAACAATATTTGAAGCAAATTCTCCTTCCCATGTACTCTCTTCAGTACATGTTTTTCTTTACTTGTTTATATAGAAAATAATTACTAGTTTGCGAACGTATTTCAAACACGTTGTTTATGTAACCGTAACCTCACTAATTAATTTATATTTTCTCCAAGTTTAATTATGGGAAACATTGCTAGAATGAAAGCTGAAAAGCAAGTTGAAAAAGAACCAAAAATAAATTAATTCCCATTAAATTACTTGTAACATTTTATCTATAGAAATATTTTACGCAAAAAAAAAACGTTACTGTTATTTTGCATCAAAGCAGCGGTGTTGAATTTGTCAACGCTTTAGACTTTTGCAAACCATTGACATAAACACTTTGTAATTCTATACTAAAAGTTTATCAGGCCAGGTGTTTAATTAAGTAAATGAAATGAAATGTCACACAACTGTTGATAACTAAAATTTCGTTTTACATGAAATTCTATTTCAATTGCATGGAAGTAAAAAAACAGTCACTAATGAAGCTAGATAACATGTTTGTATAATATAAAGAATAAAATGTTTTTTACCCATCGTGACTTTAAAAATGCATTTTTAATCAGCAGATCACTTTAATCAATTTACATTTGTAGAAGTAGTTTAGGTAAAGGTTTTTACATGTAGAGTTGTGTGTTTGGTGAACCAACTCCAAGAGGTGAATTATAATTATTTTCAATTTTTTCAAAAAGTATTTATTTATTTATCATAACTATCTCCGCTGAATACGGTGGTTGAGGCATGTTAACGGTCTTGTTTTTGGCCAAAAACTCACGCACAAGCGTCGATGTGTGAGCTGGTGCGTTATCATGGTACAAACGGCGCGTGACTTTAGGGAGTAAATAATAATAGACTCAAGTGTTCTTATTTCCAATACGGATTCGTGATTAAATCAACACCAAAATTCTTAAGTCAATCGCATTTTCAGATTGATTCGATCTTAAATCAATTTCATTTTAGGCTTATTTCAAGTACAGATTCGCGATTAAATGTGCTCTAAAAGTAAGTATTTACAGCCGTATTCATAAAAAAGACACTAATCAGAATTTCAACAACTTTTTAGCGAAAACAAAATTTTCAGTAAAAAACCTGATTTTATAAAAGCGTATTCATAACAGCGTTTAAGCTAAAACCATTTAATTGAAATTTTATATATGTGACTGGCAACGCAATCATATACAATTCCCATCTGAATGATAGTACTGCATAAAAACGGTTATTAGTTCACATAGTAATCATGTAAAGAAATGTTTTCTATTGTTTCTTTTTTATGAAAATGTATGCCGAAACAAATTAATATATGTTAACTCTATATCAAGGCGAATTAATAACAGCTGAAATTGACAGCGCAGCTGATAAGTTTTTTTTAATTTTTATCTGTTTCAGATGTCAATAGTATAATTAAAACAAAATTGGGAAAAAATTCAAAACAAGTTTTTAAATTATGTATTCTATCTTGAGCGCCACATATCACCCAGAATCCTCTGCAATCTGGCTGGCCATTTTCACCCTTTTCAAGCTCTATGATCTGAGACTAAGTTTCACGAGAAAATTAAAAGTTTCACATTATAATTAAGTTTTTCTTTTATTGTAAATTTTTTTTACGAAAATTTGAAAAAACAAATTCAAACCAATTTTTTAATTTATGTATTGCATCTTGAGCGCGAGCTATCATTCTGAATCCTCCCCAATCTTGCTGGCCATTTTCAGCTTTCGATGCTTTATGATCTGTGACTTAAATTTTCACGAAATAACTAAAAGTTTCACCAAATAATTAAATGTTTGTATTTTATTGTAAATTTTTTTAATGTATTTTGTTTTTAATTCCTTTTTGTGTTTATATTTTTCTCTTGACATTTGAAAAGGATTTATTTTTTGTAGTGTTGTATTTATTGCTCTTGCATTTACCTGGTATGACTTCGCCTTACTCTATATTATCTTTCAATTGAATAACAAAAACTACTGAGTCGGAAAGGTTTTAAGTGGGAAACAGAATTGTCGCTGTAGTACAACGTAACGAGTAGTGCTTCAAGCTGTCAAAAGTTAAAATTGGACTTTTTAAATGCGAGTGAAGCGCAACTTTTAAAATTTTAAACTTTGTAGCACGACAGAGCATTTTTTGTCAAACAGGCAGAAATTTTTATTGAATTATTTAAAAAAATTATATGTGTATTTTCTACATTGTGTTCGCATTTTTTCTTTGCAGCGCTTCATGTTACGTCATGAGCTTCTGCTACTACTACAACTTCTTTATTCTGTTCCGTTTTTTATTTTCTCATTTTTTTAGATATCACCAATAAACATTACATATTATTAACGTATAAAATTATTGTAAACAAAAAAATCTTATGAATAAATAAAATGTATAAGTAAAAAGACTAAAAAAATATGTAAAGCGTATTTGCTTATCAGGAATCTAAAATAGATTATGCTCTTCTTAACTTACTTGAAAAACTTCTGTTGCCGGCTATGCAAAACTTGGGCCATCTTTTCTATTAAAAAAACACAGAGATCTTCAAATATCCAACATTTTATATAACAATTTTACGATCAATTATTTTTATCAGAAACAGAGGAGCTATGATTAATAAACCAACTTTTAGATTGAGATAAAATTTTTCAATGTATATAAAATATAAAAAAAAAAACACGCACACAAACGGCTCCTTAAATTTGCTTTAGAAATGGGTGCAATCAGTTTTAGAAATGGTTGATTTAAAAAAGTGCTAAAAAGAACATTTTAACGTAAAATTCATTTATGAATACAGTTTTATCGAATTTTCCCTAAAATTGATTTGAGTATGTCTTTAACTTTTTTATGAATACGGTCGTTAGTGTTTGAAGAATCCATGCTTGAACCAAATAGTACGTAATTGATTTAAGAAAATCCGTACTTACCGTACTTTTGATACCGCTTGTAATTGATTTAAGCATGGATGGATTGCATTTTCTTTTCAGTGTAGGCCACTTTTATATAAAAGGCCACCTCTATACGAAAGGGCCACTTTTATAGGAAAGTTTTCTACTTTTTACAGCTGACAAAACCTGTGAAGTTGAAATAAGACTGAGCTGTATTGGAAGAACTTCACGAATTAAGTAGTCATATGAATTACTGTTAAAATTTGTATCTGAATATGCTGTTGAAAAGAAATCAGAAAATAAGTTACTTAAAGTTAAGCGATAAAATTTATTATCAGTCATCTTTAATGATGTTGTACATTTTCGTATGAAGCAGCCAGTTTACATATTCGAAATGAACGATTTGTGGTTCTCTGGTCTATGTTCATATGATGCAAACGATTGATGGCCTTAAAATCTGTATAACCGTGACCTTTGCTCAAGTTCAGTAAAAACAGCTTGGCCGAGTCATTGACAGTTGGACCACCGAATCCATGATACCGAAAAAAGCCGCAGCATGCAAATAATATTACATATTTTTTCTAAATTATTCAGTTAATTGTCTTAAATTCAAATATTTTTATTGAATTTGATGCTAATAAATTAAATTCTTTTTATTATTATTATTATTTTTTTTTTTTTTTTTTGTGGATAAAAAGGTATTTTTATTTTTGTTCTTCAATTGTTTAAATTGCAATTAATACTTTTGTTTAAATAAAACTAAGCCAGCATTCAGCAAAATAAAATTTTTTCATTTATTTTAATTTAACAAAAGTTCTAAAACACCATGACAAAATTTTTAAATTATATAATTATTTACGCTGATAACACTTAAAAGCATATTTTAATAAAATTCGCTTTGAATCAATTAAAATTACACTATTTATGTTTTAATATCTTTACGTGCAAAATTATAATTTAAAAACCTAATGCTGAAAATGACCAGAATCATAACAACTTAATTTCTGTATTTAATTACATAGTTGTTATATACAACAATAAAACATTTATTTTAATTTTTAAATATAGGAATTATAATTGGTTTGTGGAAGAGACCACTCAATATTTATTTGTTATTAGATATTTAGTGTACAAAATATTTATAATACTTTTTAGAGTTATAAAACTAAATTTACTTATTTAAGAAACATAAAAAAAACCTTTTAAATGGTTTAACGCCAATAAAATATTTGTCCTTATGGAAAAGAAAAAAATGTAAGAAAATGGAAGAAGGGATTGCGAAAGGATTCTGTTTGGCTCACTACGGCTTACCGTAGTACACACTATAAAAGAACCACCACTTTTTACTTTTTTCGTAACATAAATTTATTGCTTTAAAATTGACTAATACACTAAATTGTTTATATGTATAAATTTTTATTATTAATAAAATTCATAGAATTTTTAATTCATTCAAGGGTTACATTTAGTAACAAAATCGCCACACAAAAAATACATACACATATTTTAAAAATTTTAAGAATGATAAAATTATTTCGAACCATATCGAAAAAAATACTCAAATTGTTTTACCAATATGTGTATGTGTGTATTTATATTCCCAACAAACCATTCGACAAGCCAAATGTAAATGAGTTGTAAAATAAGCTTTTCATAAGATTAAGGCACCCACAGACGATATGTTTTTACGTCTGTTTTTTTAGTAAGTAATTCCTCAAGTATTTTTTCATGTCTGTCAAAATTTTTCACATACACACATACATTTGCTATACATTTAATTTAGATAGCATTTTAACAAATATGATTGCAAATGACTTATTGCCGCTACAGTTTTCTAAGTCTTTTTGAGAATGATCTAAATAACTTTTGAAAACAATTTTTTTCCTGACAAAGTTTTCCAAAGAAAAACGAAGTATTGCAAAATAAAAATGAACAATTTTTTTTAAGAAAACCATTAGCTGAAAAAAATATTGCAAATAACTGAAGAATATAAAGGTCAAAGTAACTAGGACCAAGATATGTAAGTAATAAAATATTATGCAGGGTGTGTCAGAGATCAACGTCAAGCCGAAGCAGAGGTTGATTGATTGATTGTAACCATCATGGGAAAAAAATCTATCCTATGCCTATCCTAAACCTTGAAATTTGATCTGGTTAATATATATTATGTTTGTTCATTTAAACTTTGAAGCCGTAACCCTAAATAACATTTCTGTCATTATTTTTGACTATGGTTAGTCAAAAATAATGACACAAATGGCCCAAGTTTTCTAGAATTAAAGCCATTTGAAACAGATACTGACGCCTCGCAATGAGAGGGAGTTCCGGCGTTTAAATGCGTGCGAATGAAACAGATGTAGTTGCCATACAATGAATGGTTACGCCACCAGTCTGACATTAGTTAGTAGGTTTCGTTCATTCGTCTACTGCTCACCTTTCCGTACTCGCTTGTGTTGATTTAGTACTGACAACTTTGGTTTCTCTTTTTGAACTTGTATTTTGGTGAATTGGACTTGTTAATTACATACCGGCAACTTTGGCTTCCCTCTTTTGGAATTGGACTTTTGTTTTGGCATCCTTTTGATCTACCATACTCACGTGCTGCACTTCATAAAAATATGCAAACATCCACCTCATTTATGGGATGTACAGATGCAACGCAAGTACCGCCGCTAGACTTTATCGTGAAAGATATTCAAATTTAGAGCGCTAAACACGTGATCATTGCGTGTTTTTTAATGTGCACCATTCACTCACGGAGGGCAGCCATTTTCGGAATGAAATATGGGTTGGAGGTAGAGCTCGCTTTCCTTAAGAGAAAGTAGGGTTGCAAAAGATCGCAGATGAACCAAGTATATCAATTGGGAGCGTAGCCTAGCTGCGTGAACCGATTTTTCAAGCTGCTGAGGATATCCACTCTTGAAGATATGTGTGGCTAAAAGGTACATCTCCTTTATTGAGGCTGATGGTAAACAATTTGTACATTTTTTGTAATAAAAAGTGTTATTTCCCTATCTGACTTTTATTCTAATGCACCTAAACTAAACTAATTTAAGATTGTTCATTATTTTATTAATCTTACTTACTTTTGTGGACTTTTCTATAAGAGACATCACTATCTGTCTCGCTCACTGATGGAAAACATATCCACTATCCATTTCTCTCATTATTTTACCGAAAAATTAAGAACCTTACAAGAGTTTGTGCTAATACTCGTAAAAAACGTTAGAACTGAGTAAATGGGTTAGCAAAAGTTGGATTACTGGAAGTTTTTATTTTTTTACTCATTTCTTCTTTTTTAGTATGAAACTAATAAATATTGTATCATTTTACAATCCTGATTAAATGCGCGAACTTTTGAAGGCACTTGCCAAGGCTTTTATACTTTTTTCTTAATTCTTGAAAACTTGGGATAATTTTAATTATTTTTTACTCTTGTACTACAAATTTTATTTAGGGTTACGGTTCCAAAGGTAAATTAAACAAAAAACAAAAAAGTTTATAACAATATCTGATAAATAGTTACAGGTTTACCAAATTTCTATATTTTTCTTAAATGCCCATAATTTTTTAACTGTATGGGATAGATTTTTTCTGATTTTTCTCATGATGGTTACAATCAATCCTATCATCCTGTTTCGGCTTGACGTTGACTTTTGAGGTACCCTATATTAATGAAAATATTTGATAGATAAGCTTTCAGAAGAAGAATGCTCAGAGCCAGAGTGCAGTTAGAGCTACAACAAGTAAAGTACTTCACACATTGTATTCATGAACATATTCATTTACTCGTTCAATTTTACAAAGTTGGGGAATTTGTGAAAACCACAAAAAACACGAGAGTGCGTCAAAAAATATGCGGATAAACAAAAACCAAAGTTATTAAAAATGGAATATTTTATAAACTAAAAAATAAATAAAATTCTGATGGATAAACAGCGAACTAGTATTTTTTCATTATCATTTCATTATTTGTTTATTTTCTTGAACTTACAAAAACAATACGAATATTTAGAATTCTTAGCTGGCTGTATTAAATTGCATATATTATAGGCGTACAAAGGCGTATAGTGAGCATAAACTGAATTAAGCCAGCCTAAGCAACTGTGCGAATACGTAGAATCAAATGTATACAACAATAATGAAACTTTTCGTTAAGTTTCGTCTAACGTCAGTTGCTTAAGCAAAGTACGAAACTGAATGCATTTTCTGTACGGTATCAGTTGTTTTCAAAAGTTTGTGTGCATGTTTAAAAAAATTATGAAAATGAATAAAACAGAAAAACTAAAGGCGCAAAGGCAAAAATAATTGTATTTAATTTCTTTCATGTTTTTATTGTTAAAGAATCTCCACGAACACTACTCGCTCTTTTCTCTTCATCATAATATATTTCTCTAGTTCCACTACAATGCGCGGGAAATGTAGGGGTCATCCCCTGAGTACTGGTCCAAGATAAGAAAAAGAAAAAAATGTGATTTTGCTTTCTCTCCATTTGTAATTAAACAAATTGCCAAAAAATTATTTTTACTTCTTGTTTGGAAGTGATTGCATAGAAATACTTTGTTGTTATATTTAGTACTTTATTATATAATCTACTCATAAACAGACACAAGTATTATGCTATTGTGCAACAATGGGTTAAAAATGATTAGCTTCACATAATTACATTATGGCCAATTAAAAATTGTTCTTGATTCACTTCTGCGTTTGACAGGCTTTTCGTTTAAGTTTGACATAAGCTTATGCCAGTGTATGCATGTTATGGTTAGCATATTACAAGTTATTTCTAAATCGTTTTTGTTTGTTGGGTTGCTTTGTGTAATACTACCAAAACGTTATAATTATATTCGGTTATTAAAATTTTAATGAACAAATTATGAATTATACAACTAATTTCAAATGTTTTTAACATAATATGTTAAACATTAATTTAGAAGTAATTAAGGCGAAATTAAATTTTCGTTTTATAACTTTTTATGAAATTATGTTGTTATTTTTAATTGCCTTTTTTAATGGAAATAAGGTTAAATTTTTTTTTAGTTAAAAAACAACAATTCTATAGACCATAAATTCTTTATTGTAATAAAAAATATTTTACTATTATATCTGGGTAGCAGATAAAGCCTTAAAGCCGAGGCACTTAGCATTGATTCTCCGTAAGTTATCGGTAGCCTAACTAACGGATCGATGCATGAGTTTGGCGCAATCAGTGCTTTGTTAATAGATATAAAATCATCTGGTTTTTTATTTTAACTTCATTAATTTTTTTTTTTTTTAATTCTTTGCAATATAGCACAAAAGATCGAATATAATATTTTACTTCATTATTGAACGAGAAAGTAACTGCCTGGCTCACGATGCCGTTTCGTTAACGTTCGCTAACGTTTTACATAAAAAATAAGTGGCTTACAGTCAACTATTATTCAACTAACGAATATATCAAAGGTAGACAAGGCAAATAATACAAGATCAGTTAAAAACAAGTAAGAGTGTGGTATATTCTGGGCCGAATCTAAAATACCCTTCACGATAGTCTCGTATATGTATAGTATATATAAAAATTTGAACTAAATATGCTCGGTTATACATACATAAACCGATATCAGAATTTTCTATTTTCTGTATTTTAGTAACCTTCTTTTATAACGAGAATTGCTTTTCAGCAAAAAAAAAAAAAAAAATGTAAATGGAAAAATCGGTTCAGGCTATATCTCGGGTATATATGGATCGATATCGGAAATTTTCATTTTCCATATTTATATAACCTTATTTCATTACCAAAACTGCTTTTGAGCAAAAAAAAGTTGTTTAAGTTGTTTACATTTTCATGTAAAACCCGGTTCAGGCTATATCTCGGGTATATATGGATCGATATCTGAAATTTTTTTGCCTTTTAATCACCATGCGTAATGAGTGTGTGAAGTTTGAAACAAAACAAACAACTTTTTTTTTTAAATTTCCATAAAAAACTGCAAAAATTCATGGCTTTTTTCGGAATTTTGAATATATCTTAGCTATACGTGGACCGATATTACTGAATTTCAATATCAAACAGATGGCAATATGGAGAAATAGAATAGTGAAAGAAAAAAGTTTCTACGTCTAATGGTTTTCTCAGAAACGGTATTTCAACGACCGACAGACGGACATCGCTTAATCGACTTTTCCATTAATTCTGAATCAGAATATATATATTTTATAGGGTCGCAAAAAAAACTGTAGAAATTCCAAACGGAATCACAAACTTATATATACCCTTAACATTTTTGTGAAGAGTATAATAAAGCTTTCAAACGACTTGAGAATAGGTTTTTTGCAGTAAATCAAATTATGCAAAAAAGGAAGTGACAACTGACTGACAACACTACAAAAAATAAATTGTTTTCAAATGTCAAGGGCAAAATTTAAACACAAAAAGGAATTCAAAAAATATGTATTAAAAATAAACTTACAAGAAAAGACAAACTTTTAATTTTTTCGTGGTTTTATGCCTAATAGATCAACTTCTACTAATTTACTTATTATAGCTCGTGATATTATAACTGCAATGGATCGCAGATCACAATTTGATGTTGATGCAGTTAGTCATTATCTTTTGTTAAGTAAGCTTCATAAATTTAGCCTTTCAAATAATTTATTACATTAATAAAGTATGGTTAAATTTCAAGGGTCGATGTTGATTTTGAATAAAACACAAACTATTGAAGAAATTATTGTAATTTTATTTTATTATGATATATTGGTATTATTCAATTATGTATGAAGCAAAATATCGGCCAAATGAGCGCCGCGACCACGGCGGCACACCTCCATCCGATGGCCCAAATTTTCGATGACCCTGAAGCATAATGGAGGTTCTATGCCGTTAATGTGCCGAATTATCTCATCCTTTAGCTGTTGAATTGTTGCTGGCTTATCGACGTACACCTTTTCTTTCAAATAACCCTTAAGAAAAAAGTCCAACGGTGTCAAACCACATGATCTTGGCGGCCAATTGACATCGCCATTACGTGAGATAACACGGCCATTGAATTTGTTGCGCAAAAGAGCAATTGTTTCGTTAGCTGTGTGGCAAGTGGCACCGTCCTGCTGAAACCACGTCTACATCCATATCTTCCAATTCGGGCCATAAAAAGTTCGTTATCATCTCACGATAGCGAACACCAGGTGTGGTTTACATTCAACATCGGCTGTTGAAATTTAACCACTCGATATTTTTTAAAGGTTTCCTTATTAACAGAAAACTTGTAGTTAAAATAGGAAACGCTTCCTCATCATTCGTGATAGATGCTTATTCTGGTATTCCGAAGAGAACACATGTTGAGCCATTACTTTTTATACTTTTTATCAATGATTTAACATTAACTTTTATGTCTTCTAGATGTTTGTTATTCGCTGATGATTTAAAATTGTACTCTTATATCTTCAATCTGGGAGACTGCCATAAATTACATGCTGATCTCGATAAATTATCTGACTGGTATTCTGAAATTGATGTACATATTAATATATCAAAATGTTCCTCGATGTCCTATACTCATATCTTAAGCCCATATAAGTTCGATTATTCTATTAATGGCCTCTCAATTTAACGTGTAGCTGAAGTAAAGGATTTAGGCGTATTTTTTTTAGAGTAAATTGAGCTTTTCTATGCATATTGATTAAGTTGTTTCTAAAGCCTATTGTATGCTTGGTTTCATACGAAGAAATTCTAAAGATTTTAAAGCTGCATATACCCTGAAATCTTTATACATTTCTTTGGTCCGCAGTATTTTGGCATATTGTTCTATTATCTGGAATTCCTATCATGTAGGTACATCTAATCGTATTGAACGTATTCAGAAAATTTTTACTAAGACCGCTTTAAAGTTAATATGGCCTTATGAACTGCCTTCTTATGACATCAGGAGAAAGTTATTAGGCTTGCAATCATTAAATGATCGCAGAACTTGTTCCTTGCTATTGCTGACCTATAATATTTTGTCTAACAATATTGATTGCCTAGAATTTAAAAATTATTTTGCTTTATGTATATTGTCCCAGAGATTTAAGAAATAATCGTATGTTTGAGGAAACTAAGGACTAATTATGCGAATAATGAACCTATTGCAATATGCTTTCATTTATGTAACAACTTGTTTCCTTTCTTAAATTTTAATGTTAGTTTTAATTCGTTTAAATTTATCTTATTTAAATATATTAATTAAAGTGTTCAGTAATCTGCAAGAATACAATTCTGTAGATGAAATAGTAAATAAATAAATAAATAAACTATTAATTATTTCATGAAAATTTAAGTTTCAGATCATAGAACTTGGAAATTAGTTTAAAAGAATTTTTTTTTCAAATTTCGTTAAGAAAAAAAAAAGAAAACAAGTAAGAGTGTAGTATATTCGGCTGGGCCGAATCTAAAATACCCTTCACGATAGTCACGAATATGTATAGTATATTAAAAATGTGACCTAAATATGCTCGGTTATATATGAACCGATATCGGAATTTTCTATTTTCTGTATTTTAGTAACCTTCTTTTATAACGAGAATTGCTTTTCAGCAAAAAAAAAAAAAAATTTTTTAATGGAAAAATCGGTTTAGGCTATATCTCGGCTATATATGGACCGATATCGAAAATTTTAATTTTCCATATTTATATAACCTTATATCATTACCAGAACTGCTTTTGAGCACAACAAATTGTTTAAGTTCGCTTACGCGATATTTTCATGAAAAACCCGATTTAGGCAATATCTCGGGTATATATGGACCGATATCAGAAATTTTAATTTTCTCTATTTTCGTAACCTTCTTTCATAACATGAACTGCTTTTCAGCAAAAAAAAAAAAAAATGTTATTGGACAAATCGGTTCAGGCTATATCTCGAGTATATATGGACCGATATCGGATATTTTCTTTTTCCATATTTATATGACCCTATTTCATTACCAGAACTGTTTTTAAGCAAAAAAAGATGTCTAAGTTCACTTACGCGACATTTTCATTAAAACCGCAGCTTAGGCTATATCTCGGGTATATATGGACCGATATCGGAAATTTTCATTTTCCATACCTATATAACCTTATTTTGCTATTAGAACTGCTTTTAAGCAAAAAAAGTTGTTTTAGTTCGCTTACGCCGCGTATTCATGAAAAACCCGGTTTATGCTATATCTCGGGTATATATAGACCGATATCGACAATTTTCATTTTCCATACTTATATAACTTTATTTCATTACTAGAACTGCTTTTGAGCAAAAAAAAAAAGTTGTTTAAGATCGCTTACGCGACATTTTCATGAAAAACCCGATTTGGGCTATATCTCGGGTACATATGGACCGATATCGGAAATTTTCATTTTCCATATTTATGTAACCTAATTTTATTACCAGAACCGCTTTTGAGCACAAAAAAGTTGTTTAAGTTCGCTTACGCGGCATTTTCATGAAAACCCCGGTCTAGGCTATATCTCGGGTATATATGGACCGATATCGAAAATTTTCATTTTTCATATTTATATAACCCTATTTCATTACCAGAACTGCTTTTGAGCACAAAAAAGTTGTTTAAGTTCGCTTACGCGACATTTTCATGAAAAACCCGATTTCGGCTATATCTCGGGTATATATGGACCGACATCGAAAATTTTCATTTTTCATATTTATATAACCCTATTTCGTTACCAGAACTGCTTTTGGGTACAAAAAAGTTGTTTAAGTTCGCTTACGCGGCATTTTCATGAAAACCCCGGTCTAGGCTATATCTCGGGTATATATGGACCGATATCGAAAATTTTCATTTTTCATATTTATATAACCCTATTTGATTACCAGAACTGCTTTTGAGCACAAAAAAGTTGTTTAAGTTCTCTTACGCGACATTTTCATGGAAACCCCGGTTTGAGCTATATCTCGGGTATATATGGACCGATATCGGAAATTTTCATTTTCCATATTTATGTAACTTAATTTTATTACCAGAACTGCTTTTGAGCACAAAAAAGTTGTTTAAGTTCGCTTACGCGACATTTTCATGAAAAACACGATTTGGGCTATATCTCGGGTATATATGGACCGACATCGAAAATTTTCATTTTTCATATTTATGTAACCTAATTTCATTACCAGAACTGCTTTTGAGCACAAAAAAGTTGTTTAAGTTCGCTTACGCGACATTTTCATGAAAAACCCGGTTTGTGCTATATCTCGGGTATATATGGACCGATATCGGAAATTTTCATTTTCCATATTTATATAACCTAATTTTATTATCAGAACTGCTTTTGAGCAAAAAAAAAGTTATTTAGCTTCGCCTATGCGACATTTTCATTAAAATCCGATTTGGGCTATATCTCGGGTATATATGGACCGATATCTGAAAAAAAAATTTTTTGTCTTTTAGTCACCATGCTTAATAAGTGTGTGAAGTTTGAAGCAAAACGAACAACTTTCGTTTTCAAAAATTTTCATACAAAACTGCAAAAAAAAATGGCTTTTTTCGGAATTTTGAATATATCTCAGCTATACGTGGACCGATATTACTGAATTTCAATAGCAAACCCATGAATCGATGGGGTAAAAGAATGGTGAAAGAAAAAATTTTCTAAGTCTAATGGTTTTCTCAGAAACGGTATTTCAACAGCGGACAGACGGACAGACGGACAGACGGACAGACGGACAGACGGACAGACGGACATCGCTTAATCGACTTTTCCATTAATTCTGATTCAGAATATATATACTTTATAGGGTCGCAAAAAAAAACTGTAGAAATTACAAACGGAATCACAAACTTATATATACCCTTTACATTTTTGTGAAGGGTATAAAAAAGAAGAGAAAAAACACTTAAAATATTGTTTTAAAGTTTAAAGCAGTCGTGCCCACAAGTTCTATATGGAAGAGTAAACACCAATACATTTAAGGAAAAACTATTTTGATTTAATACTTTTTGTTGTAAAAAGCAAAACATTTACAAAAACAAAATTCACACTGATAATCGCTATCGTCAATGTCTACCAGCAGAACATGCGAAAGTTTTGTTGCTTTGCTCTTGTGTGTGTGCAGTGAAGAACGACAAAAAATATATAAGACGAAGATGTTTGTGCATTTTTCATCGCTAGTGCTGAGCGCAGTATTTGTGTATTAAAGAGCACAGCCCTATAGCTAAGCGCATTTACAAAAAAAATTGAATATCAAGCGCATAGGGCTGGGCACGCTTGGTTTAAAGTATTGTTTTAACGTTTTTTTTTCAAATTTCTTTTAACTATTCCATTGACATCTGAAACAGATTCAAATTAAAAAAAAGTTATCAGCTGAGCTGTCAATTTCACCTGTTATGAATTCGCCTTGATCAATATACTTATATTTGTGTTTGTTTCCAAGGTAGCTTTAATACGGTAGTGGTACAAGCTCAGCTGTATTTCGTTTCCTTTGCGTAAATTTGTCAAAAACACAAAATTTTAACAACTGTTCGTAAATTCTACCAACAAAATATACATATATTGATGTTTTTTGGTGTTGTATTTATTGTAATACAGCCACCACCTATTAAAGCTGCCTTGTTGGTTTCGTTCTTGTTTCTGATGTTAGAAATGTATTGTGGGGAATGTCCGCCAAAGTATCAACACTGCAAAATTTTATCAAATTCAACGAAGCAATTGGTTTATGAAAAACTATATTCAGTAAGACATTTTGTATTTCCGTAAAACTAACTGGATTAACTAGGATTACTTGAAGTTGAAATTTAAGCCATAATAAAATTTCATATTTAAAAGGCAGTATAATTGCTAAAAACAGCATGAATGTACCAGAACAAAAGGAAAAATACAGTTTAACTCAGCTCATATAATACTCTAGTAAATCTATTGAGCTGCGTATTTTTTTTTTTTTTTTTTTTTTTTTTTTTTTTTTTTTTTATTAGCCAACTTTACACCAGTAGGATTAACGTCAATGCAATACAATTTGCTGAAAATTTATTTTTATAAATAGGCAAACATCGAAGGGCACTGTTTCCAGGCCACCCTCGTCTACCATCCAGCACAGGCTACTTGTTTAGTTGACGTTTTGTGCCCCATCGTTTAAAATAAAATCATAAACATACACTTACATTTAAAAGCTCGTTATATTTTCTTATAATTTTTATTATCAGGAAGTCCATTAGTTAAATTTTAAAGCTGGCTAACGAAGGGAAAAATTTTGCGTGCTAATGTATGTGTACATCCATCTATACAATAGTGTGCTTACACTCATCTACGAACACGAGTCCCAACACTATCTCAACTATTAAGCCAACTATAACAATGATGAAACATGTGTGTTTTATATGTTTATTTATTTTTTATTATTTTTTGTTCTTTTCTACAAGAAGTGTAAAAATAAAACTATTTTTTATTACTTCCTTTAACATTTTAAATGTACTACAGCTCTAAAATTATAGATCGTAAACTTCGACATACAAAACGACTTACAAGTATTTGCTGGTTAAATGTTCAATAAATTCAATACCGTTTATGAACAACTTTTCAAGACAAACTTACATACATATTTTACTTGATTACTGGCTATGAACAATTTATTATGCGGGGCGTGTTCATTAGAATTACAGAACGCTAAATTAAAATGAAATAAAAACTTTATATTTTCACCATCAAGCAACCTGACTAGAGTGGACACATAATATGATGGCACTAATGTTTAAATATGATAAAGGCTAAAGTGATCATATTGGCTGTAATGATCATATTAGCAACCTGAATCTCTAGCTGTCATACAATCTTCGCAGCATTTTCAGCGATATATCACCAATTGAGAAAAAGCAATCATCGAATGTTGATTGCCAGTTTTTCAACTCAACTTTGTTTTGCGAGCGTAGATGAGCAAAATTGTGTAACCTAAAAAAATATTTTTGAAGTAACTAAGACGAAGCCAAAAAGTGGACTACACATTACGTCACACGAGATCACTATTATTCGTTTACATCAAACAAATACTTGTGATTTGTGTTGAAATGCTGGAATAACCAAGTAATTAATATTATTTTAAAATAACTAGAAGACTAATTAATAAATTATAAACTACTAATTGTTTTTATTTATTATAACATAAATTTGTGTTAGAAAATAGGCCCACATAAAGCAATTATTAAGAGACAAAGTGCTTTAATATGAGACTTATAATATAAGTACATGTTATTACTAATGAAATAAATTAAGATTTTTTTTTCATTTCATTTTAAATTGTAAATTTAAAATTTATAATTTTATTGAAATCCTTTTTTGCGTGGTGTTGTACTTTATTCAGTCAAAAAAATTATATTTATCTTTCACTACATTCACCTCGTTTTAAATTTTTTCATTATGACTATAGTTTTTTCTGTCGGATTTGAAAGTCCGCTTTGTGAAAAGTGGTATTCCATGTATATGTTCTTGTACTGTCATCTTTGTTTTGCGCGGACGTGCCAAGAAGATTTGCAAAATCATCCTCGAATATTCTTAGTACGAGTTTTTTTTATTAATAACATAGGATCAGATGGAAAATAAATAAGTTATCTTGAAAATTTATACCAGTAAAAAATTATAAATAGCTTGTTTTCTATATTTCCCAGCTATCTATATGTCGACATTTCATAGGAACTACCCTAAGCATCAGTAGACTTTGGAAATTTTTGAAAGATATTCTCAAACATTCAACTTTATATACCAACAACATAAATAAATTGGTGAGAATTTAAAAGATCAATGCTCTAATAATATCCGTCAAAACACAAAAAACAAGCTTTTCTATTTATAAACGTCTCTAACATTTCTTTACACCTTTCAAACAAATGAACAACCGTTGGTTGCTACGATTTGCTTTTTGAAAGTATCGAAAAGCAGAGAACAAAAATTCAAACAATTAAGTTTTTTATTCGCTATTTAAGCTTCTAACATTTATACCAGTAAAAAATTATAAATAGCTTGTTTTCTATGTTTCCCAGCTATCTATATGTCGACATTTCATAGGAACTACCCTAATCATCAGTAGACTTTGGAAATTTTTGAAAGATATTCTCAAACATTCAACTTTATATACAAACAACATAAATAAATTGTTGAGAATTTAAAAGAAAAATGCTCTAATAATATCCGTCAAAGTCTACTGATGATTAGGGTAGTTCCTATGAAATGTCAACATATAGATAGCTGGGAAATTTAGAAAAGAAGCTATTTATAATTTTTTACTGGTATAAATGTTAGAAGCTTAAATAGCGAATAAAAAACTTAATTGTTTATCTTGAAAATTTTATATTTTTAATACTTTTGTCAAAAGTTTGTTGTTTCTTCATTTGTTTTGGCTATTACAATAATATCGCAAAGATCACCTGCTACGTCACATTATACAGCTCACTAATATAGACAACATAGCGGACTTGCACAAAGCGTAATATATGATATTTGATTCTTGATCTGAAACAACACTCCGCCGAACAATACATCAATTATAAGAAGGAAATATTAAGCTTTGTTCAGACTGTTGTCAGATCTGACAATATAAATATTATACGGTTGCAAGACAATTGTCACAAAAACTACCCATTCTATTATAAGACAATTACCTGATAATTCCATTATCTGACGATGTTGGCACGAAAAATATTGTCAGTTCATATGGTTGTCAAATTTGTTATGTAGCAGAAATTTTCAGCTCAATTGTTATAGTAAAAAAAATTACAAAAAAAATTAATCATGTGCTTGGAAAATTGAATAAGCATTTTTATTTATTTATTTACAAAATTATTATAACTTAAACTATATTTAGTAAAGCACTAGCAACTGGGGCTATCGGCTTGAATAAGTAAAATATAGTATTTATATACAATATGGATCAAGATATTGTGAACATTTTAAGAACGTATATTCTAGAAAATAGTGACGACGAAGAAGAAAATAAAGAAACGTCGCAGTGTTAAGGTAAAGAACTGGATCTTTGTCGCCATAAAGAGGGATTTTACGTAAAACTACTCACCTACATTCATACTATGGAAATTCATGTGGAAATTTGTACCATTGCATTCATTGAAACTCGCAAGAATAGTATCTGCGACTTCTTGCCGTGCACTATATTTGTGTAGTTGTATTATGTGCAACCCACAAACTTCTACAAACACTCAAAATTTAAACTATTTTCACCAATAAAAAATTATAAACAGCTTGTTTTCTATGTTTCCCAGCTATCTATATGTCGACATTTCATAGGAGCTACCTCAATCATCAGTAGATTTTCGAAATTTGTGAAAGATATTCTCAAACATTCAACTTTATATCCCAACAATCTAAATAAATTGTGGAGAATTAAAAAAAAAATGCTCTAATAATACCTGTCAAAACACAAAAAACAAGCTTTTTCATTTATACACGTCTCTAACATTTCTTTATATTTTCATGAGGCCATAAAGTATCTACTTTTTGGGTTTTAGTAACTGGAGAGTTTCTTAACGATGGAGCTTTTATAGGCTGGAACAAACAGTCAAACCATTTTTCATCTTCAACATCTATAGACCAAACGCGACCAGAATCCTTTCCTGGATTTTTAGAATAACTTTTTCAGAAAATTAAATTTACTTTTTTATTTCGTGCTAATTTTTTTTAAATTCAAACAATTGAGTTTTATTCACTATATTAGTTTCTAACATTGGTACCAATCAAAAAATTTTAAACAGCTTATTTTTTATGTTTCCCAGCTGTCTATATGTCGACATTTCATAGGAGTTCTTCCAATCATCAGTAGACTTCGTAAATCTTTGAGAGATATTCTCAAACATTCAAGTTTATATCCCAACAATCCAAATAAATTATTGAGATTTTAAAACGAAAAATGCTTTAATAATACCTGTCAAAACTCAAAAAAAGGTCTAAAGAAATGTTAGAGACGCGTAAAAACGCTGTTTTTGTATTTTGACAGCATTTTTTTTTAAATTCTCAATAATTTATTTAGATTGTTGGAATATAAAGTTGAATGTTTGAGAAAATGTATATTTAAATAATTTCCAAAGGATTAGGGTAGCTCCTATGAAATGTTGACATATAGACAGCTGGGAAACATATAAAAAAAGCTGTGTATAATTTTTTTTTTTTTTTCAAATATTTTGTTTTTCATCTGACAGTGACAGATAGCATTGTCAAATGTCAAAAATTCACGCACAAGAAATAAGCTTACAACGCCTGACAATGATCTTACAATGGCGAAAGAAAGTGTTTACACGAATGACAAGAATTTTTTCTGCCAATGTTTGTCAGACGAAAATTGCAAGTTCAAACGATTGTTAGAAATTGTCTGCAAGTTTTTCTGGCAGTATGGTCCGAACTGATAACCGTCCGAAATCCGCTTTATTTACGGTGAATGAAGTCATTTTGGTAAACATAACATATTATTTCCAACCATAATGCGCATAAATATATTAAACAATAATATTTTAAATCACCCTTATAATAAATTAAATCACTCTTATTGGTAGGAAATATTCCGAATTTTTAATAAAAATAATTTTATAAACTGATGTCTGTTTGAAGCTTAAAAGATATCAGTCGACTTGAAATTAATATTTATAAAAAATAAATTGTTTCATAATAATTTCAGAAAGAATTTCTTTAGTACTCTAAAGAATTTCCCTGGAGCTCATGTCTCAGTCGCTGCAGCACATATCAAAACTATAACTTTATTTTATATTTACACCATAAACACTAATAAAATGCGTTATATAGTTAAAAAAAATCTTTTTTTTTTAACTTGTTTCATGTGCATTAAGGTATAAATGTGATACGAGTATGTTCATAAAGTTAAAGTGGGAGTACAACATTTGTTGCCATTCCAGCGATCTTTTGTTGCAGCAGAATTTACTTTTTCACATTAATATGGCATTTTATTAAAAAAAGAAGCATTTTAAAGTTATGAATTGCACTTTTGTGTTTGTTGCCAAACGAGAACAAAAAAAAAAAAAAAAGTGCAAGAAAAAAGTTTGTCTTGTTTTTGTTGCAACTTCTAGCATTAGCTGTGTTGAAGTTTTACATTTTGTTGTAACATTTATGTAGCAGGTGTTTTAAATTGCGTTAAAATGCTAGATTGAAAACTTTTGCGTTTGAGTTTTTTTCTCCCTGCCTTTTTTACTATTTGCTTTACGTAGCATTTTATTATTTTTTGTTTTATGAGTGGCATTTTCCTTTTTTTTTTTTTTTTTTTGATTTCTTTGAGAGCAAAATAAAGTGTTTTTGGTAAAAGTAAAACTTTTTTTCTGCAGCACATAATTAATTAAAAATTTTTTGTTTTGTTTGAAAGTGTTGGCGTTGTAAGTACATTGGATTCAAAATAAACTTGTTTTACTCAAATAAATGCAATTTATTTTTTGTAAAAGTTTAAAGCTTATATTTGATAAATATTTACAGCATTACAACGAATTAATATTTGCTCAACATTCTTGGGCAAGGCAGCCTATAGAAAAATAAATTTTTCAGTCACTCAAAGACCAATGGCTTTATTTAAACAAATATTAAGTTCATTTAAGTATCAAGTCAACCACACTGTTTACATCAAAAAAGCGATACCAGGCATACGAAAAAATTTAGATTCATGATACCAGCAGATGGGGGAATTTGTAGGCATCATGTTAACCAAATTAAACTTCGTGCAAGGCCAATTTTCGACCTTGATCATCTAACTGCTAACTCAAATTCATCATAAAAATCATCTTTAAATCAACCATATTTAACTTGACTGTCATTAACCGGGCGGACATCAATGTCACCAACATCATCCACAAATAACGCATTATTAATTAAACATTTTAGTAAATCCCCACGAAAAAAAATATTTCAATCAAAAGATTATGTTTCAAATCGGGACAAAATTTATTGAAATATGTTTAACAAAACTCTAGCGGGTTTTGTTAAACATATAAATTTGTACATTTCAAAACACTTTTTTCTTTAAATGTAGGCAACATTTTGTTAAATAAACGAAAATTTATTTAAAACAGTAGTACCTGAAGATATATTAGTTTGGACAAAATATTTTACTTTATTTAACTAAATTTTGTTAATAAAATTCACTTTGTTGATTTAATAAATTTTTTTCATATTCATCTAATTTATTTTATTAAACCTGCTGAATAAAAACAACTGAGTTTATATACTTTATTAGCTTCTATTATTGATTCGCAGCTTTAAACAGGTAGTGGCAGAATTACAATAAATACAACACGAAAAAACATCACATTTATTTTGTCGACAGAAATTACGAAAGTTTGTCAAAATTTGGTTTTCCTTTTGTAAGTTTTTTTTTACCAGAATTAGGTATTTTGTATACAAAATTTTGACAAATTTACGCAAAGGAAATGAAACTCAGCTGTGTTTATACGACTACCCTAATAAAGCTGACTTGATTGATACCAATCAAAAAATTGTGGTGACATTTCATTGGAGCTATCTAATCGTCAGTAAACTTGGAAACCTTTGAAAGATATTCTCAAAATATTCAACTTTATATTGCAATATTCTAAATAAATTATTGATTAATTATTTTAATAATACTTGCCAAAACATAAAAAGCAAACTTTTTCTTTGGCCCACGTCTCTACGTTTCTTTACACCTTTCAAACAAAGGAACAAACGTTAATTGCTACAATTTGTTTTTTTTTTTTTTTTTTTTTTTTGAAAGTACTTTAAGCATTGTGCAGGTCTTTTTTTCTCCTATCTTTTGGAGAGCATATGAATCCTACCAAACTTGAAATCCACCCAAATCCACTTGCTCGAGACATCCTTACCTTGGGTGATCACACACGATTAAAAAGAAGGGACACCCTGGCTTCCATTCGGGAGCATAACACATGATGTCCTGTGGCACGGTATTCTGATACATTCGCCGAATCATAATTTTTTGTCTAGCATTGGCCGGACTTAAAAAAAATTTTTTAGTTATTAAGATTTGAATAATTGTAGTTAGTTCTTCTTGAAGATTCAACAAATAAATAAAAAATAAAAAAAAATATGAATCCTACACTAAGAGAAAAAACTTCATTCCATGTATGACTTACGTAATTAAATTAATGATTTTTGTCATTAATAACAAGCTAATGAAGCAATTCATGCCATTAATGAAAAAAGTTTCACTGTATTATGAATTATGAAATATTAAGCAGAATGAAAATATTTCATTAAATTTATGAAGTTAATTCTTAATGCAATGAAAATATATTATTAATAGCCTATATAGCAATAATGGAAAATTTTCATTAGAGATATGAAAATAAATCGGTGGTTTAAAGTTTTTTGTTCACTAATTCTATGGAAAAACTTCATTGTTATTATGAACACTTTTCATATATCTATAAAACAAAATCACTAATTTAATGCCTCATTTCATCTATTAAATGACAATCTATCGTTAAAGCAATGAAACAATTATCATTCAGTTAATGATAATTATCGTGTTTCATTCTGTTTAATTTAATGTAATTTAAATTCATGTTCATGGCAACGAGTAAGAAATGAATGAAGAATGTTCATGTTATTCATTATACCCAGTCATAGGATTTTTCATTATTTACGAAAATTGTATAAATATTTGTTTTTTATAATTTAACTAATATTACTAAATGTGTTTATATATTTAAATGCAATATATAATGACAACGGATATTGTCAAGTCTCGTGTATCAAAATATTTGCGAAAAATTAAATTTCATAAAATAAATGTAAAGTTCTTCATCCATAGAATGAACACATCAAAATGAAATAAATTTTGAAGAGAGCGAATTCATTCAGGAAATGAAATTTTTCATTCCATTAATGAAAAAAATCATTTATACAATGAATATTTATCAATGAACCAGTTTCATAGCCAGAACGAATAACTTTTCTCTTAGTGTACGTTGAAAAAACTTATCATCTTTTGAAGCGATCCATGAACGTATCCAACCTGGCCGTGTGTCATTGCTGGAAAGAAGTGACATTCCGAGGGAGCAACATCTGGAGAATACAGCGGGTAGCATAGGACATCTCATTTCACAGTTTCCTAGTATGTCTCGACCACTTCCGCAACATGAGGCCGAGCATTTATTTTCATTCTGTAAAATCACTTTATCATGTCTCTGCTTGTATTGCGGCCATTTGTTTTTCAATGTTCGGCCCAAATACATTAATTGTTTTCGAATACGGTCGTCTGTGATTGTGTCAGAAGGATTTAACATCACGTAAGATACTACGCCGAGTTGGTCCCATCAAATACTGATCATGACGTTGGAACTGTGAATATTCAGTTTGAAAGTCAACGTGGAAGTATGGCAAGGATATCCCCATGAGTTTTTGCACTTCGAATTATCGGATTGAATCCACTTTTTGTCCTCAGTCACAATGCGAAGCAGAAATACCTTCCGTGTTGCTTTGCAAGGAGCTGTTAACAAGCGAAGTAATGCCATTCTACATCTCTCGGCTTCAACTCGACCCACTCCCAATTTCCTTGTTTTTTCGCCTTTGCTTTGCCAGTAGCTGTTAACAAGCAAACAAACGCCGTTCAATATCTCTCGGCCTCAATTTTCCACGACCCACACTCAATTTTCTTGTTTCTGAATCATTCCCAGGGCTTTCTGGCATTTTGGATGCCACAATAATCACTCCCAATAAACCCGGCAATTTTTGTTACCTTTGATACCAGTATTGATCAAGTAATGCCTCAAGTCATCGTTCTTGAAGCGTTCGAACCACTTATAAATAAATTACAGTATTAAATACTCGTGTTATTTGATCTTGTTTATATTGTTTTCTTCTAAATTTTCCAGCTAAAGATCTTGATTGATTTTTGTTTTTTATAAAAAAGGTTTAACGGTATTTTATTTTCAATATTATTGTAAATAACTTCCATTATTTCGAGTTGTGCAGTATTTTGGTAAATTTTTAGTTCAGTGCAGAATAGTTTTCATTTCAGCAAGGATCTGATTATAATTAAGAAAACTTCCAAATTCGCAGAACATCAAGAAATAGAAGGGAAGTGTTACGCTGCCAACCAGAATATTAACGAAAATATTAAAATTTTAATATGTATCTTTAATTGCAACTGAAATAAGAATTTTACCCTAAATTTTAATTGATGTATGTAGCCGTCGAAAGGCCAAAACGGCCACACTGTTTTAGGAAGCAACATATCAGACATTGAATTGAAACTTTCACCTGCTAGGATACAGTTAATTAAAACACAACTGACATTGAAGAATAAATATATATCAATTAAAAAATAAAGTTATTTATTATTAGTGAACAATTTATAATCAATGTTTTTAGTTTGTAAGAAAACACATTAGTCAAAAATAAAATAAAGTAACACCTAAAACAACGAACATGTGTGGAAAAATGGAAGGAAAAACTTCGAAACTAACTAGAGCATTCAATGAATTGCAGCTAAAACAAAACAGTTGTATACTTTTAGTTTGCTTTTAAATCGCACAATGTCAAATCTCTTAGGTTCTAAAAAAAAACTTGCTTTAAAATTATATACAAATGAAATAAAATTCTCATTTACGTTAATCACCATCATTCTTTAAAACTTAAAAATTTTTAATAGTCAAGTAGTTAAACTATTTCCAAGTTACAAGTTTAGATTTCTGGCTGTGACTGTGTCACATCTGTCACTCAAAGCCCTAAAAACATTTTAACTCTAACGTTTCCCTGTAAGCAATATTCAGCCCACTAAACAGAATCAGGCTGGAAAATGCAGCAAACATACATACAACATGCACATACAAGCACCATTCTTGTTTTTATTTTGTTCATTTTCAGTTTGCCTTCGGCTGCATGTAATGGTTACAGGATTTTTCTGCAAAAATAAAATATGTAAGCCAAAGATAACATTTAGTTTAAGTATAGAAACCAAAACTACATATAAGGGATTTGTAAAGTATACTCGTAGAATATATAAAAGTGTTTTTAAAAAAAGAAAAAAAGAACTGACGGTTGTTGTCCATGATATTTTTTATTAAACTAATTTCTTTTTCTTTGTTAAATTTTTGTTGAACTGTTATAATTTTTAAATTAAAAATTTTTTGGTTTGCACATATGTACATCGGGTTTTAGTTCAAGTTTCTTCTTTCTTAAGTTTTTTCTTAAGAATGATTTTTTACAATACAAATTTGCTGTGATCAATAATTATTGATTGAAGAAGACAAGACAAATAATAATCAAATTTTTAGCTGGGGGACAGCTAGCTGTTTCGTAGTCGCTACACTACTCATCAGCAGCCACTGGGGTTTGAACTCGGGCAGATTATGAACGTATCATAATCTGCTGCTTTAACCACTCAGCCACCGAGCATTTAATTCTTTTTCTATCTATATTCACCTCATATTGAATCACATATGCATTTTGTCAATTGCCCACATTGTTTGTACAGTGTTAGCTGTCTCTGAACAAGCGGCATTTCTTATTAAGGTACGTACACACGGTTGTCAGATCTTACAATATTGCCAGTAAAATTGTCTGAAAATGTATTACAATCGCGTGAACTGCCAATTTTTAACTTACAACATTGTCAGAAAAACCATTGTCAATCAATTATACGACGACAATGTTGTCAGGCATCTGACAGTCGTGAGAACACCCTTCGTCGGCAATGACAGATAATTGGCTGGTAGTGTAAGCACAGTTTTAATTGTCAGATGTATAAAATTAATGCACCTGACAATGGCATTATTGTCAGAAAAAAGTTTGGTGGTCAAAACTACCAAACAGATGACTGTTGATGTACGTAAGTGGCAATGCCTTACAACATGTCTGGCAATTTTTTTCATCTAACAATCTGCCAACCGTGTGAACTGGCAATTTTTGTTGTCAGATGAATTATTTGTTAGACCATAGTCTGACAATGAAATTGTAAGGTTTCATTACGATCGTCTGAACACACAATTTACTTCTGTGGGACAATTTCTCATTGTCTAAAAAAATAAGTAAATTAATTTAGCTCTTATAAAAATTTTATCTTTTAATATAACATAAAAAACATAAATATTTAAATGCTGTTAAATAAATAAATAAATTTATTTGTTTCATTTTTAAATATGTGCACACATACTTACAGCCTGTTTATAAAACACGACTAAGCTCACTCGCCAATTCATAGGCGAGTACGAAATGAACTGGATTTGTAAAACACAACTTGATCGTGTCGTTCAACTTAGGTAAATTCGTTAACATGTCAAACATTTATGATATATTTTTGTTGTCAACATACAAAAAAATCATTTTTTTACATTTTTCATAAAAAATTTTTTGTTTTTTTACAGCCTTCCTATTTTAGACAACGTAGGCATACGTACGTATGTATGTAAAAAATTAAATAAATAAAAGAAAACATTTTGTGGAAAGGCTTTTTTATAGGGGGTTTATATCAATTATGTATGAGTATAGGCTGATTTATACGGTGCTTTAAAGCCATGCCTTTTTTACAATATTCTTTAAAAGCTCCTACCAAAATCATGCTACATCTTTACGATGATTTTTAAGTCATGACGTTTTTTAATTGTTGTCGTTAAAAATAATCGTTTATTTCGTTTTACCCTTTGGTAGTACCTTGCCAGCCGAATGAAAATAAAACAAATAAAAAAACAACAAACGAGTCAAAAAGAAATTAGAGAAAAAAAAAACAGAAAACAAGTCTTTTTTTAATTTTAAAAAATTTTCAGTACAATAGAAGAGACATGAATTTTAGACATGGCTTTAAATCATCAAGAAAATTTGCTCTATGTTCTATATAAATACATTTATAAGCATAAAAACGATTTGGAATATTTTAGATCATTCTGTTAAAATTTGTATTCCTATATTGTTTACTTTATTATTATTTTATTTATTAATTATTATTTTTTATATTATCATTTCTTATTATTTATAGCACTTTTTTTAAATTTTTCATGCGAATATGTTTTCTTATTCATCGCATTTTGTCGCTTATGGTGAGAAAAGTCGTGTTTTACAAACCAAAATAAATTGGCTGTTGTTACGTCTCTTAAGAAAGATCGTCAACATTCGCATAAAACCAAAACCAAATAGACCAAAAACAGAACAAAGTTGCAAAGTTAGTGCTTTTTATCGGCGAGTCGTGTTTTATAAACAGGCTGTTCATACTCAAAACAAGAAGTCATAATTTTATAAAATAACCAGCATGCTTTTTCATATATACTAGCTGATTTTACTTACAAGTAGTTTTAATTCCATATCTTTGACGAGAAATTTTAAAAATTATTATTAATTTTTTAAAATCGAATTATTTTTCAAACATTCGATATATTGTCTTAAAGATTTATCTCTTTAATACTATCCTTATTGTAGATTAGAAGATATATCCGATTATATTTTCAAGGTCCGCCTAATCTGAATTGAGTGTAGCAAACGAAGACTTTTAAATTAAGCGTAGCAAATATAAACTTTTCTAAGTTAAGTTGCTCGGTTTGAGATTTCTTTTTTTGGGACGAGAACTTTTTTTATGAAATTTGTTACAAACAGAACTCGTTTTGTAAAGCATCTGAATCTTGTAAAGCTAAAAACTCTAAGGTGGCCACACTAAAGTATTCTTTTATGTAAATAAATTTATGTGGCTGCCGTGTTCAAAATAATTTAGTAGTCGACTATATGAATACAATTGCCGGTTACAACATTTGCTGTCATGAAGTCCTGAAGTCTCCTGTGCTCTATGTGTTAAATGCTTTATATGTTAATTTTGCATTTAGTATGCATATGAATTTACTAATTAAATAAAAACCTTGAATTCAATTCAATTATTTCAAAACTTTATCTCCCAGTCTTGTTTAGATAGAATTATAATTAGCATTTAGTTCCATACATGTAGAAATTTCTAATTAATTTAATAGATTCATTTCAGTCCTTCTCAAAAGTTTAAATAATCGTTTTTTTTATAAATAAGAACATCTCAGGTCTCAACAACTTTTACTTCTGACTCTCAACTGATTCTGTACAACAACCTTCTTTTTGTTAACTTATCTTCCATATATCTATTAAACGTTATTAACACTCCAGTGCCTTCACAGAAGATTTTTTCATATTCAATAACGAATTCGCTTGATCAGTTAATAAGTAAATTGTTTGAGTACGACCTGTAAAGGATTTTGTACTTCTTCAAAATAGCCTTTTTAAAAACCAAGTGCATCGCTCTAGTAATATTAGGTTTTATACAATGATTCATTAAGAAGAATATGACTTTATGTTTGCTGGGTTATTGCACTTATCTCATTTGCATCTGTCAGTTGCATATTATAATTTGTTTTGTTTTGTTCTTTCTACCTCCTCCTTTTACTATTAAATAAGCTGCTTCCATTTAAATAGATTGTCTGCTTATTTAAATACTTTTTTTTATTATTAAAAAGATTTATTACTAAATGGTAAAGCTAAAGAATGAAAATAAGTTATTTATTTTTCTAGTTAGTTATTAAAGTTTTCAAGGAAATTTTCTCAAAAAGTCATAATATAATAATATGAAAATTTATTACACTTTTAAATTTAGAACACATGTTTTATTTAGTTAAATGAATAGAAAATACCCAAACATTAATGGTATTAAGTTTTTTGTCTGTCTCCTTCTCTTTGTCGGATGCAAAGACATTAAGTAGAATTTCAGTATAAAACAAATTTGCCAAACATAGAACTAATTTAATACAAGTTCATAAAGAGGCTATTATTAATAAGATGCACAGAAAATAAAATATGGTAAAAAATGACAAGTAACACAATTTGCGTTAAGAAAGTCTTTTTCTCAGCTAGTTTTGTGCGGTTATTTTTGCTTCGTTTTGTACTTACCCATTCAATATGTTTTTTTCTCAATTATTTACAAATTTGTTTAATTTCTTTTGTTTACAGTCTGCTGATTTTTTGTAAAGAAAACACAGCGAGTTGAAACGTTTAGAGATAACAGGTTTCTGATGCAAACGCGTAATGTAGCTGCCTCTATGAAAAAACATTAGTTTACCTTTTTTTGACAAAAGTGTAGATGGATTTGTTTTAGTCTAAATCATTGCGTTTTTGTTGTAAAAAAGTAATAATCGATAAAAAATATGTACTGAAACCTTGTAAATAAATATTGTTACGAATTTTTATCACATCTAACCCAGTGTACAAGCACATTTACACAAACAAGATAAAACTAAAAATATGGTACACAAACAAATAAATATACATGATTTAAAGAATACAAAATTCCAAATAAATCAACTAAAAGTTATGTTATTGTTGTTCTTGCGTTTTTGGTATTTCTTTTCTTATTGTTTGTATTTTAGGTTTCTTATTGTTCGCAAGTATGTGTGTGAGTGTATACATAAGTAAGAATTATCCTCGTGCATTTGATTCTGGAATTAACAATACCTTGAAAGGTGATTGTAGAAAATAATAAAGAAATATAAATTTATTTTTGAATTTTGCGCAAGAGAGTCCTAAGTCAGAATAAATCCGCAGAGCGTTTTAAAAGGGAAAACCGTAACAATATTAATTCAAAGCCAAACTTTTTCAAAGCCAAACTACAGCCATATTCCGCCACATATCAGTTATTAAACAAAAAAATCTACTTTGGCTGACAAAAATTTTAAAACTCGACCCATATTTTGTAAAGAGCACAAAAATATACCGTCGAAGACTGCAAAAGGTGTGATGAAACCAAAATAAACCGTTTCAAGTCTAACGCCAAGGAGTATTAATAGCATCGCCCATATGAATGCTTAGAAAACACCAAGTCAAAAAAAAAGCAGTAAATCATGTTGTTGGAAGTTTAATGATGTGGGCATGTTTTACTTGGTGGCGTATTGGTCCATTCGTAAGAATACAAAATACAAAAAGAAGAATACCTGCGTATATTAGAAGGCTATATTGCTGAATTCCTTAGCAAAATGAAGAAGTGATATTTCAACAGGATGGAAATCCGAAATATTCGGCAAAGTCGTAAAGTAATAGCTTTCTAAGCAATCATTTCAAACCATGCAAAGGCCAGTGCAAAGCTCGGATTTCAATCCCATTGAAAATACCTGGGTTTTATTAAAACAACGGCTTACGTAGCATGACAGGCTTAAATGACCTTTGACCTAGAGTCCAAACGGAGTGGGCCAATATTCCTCATCACATCATCGAGATATTGGTTGAAATCTATGCCAAGGCGAATAAATAGCGTAATCAAGGCAAAAAGTGTTTGGACAAAGTATTAAAATCTTAAATTTTTTTTAACGAGAAAGGGTGGATACATTTGCCATAAAATTGTTTTAATTTTAATATAGACTTATGAAATTCAAGAATTTAAATTTTCTTAGGGCCATTATAATTGAAAAAGTCAGTCGAACCATGGCAATACTGACCACTGGGGCCATGAGGACAACACCAACCAGTTCTTGCCCTTATGAGCTGGATGCCATAAGCCTTAGAAGCCAGGCAAATAACACTAAAAGCCGCGATCAGGTTGAACGCAAGAGGAGCATGGACCCACAGATCGTGGCATATTGGCATATATACTGAAGATTGGAAGGGACCTAGTCCCCGATCTAACTGACTATTGCATCCCAAAACCATTCCATTTCGGTTACCAAAAGGAAGAATCTCCATAAGAATCTAGTCCTTCTATGTCTACACAGATAGGTCCAGAAGGGGAGGGTTGGGGGTGGCGTTTACATTGAAGAATTTAACACTAAATTATCCTTGAGACAACCAGATGGATGTAGTATTCTCCAAGCTGAAATATCGGCTATAATTAAAGCGGACAGATCACTGATGTTTCACAAGATATTCGGTAGGGATATTATGATAGTAACGGACAGCAAGACCGCCATCAACTCCCTGATTGGAATATACACTAGTTCTGATCTAGTCCAGAGAACGTGGGAGCTATTAAAACTTCCCAGATTTCTCCTAAGTGACCAGAGCGACTGTAGCAGTCATCACTGGGCGTCGTCCGTTTGGGAACCATGCCAGGAGACTTCTGTAGAAGTTACCAAGACGAGGAGAAGGAGGAGACGTTCCTTCATCTCCTCGGTACATGCCCAGCATTAGAGCATCATCGTCTAAGATACCTAGGCGAGCGGAGCTTCAACAGTATATCTTGTCTGGTCTCGCTCAAACCACGCTAGCCTCTTTCATAAGAAGCAGTGGATGGCTAGTAAACCTGCATGTAAGGCTACTTTAAGAGGTTCCCGCTTTTTTTCCTTTCCATTCCCTTCCTTCCATCTCCTTCACTCACACTATATTCCCCTAATTTCTTTCTTCACTGCACTATTGCAAAGAGAACGACTTCAGGACCCAAGTGAACTAGAAAAGCTAGGCTATTTAGGAGCGCCCTGCCTACCTATCCTAACCTAAGGCCATTATTCCAATCAAACGATTAAGTTCTTCATAGTTAGTCTTGACATTAGTTAACGTGAATGATAAAGAAACTTTAGAAACTTTAAAGAAAGTTAAAATATTTTCAGCAGAAAATATGGCAGCTTCAAATACTTAAGGTTAACTGTTAAATTTACCATGCGGATAAACCTGCTGTTATTAGTAGGTTATTCAGGTAAATGTTAACGGGTAATAGCCAAAAAAAAAAATTAACTGTAATATAAAATCCTAAATCCTCTTGAAAATTGTGTACGTTTTATTTGTTTTGTATAAAACATGTATCCATAAGTGCTAGTATAAGTGCTAGAACTAGAATTTATATGTACGTAAGTAGCACATAAGTACTTATATATTGTTAATGCCAAAATATGTATGTACTTTGGTACTAACAACTGTAATGGGCTAGAGTCTCATTTTCTACTCATTACATACAATAACTTAATATTGTGAAAGAAGTACTTTGTGTTTTACGCATAAAGCCTAAAACTCCCACCACAAACTACAAAAATTTTGGTTGTTTTTACAACATTTTTAATAACTACACAGGCGGTTCGGAAACTTCTTAGCCTATCAATGAAGGAGAATAGTTAGTTTTTCAAACATATTTTTATTTTTCAATATAATCTCCTGAAACTTTTATACACTTAGTCCAACGCTTTTCTAGCAATTCTATATCTTGATTAAAATAGTTTTCTTCAAGGTCTTCAAAATAGTGGCTTACAACTGTAATTGCATCTTCATTTGAGGTAAAACGCTTTCCAGCAGAGATTTTTTTAGATTTGGAAACAGGTAACAGTAACTGGAAGCTATATCAGGAGAATAGAGTGGGTGGCCAAGCAGCTCGTACTATAATTCGTTGATTTTAGCCGTTGTTAAAACACTCTTGTGCGTTGTCTTGATGAAAAATTATTTTTTTGTGTTGTAAGCAGGACGTTTTTCTCGAATTTGTACATTTAATTGATCCAAAAGGTTGCAATAGTACTCTGAATTTATTATTTTACCCTTTTGTAGATAGTCAATCAATAAAATTCCTTTAAAGTCCCAAAAAACCGTTGCCAGCCGGTTGAATTGTTTTTGCCTTCTTTGGGGCACTTTGGAGGTGGATCCATGTCTCATCAACAGTTATGAGACGACGCTTAAAATCCATTTTATGTCGCCTAAAACGATCCAAACAAGCTTGAGAAATACTCATCCTTATGCGTTTTGGTCGACTGTTAACAAATGCGGCACCCATCTTGCAGAAAGCTTTTTTATCTGTAGTTCTTCATGCAAAATTAAATGGACTCGATCATTTGAGATGCCCATGATATTAACTGTTACACGCACTTTTATTCGTCGATCAAGTAATACCATATCATGCACTTTGGCTACAATTTCTGTTGTTGTTGCTGTTTTTGGACGTCCACTACGTGGTTCATCTTCAATGCTTGTACGACCACGTTTAAATTCAGCAACCCAATTTTTTAATGTTGCATATGAAGGAGCACTTTCACCTAACACATTCACCATATCATTATGAATTTCTTGTCCCGATAAACTTTTTTTATGTAAATATTTAATGACACCACGCATTTCTAATTTTTCCATTGTAAAAAAATCGCGGATGCGTCTTTTTTGAAAACCTGTTTCTATATGAAGGAGTTACCAGATCGAAACAAAATTTAACATGTGTTCATAGCAGAGATGTTTCAAAAATACTTAACTTTTTTCTGTTTATACCGCGCTTTTTATGCTAGGCTAAGAAGTTTCCGAACCGCCCTCAAACTGTTGGTTAAATAGTCTCTTGGCAAGGTAACGATTATTCTTCGTTATAATATATGTTGTTCTTTCATACTAATTAACTGTGCTTTCTATTTCATTGCATGGGATTCATTTCTTATTCCGAACGATTACAGTGATGCTTTTAACTTTAATTGTTCAATTTGGCTCCAGGAGTTCAGCTCATTGCATTCACCAAAGTTTCTGGAAAATATTTCCCACATTTACACATATGAATAATTTGTATTAAGAATAATTCTTAAATAACATACAAGAACTAAACAAGTTGCATAAAATAATTTGTATCTGGAAGCAAATTCCAGATATAAATTATTTTACACGATTAGGATGTAATTTCCTCCTTTTGAAAGTTAATTTAACACGTGTATTGAACTCTCATTTCCCTTCTAACATGTAAATTTATATTAATGGCTTAATTTATGTATTTGTTTTGCTGAAAGTGTATAGTTGGGCGAGAAAATTGTGCTTTTATTCATGCATGAACGAAAACACATAGGGACATACCTATAAAATAATTTAATAAGAATATAGAATAGTAGTTTTATAAAAGGTGGCCCAAATAAGACTTACACAATTACAATAAAAATCATTTCCAAATTTTTCTGTTCTTATACTTAGCTTAAAAAGTTAAGTAGCTTAATTGGATTTTTAATAGAATATTGAGCTAAATAAAAGGCGTTATTGTGGTAATGTAAAGAATGGTACATATCTGAACAGCGTATTGTTTATGAATTAAAAAAAAATGTTCAGAGCGGAATAGATTTGATTTTGGAGAATTAATACAAATAAATTTTTACTAAGGTTTTTACCACACATAAAACTCTAAATGTTAATGACATGACGGTTGTCCAAACGCAAGATACTATTGTTGAATTATATGTTTGCTTCTAATAATACTATATTTATTTATAAAACGCATAAAATAAAAAGTTAGTTTTTTTTTTTGTGTTTTAGCAGGTGTTATTAAACCATTTTTCTTCTTAAATTCTCAATAATTAATTTAGAATATTGGGATATAAAGTTGAATGTTTGAAAACATCTCTCAAAAGTTTCAAAGTCTACTGAGAATAAGGCTGGCTTCTATGAAATATAGTCACACAGAAAACTAGCTAATGGGTGATTTTATAAGAACTATCGGAAATTTAAAAAAAAAAAACACATAAAATTCAGAAAAATGCATGAAATATTTATTTGGATCGATAGTTGGGTCGATATAATTTAATGTTTGAAGATTATTTCATGCAAATGTTGGCCGCGGCTGCGCCTCAAATGGTCCATCCGCTTAGTCCAATTTTGGCATACTCTTTCCAACATTTCGGTCGGTATATCACGAATAATGTTGGCAATGTTGGCTTCCAGTGCGTCAATCGAAGCGGTCTTGTCGCTATAGACATTAGCCTTAACATAGCCCCACAAAAAATAGTCTAGAGGCGTTAAATCGCACGATCTGGGCGGCCACTTGACTGGTCCCAAGCGTGAAATAAACTGTTCACCGAACTCGCCTCTCAATTGGTCCATTGTTTCGCGTGCTGTGTGGCATGTGGCACCGTCTTGTTGAAACCACATGTCATGCAAGTCAAGCTCTTCTATTTTGGGCAAAAAAAAGTTTGTTATCATCGCTCACCATTCACAGTAACGTTGTGATTCGCATCATCTTTGAAGAAATACGGCCCAATGATGCCGCCAGCCCATCCGCACCAAACGGTTGTTTTTTGTGGATGCATTGGTAGCTCTTGCAATGCTTCTGGCTGCTCTTCACTCCAAATACGGCAGTTTTGCTTGTTCACGTATCCATTCAACCAGAAATGAGCCTCGTCGCTGAACACAATTCTTCGATAAAAAAGTGGATCTTCATCTAACTTTTCAAGAGCCCATTCACCAAAAATTTGGCGTTGTGGTAGGTCGTTTGGCTTCAATTCTTGCACCAGCTGTATCTTATAAGGCTTCACACCCAAATCCTTCCGCAAAATTTTCCACGTAGTGGAGTAACAGAGGCCCAGTTGTTGCGAACGGCGCCGAATCGATAATTCACGGTCATCACCAACACTGGCCGACACGGCTGCGATATTTTCTTCAGTTCGCACTCTACGTAAGCGTGTTGGTGGTTTAATGTCCAACAATGTAAATTTGGTGCGAAATTTTTTTACAATAGCCCGAATAGAAGCCTAAGTAGGTCGATTAAACTGACCATAAAATGGAAGAAGCGCGCGATGAACTTTCTTAACAGAGCACGCATTTTGGTAATAAATTTCAATAATTTGCAAGCGTTGTTCGTTTGTAAGACGATTCATGATTAAATTATAGACCAAACTGAAGATGTTTGACAGTGACACAAGATACAAAACGTGCGTGAGCTGTCAAAACTAGTGTTGCGAAAAAGATAATAGCAAAAAAATCACTCGTTATATATAAGTTTTTTATTGGTGTGCATATTAGAATCTAATAAATTAAATAAACTCACTTGTTTGAATATATCTTTTAATATGGTTCTTTTCCTTGTAAATATAATTAATAATTTATTAATTACTAAAACAGTATATGCGTCTGCATTTATTGTAATATTTGACAAACTTGTCTTGATCGTTTAATAGTAAATCACGATAATTCAATATGCTTATTTTTCTTTCGAGAACATGTAAATTAGAGTAAGATTGTCTTCCTATGTGCCTATAATAAGGTGCGTTTTCCACATTATAACTCCGTGTTCTGATTGTGTTCTGCAAAATGAAACGTAAACATTTTTGGCACTTGAAAAAAATTTTTTCTTTCATTAAAACAAAAAGGTGAGTTAAATTTGGCTTAGTGCCACCGAAATTGAAAAAGCGCAATTAGTAATTTTCAACTATGCAATTATTGGTGTTATGGTGTAAAACCAAGAGATAAAAGTTACTATAAATGAATCAACATAATATAAACGGAATTTGATGGAAATGTGCTTTATTTGTTTTACCAATTTTGTACTAAAAATGTGCAAATAAAATATGTGTGTATATTTTCTTCAAAACAGCATCACCAAAGCAGGGTTTTTTTAAAACCTTCTGGCAACGCCGCCCTAAGTACGATTACATTTACCTAGTGTAAGTGAGTAAATACATAAAACACTCTCATGGGTAAGGTAAATGTGTGACTGCAAATTCCTACATACAAATATTATTTTCGTTGTTAAAAAGAAGTACGAGTACGATTGCCGAATGTGGAAAAAATAATTAAGAAACCAAATCAAGCAGCCAGCGCATACAAGCTTGAGTGGGCATGTTATACACTCTAGCTTACAGACACAAGCTATAACGAGTAGAAAACATAATTGTGAAAATAGTATGCGGTGACCAATCACACCATCACTTGTTTTAAGACGAGTGTACTTAAATCATAAAAAATGCACTGGTTGTAGATCTCTGATAAATACCACCGCATCAATTTTTAAGAGTGTTTAAAATACTTGGATGTGAAAATTATTGGGAAACAACAGGTGTACTTATGGTTGCGGTGCTCTGACAGAGCTCTGACATGTACAATATTTGAAATGAAAATTGAATAAAAAAATTTGAGTAATACTTGGATTTGCTAAAACTTAAAATAAGGTGGTGAAAGAGGCAGTTTTCACTACATCATACAGGTTATGAACACTCGGTGTAGATATCAACACATTACATGTGCGCTGACAGGTTCGTTAACTATAAATTTTTATAATGCTAAAATGATAAATCACAGTACTAAAAATCAACTCACTATTTAATTCTATGACGTTAAAAACTAATTTTTAAGAAAAAGGGTTTTAAAGAAATTCGTAAAAAATCATATTTTATACCACGATTTAAAATCATATCAATTATAGAACGAGCTGTGTGACACGTTGCGTCGTCTTGTTGAAACCAAAACTCTTACGCATTATGGTTGTTCAATTGATGAACTTAAACTTTAGAAAAAAGTTAGGATATTTAGATCGCTAAAAGTTGCAAAATGTCACTAGAGGTCTAATTGCTAGTCATATGAAAATGATAACCAATTTAGACTAACATATTCAGAAGTTATACTCGATTTTTTATTTAAATTATTGATACTTTATGAAGTCCTTTAAATCTTTGTTCTTATAGAAAACTTGGCGTCTTCATATTGAATTTCATCTGATGTCTTTTTCTGCAAAACAATACATTTGCAGTTGCATCAAAAAGTTAGATTTAGATCAAAATTGCTTTTAACCCATGATTATTTTATGATATTTTTACTTCAAATATTAAAGGGAAACAATTTGTTTCCAAAATCAAAAGCTTATTTGATTTATTACCGTCAATATGATACGAGTATTTTGTTAGTTGCTTACAATGCAACAAACAAAAGTCCTTTCAATTTGTGATGGTACTTAGAATTATAAAATTTTCAAATATTTTGTCAGGTATGCAACCGATTTATTTCAGACATTTCATTTAATAAACTAATTTAAGCTTCATGAAAGGCAAACAAATACAATAATAATAATTTTACTATGTTTGTTTGTATAAGTATGTATGTGTTGTCGGTTACTTTATGATATTAAGTGCATACACATGCACATCGAAATGCAATTGAGAAATATTTTTGTATATAAAATTGTTCTGCATAGTTAGACATTGTAAAGGAATACAATAACTTCTGTTTAAATATTGTTTATATTGTCGATTAGGCAACTCAGAAAACAACAACGACAATGATAATAAAAAGCCAAAACCAATAAACCTTAAAGTTCGTTAAACAGTCCGTCCGTTTTTTCGTCTGTCAACCTACTTGCTGCCTAACTGGCTGGCAAATCATTCGTGTGTGAAGGATGCAAATGTGTTCACCAACGTATCAGTTTTTGCCGAATGAAAGGAAACTTTTGAAAGAGAGAATGTAGCAATTTTAATCATTTGAATTTTGTGGTTAGCACCTGTTTCTTCAAGTGGTTCTCTGTGAATCGGAAATCTCTAAACAAATTTGTTGGTTTGTATTTATTGAAAACCATTCTTTCTTTTTACATACATACATGGCATTACAATCAAATTTTAAATATTTTTATTGTTTTTCCATCACACAGTAAATAAAATGAAAAGTGTGTGTTTCCACACATGGGGGTAATTGTATGCAGTTGTATTTTTTATTTTTGCTGAAATTTATATCTGTAAGAACTCAATAGCAAAACACTACATTAGGTAAAATGCCTTTGCGTTAACGTTATACTGTAAGAAATAATAGGACTAACAAAAGATAAAACTAAATTTCGAATGCTTTAAGAAAATTAAATTAGCCATAAATATACTAATTTTTCATTTTTGTTATTGTTAAGTTTGAGCCTTTGAAAACGTTTCGTGGATTCTTCAACTACAAATGAAATAATGACAATTACACAGTACCTAAATACTTCACAACTTTACCAC
Source organism: Thecocarcelia acutangulata (assembly GCA_914767995.1). Lineage (NCBI taxonomy): Eukaryota > Metazoa > Arthropoda > Insecta > Diptera > Tachinidae > Thecocarcelia > Thecocarcelia acutangulata. The sequence continues at coordinate 163,873,919 of OU612094.1, read as the reverse complement.
TGCGTATTAAAACACTAGACTTGCTTACTATTCTAACTTATGACTGTTTTGCACAAAGTTTAAAACTAAACTGACCTTCTGCCAAACACCTGCTTACTGTTTATACTTCTTAGATGTTCTTGGAATGAAGATACTGTGCGGTGTTCGCTGGAATGAATACATTTTTCATGTCTCAAAAGAAGCATTCAAATGCCTCGGTTTTTTGAAACGGTGTAAGATGTACTTCACTACATCTGATCTCCTTACTATTTATACTACCTACATCCGACCGAAAATGGAATACAACTATCATGTTGGCGCCGGTGCCTCAAAGTCTATTTTGTGGTTACTCGACCGTATGCAGGAGAGGGCGAAGAAGCTCATTGGTAACAGTAGCGTATCCAACTCTATTGAATCACTGGAGCATCGGCGCAGTATGGGGTGCGGTACTCTGTTCTATCGTTACTACAATGGATTTTGCTCTGACGAGATTAGGGATCTTGTTCCCGAAACTCGCACATTTTTACATATCACGCGTTCTTCGTCGAGTGCTCATCCATTTGTGGTTGATTGCCCCGGGAATCGTACTACGCATTACAGAGAGAATTCGTTTTTCAGCCGTACGCTTCGTTTGTGGAACAAGTTGCCTTCAGACGTGTTTCCTGTCTGTTATAACGTTGAAAAGTTCAAGTCAAATGTTCACAAGCACTACTCCCTCTTTCCCCCTCCTCACAACCTATTTTCCCAGTTCTGGTACAATGCACTGCATATGTAGAGGTCATCCCCTGAGTACCGGTCCAATAATAAAAAAATTCATCTTGTACAATCATCATGAAGTTTCTAGTTATTGATAATTCCGGAGTCAAATGTGATTTTTATGCATATACACACTCACCATACATGCTTGCTTAACAAGACGAACACAGCAAAAGTAAACGTTAAGAAAAGCAATACCCAGAACGCAATAATAACAATCAAATTATTTGTGGCTGATTTACTTGGAGTGTTGCGTTCTTTAAATCATGTATGTTTGCTTCTTTGTGTATTATTAGTTTTTATACTCGTATTACTCTTGTCGATGTGCATATAAAATAACAAGCAGATCAACGGCTTGAACATTAGGTTAGAAATGATAAAACTTCATAAAAATATATAATCAACTTGCTGTTTCTGCGGTACTGTCAGCCCATTGTTTATATTTGTTTATTACAAGAGTAACAGTAGAAACCAGTACATACACTTTTGCATTACAAATTGATTTGTTTTTATTATGAGCAAAGAAATTCAAATTTAAAAATTCTTCGTGGTAAGTTGGACCAGCTCTCTTCATTCTAGCAGCTATATCTGTATTTGGAATTTTACAAAAATATTTTGTATGCGAAAAAACCTCTGACCCTCATGGTCATAGCTAAGGAACAAAGTGCGAAATTTTATCTAAGTTAAAAATTTATACATTATTCAACCATTAAGCAAAAAAGCGTTCCTTTGGCATTTGATCAGCGGACAAAGGCGTAGATTGGAGAAAGCACTGCGTGTTCAGGTTTTTAATAGATTTTTTTGAAAAAAAAAAATATATTTCCTGTTTTTTCCGTCTTTTGGCCCTAACCGAAGCACTTTAGTGGATTTTTATATATTTTATATATCATAGGTCTGTTGCCACTAGATGGTTTTGTTTTGCAGACCATTGTTGCACTGTTTGTGGTTGAGACGCCTGCATCTTACCTTCCATGTTCTGGTTGTTCAGGACTGAAATCGTTCGGTTTTTAGTATGCCCTGATAACTATTGTGCATGCCGCTTTTTTTTGGGAACTAATTATACTTCCCTAGGAGCTGTTTTGTTGCAACAGATATGTCTAGCACAAGGAATTAAAAGGGGTAGAAGGACGATTGAGTTGGTTAAGTGCTGATTGTCCTTATGAACTACGGGCCACCAACTCGCTAAGCCTCGAGCTGTTTGGAAAATTGCAGACTGAAAGTATTAGTATATTTAGACTTTTCAACAACGACATATGATAAGAAGAGACACTGGTGAGTCGCATGCTTGGCATTGGCCGTGAACGATTTAATTGTGTCGGATTGGTTTACTGCTTACGCAGTGTTCAACACTATCTTCCTCCTCCCCTCGGGGAACAGATTTTACATCGGTATATTCCAAACTAGAGCATTCTTTTTTTTGGGTAAAGAGGAGAAGGAGTCCCTTGTTTGTTGCAGCAAATAAAACTCTAGGAAGCTGCATGACTTATGTTGTGTTGGCTTCCGAAACCCATGCTAAGGCTATAAATTGCCAGAACTGGGATCAGCATGCTTCTAGGCTGATCATGGTTGAGGTGCCTACCTTGGCTGGAACGTTCTCGCTTGAGTTTAAGCCTAAAAGGCAGGAAGGAGAAGTATCCATGATAATTGTTTGGTGCGTAGACTTTTTTTGGGGAATAACAACCCCAGTATACCGTGTGTCCAATGCTGCCCCTAAAAGTTAACACTGTATCTGGTTTATACAGTTTTTAAGAGGAATACCTGTCATCCAGTTCTGGTAACTGGACCCCGTCCTTTGGGACTTCGCTTACACAACCCCACTGTGACTCCACTGTGGACTGTTTCTGCTATATAATTTATTACCTTGATGTGTTGGACTGAACAGTATCGAAGGTATATACACTGGGCACTGATTAGTTTTAAATAATTTAATTCCAACACTTTAAACGTTGTGGTAACGTTTATTTTGGTCTTTCCGTGTGTTAAGTCAAATTCGTTCATAATTCATTTTTCTAGTTCCTCTACAATGCACTGCATATGTAGGAGCTATCCCCTGAGTACTGATCCAAGATAAAAAAGAAATGCTGCCGCACTTACTCCCACTTTTTCACAACTTCACTTGTGGCAAACATTAACGCAAGAATAATTAAAGAGCTCGGTGGCTGAGTTGGTTAAGTTGCCGTATTAAAAATACATCATGTTCACATGATCCCGAGTTCGAATACCAGTGGTTGCTGATGAGTAGTGTAGCGACTACGAAACAGCTAGTTGTCCCCCAGCTATATGGTATTTATTATTTTTGCTGTTTTCCTTTGATCTTATTGTTTCACAGCAATTATTATTATAATTAAAAACAATCCCTCTTCATGACTGAAGTTGGGCTCGAACTCACAACTAATTAGTTAATATCGTACATGTGACTAATTATTATTCAAATAAATGAAAAGTATAATAAAATTATTGTCGCTGATGCATATTACAAATACTGACCTCTAGAATTTTATCAGGCTGTTGAACATATTGCAAGAATTTTTTCTGTGTAACTTGCAGCTGCAGAATTTTAATATGATTGTATGTGATCACAAATATTATATTGAAGAGAAAGTGCTCGCTCTCGTTTATATTGTTTGTACTCTCGTATGCACTGGTATTAGTATATCGATAAAATTGAGTTTGGTTAGTTTGCTTTGTGCAATACTGCATTGCATTTCATTAGATTTGGTTTAGGATTGAATTTAATTTAAAATTTGTATATACATATATTATATTTATTTATACATTTTTCCAATTCCATGCATTATTGGGGCTTGTTTTCAATAAAGCAAATGTTTAGTAGAGACATTCAGACATGTTACTTATTCCGATATGCATGTAAGTTTTGTTCTGGGTTCAGATTGGTTGGTTATTAGTAAGAAAATATTTTGCATACAAAACTCCACAAGGAATATATTTAGTATAAGTGTTTGAGAAAAGACAATAAAGAATAATGAAAAAAAAAATAAATATATTATTAAGAAACTTTGAAAATATATGTCATATTATTTGCAGTTCCTCTTGTTTAAAGCTCAAAACATCAGTTGTATGCACACAACTAAATTTCGATTAAATGCTTTGGTGGTACATTGTTGCATGAAAATCTAATGAATGTAAGTAAATGCAAACTAAGCATATATAAGCCTCATATGGCTGGGAATGCAATCATTTTCCTCATATTATGTTAACACTAAGATTATTGCCTTTTAAGTTCCTTATTTGATCTTCCTTTTCCTTTTATTTTTTTAGCTAATTGTTGAATAGAGTTTTCAGAAACTATGTATATTAGCCAAGCATTTCGAACTTCAACAGAGCGTATTGACACCTCAACCAATATCTTAGGCAAAAGCTAAACTAAGACACATTATAAAGCTTTTTCTTCGCAATAAAAAATTTCGCTACATGGAAACACTATCTAATCGATTGATTTCTTTGTCCTACCGGGATCCTCCTGAAGCTGTAGAGGGAACAATTTTACATGGAACAAACTCAAAATTTTTCCAGTCGCTTATTTTCTTTGTTTTTTTCTTTCTGCTTTTATTTTTTTTTTGATCTTGGATTAGTTAGTACTCAAAGCATGTTCTATACATTGTGACGAAACTAATAAAGTAAGTTATGAGGAGGAGGACAGAGGGAGTAGTGTTTGTGAATATTTGACTTGAAACTTCCAACGTTTTACGAGTATGTGACAGAAAAGCAGTCCACAGACGAACCATACGGATGAAAAACGAGATCTCTCTATAATGCGTTGTGCGATTCACTGGGCAATCGAACACAAGTGGATAAGGTCTAGACGACGTGTAATACGTCAAAATACTCATATGTGGGTTTCGGGATATCCTGCTGTTACCGATAATCTTCTTCGCATCCATGCACACGAACGAATAAACCCAAACCAGAGTTTGTCGGTCGCATATAGGAGATATCAATAATAAGGAGATCGGATGGAGTAAGGTATATATTACAGTTTTCTAGAAACCAACGGTCTTGTATGCTTTTTCTTTAGACTTGAAAAATGTGTCCATTCCAGCATTCATCACACAAAATGTTCATTCACAAAAAATTATGAGCATCTATGGCATTCATGGCTACAGATGAAGCAGAATTTACGGTCATGTATCTTATATTAGTAAACAACAAGATGTCCTGTGAGCGTTCAAATCGACTTTATTTTTATTTCAGAGCTTGTAAATAGATCTCTATACAGCATTTCATTCATACCTCTGGAAGTCTAGGTCTATAGCTGAATTAGTATAAATGGCAAATGGTGTTGCCATCTGCCAAAGGGCAAGTGACGTTAGAAGTTTAACATAGAAGGTTGGCAAAAAATAGTAAATAGAGCTGAATAAAGCATTAAGTATTGGGTAATATTGAACTCATTTGATAAAAGTCCATCTGTAATATATCGTGTCTCGTAATTTCCATTATGCAAGTGTTATTATCTGAGTTCATTAACGTGATGAGGTATTTTACCTCATGAGGTAAATACCTCACCCCGTGCTCTAAAAGCTAATCAGCTCAACCAATAAGACTTGCACAGTGGAAATTGTGAGAATAGTGCGATATCTAAAGAAACTTGCTACAAACCGACAGAAAACATCATCGACACCAAAAGCAGAGCAATTGTCTACAATTATAGTCTATTATTAATTGACTCACAATATCGCACGCTAACATTTATAAACATTTTAAGTGACAAACATGAAATTGATGGTATCCCATTATGTTTGCAGTTGTAATATTAGTACTAGTGACAGATGAACTGGCAAGTGATTTGATTTGAGAAATGGTTTAAGCATACACCATAAATATAGCGTTGCAATTAGAAGGATCAAATGCCTTGATTGTGATACTTGGCTGGCGTGGATTGTGCTAAATGGTACTTTTATTAAGCCCTTTCTAGATCTAAATTTAAAGAAATTAAAACTTATGTAATACGAGTATATCATCGAAATTTTATATCCACCTATAAATATTAAGCTCTTCCTAGCTTAAAATTTAAAGAAATTAAAACTCATATAATATGTTATCTAAATTTTATACTCACCTTAAAGACCTAACAATGCCATTATGTGTGAAATATATCACTAAGCAAATATTGCCGTGATTTGTCTAGCCCATTGAAATTTTCAGATTTTCGAAGATCTGGGACAAAAATCGGGCTGAGCTAAAGCGATTGCAGAGGTTATGTTGACTCTGAGAGCTTTCATTTGTGCATGAGAGCATTTCGGACAACCCCAATAAAAAATTTACTCGCAGAGGCGGGAGTTGAAGAACTGCGCATACACGCAAATATATCGAAGTTCCGTTTACTACATAAAGTTTTATTCGCCAAAGGAACTATCCTTCAAAAGCATGTAATAAAACTTGATAAGAGGAAGACAGAACAAAAATTTCCATCCACACTCTCTCACCTGCATAAAATGACGAAAAAGTTTGACTTTAGTAAATGTATTAAAACAAGAGAGAATTTTGCGCCCTGGCTTTTAAATCCTAAAACCTTCATAAATAATCTAGCTATCCACAACAAATCCACCACTGCCCCCGAAGTCTATCGACAACTCTTCATTGAAATTTGTACAACAATGAAGGCAAAAGACTGGCACTTCCTGTTCACAGATGGCTCAAAAACAACACATCACGTTGGATTTGCGATTGTTGGTAAAAATAGCTCCACTGAAAGTATTGGTATTTTACCCTCTCGCTCTTCGATTTTTGAAGCAGAAGCAATTGCTGTCTATGAGACGCTAAATCGCCATAGAAACGAAAATAAGAAAATCATAGTTTGTACGGATAGTTATTCGGTTTTTGATGCAGTCAAAAATTTAAAAAATAAAAATGAAATAATATCATCTATTCGGCAATTACTTATCCAAATGAGCGGTAGGGCAAAAATATTTTGGATCCCTAGCCACACAGGAATAACTGGAAATGAAGCGGCAGATTCTTTAGCCAAGCAAACAAATTTGCACCCAACATTTACATTCATGCCACATTCGAAGAATTTTGTGATACGAACGGCTTTAAATCACCTTAGTAACTCTCTTTTAAGATCATGGAAAAAATACGATCATCTATATAAAAGAATCAACCCCGATAAAGTTCCACTGAAACTACCTACCACAACCAGTTTTTTCAACAATAAAGCCTATACTCGTCTGCGCCTTACACACACAAAACTCACTCACCAGCATCTTCTTTCTCAACCCATATGCCCCTTCTGCAACAAGTCAGCCTTAAGTATTATACACCTCTTGAAAACGTGCGCTTCCTTAAGCTCCATTCGCCTCAGACTGTGTGGTACTGGTGACATCACTAACCTCCTACAAACCCCATCAGAACATAATGTAAATATCACCAATGCTTTTCTAAATTGCTTTAATATTCAACACAAAATTTAAAATCTGCAGGTTAGATTCAGTCTAATATTTTTTTTCTTTTTGTATTTAAAAAAAGTTGTAATAATATCTAAAGAAATAAATAAATAATAATAATATTTTTTTTATCACAACATGTACTTTAAAAGTACTACATATGGTATCAGCTATGTCTTATGTAGCACATTACTATTAAAACTTAATATTTTTTTAAACTATGCATTTAATTTAAACAAGTTGTTAATCACTTCTGAAATATATAACTTTCATAATTACATATCTTTGTCAAACGAACAAAATCCACATCAAACGCAGAAAAGTAGAGTAACAAACATACGCCTTTGCTAACAATAATTAGCCTTTAGATCCTGAATCAGCTGAATTTTATACTGAGTTCTTAAAATTGCTAAATTGACCGAAGAGGATTCTCCATCATTTGCTCTTCAACGCTTTCTGAACGATGTTTTCTGAAGTCCTTTCGTATCGTTGTCGTATAGGTGTTAATTTATTTTTTAATTAGCTTTTAGCTTGTTTTCTCTCAGTGTTAAATTTGGGCTCTTACATCATAAACATTTACGCCGATCATTCAATAAAAAGCTTGATTCACTGACATATTTTATTTCCAACACGTGGACACTTCTATTCCTACACTAAATTATTATTTTCTATTTGAATGTCTGCTTAAAAATAATAAATTAAATAATTGCTCTTAAAAAATATAAAAACTTGTTGTAAGCTTAAAAAAAAGTATATTGTTTTCAAAGCGACAAAAGTAAACAAAATGTAAAAAACATTTCGCTAAACGCAAAGCAAAGTCGCATTTACCGGTAAAAACAATTCAGCAGATAAAACAATAAAATTAAACTTGTCCTGTAATTTGAGTAAACTTTCCTCTGTTTTTTTTTTGTTTTTTTATTATTATTATTTTTTTTTTGAAGTTGAATAAAATTGTGAAATGTTTTAACAACCCCGAAAATAAAGTTAGACGGTTTGTGTTTCATATCTTCGCCATTTTTCGGCGGACACTTACACCATTGCAAACTTACACACCGTTTTGGATACAATAATTTCAAAGTTTTTTTGAAATTATATAATTTTGATAAAGCAAGTATTTTCCTTAGCCCACAAATGATTTTTTCTCTCTCGAAATGTTTGAGATATTAAACAAATACCGTATGTTGTGAAGAAATGGTGTATTTTTCTGCTAAATATAATTTAAAGCTGGAAAGTTTTGATGCCACAAATAACAATGATGCACAAAAATGTACTAGAGGGGAAAAATAACAACAAAATTACAAGTAAAGAAACAGATTTTCACTGTAAGAGTGTTTGTGTGGCTGTTGAAAGGGAAATGAAATTTAAGCGTTTCCTTTACGAAGTTCCTCTTTTCTATGGCAGATTAAATTATTTTGCATTATGAAAAAAGTTAAATGCAAATATGTCTTTTTATGTTCATTTTAGTTTTTAGTGAAATATTTCATGTTTTAACAATTTGAGTTTCTGGACAATGAAAAGTTCATTCAGTTTAGTACTATCGAGCATAATAAAACAGAAATAGGCCAGATGAGCCAAACCTTATTCATTTTGGAGTTTAAGAAAACTTTTCCAAAAGAAACAACACTTCTTACTCGTGAAAGGCCAAATTTTTAATTTTTTACAGATTATACAGATTATTTATATTCTATTAGTGTAAACATTTGTTTTAGCAAAGTGTTTTTGAATAATATTTTTTAAAAGTAATTTAGAGTTTATTGCCTTGGTCTAGTGTAATGAATGACTAACAAAAAGTCTAACGAAAATAAAAGGAAAAAAGGAATTCAAACCGTTGTTTGGTTCTTAGAAAAAGAATAAAGTGTTTTGAAAAGAAATAATTTTTAACTTTAAATATTTTTGAAGAGAGTATAATGTCTCATGCAATAATTTTATTGTTAGATGAGCTGTATTTCATGTGGAACCATCTACGTTGAAACCACATATTGACTACACCAATATTATACAATTTCGGCAGAAACAACTGTGTTCTCTTGACCCACTATCGAGCTCTAGCATTCATCGCTTTCACGCGAAAAATCTCGCCAAGTTTTCAATACATGGTCTGATCAAAAAATAACCGTTGTTTCAAAATTTCGTGAGATACGTATGTTCGATTTTCGCATTTTTTTCTGTGATTTTGGTGCACTTATATATGTTGGCATTATCAGCCATTTAGGATTGTCAGTTTTTTTTAATAGATAAAGAGGTTAGTCGTGTTTTGGTTTGCTCTCCGAGCATGGTCATTGCTCAGGAGTTGTTTAACATCGTTAACGATCAGACCCAGATTTCCTCAAAGAGGTCAGAACTGGTGATGAATCATGGCTATGACAATGAAACCCAATCATCTCAAAGCGTCCAGCAGAGCCAAGCCCGAAAAAAGCACGTCAAGTTCTGCCATATGTAAAGATTTTGCTTACTATTTTCTTAGACTGCAATGGCTTGGTGCATCATGAATTCTTGCCACAACGTCGTACGGTCAATAAGAAATATTACCTTGAAGTTATGTGACGTTTGCGCGAAGCAATTCGTCAGAAACACACAGAATTGTGGAAAAAACAATTATAGATTTTGCAACCATGATAACATACCAGCTCACACATCAATGCTTGTACGTGAGTTTTTGGCCAAAAACAAAACCACCGTATTCACCGGACTATGCCCCCGCTGACTTTTTCCTCTTCCCTATACTGAAGATACCGATGAAAGGAAAACGTTTTGCTACGAATGAAGAGATAAAAGAATTATCGAAGCAGGAGCTGCTGGCGATACCAAAAAGCTCGTTTCAGAAGTGTTTCGAAGATTGGAAAAAACGCTGGCATAAGTGTAGATGAGAAACCACTAAACAGAGAATTGATTTTACTGGAAGCACAAAATTTAATAACTTACCTATAAACGTAAAGCAAATTGAGAGAATCTCTTTGTTTAAAATTGTATGTAAACAGGAATTATTTCATAGATTTGAAACACTCTGGTAGTATATTGTATTCAAAGCCTATTGTATATATTGTATATATATATATATATATATATATATATATATATATATATATATATATATATATATATATATATATATATATATATATATATATATATATATATATATATATATACAATATATATATATATACAATATATACAATAGGCTTTTAATACAATATACTACCAGAGTGTTGCAAATCTATGAAATAATTCCTGTTTACATACAATTTAAAACAAAGAGATTCTCTCAATTTGCTTTACGTTTATAGGTAAGTTATTAAATTTTGTGCTTCCAGTAAAATCAATTCTCTGTTTAGTGGTTTCTCATCTACACTTATGCCAGCGTTTTTTCCAATCTTCGAAACACTTCTGAAACGAGCTATATATTCTGTTATGTATATATTCTGTAATATTTTACTTTCGTTTATTTATTTTAAGTTTTTTTTTCTTTTTTATTTGAGTACTTTTTAATAACTAAATTAGTTAATAGTTGAATTTGTAGTATATTATTTATAATGCGAACTTGTCCCAATAATGCCTTAAAGGCGCTGGGATCTAGAATAAAGTGTAGATATTGAAGTACGTATTTGTTTTTATAAAAAAAATAAAAAAAAGTGTATTTTATCTGAGGGGGGTTACTCTAAAGCCTACAAGATAGATATTGATGATAGTTTTTCAAAAAATTGAAAATAATGGTTATTTTTTTTATCAGTTCTCGTATATTTTATATATAGTTCTATCAAATAACAGCCTGTTTTTACTAAAAAATTGTTTATAGTTTTGTTTTAGGCTATCTTCCACTTTACTGCACAAATGACGATAAGTTCGCGTCTTGCATTGATTTTGGGATACCCTTTACTTTAATATTCTTTGAACTTTTAGGCCGGTAGCTGGACAATATTTTGGTGTCCATAATCACAGTTTGCATATTTCGTTTAGTGTTCTCTTTCAATGTTAAATATTTTTGGTATCCTGTAAACCGTCCCTTTTATCTGCCACCGACTTCAACAACATTGAAACATGTTTATTTTCTTTCCTTTGCATTCCTCTTAGCCATGAACATTTTATGGTTGGTGTTTCCCTTTTTAAAGGAAATGCATAATATTTGTAAGAAATGAGATTTTCCCTTCTTCCTAATGCAAAACCATATTCTTGTTCTTGGGTGCAAAGTTATAATTCAAAGCGTGTATTCAAATTGCTTTTAAGTAGGCAACAATTGAATTGGCACTCTAACGAACTTGTGAAGAAAAGAGGAGAAAAAATATTCCATAATAATTTTATGCATCTAACTAAATTGCGAATCTTTTTAAAGAAATGCGAAAAAAAAATTAAATAAAATAAAATTATAAAGACCTTAAAAACTAAAATTTGTACTGAAAATAATATATAAATTTATAAGCCAGAAATCTTGTAAGTAGTTTGGTAGCAAGAATTAGTGAATTTGCAACTACTACATACATACACACATACATACAATTTTGTTTAACACACATAGTTTTAGGTCAACGAATTTGTAAGTATTAGAAAATTAGCTTTAACTGCCATCACGAGTTAAAGAAAAATAAAAATTATATATAAAATATTTTGCATTTTCGTACTTGACAACTTTCCTTTTTTTTTTTTTGCACAAAACTTGCAAATGTAATTATGCGAACATACTTAGAAAAATATGCAAAATTTATGGCATAAATTTGTTAAATACAAAAACTTTCTGTTACAGTTCTTAGTTTTATTATCAAAGTGAATTTCCATGAATTTCCCTTTTAATAACTATTTCTCTTGTTTTCTCTTTTACTTTCAGGTAAGTGCCGTCGTTGGCTTGAAAAAAAAAACGTATTAAACGATTATAATATTTAATATTAAAGGAGGAAAAGTAAGTGTGAATAAATTTTTTTTGTTTTAAAAGTTGAACAGAATCAAGTTTATAATTGAAAAGTAAAATGTACCAAAACAGAAAGCAAAAAAGAAAGTAATGCAAAGGTAAAATATCAAGAGTGCTCATGAAAACCTTTTCCAACCTGCCAGTGATTTATATATAATGATTGCCTTTCCATTTGTAGTTAAGTATTTTGAACATCAGTTTAATCAGAAAAATTTTAAAAACAGATAGATTGAAGCCTTATTTAAATAAAAAATAAACTCTTATAATTCAGAAAATACTTCGTACTTATTACATATATATTACTTAAAGGTGTGGAAGCTTCTTTATTCAGAACTGTGGCTGAAAATTATCCAAGGCAGCTTTAACAGGTAGTGGTAAGATAATAATAAATATAATGCCAAAAAACATCACATGTATTTGGTTGGTAAAAGTTGTCAAAATTTTGTTTTTTGTGTGGTTGAAGAAGCAAGGAAATCGTATATGTTTTTTCAGAATTAACATGGGCTTAAAGGTATCTGGCCCAACAAAGAAAACACTGTTTATTTGGTTCAAAGTTAGCTGTATTGACCAACGTAATCTCCATCAAGAGCAATGCAATCATTGCAGCGGCGCTCTAACATTTCAATAACACTTTTGTAGTACGATTTATCCTTTGTGATAACCTCTTCATTCGTGCGAAATTTCTTACCGGCGAGCATTTCTTTTAGGTCTGCAAACAGCCATCAGTTACTGGGAGCCAAGTCTGGCGAATACGAAGTTCAATTCATGTAGTTTTGCCGTTGTTTTGATTGACTTGTGACGCGTCGCGTTGTCTAGATGAAACAACATTTTTTTATTTGCCATACGCTGTCGTTTCTTTGCAATTTTGGCCTTCAAACGCTTCAACAATGCTATATAATTTATAGGTGTTTTTGAAAAAAAAAAAAAAAACATATCGTTAAACGCTATCCAACAAATACATAATTACAGAGAAACAGCGAATTATGAAATAAAGAAGCTAATAGGATCAATGAAAAATCGTTTGCAGTGTGTGGTAGATGCTAAAGGTTTCAATAACAATAAAGCATTCAAGTGCCTCGGTTTTTTGAAACGGTGCAAGATGTACTTCACTTCATCCGATCTCCTTACTATTTATACCGCCTATATCCGACCGAAAATGGAATACAACTCTCATGTTTGGGCCGGTGCCTCAAAGTCTATTTTGGGGCTACTCGACCGTGTGCAGAAGAGGGCGAAGAAGCTCATCGGTGACAGTAAGGTATCCAACTCTATTGACTCATTGGATCATCGACGCAGTGTGGGGTGCGTTACTCTGTTCTATCGTTACTACAATGGATTTTGCTCTGACGAGATTAGGGATCTTGTTCCCGAAACTCGCTCATTTTTACGTAGCACGCGTTCATCGTCCAGAGCTCATCCATTTGTGGTCGATTGCCCGGGGAATCGTACTACGCATTACAGAGAGAATTCGTTTTTCAGCCGTACGCTTCTTCTTTGGAATAAGTTGCCTGCAGACGTGTTTCCTGTTTGTTATAACGTTGGAAAGTTCAAGTCAAATGTTCACAAACACTACTCCCTCTTTGTCCCTCCTCACAACCTATTTTCCTAGTTCTGGTACAATGCACTACATATGTAGGGGTCATCCCCTGAGTACTGGTCCAATTAAAAAAAAAAAAAAACAAAAAACAAATATTAAATGTTTCCTAACAAAATCCAAAACTCGTCGACTGAAACCAAAACTTCAAGGAAATTTTTGTGGAAAGAGTTTACCGACAGTGTGAAATGATGTATAATTTTTAAATAAAATGTTTGGTTTTTGTACTTTTGTGCATCGGTTTTTAGTTCATGTTTTTCCTTTATTAAATTTTCTTAAGAAGGATTTTGTACAATACTAATTTGCTGTGATTGATTGATTGATTGAATACAAAAAGAGAAATAATCAAATCTTTAGCTGGGGAGTTGTTTCGTAGTCAGCACCCATTTCCGGATTTAAGCTCGGGTCGGAACGGTTGCCTTAACCACTCGGCCACAGACCCACTGAATTATTCACTGTCTATATTCATCTCATATTGAAGCGCCCGCATTGTTGTACAATTTTTTTTTTTTTTTTTTTTTTGTATTTATTTTTTGTTTTAAACATATTTAATATATTTGTTTGACACAACCTCTTTAAATACATACAGGAGAAAAATCACAAGAAAAAATCTATCCCATGAAGATTGAAAATTATGGGCATTTAGGAAAAACCTAGATATTTGATCAAACTGTAACCATTTTTCCGTTATTACGGTTATTTTTTATTCTTCTTCATTTAAACTTTGGAACTGTAACCCTAGAAATTTGGGCAACTGTAACCATTTTTCCGTTATTACAATTATTTTTGTAATAAATGCACCGTAACGCTAAACAACATTTCTAGAACAACAGTCAAAAAATGCCAAGTTTTCTAGAACTAAAACTATTTGTTAAAATATGAATTCAAAATTTTACGACTTTGAATAGCTTTCCCTTATAAAAAATGTGTTAAAGTGTCTTAGCAAGTCCCGTTAAAAGTTCACTCATATACTGAAAATTGTAAAATGATACAATAGTTGTTAGTTTCATAGTAAAGAACAACTAAAAAAATAAAAACATCAAGTAATCCGATTTTTGCTAACCCATATTACTCAATTTTAATGTTTGTTATTCGCACAAGCTCTTGATATGGTCTTAGTTTTACGGCAAAATGATGAAAGGGATGAATAGTTTGATAGTGCACCTGTGTTCCATGAGAGAATGGGACAGCTAGTGAAGCCAACAAAAGTAAGTGCAATTAATAAAATAAAGGAAAATCTTGATCTAGTTTAGTTTGGGTTTATTGGAATAAAAGTTGGATAGGAGAATAACGTTTTTTATGACAATAAATATTTAATTTGTTTACCATCAGCCTCAATAGATATCATGCTTCTTCTTAGAAAAGATCTACTTAGTAGCGGGGCATATTCTCGAGAGGTGATTTCCTCAGTAGCTTGAGAAACTCGTTCACGCAGTTTTTATTACGATTACAATTAATCTTGTCACTCTGTTTTTGCTTGACGTTGAGTTGTGGGACACCCTGTATATGTATTAAAAGACATTTCTAGTTGAAGCGATTATACTCGCAGCATCAAAAATTAGCTGCACTAATGAGTGGTATACCTTAATGTACACCTACATATATTATATTTACCAAGCAATTTTGGAAGGATATTAATTTTTGACTTTAATGCAATTGTGCAATAGAAACCAAATGAAATATTAAAAATTAAATTTCCAAAAAAATTTGTAAATAAATATTAAAAGAACAGTAGACAATTTTCCTGAAGAAATTTTCGGGAAAAAATATATAAAAGCCAAAGAAGGTAGATTTCAAGTCAGTTAAAATTAAAAACAAGCAAAAAATTAGGACCAAGAAAACTTATGAAAGTATAGAAAGAAACAAACTTGAAAACCTGAAAGTCATAACATATTGATATTTCTATTGTTGGAGTTCATACTCGTATACACACACTTATGCCGCAATATTGTTATCTACAGTTCATGAATAAAGCAAACATTTTTATGCATTTTCTTGTCAGTTTTTCTAACAAATATTATAGTTGGTAAACTAGACAACACAAAATGAAACTAAATAAGGATAATATACATTCTTATATTTATTATATTATATAGGGGTCATCGCCTTTATTCCTTAAGTAGTGTCTTACTTTTATTTTATTCATATAAGTGCTTTTGCAAAAATTAAACAAGAAAAAGTTCCTTTTAAAATAAAATGCCAATATTGGTTATTTTTAAGCCATCAACAACAACAATTCCATGTGGATGTTTTCCATTCATTGTATCACCAATTAATATAAGCGCACATACTCGTATTGATCGCACTCACACATACATTAATGTCAGAGAAAATAGTTTATATTAATTTATTTATGTAAAAAGAAAGAAGCAAGCATGTTTTATAGAATGTATAAATCCCAGCAAAAAGTTGGTGAAGTCTAGCACTTGCCCAACAACATTCTTTTCTATATCATAGTATCTACACCTGCATTACTTAGAAGTAGTGAAGTAATAACTTGATTATTATCTGCTGTATATGAGCATGTACGTACATAAGTAGTTGCTCTTCCCAAATGTACATTTGGATATTTATAATATAAATTGAAGAAAGTAATGAATGGGCTATAACTATAGTCTAACACTAAAGTCGGTTCTTTTTGAAAACAATTCAAATTTTAGCATCTGCTGCTACTTTTTTTCTAAGTTAAACTGGCTCTAAATGAGTGAAAAGTCAAATTCATTAAGATTCTAGTATAAGATATAAACGAGTGGCATCTCTGATCAGCTGAAAGGCAAAATAAAATAAAAAATAAAAAGGAAAACAAACGGTGAAAAAATTTGAATAAAAATTAAAAAAGAAAGAAGTTATTAAAAACTATTATAAATAAGTTACAATTAAAAAATTGTTCTGTGTGTGTGACGTCAAGGTAATGAGAACAGAAATGTGCTTTGTATTATAAACCTTCATAATAGCGTCAGACAATCACAAGTGACTGGTATCGACGATATGGCTTCGTTTAAAGCGTTCAACGAATAACGATGAGAATATTCGACTAGATATCAGTTCATAGCCTAGTATCATCACAATGCTCGAATACAAGTTGCGATATCGGTCACAACCTATTTGGAAAGTTTTAGCTTACCTACCCTATAGCTCAGATCTTACCTCTTCTCTTACTATATGTTTTGATCGATGTTGAACGCCCTAATTGAAATGTGCTTTACTTGAGAACATGCTATCCGAAATTGGCTTGATTCATTCTTTACCTCAAAACTGTTCTTTTGGCAATAAGTCCGAAAACAAATAGTGGCTAAGACTGAACACTTTTTTCAATAACATATCAACTCATTTAGTTATTTTAATAAATGTGTTTTTCAAGCAATCAATCAATCTTTGCTTTTATACATCTATTCCTCCGAGAAACAGTTTTTGCCTCAGCGTAGAACAAACGGGGGCGCTGTGTTTTCTGAGGCAGGAAGGGGAATTAGTTTCCCTGAAAATATTGTAGAACGCCGGTTTTCGTTAGCTAACAATCCCCGAGTTGCTGATGTCTTGCGACATATACTGCAAGAAACCAGGGGTGATAGTTGGACGGGTGAGTTTGTTAAGGGCTGATGTTCTAAATGGACTTCGTCCTGCCAACTCATTGGGTTTTGTCTTCCACTAACTGCTGGGATATTGTATACAGGAAGCATTAGAAGGCCCGAACTCTTAAGCAAGATGTTTGCCTATAGGGTTACCTAGCGCAATGGGTACTGGTGAATTATCAATATATCACCCCATGCAGGCAGGTGCTGATGTAAAGCAATTACAAAATCTTCTATATATGCAATTATTTTGGTAATCGAATCGTTTATTTTTCTGCCATTGTAACCTATAGGTTATGACTACCTGGTGCAAAAAAAAAATGGTCACATTACATATACTTGAATGGCAATACTAAAAACAAATTACATGCTTAACTTTATGACGATAAAAATTAAATTTTATGGAGAAAGGATTTAAGGCCGGGGCTCATAGAATCCGTTGTACGTCGTACGTTGCCTTTTTCAACTGACACCTAAGTTAAAATACATGTAGTCTTATGAGCTTTGTCACATTCCTTACTTCTCCGTCAACGCAGTATTAAGTATTAAAGTTGAGCAACTTTTAACTGTTAATATACGTTGAGAACTTTGACAACTATTTGGTAATATTTTTTGTATATTTTGACTTAGTTTTTCGTTCAAAAATTAAATAAATTAAAAACAAATTGTGTTAGATTTTCTGTGCTGTGTCTGAAAAATAAATCAAAAGGTTTTAATCAAATTAGAGCAAAATGCAGTTGATTTCCGTTAACAAAGTAGTGATTGTGCCATCTTCATACTTCGTATACGTTAATATCAGTTGAAAAAGGAGACGTATAACGTATGACTGATTCTATGTGCCCCGGCCTTTATTGTTGTGAACGCACGTTTTCTAAAAAAATATTTTTTTATACAATTTTAGAGTGCATGTGGTATTTTTAGGCAACTTCATTCCTCTTTTACTCTCATAAGAAAAGTGCTTTTTAGAAATGCATAATTACAGAAAAAGTATTTTTGCAAGAAACAAATTTGTAAAAATGCAGCTACAAATGTAACATCTATATGTCGTGCTTGCTCATGGCAAGCATGCCCACTATTCATCTCTCTCATCATTTTGCTGTAAAATTAAAAACCTCCCAAGAGCTTGTGCGAATAAAAAAACACTTGAAATTATTAAATGGGTCAGCAAAAATCGGGTTACGTTATTTTTATTTTTCCACGTTTTTTTTAGTGAGAAAATAATAATTGAGTTTTATTCATTATATTAGCCCCTAGCATTGATACTAATCAAAAAAATTTTAAACAGCTTGTTTTCTATTTATATGTCGACACTTCATAGGAGCTACCCTAATCATCAGTATACTTTGGAATTTTTTGCATATTTGAGAATACCTTTCAAAAAAATCGCAAAGTCTACTGACGATTAGGGTAGCCCCTATGAAATTTCAACATATAGACAGCTGGGAAACATAGAAGACAAGCTGTTTATAATATTTTGTAAGAAAATAACAATTATTGTATTATTTTACAATCCTGATTAAATGGTGAACTTTTAATGGCACTTGGCAAGGCATTTTAGTACATTTTTTTAAATGAAAGCCTTTCAAATTCGACAAATTTTAAATTCATAGTATTAATTTTAGAAAACTTGGGGCAAAAACTTCTTATAGTTTGGCCGGATTTTTTAGGTTTTTCTTAAATACCCATAATTTTTATACTGTATGGGATAGCTTTTTTCTAATTTCTCTCTTAATAATTACAATCAATCCTGTCACTCCGTTTCGGCTTGACGTTGAGTCCTGGAATACTCTGTATGAACAGTATTAGTCAAGGGCTTATAAGCAATTACCTTTTCTAATAGCTTTGTTGTACATTTTTAATTAGTTATTGGTAAGCATGAGTGATAAGTGCTTGCCCCGATAACAACGTCACGTTAAAATAATTACGTAAAACGCCGAAGAGGGTAGTAAAAAACGTGTTTATAAACATTGTAACTCAATACATTACAAGAGAAATTTTTGCTGGGATGTTTGTTTTTGTGGGTGTTCACATATAAATTTACAGCCTGGGACAATAAAAGACAAACATTGTTAACTGTTTAAAAAGTGCTTTTAGGTGAGAATAGTACCTTAAGCGAAATCTTTTAATAGGTTCGAAAGGATACATTCCTTAACTGCTTTTAAATGTTTGAAGGGAAATAAAATAACCTTATAAACCGATGCAAAATTTAATTATCAAGTAATATATAATAGTGAAAGGCCATTGTAAGCGGCATGCGGCAGCGGGCGGCAACAATGTGACCCGTTTACAAAAAATTATATTTTTTATAAAATTACATAAATATCAAAATATTGAATTTAATTTAATTTGACAATGCCGTTAAAGGTGGCCGAGCGGCAATGTTGAGATCAGTTTAACTTTTTGTTTTGCTTCTTCAATTTTTCAAACCAAAAAGTAAAGGAAAAAAATTTAAAAAATAGAAGACAGAAAATAATTTTCGGTTTTGAAATTTTAACAATTGAATTTGTTTATTTATTTTGGCTTAAAAATATCAAAATGTTTTTTTGTTTAATCTTCGAAGCACAAATTTTTCTTCAATTTGCCGGGTTCATTTGCCTATAACAAATAAACTCAAGCGGCAAATAGAACGTTTGGTTGCCGCAAGCCGCTTACATTGGCCTTTTACTATAATACGAGTATGTATATCTTTGGATGACAGATCAAATAACGAAAAGCTGCATATAAAATTTATGTAAACATATATGGGCGTATTCATAAAAAAAAAAATGTGTTTGAAATTATTTTAGCAAAATTTTTGCATTAAAACACATTTCAAATTCATTAAAATTTTTATATAAAATTTATGAAATAAAATAAACTAGCAAGATAAGAAATTAAAAAAAAACATTTTAATTAAGAAATAATGTACAAACAAAAATTTCTGGAAATCCTCTTCATCAAAGTTACTAATTTTGATCAAATAGATCATTTTACTAAAATAAATTAAGAAACTATAATATTGAAAATATGTTACATAAGTTATATACAAATAAACTAGCAAGATAAGAAATTAAAAAAAAAGGATTTTGATTAAGAAATAATATACAAACAAAAATTTCTGGAAATCCTCTTCATCAAAGATACTAATTTTGAAAAATAGATAATTTTACTAAAATAAATTAAGAAACTATAATATTGAAAATATGTTACATAAGTTTGTTGCAAACTATAACAAAAATGTCCAAGAGATAATTTCCAAAATTTTTTGTATGATGTATCCAATAATTTATTTAAAAAAACTATAATTAAACAAAAAAGGAATTTTCAATTCATGAATCTTAGATATTGTCAAAATTATATACTTAATTATTTTTAATCTGATTTTTTTTGTAATCCAACAATTTTATGTAAAACCAAATGCACGAAAAAGGAATTTTTTAAAATATGCACACTAGAGAAAGAGCAAAAAGTATAAAAATTACGAATATTATGAATTATGTACGCTGATTTTTTCAGGATCCAAAAATTAATAAAAATAAAATGAAAACAGAATCTTAGTACAGAGTTACCCATTTACAGATTTCAGAGCTACAGAACTGCCGGCAACCCTGTGTGATGTTAAACATCTACCACATGAAGTGTTATGTATGCAGAGTGTTCCAGAACTCAATGTCAAGCCAAAAAAATAACCATCATAAGAAAAATCTGAAAAAAAGATTTTACTCAGTTCAAACATTTTTCTCGTGCGAATATTTGTATTTATATTTTTTATTCTTATTCTTTTTTTTTTTATTATCTAAAACATTATTTAGTTTTTCTCATGATGGTTATAAGCAATCTTGCCGCCCTGTTTTGGCTACAAGTTGAGTTCTGGGACACAATGTATAGTGCAAAACGTTTCAGTACCTTATGTGACCCACACTACTGAAGCAGGCGGTAAAAAAAGTTAAGACCAATTGCAAGTATGGTGGTTAGAACGTTTTCACATTTCAAACATTGAGGAGTGATTATAATCGATCTACTGAGCAAGCAATCCCCAACATTAGAAATAAGTCTAAAAGAACATACGTTATCACACTGATGAAAATGTGGTTCTTGTCAATGATGTGTATCTGAAAATTATGGGCTATGAGAGAAAAAAACATTCCATAAAGACTATGTGTTTTGACGCTATTAGATCTCTTTTTGTGAAACATCGAACTAAGTCTCTTCAAATCATCATCATTACATCAAAATTTCTAATTTAACTTGAAATTTTGAGGGAAGGATTCTTTATGTTAAAAATATATTTTAAAATATTTTTAACACAGAAAAAATAATATCCATAAAATTTTTGTGGGAAAAAATTATTTGTTTGTATGCATATACATAAGTACAGGGTGGCGCAAATAAATCTTCCCATGTTTTTTGGCTGTAATTTAAAAAAAATAAAAAAATAAAATAAAAACTTTGATTCTTCTTGTGGATTATTTTTATTGGGTCTTTTTTTACATCAAGTCGAGAATATGATGTCATGCAAATTGCCGCCGCCACAGTTGATTGTCATTTGAGCCCTTTTTATAGCATTTTGCATCACATTGGCCAAAACTTCCGGCGATAGATCCTCACACTCTTGACGGATATTGACTTTAAGACCTGCAAGAGTCTGAGGCTCGTTGACATAAACCCGCGACTTCAAAAAGCCCCACAAAAAGAAGTCTGCAGCGGTCAAACCAGGCGATTTTGCTGGCCAGTGCAAATCGCCAAAACGGGAGATTAGGTGCCCGGGAAATGCACCCTTCAGCATATCGGTTGTGGCACGTGCAGTGTGTGCCGTAGCACCGTCCTGTTGGAACCACATGTTTTCCAATCCCAATTCATCAAGTTGCGGCAAAAAGAAGTCGTTGATCATTGCTCTGTAGCGCTCACCATTCACAGTAACCGAAGAAAGAAGGTCCGATTACTGCTCCAGCGAAAACACCACAACATACGTGACTTTGAGCGGGTGTAATGATTCTTCGTGGGTTACACGCGGCTGTTCAGTGCCCCAGAAACGTAAATTTTGCTTATCTACTACCCGCTAAGATGGAAATGGGCCTCATCGCTTCTTATTATTTTTGATGAAAAATCATCTTCCTCTTGGGGTCAAATAAATAGTCATCAATATTCCGCGTTCTGGAGCAGTGTAGCGTAACATTTTTTATTAACGTGTATTTCGCATGTGTTTACTACACAAAAGTCAAAACAAAACTGACGCTAGGGGCCAGTCGCAAAATTTATAGCATTATCTGATAGGAGGATTACTTTTGTGCCACCTTATATGTATGTATATATCAAAATATAACCTTAGATATTGTGTTTTGTTGATATTGTACTTTTATTGAGCTTTTCCTTAAACAATATATTAATCGAATCAGCGAATTTTGTTACTAAACTTGAAAAAATTACTTTGAAGGCACGAAATCCTTTAATATTAATATTCTTATTTAAGTATTTGTTGTAAAGTAGCGCCCACTGTATATTTGTTTGCACTGGCGTTGGTCTAATTAAAACTGCAAAAAAAGGAGAATTTTATACCACATAATAAATGACTCGAAATAACTCATTTATCTTCTATTAAATAAATGTAATTATTTTCTCACTGAAGGCAAAAAAAGAAAGAAACAGGAAAATATAAAAGCAATTATTTCATTGAAAAAAATTGGTTAAAAAAAATTTATTTTGCTAATACAAACAAACATGCGTACATGTATACAACATTAAATACAAATACAACTTTAAAAATATATGTATACATTCATATATATTTTTTTAATTTCTGTAAGTCACAAATATGAAAAAACAGCTCGAAAAACTCTTAGTTTTTTGCACGATTAAATTTAACCATTATTTAACAATGCAGTAAAGAGGAATTTAAGTCAAAAAAATCTTCATATACATATGTATGTACAAGGATTTATTAAATCTTGTTGAAAATGGAATTTATGTTCAGCAGAATATTTTTTTGATTTATTTATTTGCTGGATATTTATAAATTTGTTTAAATGAAGCATTTTTACAACAGCATAAAAATTAACTATTAAAATTGTTGCTTTAAGTGGGTAAAGACTAAAAAAGTTTTTAATTTTTTCAAACATATAAAATTGTAATGTTAATAATACAATTTTCAATTTAAATAGCAAAGAAACACAATCAAACATGGTCAGAATGGTAACAAAAAATGGCAACAGTGGGTGATCAATTTTCGAAGAAAATCATTTTCAGTGATGAGGCACATTTTCACTTCAGTGGATTTGTCAATAAGCAGAATTGCCGCATTTTGGCGAATGTGAGTCCAAAATTAGACCGGTCAGGCAGTTACTGTAAAAGGTTTCGCAATTGTGAGATGATAACTATATGGCGGCTTTGTCAATTGAGCGCACAAATCGTGTGATTTGACACTGTTGGGCTTCTTTGTTTGGGGTTATTTGAAAAAAAAAAGATGAACGTCGATAAGCCAGCAACAATTCAAAAGCTAAAGGATGAGATAATTCGACACATTAATGACATAGAACCTCAATTATGCCGCAGCATCATCGAAAAAGTGGAACGTCAGATGGGGATCACGGCGCCCATTTGGCTCCAAACATAATTGAACTATACCAGTATTATCATAATGACAACGGCGAAAAAAAGACAAAAAAAAAAAGAAACACGTGTACACACGTACACCTCCCCCCGGGGAACAGGCTTTGCCTTGGCGTATTCCTAACTTAGGCACTTTGTTTTTCGGGGAAAAGAGGGGAAGGGGTCCCTCATTTGGTGCGGCAAACAAAACTCTAGGAAGCCACATGACTTATGTTGTGTTGGCTTCCGAAACCCTTACCAGGGGTATAAATTGGCAGAATGGGGATCAGCATGGCCCCCGGGAAGTTCTGCTTGCGGTTCGACCCGGGCTAATCATGGTTGAGGTGCCTACCTTGGCTGTAACGTTCCGGCTGTGGTTTAAACCTAAATCGCAGGAAGGGAGTGTTAGTATCCTTGATAATTGTCTGGTGATGGCTTTTTTCGAGGACTAACAATCTCCCGAGGAGCTGTTGCCTATACAACAGATACGTGTACTGTAAGGAACCAGTGGTGACGGTTTGACGGGTGAATTGGTTTAAGGGCTGATGCTCTTAGTGGGTTTCGGCCTACCAACTCATTAAGCCTTGTCTTCCGTTGATTGCTGGGAAATTGCATACATGTGGGATTAGAAAGCCCGAACTCCTCAACAAGAAGTTGTTCATATGACCGCAGTCATATGACAAGAGTTGCTACCTGTGTGAGCCTGGTAAGCCACACAGGGGGCGGTGGTGAATCGTGAAAAATTCACTCCGCGGAATTGGTCCACCATCAGATTAGGCCGTCAAGGCAGGTACTGATGTAAATCATTTTCACAGTTATTATCATAATAAAAGAAATGAGATTAGTTCCTAAATCATTTTTTTTTTTATTAAATTTTATATTATTAATTTTTTGAGAATGAAACTGGCACAAAATCGCTTGTAGCTTTCGTGTATCCCAATAATTTTAACAAAAATGTTTTGTATTAAGCATCTTCTTTCCTTTATTTTTGTGTTTTGATTATAAAAGTCAGCCCAATTTTTGTTCACTTACAAAGTCGATAACCACAAATTTCTGGTTGACGGCTCGAAAAGCAGTTAACCATTACCTGTAGATACCATTGTCTTATTTGCGTTATTGCGTTATTATTATGGACTGCGGCGCCATAGGAGCTCAAATACTATTCGATTCCTATCTATAATCAATATATAAAGGTACGTGTGTGTCAGGGAAATCATCGAACCTTTTTTTATTAGTTTGAGCAGCTTATTTATGGTATTATTTTGATTATATAATAATGAATAAAAGTGTGCTACTGCTGTACATGGCATACTCACAGTGTCTACTTATCAAAAATACTTGCGCATAAATTAGCCTGAACTTTAGCAATGAACTATGTTAAGCTTACAGCTTATTTGTGTACAATAAAAATTCAGTAAAATACATTCAAGAGATAGCTGGGTCGCCTTAAATATATCAGCAGAACTGTTAATGTGAAGTTGAGTCTTGAGACACTTATAGTTATCCTTTTGATATATTGATATATACTGTTAGTGCCTATCCAAAAGCAGACCCAGCTGAAACTTTTTTTTAACAAAAACAAAAATTTTTTCTATTGACGAATCGCTTATTAGTGAAACAATAAAATATATTTTATTATTGTAGAGGTATTGGAAAAATAATTTTTCCTTTTGCCTTCATCCGTTGTGTTCAGTTAACGCAATTAAAGGGTCAGAATCTGGGAATCGTCAAATTATGATGCTAGCCGTTGACGATGATACCCTGGTAAAATTAGTTCTCAAATATAGTTGGTCGATGGCGATGATAGAACAATTTTTGTGAACTCACGAATAGTCTCAAATAGAAAAATTTTATTTGTTGACGTAACGTTTCATCGCCAAATTGGCAGTGCTGTTTAGACGATTTTTCAAATTAAGGTCAGCTTGTACTTGCTCAGAGGAAATTTGTACAATTTTAGAAACAAATTCGTATTTTGGTCCTAGTTGTTCGACTTTTTTAAAATATAATTGTTATTTATATGAGAGCTTGAGGTCACTAGTTATAAAATTATTAGTTTATAATATTTCGATATTTCGACACGCCTTTGAGGTGTCTTCTTCGGAAAAATTTTTAAATTTAAAAAAATATACTTTGAAGTACCAAACAACAAAACTTTATTCCATTATTGTTGGTATATAGGTGGTGTACTTTAGCACTTGTCTCTATGACCTTATCTGACCAGTTGCAGGTGAGAGCTTATCTACACAAGGTAACTGTTTTGTTTTATGTTTGTTCAGTACTAAAGAGATGACATACACATATGCAGTGCATTGTACTAAAAATAAAAAAAGTAATGAGGAGGAGGAAAGGAGGAGTAGGGTTTGTGTACCTTTGACTTGCACCTATCAATAACAAGAAGGAAAGCAAAAACAAATATCATAGTGCCTAATTAGGCACTTTGGTTTGAATTAAATTAGTTAAAACTGATCAGTGTCCAGGATATATTTAATACAGGTTTTTTTTCAATTTCATTCTTTGGATATGCGGAGCACCCACAATCAAGCGCCGAACAGTCGAAATACTAGCAGAAATTCCGGCTTTTGCCTTTATTTTTGGTATGGAATCAGGGGTGTTCGATGCTATTCTTAAAATTGCGCGCTTATCTGTTGCCGATAGGACACTTGCTGGTCTTCCTTTCATGTTTTTCCCATATGAATTTTTATTTTTGATGTAATTGAAGACAACACGAGCACTTCTTCCGATTTTCTCTCCAATTTCTCTGAATGATAACTTTTAGGTAAAATAGGCTTCAATTTTTCCTCTTTCTTCTCCAGTTAATGACTTTCCTCGTCCCATTTTAAAAGATTTATTATTTTATGAGATGCAATTTATCAAACTAATTAAAACTGAACACTCTGCGTAACACAATCGCTAAAGAATATCTAAATCCAGCTTCTGTTGTTATTCATATGAACTATTTTAAAAGCACATTTTTTTGCTATTTCAATACGAATGCGTACATAGCAAACGTAATGGGACTTTTTTATTCTTCTTTTGCACATTTTCTTAAGCCAGTGTGGTCAACTAATATAAAATGTAAGTACATACAAATCGGTTTTTGTTAGTTCTCCCACAGTGTCAATTTTTAGCATTGATTATCGCTGTTGTTATTTAAATGAACTAGAGTGTACCTTCGACAATAACCAGACTAACAAATTTTAGCCCAACACCAACCAAACAGCAAGGTGATGAGCTATATTGGAAAGATAAATAAAGTGAAAAAAGATAACCTTCTGGAAGCTTTCCTCATCTCATTTCTGCCAATTAAACCTTGGTGAGGGTTTGGGATGTCCCACATAAACTAAGCCATTAATGGGTTTCATTAGAATTTCATTTCTTACAAAAAATGACTAGTGCCCTCTATACGCAGACGGCTCCAGCTAGGTGTACAACAAAATTTACTGCCCCGGGAAAATAGAAGGAGATCATTAACCCATTTAAAGCCAAATCAAAACCACAACAAAAACTTTGAAAACTACTTTATTCATATAAAATCGGGAGTAAAAAAATAGAAAAGGAAAAAAATTTAGCAAATTTAAAAAAAAAAAAAATCCGAGATGAAAAAGGGTGAACCCCAAACTAGCACATTTTAAAAAGCATTTGTTATTTTGTATTATTTTATTATACCTTCAAAAGCAATAATTAAATTAAAAAGTAAAAAAAAAAAACACAAAAAAAATCTAGTTGACGAAGCATAGATTCGGGTGAAAAAACGCATAAAAAAATATACTGAAGTTATTACAGCAAAAATTAATAAATTATAGCTCAAATAACTTTTTTTGGAATAAATCGTTTTATATATCTTTTTTTTTTGCAATGCGGTGTTAAAAAGACGAAATAATACAAGCTTACAATTTTCTGAACCATAGTCTTGTAAAATAAAGTGAGAAACACTCACCTGTCAGTACCAAGTAAAATGCTATAACAAAATTGGGATTCGCCGCATTACATTATTATAATTATAAATTATTTTATTTCCATAATTACTAAAGACACTCTTGGACAGACAAAAGGTATTGCTAAATTAAAAGAACTGTTTAGCAAAGGATTTACTACTGTACTATCTGTATACAGAGGGCGGCAATGGGTTAAGTAAGTAAGCTCTTCACATTAAAGCAAATATCAGTTGAATTCTAGCAATAAATATTCTATTTAACATAGATATTTTTCTTGTTATTTCAAACTTAAACACTAACACATATAAACATTTAAAGACAGCTTTTAACAGCAAAAACAGCTAAAGAGCTATTCTTCAATCCAACTTTTAATTTACATTTAACGTAATAATTTTTCAATTTACAAATAATAAAGAATATGGTAAAAGAAAATAAACCACATTATTTTAAATATTTACTGTAGAGCATTTTTTTACAAGGAAGACAAAGAGATTTGCATAAGATATAAATAGCTTATTTAAAAAAAAAAATTATAAAGTGAAAATAAAATAAATAATATAATAATATGTATGTATGTGTATAAATGAAAACTATATGTCATTCATCAGGGGGAAAAAATATAAACATAAACAATTTTAAATTGCAATTGCATCTTATGAGCTTTTGCCTTCATAATCAAATAAAAAAGAAAACTACATGCACACTCATACACACACAAAAGGTTAAAGTTATGAAAGGAAACGTTTATGAAAAGTTACATGTTTGGTTGAGTTAAATACACACACACACACATTTTTCTACAGATGTTTTACTACATGTGCGTATGTTGCAAACAAAAAGATAACGTATACATTCATTCATAAAAGAAATCATAAATTTATAACTAACCGGCAACACACATTGGAACACACAAAAGAAATTGCAACAAAGAACACGGTTGCATTTTGAAATTGTATCCGACAAATAAAAAATAAAATTATTATAAAACGGAATGAATGAATCAAATACCTGTGCAAAGACTTAAATGCGTATTGCACTGTTGAATGCCGGCGAAATTTTATAAATAGTTAAATACCTACAACGTTAGTACAATAGTTATTCGAATTAAAAGAAAAAACTTGAAGACATTGTTGACAAACGAAAAAGTAGGTATTTTGCTAAAGAATTCTGGCAGGGGAAAAATCAATAATACATATTGACACCTTTCTTCTTGGTAAAATTGCTCAGCCCTCTTGTGCCCGTTGCATTTAGGGCATATAGCATTAAGGGAATATAGAAAAAACAAGGCATGAGCTTAGAGAACACTAATTACATCGGTTGTTTCTTTTCCCTACGCGTTCTAATCAGACTCCATATTGAACGTTTTGACAATTTCGTATGTGTAATTTTCACAGTTTGTGGTAGTTCACTGCAAGCTAACAATTAAGTAGGATTCCAAGGACCCCAATTTGATAACAAGCACACACATAGTGCAAAGATCAATCACAATAAATCTTTAGGCCTGGACCATGATAGCTAACTAAAGTTAGCAATTATATAGATTCGCAGAAAACTTTTCCTCTTGACAAGCAATGCTGGGTATTCACAGAGGAAGTGAATACTTCCACCATTTCTTATTCCTCCCTATCCGTCCAAGTGCAGTAGAATTCTTCAAAGGAAATGCCAAGTCGACTTGTATATCTCAATAACACACAGTGTGTGGTATTACTGGCAGAAACGTAGATGTAGATGTATCCTTCGTGCTATGTTAGAAGTTGTCTATTTGTTTTTTCATTAAAGGCTGGCCACATTTATTCTTTGGGGTAAGAAGTCAAAAGTTCATCCCAATAGGACGTCCCGTCTGTGTTTAGTCGGTCTCTGCATATAGCGCATACCGACTAAACACCTCCTCGGGAGAATATCTAATAGAACTGTCTGTGCATTTTTATTTTTTTTTTATTTTTTTTAAATATTTATTTATTGGAAATTAATATTGGCTTAACTAAAAATAAACAAATAGTGTGAGATAATTATATTTCATTTGTATACACTGTCCCATCATTTTGAGCACTCTAGGATGATAGTACCTATCTATTGCACTCCTTGTAACCGTGCGGTATGCCAAGCTGCTCTCTGACCGCTAGCAAAGCGTTTTCTCTCTCTTTTACCCGTACTCTGTCTCTCCAGATCTCACACCCGTAAACGAGAATGGAGCTTGCTGCTTTCATACGAAGCCTCCATTTGCTCGGTAATGGGTTATCTATATTCGCCATTAAGCGTGTTAACTTCGGTGTTATGTGAGCGCATTCTATCTAGGCTGAGTATATAAGTATCGAGTTCAGTTTTACCTCTAAATAGCTCACCATTCTCTTAGTGAGTAGTCTGTAGGAATATGAACATCTAAGAACAATAGTTCGGTTTTATGGGTGGCAAGTTGCAGAGCATGTACCTCTATTCATGTCCTTGCGCTTATCATGATCTGTCTGAGTTTGCGCGCAACATTATCTACATATATTCCTGCCTCGTATTATTGCGGCAGTGTGATCCGCATAGTCTGCTAAAAATGTGTCCAGTGGTATTTCAGTCCTCAACACTCCATCGTAAGTGATGTTCCACAGGTCAGGTCCAAGAATGGATTCTTGTGCCCCCCCCCCCCCCCTGCCATTACTTTTATCTTTCTCTGGTCAACTGTAGTATTATAAATGACCTTTATGTCCTTCAGGTATACAGAATATCTGAGGCTATTAAAGGCGTTCTTAAAGTCCAGTGTAGCCATGAGAACAATTTGTCTCCTATTGTTGAATTTCCAGACTTGTACTGCATCATGCAGGCGGAGTTTTATTAGCTTTTCTAGTAGAACTCCAGCTATGCCCAACATACACAGATGGCTTCACTAGACCCACTTTCCCTTTGCTTATAAGGTCCAACCACTGCTTTTTCCACATTTTCGGGAAGGTCCCATTGGCCACACTAATCAGGCCATTTTGCATATGTCTTGACTTCGCAGTCTGCTATTTAGTAGCATTTTGCAGAAAAAATTTGTAGATTCTACTTAATAAACGCCTTCGTAATTCTGGCAGACTCCGCAACAGATATATATAAGGAAATTCCTATGCACAAGGTCCCAAACTAAGGTGATGTTAAGCAGACGGCCCAGCCTTAACAGCTTGTATTTATACAGTCTGACAAGTAGAGGTATTTTGCTAAAGAATTCAGGCAGGGGAAAAATAAATATTGTAATTGCAGCAGATTGGCTATCGATAAAAATCCCGTGTTTCTAGGATATTCTCGATCATATAGTAGCTTATCACGACCAACATTACTGCCTGCATTGCACTACATTGATTAGGTAGGCAATGAACATCTGTATCCCATTACATAGCACTTTGTAACCAACCGCGTTCTTCATTCTCGAGTCATCCATGTACACCCTGACAGAATATTCGTTCACAAAACTCTCTGGAGGGCATTTGAATTAAAACATTATTTTTAGATGAAGTCTGTTAACTGAATCATATGATGTTTCCACAACACAAACAAGTGGCTTATGTCAAAACGTTGAGCGCATTTCATATAAAATATAATGGCAAGTTACTTGCTTGTGTTGTGTATACATTACATAAATATTAAGTTTAAAATGCTTGTTTGTCCAGTTTTTCTTTATCTCTAAACATTTAGCTGCATTAATAATAATACGAATTGCCTCTGAAGAATCTTAAATGTGTCTGTTATCGCAAGTAAAATGATATGATAATTTATTATATGGTTGAACATTTGCAATAAAAGAAACTAGAGTACATATACAATTGAGTCACAGCTGACAATTTTAACCTTATAAACTTTGTTTCCATCAGCATCGTAAACTTATGCGCTTTTTATGAAAACAGAACTTCCTAAATGCGTCCCATTTCATTAACGACCATTTGTTGTTCACTAAATCTTTGACTAAGCTTCGTAAAAAAAGCACGATGGTATGATCTGACAGATAAAAAAATGTTATATATAAATTTAATGTTTTCAACAGTGGTACAAAAAAAACTGATTAATTCTACTTATTCTCATATTCTTATATACAAGAAAAAAGAAACAAAAATCAATCTTCATTTTAAACACCACCATTAAAAAATAATCGAATAACCACCACTTGCCCATTAAATTTAATTACACTATCTGTTTGAGCAAGGCTGTGCGTATGTATGAGTACATATTTGTGTGTGGGTGTGTATGTGCGTGCTTGTGTGTGTGCATTCCCCTTCTTTTTTCTTGATTGCTGTTGATGTTGCTGTCATTCATTTTTCCCAACCAAAAGATACAAAATCGTAATAAAAATGATTGCGCTTTTCATGGCTGTGTGGAAATAAAAATATAATTTTTTTTGTATTAAACGTTTCTTATATTTTGATATTATTTTCATTTATAACATGAATTTTCAACATACAAATTGTTTATACCCTTCAGCAAGCAATGTGGCGTAGGTGGCATTTCGCGACGTAATTCAATGTGTAATAAAAAATGGCGTGAAAGTTGAGTACGTAGATCGAGAAGGTACGTTTGGATACTCGAAGTTGTCTTCTTTGATCGTGTGGATGAATATTACAATGCTAAAATTAATTTTAATTCGATTTACCAACTTGTTTAAAAAACAGTATTGTGCTAAGTGAGAGCTCAAGACGGTCCTATGCACTGGGGCGACTATCAATTGATGGTGTCTCTCCATATCCGTCATGGGTTTAACAGGTAAAGTCCAGCTCTTTTTCCAGTGTCACACAGTTTGTGAACAAGTGCATCATCAACTCTTCTTACCCACGGAATAGTCTGTGTCAGTGCTGGATAAGTTTAGCCTATATAGGTACTAATTTTCTGCATATTGGATCCTTAAACTTTTCTTATGCTGGCTTGGAGCAAATTCCACTCTTCCGAAATCCAAACTTAGAAATTTTCAAAGACATTAGTTTTATCCCAATTTCATCCAATATTTTGTCCATTTCATCGTGTTTCCGTGAGGAGCTTTTAAAGGAAAAAGTTGAGTACTTACATCAACCGGACTACAGTAAGCTGACTCTGAATCACCATTTTATAAAGCCTATTGTAAAAGACTAGCATTATGTGGACACATATATACAACTACCCAGAGCCCTATTCAACTGTCTGAGAGTATTTTAGTCGTCAGTTATCCTCTTTCCCATAGTATTGCTACAGTTTTCAGTAGTTCGTAATTTTGCGTCCGAAAAATTGTGGTGTCCCGGCTATTGATCTCCGTATTTTTTACATGACTATTCCTGATTCTATCGGTTGCTTAAACTTTAAGGGCCGATTTTGAATGTGAACAATACTTTTCTGCATCTCGTTAGAGATTTCTCAATTTCGGATTAGCTCAATTTGAACCATAGAAAGATACACAATCGAGCAATGCATTAAAGTTATTCAGACTTATAATTAAAATCGTGCACAAATGTGCGTACAATCAGAAAATTTTGGGAAAAATTTGAGTTGAAGATGTGAAAATATCAGTACATACTCACACCGATCGTTCTGCAGAAAATATTGCTGCTGTTCGTGATACTTTGGCCATCTACCACAACTCGTCGTCCTGGCTAAAATTTACACCTTTCACGCTTGTCGTTGATGAACATTATGCATGAAGATTCGCGTTTACATGATTACAAGCTGCAATTAACTCAAGAACTAAAATTTCTTGACCATTCCAAGTCATCAATGAAGACAACAAATGGTAACAGCGGATGATCAATTTTTGCAGAAAATCATCTTCCGTGATGAGGCACATTTCCACTTCAGTGGATTAGTCAATAAGCAGAATTGACGCATTTGAGCGAATGATAATCCACAGGTGATTCCCGAGAAACCAATGCGCCCCCAAGTATTAATTATTTGGTGCGGTATATGGGATCATCGGGTTGTATTTTATCCTAAATGGGGTCGTTCAGGCAGTTACTGTGAATGGTGTTCCTTATCGTGAAATGATAGAGATTTTTTATGGCCCGTTTGGTTTCAAGAAGTCGGTGCCACTTGTCACACATTTATTGGCCGTGCAGCCTTACGTGGTGGCGATGTCAATTGGCCCTTAATGTCATGTGATTTGACAGCATTGGACTTCTTTCTTTAGGGTTATTTGAAAGAAAAGGTGTACGTCAATAAGCCAGCAACAATTCAAAAGCTAAAGGATGCCATAATTCAGCACATTAATGGCATAGAACCTCAAAGATGGTGATGTACCGCTGAGGTCGTGGTATCCTTTTGGCTGATGTTTTGTTCCATACATAAATGAACCGTACCTGTATTATGACAATAGAAAGAAATGGCAATATTTCTTAAAAAATGTGTTTTGTATTCAAAATCAACAACGATCCTTAATTTAACCACCTTTTACTTCTTTTAGCATTCGGGATCACCTCCTGTGCCAGTTTTGTGAGCCATCTTACTTGGCTTTGAAATCTCTCCTTACTTTGTCGAAAACACGCCTCAATGCTTTTTAATATACATAGCCACTACATATGACCGTTGCTTTTTTGGTCTTAGAATTTATCAGTAGGCTATTTGAAGTCTTAGATCGCAAACATATTAAATACAGGGTAGCTGATGAAAGCTGCTACTAAAAAAAACGTAATAACTTATTTTCTGTGCAACCAACCTGTTCCATTTTAGTTGTGTTTTATAGATTGACTTTTAACTTTAACTAAAAGGTAGAACTGGGACAACGAAACAAGAATTTGTGTAGTGCAACGCTTTAGCCCTTTAAAGTCCGTTGTTTCCGTCCAAAGAGCGTACGATTGGCGGCACTCCTCCTAGCAGATGGAGTATAATGAGGCTCGTAAAGAATTTTGCCGAGCGTGGCAGAATCGCCAGAAGGCCTTATCACCGAGATCCCTCAATTCGGTCGCAGGAAACTATCACTGCTCTAGCTGCTGCCATACAATCCAATCCTAGAGTTTCGACAAGGAGCTTATCTGCTCAAATGGGTGCCAGCAGACAGTCACTGCAGACAATTTTGCACCAAGATTTAAACTTATTTCCATATAAGATTCAATTAATGAAGCGTAAAAACTTCCAGATTCGCTTGGATTTTTGTGAGAAAATCATTCAAAAGGTGTCAGAGAATGAAAACGTCTGGTACTTCATGACAAGCCACATTTTGATTTAAAAGTTAAGAAACAAAATTGTCGAATATGGATTACTTCTAATTCACAGATACTCAATCAGATGCAATTACATCCACTACGCACCACAGTGTGGTGTGCAGTTTCTTCCATGTTGATTGTCGTGCCTTACTTTTTCGAAGAAAACGGTCATACTGTTACGGTCAATGGAGACCGTTACTTAAATATGTTAAAAGAGTTTTTCTTTCTAGAATTGCGCCGAAAGGGAACCCCTTTCAACTCAGTTTAGTTTCAACAAGATGGGACAATTTGCCATATAGCCATGTCTGTTATGTCAGAATTGAGGCAAACATTTCCCAATAAACTGATTTCAAGAAACTCCACATTCCGTTGGCCTCCTAGGTCTCCTGATTTTTTGTGGGGTTGTTTCAAACAAGAGGTTTATGTAAAAAACTTAACAAATTTGAATGATTTAAAGCAAACGTGCCCAGGCCTATGCGCTTGATGCTCAATTGTTTTTGTAAAAGCGCTTAGCTATAGGGTTATGCTCTTTAATACACGCATACTGCGCTCAGCACTAGTAATGAAAAATACGCAAACAACTTCGTCTTATATATTTTTGTCGTTGTTTACTGCACACTCACAAGAGCTAAGCAACAACGTATTCGCATGTTTTGCTGGTAAACATTGACAACGACGATTATCAGTGTGAACTTTGTTTTTGTAAATTGTTTTGCTTTTTACAACAAAAATATTAAATAAAAGTAGTTTTTCTTTAAATGTATTGGTGTTTACTCGTCCATATAGAACTTGTGGGCACCACTGATTTAAAGCAATCCATTCGAACGGTAATTGATACAGTACCCGATGCAACACTCCCGGCAGTAATGACAAGATGTCGACCATGTGCCAACGAGGTTGCAGCCCATTTGAATTCAATTATTTTCAAAACTTAATCAATTGCTTTAACAAAAATGTATTATTTTTCGAATGAATTACTACAAAACAAGTGATATAAACTTTACAAAAAGTTATTTGAGTTTCTTAATGGAGCAAAATTCATCAGCCACCCTGTACTTGTAAAAACTGGAACATTTAGATTTTTTTTTTATTTAAAAAGAAAACAATATAAATTATAATAATAATATAATTTAACTAAAAGAAAATCAAAAAATAAAGGGCGTAGCAAGCTTTATATTTGAACTGGCGGCCAAGTTATCAGCTGTTAAGGGATTTATGTTTAGATTCGATGAATGGGCTCAAAATAAGATTGACGTTGATGTTTTTTTCTTATAAGCAAATTTTAAGTAGCATTGAAGCTCACTTTTGCTTGAAAGGATATATCCATTAACAATTAACTGCTATACTTAAAGTGATGACAATCCTCAAGTGTATGTTGAGACACCGTTACATCCAGTATAACTGACCATTTGGCATGCTTTTTTGGCGCTGGCGGTATGATTGGCATATACTTATTTAAAAACGATGCTGGCAGAACGTTACAGTCAATGGTGACCGCTAGAGATCCGCGATTACTGACGTGTTCGTTCCTCAATTGAAGAACGATGATGTGATATTGTTTTATATGATTTTCGATATCCTGTATTTTCTGAAAGCTTAGTTTTCATAATTTTTTTGCCTTGTACGTAATCAGCAAAGTTCATACTGCCAGTACTAAGCTTTCTTACATTTTCATATTAAAATATATTTTGACGAGTAATAATTTATAGCAGCAACACATGCATTTAAGAATAACTGTCAGTGTAAATGCCAACATTTCTGTATCGCAATCTCAAAGAATGAAAATTCTGTTTGACATCAACTCAAAAGCAATCAAATATTTTTTTATTTTTGTTTCTAAAATATATTTTCTGTTACCTTCAGTTTTAGTTTCGGTCTTTGTAATGCGGAGTTTTATTCCGCCAAAAAGTATCAATCAAAATTTATTAAAAGAGGAAAAGGAAAAAGACACGAATATTTCAAACGTTTAGTTAAATAGAAATTGTAATAGAAACAGGTGAAACATTTAGTAATAATTGTGGCCTGTGTGCGAAGAAGTTTTTTATTCTTTTGACTGCTCAAAAAAGAAATTTTGTTGCAACAATTCTGAAACATGAAATTTATTTTGCTGCAAGCTGATAAAAGTTTGCCGTTCTAAAACCTTTAAATATTAAATTGCAAATAACAGATTGTAAATGTTAACAAAGTCAACGTTGTTTAAAACGTTTAAAATTTAAAAATTAGAAAAACAATTTAATATTTTTAAAGGTATAAATATCACATTTGTGGGATCATTTGCGGTGACTAAACAGCATTTTCCCTGTGTTGGTGTATCAGATTTTCTGTCAAGGAAAAAACTTTAATGCCCTTTAGCTGTTGTTTATCTTTAAATTTTGATTTAAATCCCTCAGCTGTGGCAACAAATCATTGACAAGCATCAATGCAATTTGACAAATTTTGTTTAAAAATAGTCTTGTCATTAATTGTCGAATTTATAATTAATTAGAAACCGAAATTGTTTTACACGCAGAAGCACATACACACACACAAAAATGAGAATATTTCCATGCAAACACTATCAAAAATACTAACCTAGTTGGCCAAAATAAAGTGTGACATCAAATAATGAACGATTTCACTTGTCAAATATGAAAGGCTTTAGTAGAAAATCTAACTGAAAGTATGTAATATAATGCTACTAGAAGAAATACGCATGATTCATTTCTAGAGCCTTTTCTTGATTTAAACAGCCGTCAGATCAGCTTCGGTTGTATATAATTCAAAGAGAATCGGAAAAGACAAACATTTATGAAATTAGCAGACTTAACGTCAGTCTAGTGGAATAAACGCTACAATCTTCAAGGAGTTAAAGAATTTCGACTTTTTGATCATTTGATTTAAATAATGCATTCTAGGTGAAGAAAGAAAAGATGGGCTAGGAATAGGTAAAAAAAAAATTGTCCTTCAGAACTCTTATTAGCACACGATAGTGTTTTGTCTTCCATCCTGAGCATACATGATTTTAACAGTCGTACGTGTTCATTATTAGCTTTTTAATTTATTGTAATTAAATTTTTAATTTTTTATACCGAAATAAGTAGCACGCCGGAATAAGTAGTGTCTTCCATC
Organism: Thecocarcelia acutangulata; assembly: GCA_914767995.1. NCBI lineage: Eukaryota > Metazoa > Arthropoda > Insecta > Diptera > Tachinidae > Thecocarcelia > Thecocarcelia acutangulata. The sequence continues at coordinate 163,835,995 of OU612094.1, read as the reverse complement.
CAGTACACACGTGTTTTTTTTCATCTTATATGTGTTCATTATTAATTCATTCTCAACAGCACTGGGCTGGGGAACAGCTCTCGCGTTATCGCAATTACTTCCTAAGTGCGGTCAGGCTTGTTGTTGTTGTTTGGCCGTCGAGAGTTTTGCGTCTCGCTCTCACTGGTTAACTCTTCCACAAAAGGGCCATAGCTTTCTTTTTTTGCTTTGTAGCAAGTGGCACCATCTTGTTGGATTGACATATAGTCCAGATCTATATCCTCAGTTTGCGGACATAAGAATTTTGTTGTCATTTCGTGATAGCGAGCACCAGTAAAAGTAAATGGCTGGTTGACCTCATTTTCAAAGAAGATGACATCGATAGCGCATAAACTGCACGAAACAGCCGCAATCAGCGTTTTACATTTCCAATTGTGCACACATTGATTATGCTGACTCAAAAGTCAGAAAGTGTACAAAATATGCTTTGATGTGAACGCCGATTTTCGTACAAGTCATCGAAACAAAGAAATATCAAATTAAACAACACAATTAACGTAGTGCACAAATTGCACAGGTTGGACCATCCTTTAAAGCGCTTGCCATTGCCGAGGACGTTGTCATAGCAGTATTGACTAGTTTACTTTTTATTATGAATATTTCATTATGATCATGGATGAGTATCATCCCAATTTTTTTTTCCATTCATTTATTTATTGAATCTTCACAAAGTGAAGTAACAATAAGTATTCAAATCTTAAAACTAAATACATAAAATTAATTAAGTCCAGCCAATGCTAGACAAAAATTTTTTATTTTACACGGTAATCATCCCAAATGAGGAAATTTTTATTTTGTTTATTGACGTATTAAATTAGTATCAGTTTTCAACTTCTTGAGAGCCCAATCAGTCAAAAGCACAGAAAAAAAAATTTTTTTTTCGTATTCAATAACGAAATTCGTTGAATCTATAAATAAATTGTTTGAATGCGGAGCAGTAAAGGATTTCGTGGATTCAAACAAATGTCCAATTGCTGATCAAGTTTTTGGATTTGATAATCAATATTACTTTGAATTGCTTGATCACTCATAAAGGAAGTATGAAGGAAAAATCGGCGGCGATTTTCAAGGAACGAGTTTTATTGGTTCACATTATCCCTGAAATATACGGTTATTTTCATACATAAATTCTTTTTTAATTATGGACCTTATGGCATTTTTAAAATTGACATAATTTCGATTTGTCATAATTAGTGACAAAGTTTCACTATGCCCATGGACATTATGACATTTTCATAAGTGTCATACTGTCCATGGTACTTGTGACACATTTATGTGTGTCGCAGATCCTAGGACATTATGACACTAGACATTATGACATGCTACCCATATAAATTGTTTTCAGAAAAAAATTTTGTTGATTTTATTTTAACTATATCATATTTACGGTATATCAAAAGTATTAGTCTGTCATGAGTTCTAATAATATTTTGGCTGTAAAATGCTAGAATGGGTTAGTATATCATATTACCAAAAGTGCGGCTTTCTTCTGATAATCATTTAAAAATTGCAACATTAAACTGACTTGATATGCGCAGATTTCTAAAATTTTTAGTTTGAAAAGTCACCTAACACCTATTGCATCTTTCAGCGCTAGGCCATTGACGATCAACTATTGCCAGTTGATTCTTTTGTAAAATGTTTAGCAGACATGGTCAATTGGGAAAAGAAGAAGCAACTCTTTTAAATGTTTTCTTTTTTGCAAAATTGCAAAAGTATTTCAAATTTCTGTATTCTATATTCAATGTGTATATGTGTGAGTCTGTATATGTTTTGACCTAAATTAAATATTGTCATGTTGAAATATGTTGTGTGTTTAAACAGCAAAATTTCAATGAAAACGTCTGCTGGTTTCTACTCCTCAAATATGCAACGAAATTAAAAAATTTTGTGTGAATTTAAGTTGACATTGTCGTAGATATTTTTGAACAGGGATCGTAAATTTTAACTAAAATGATTATTTAAAAAAATGTATTTTCCTTTTTTCCTTATTTTAAGAAAAATTATTATTAATTTTTATTTTCTCTTATGTTTTAATTATTTTCTCTTAAACCGCTAACACCGCTGAGTAAATTTTTTTCATTCATAATTATTTCAACAGCTTTTTAATAACTATTTAATATTTTGATGCTCCTAAGGGTTCTAACTAATAAATTATTTTCTTAGTTCAAAAAGCATAAATTTTGAAAGAATTAACTTTTATAAATTTGCATAGACTAATTTTTGACAAAAATATTTTTCCACATTTTTCCATGCTTATTGTTGTTATTAACATACCAGGGTTTTACAGTTTTTCCAGGTTGGTAGGAGAAAGCCTTGATCATATAAGAAATACTTGTTCCTCCATCCTTTATCATGGCTTAGCCACGGTAATGCTTTCGCATTGCTTCACTGTGAGACTGCACTTTTGCTCCTATATCTACATCTTGGTCCTGCTTGTGTAACTTAAAACTTGTAGATATACTTCATTACATTTCTTCTGCAATGTTTTCTGTAGATATTTTGCAGCATTTTCCTTTTCAGTATGTCCGCCGTCTGTTATACCTGAGGAAAGTGTACTCAGCATCAATTATGCTGATATAGACCGATGTATCTACTTTCCCTATTCTGTGCAGGTGTTGTAGTAAATATCCATGTCTTTGTATTTAACCACTCATTGAGGTCCGTTATCAATCTCGCTGTTCATCTACCACGTAATTTACGATCGTTCCATCCATTATTCCATCGTTCCTTCTATTATTGCATGGTGTACGGTCGTGCTTCTTGTCGTTACTGTCCCACTGGTTAGTCTTCGCTCCCTCCAAAACGTCTTACGTTCCTCGGCTAAGAAGGCATATGGGATAGCACCGCTTATGACAGGGATAGCTGCTTTTGTGACCGTGCAATATGCCAAGGCTACTCCGACACCTGCATTGAGCTGTACTGGCCTAATAATTGTAAATCATTTGCGCAGATTACGCACCCGCATAATAAAATTGGCTAGGTCACAGCCATTATCAGTTTCCCCTTGCAGTATTTTGGTCCTCCGATATGCGCCATAAGTCTGCTGAAAGTAGACGTCGCCTGAAAATCTTTTTTGTTTCTTTTTTTTGTTGTTCCAGTTGGAATATGAATGTCAGTGCAGAATTTATCCGGAGCCGTAAGTATTTCATACATTCACTCGTCTTAATCTTTTCACACAGTAACCGCATACTATCTTCTAAAGGGATGTGTTTTTTTTTTTGTGACAATAAGCAACCTTCCTTGCCTGGTTTGAGGCTACGAGAATCCAAACAGTTTTATCCTATGATTCAACTAAGTCTTTGCATTCTCCATGTTGCGAGGAGCAACGATGGCTAAAATAGCTTCCGCATACTCAAGCATGTACGTGGGATTTAAAGAATTTAGGATATAAACTTTAAAGCGTTTGAATTGCTAAGAATAACTACTTCCCAAATATAACGATCTTTTAGTAAAATTTTCCAAAAATTTTATTAAAGCTAGTTATAATTTTTTGTTTCTTTCCTTTATTATTTTTTTGGTCCAAAAAATTTCCATAAACTTTTCCAAAACCCCTCTATTATTTTATACTATATAATATTGAAAATTACTGTCTTTTTGATCTATTTATGTAGTTTCTCTGACATTCTTTTATATATATTTTTCTATTTGTATCTTTACTTGTCATCAAAAACAACCGACATTCTTGGTCCCTGATAATGATGCCAAGCTCATTGTCTTTAATATTCAGTTGGGTGTCCTTTTTCACTGTTATTATTTTTTATTTGCACTTAATTTTAATTGAATCGCACATCATTTCAGTTTTTATCATGCTGTTGTCATTGTGGGTTACATTTTAATTTCGAACATGTCTCTTTAATAACTTGACACTTTATTTGATTCGAATGTTGAATGCAAACACAAATAAATAACATGTTCACATTTTAATTGCTGTTTTAATTTATAAAAATTTAGCTGCTATTAAAAGGTAAATGTTCATTTTTTTTGTGCACTACAGCTGTCACACAGTGGCTTGGAAATTTTACAGTTATATATACTTGAAATATCGTGCAATAACTGATCCGATATAATCCTTAAGAAGAGATACATATAGCATTACATGGGAATACCAGATAAAGGAGCAATTATTTAGTTTATTTCGGTGGCAAAATGTGAGTTTCACAGTATTAAACACTAGTAGTTTTGATTTAAAATTGTGCATCGAGAAAATTTTCTAAAAACTTTTTATCTGTAATCGAGAAAATATTATAACTAAATGGAAAAAAACATATTATATCTTAAATAATTCGATAGCCTTTTTACCATAAACTAATCCAATATCGCAGCTATACTGCCGCGAATATGCTATTGACCCTAATAAATCTTTACGACCAAATTTTCGAGATGTTAAAAACGTTATAAATAATTTAAATCACGGAAAAGCACTACGTCTGGAGAAAATTACTGACCAACTGCTTGTGACACCACCACGAGCTTGTTTAAAGGTTGAGTATTATCATGTAGGGTAAAAGGTGTCTATAATTATCATAAAAATCGGGTCATATAGACTAATAACTCTATCGCTAACAATTTGAAAACTATTTGAGAAATTGCGAATGACGAACTTCAACACTGAATTTTGTAGATTCAAATTAAAGTTTAAACCAGATATGCATAAGCCCTATGCGCTTGGTGCTTATTTGTTTGGTAAACTCACTTAGCTATAGGCTGTGTGCTTTACGTGTGTGTACACAAAGCAACAACACTTTTGTAAGCTTTACTTTTTCAATAACATTAGTTTTTCCTTAAATGTATTGATGTTTGCTCTTCCATATAGAACTTTTGGGCACCCCTGGCTTAAACACTACACCAAATAACAAACACACAGACCAGTATCGGTCATTTATCAAGGTAAGTCCTTGACAATTTTTTTTTTGTGTTAATAAAACGCAATCCATTTGACACATTTCCAAAACTTTATGATCGATTTAAAATATAATCAAAACATATATCAATGAAACTCGGTCGCACATTTCGGCCGTAACGATCGCTATTCAGGTGAAACCACATGTCGTCCATGTCCCATTGACAGTAATGTGGCGATCGTTATTGCCAACGAAAAAATATGCTACAATGATGCCACCAGCAAGCAGTTATTTTTTGTGGATAATGTGGTGATTCACCGGAGTGGTGCGGATATTCACCGGACCAGTAACGCATACCTTGCTTACTGGCAAACTCATTGAGCCAAAAATGAGCTTCGTCACTGAAGATGATTTTCAATGAAATTCATTATCTTACCGCATTTTCTCCAGAGCCCAATCGGAGAACGAGTGTCGCGTGAAATGGCGCATCGGCTTCAGTTTTTGAGTCAGTTTGAGATTGTAAGAGTAAAAACCAAGATCTTAACGCAAAATTCACCACAAAGTGGCCTTGGCGATGCCTCAGTTCTAGGGAACGCCACGGAATCGACTGACTTGGGTCGTTTGCTACGGCAGTGATATTTTCGTCACTTCGCCAATTGTTTGACTAAAATGGCTGCATCACGCAATTAATATTTTGACCTAAATCTTTGCACTAAACTTGTTATTGCTTGTCTACTAGGTGGAAGGCAACGACCGAAAATTGGAGTTAATGCTCTTAAAGTTGCAGTCACTGACTTCGAATGACGGTAGTACATTTTTATAATTTACATACGTTGTGCATTGGTGTAGTTTACCATGATGAAAATGTTAAGTTTATTAAAAAAACAAATTTATTAAATGATCAATAATCAATCCACATTTTTTTTTTTTTTTTGTGTTGGACCAGTACTCAGGGGATGACCCCTACATATGCAGCGCATTGTACCGGAACTAGGAAAATAGGTTATGAAGAAGGGGAAAGAGGGAGTAGTGTTTGTGAACATCTGACTTGAACTTTCCAACGTTATAACAGACAGGAAACACGTCTGTAGGCAACTTATTCTACAGACGAAGCGTACGGCTGAAAAACGAATTCTCTCTGTAATGCGTAGTATGATTCCCCGGACAATCGACCACAAATGGATGAGCTCTGGACGATGAACGCATGCTACGCAAAAATTTGAGAGTTTCGGGAACAAGATCCTTAATCTCGTCAGAGCAAAATCCATTGTAGTAACGATAGAACAGAGTAATGCACCCCACACTGCGTCGATGCTCCAGTGAGCCAATAGGGTTGGATATCCTACTGTCACCGATAAGCTTCTTCGCCCTCTCCTGCACACGGTCGAGTAACCCCAAAATAGACTTTGAGGCACCGGCCCAAACATGAGAGTTGTATTCAATTTTTGGTCAAATATAGGTGGTATAATTAGTAAGGATGGAGTGAAGTACATCTTACACCGTTTCAAAAAACCTGGGCACTTGAATGCTTCTTTAGAGACATGAAAAATGTGATCATTCCAGCGAACACTGTACTTTCATTCCAAGAACATCAAGAGCACCCAATTCCTCAATATTTATACCATCCATGAGTACAGATGAAGCAGCATTAACAGTCGTTTGCTTGTGCATTAATAAACAGCACTGGGTCTTACGAGCGTTGAAGGCGATCCTGTTTTTGCGACCCCATTCGGAGATTAATAGAAGATCACTATTCAGTGAATCATTCATATTTAGCCTCTTGGCAGTGATCTCTGATAGGCTGTGCCTATAACTGAAAGAGTATGAATAGCAAATGTTGCTGTCATCTGCAAAAGAGTGGATAGATATAAACCGAGAGAAGTCATCACCGACACAAAAGCAGTAAGTTTTGCCAGTAGTGCAGCATGCCACACTCTGTCAAAACCAGATGTTATACAAAGGTCTTTTGTAGTTAAAAGGAAATATCAGCTTTTTTAATCGTTGTTTCTAAAATTTCTGATAAAGTGTTGCATGACAAATTAATGCATAAAACGAAGCTATACTTGCCTGCAAATACTGATTTTTAGAAAGTAACGTATATGGCTGCATAATCAAGTAAATTAACTTCACAAGGCCCATACGGTTAATAGAAACAGGAGTTTCCCAAGGCGGTATAATGGGTTCTACTTTATATATATAATGTATACTTTTGACATGCCCACCAGCTTCGGATATTTTATTGCAACTTTTGTATAGCGTTCTCTAAAACTAATCATTTACGAACTTGGCCGTAGTGTAGTTCAATAGTAAAGAAATGTCTGAAGCTCTGGGCTAATATTACAGGCACATTGCATAGAGAAATATGCTTGACCATCAAAGTTAACTATCCAAGTATTCCTTAAGGTAATGCAAAGCAAAAAGTACTTGTTTTTATAGTTCATTGGAAACTGGCTTTTTGTGTGACTTCCCATGATAATGCAAGTATTTTTTGCGTTTGCAATAATCTTCGTTAGTTAATGCTTCTAACTCGTCATTTTCAAATTTTTTTTCGATTGACTAGACTTTGCTTGTTGACCGTAAACTTCTACTGACAATCGATAACTTCAGGTAGCCGTTTTCTTTAAATGAAGGAAGTTATCAGATTCCGCCGCAAAACTTCTTTTTTAGGCACAAAATTCAACATTATTACAACGATTGCAAAATTCTCATCTCTTTTTTTTACAAATCAAATAAAAGTTTTACATGAGAAAAGACCTAAATATTATATCCGAAAGAAAATTATTGAAGGACTTTTTTAAAAATTATTGGGTGGTTATATCTTAAGGGCGATGTTGAATGTGAACCACATCTAAACGTTAAGTTTTTTTCTGCATTTCATTTGACATTTCTCAATTTCAAACTAACTTAACTTGAATCATGGAGAGACACACAATTGAGCAATGCGTTAAAGTTATTATTATCATTATTATTGAATGGGATATGGCACTCATCGGCCATTTGCACTGTGACCAGTGTTGATCTATTGTGCGTCCCCTTGCCCCATTACGGGTTGAGTATGTGAAAAAAACGGACAAGCTCCTTCATTGGGAGTGATATTAAGTCACATTCACTTAACATATGAGCTTGTAGTATCCTATATCTTTTGCGCCCCAGTGATCCTCTTCATCACCGATTACAGAGTCCGCAAATGTCGGTGTTGGAAATGCCCACCCTGTGCAGGTGACCTGTAAGTGCACCTGTCAATGCTCTGAGACTTTTTACTATCCAGATTTAGAGCACGTTCGGTCCTCTTTGCTTCTTTTTTGGTGTAGATGCGTTAAAGTTATTCAGGCTTATTATAAAAATGGGCATACACTTCATGATTTTCGGTCAATTGTGCGTACAATTGCAAAAATCTTCCAAAAATGCTGGCAAACCAGATCTGTAGAAAATGTGCATGCGCGTACAGTTCATGCTTGCATAGCTCGCTCTGCAAAAAGTTTTCCTGCTGTTTGAGGTAGTGTGGATGAAGAGCCATTCACCTCAACTCACTGCTGTGCCCAACATATGTACCTCTAACTCTTGCCGTTGATGAACATTATGCATAAAGTGACGGCATCATCGAACCGCATTTCTTCCAGGCCGGTAAGGCAGTTACTGTGAATGGTGTTCGCTATCGTGATGTGATAACGAGATGACCCGATTCAGAAGATACGGATATGTAACGATATGTCGTTTCAATAGGACGGTGCCACTTACAATACAGCTAATGAAATAATGGCTCTTTTGCGCGATAAATTCAATGGGCGTGTTATCTCACGTGGTGGCGATGTCAATTAGCCGCTAAGATCATGTAATTTGACACCGTTGGACTTCTTTTTTTTCGTTAATTAGCCAGCAACAAATCAATAGCTGATAGATGAGATAATGAGGTACATTAACGGCAATACATTATGCAATAGCATCATCAAAAGTTTGGACCATCCGATAGAAAATTGCCACCGAGGGTACGGCGGCCATTTGGCCGATATTTGGTCCCATGCATCATTGAACCATACCAATCGCAATAATTCCTAAATACTTTGTGTTCTATTCAAAATCAACATCTGCTGTTAAAATTAAATTAATTACGCATTTTTATTTTAATATAATATTGAACTGCGAAGAAACCTGAATTCTAAAATTTATGAGAATTATTTCTATCATATACATATATGTGAACTATTTTGTTCTTTATTTTGTGTGTGTGTGGCCAGATAATACATAACTTATGTTAATTGTTATCACCTGCGATAAAAAGAAAACTTAATTTCAACCTTTGAGCTTCTTAAGCGTTTACTTTTGTAAACCAAAGAAGGTGTTATTTAATTGTTTATAATCAAAGTATTTTGTTTTAGGCCTTTAGTGTTGGTTTCGCAGAATGTTTCATTATTGTAGCTAGACACGAACTTTGTAGGAGGGGATTAAAAATATTTTTATGGCTCTCCTTTAAAATGGTGAAAAAAATATATTGTTATTTTGTAGAAATGTGAAGTAGTCAATTCAAAAATTTTGGTTTTTATTGTTAAATGTAATACTTGTCGGGTTTGAATAAAGCCTAGTTGTTGACCTTAAATTAGTTCTTTTTTCTTTGTGCCACAGATGATGATGATAATTTAGTGCATTTCTATAATTTTTGGCGCTTTTTGCCTCTAAATACCTGTTTTTAAAAAGCAGGTATTTGCAGTCATTTTTATGATTTTTTGCAGTGCCTTTTCGACAACTAAGAAATTTTTAGAACAGTTTCTTTGCAACTAAGGATTATTCCTTAAACTCTTTTGTCTAATATCGAGTTTAGACATGCACTTTTTATTGAGACAGTATTTGTTTTATTGAACTATATTATTTTGCTGCACATATATACATACAAATAGAAGACTTGTGTCACTCAGGAATAAATAACTTCAACTGAATGATTCTTCCAATTGAAAGAATGAAGTATTTCAGTATTCTTCCTTTACTTATTTCATCACCTTCTTTCCTTTCACATTTCTTTATTCAAAGCTCTAAATACTCAAAATCAATTGAAGTAAATCCTAATTCATTTTGTTTTATACTTTTTTATTTAAATCAACTTTAAGAATGAACATTAAAATATTTTTTCTGTATTTTGCATTTAAAGAAACAGCAAAACAATCAAATAATTCCTGCGGTTGCTGTAGAATAATTCGATATATTGCCACCTGATATACATAACTGAAACGTGCTCATTCAGTTTGAAACATGTCTGGCATGTAGAAAAATTAAAGAAATTAATAAATTAGTTCATCTAACCTTCTGAAAGAGGTTGAAAAATTCACACAAATGAAACATTTTACCCAACGCTTACAAATATAACTATACTCAATTGGCATTTGACAGCTGGGTAAAAGAAAATTTGATTTTGTTAATATATAAAAATATGAAATATCCTCTTCTAAAAGTTTGCATCATATAATAGAATCGGTAAGACGTTGTAGCTAGCATGGTCGAGGAGCTTTACGTAAGGAGCATACGATTTTTAAACATTTCAAATGACGAGAATTTTATTTTGATATTTTGAGAGATGAGAGAGTAATTTCTTCACTTACTGTACAAATTTGGTTTCCGACTGGAATTGAATGATCAACTGTTTCATTTACTACTTTATTGTTTATATACATATTGTATTTAATTGTGTGTTTGAATGCATTTCATGAAGTCTACATACATATGAAACTGAATAAGTAGTTAGAAGATTTTTTAGTTGAAAAAAAAAAAAAACAAATTAAAAGCAAAGTGGAAGGTTCATCAAATTAAAAAAGGGGTTGTGAAATTGAAAGTAGAACATGCAGTATTTTTTGGCTTTCCGTATTATAAATACCTTTTGAAAATTTTACATTACTTTTAATTTTATAGCTGTTGCCAATAATGCAATTATTTTGTTTGTATAGTTTTATGCGTTTTGGGTGTATAAAACTACTACAATATACTCTAATTAAAAAAGTAAGTATTACAAGTATTTAAAGATATACATTATGGTTTTTTTGCGTTTCAGCAGTTTAGATAAAATTTGCAGAGTAATTTGCTTTTTACTCTCATTAATCCAAGATCTCGAAGAACGCACCTATTGTTATCATTGTCTATAGTATTGCTTACTAAACACACTTGAAACAATGCTGCATTTGTAATTTTATTCAATATTATAAAAATTTCATACTTACAGTTCCATAACTTAATTAAATTTTTGTATGGAATATCGAGCACAATAAATGTAAATTCTATAAAGGTATATTCCTGAAAATCGTATAAAGTATTCCTAAATAAATTATTATTTGTTGTTGAGCTAGTGGCCTTCTTGGTTTTGGTAAAAATTATGGTTTTTATTTTCAGTATTTCGACACTCCGTTGTGTGTCTGCTTCAGGAAATTTTTTTTTTAAAGTTTTTCTAAATATTTTAACGACAAAATAGTCACCTTTTAAATATGTTGCATGTATAACACAATTTTACTGAAAGTATGAAACAAATATTTGACTGCAAAAATAGAGAAAAACTTGGTGGGCAATTTCTGGTACCAAAAATCATTAAGACCTGTAAAAGATGTAAAAAAAACTTTTTTTTTTTTGGCTTTTATAGTAAGAAAAAGAACAAGAATTATAATATGAACAATAAAATTAAAATAATTTGCGAAGTAAATCAAACTATTTTAACTATGTTAGAAGCATTTAAAATTTTTCCAATAAGTAATCTTTTAAGTTTGTCTTGAACGTCAAAATTGTGTTAATCCTTTTAAAGCTTACAGGTGTTGAAAGTCTTCCAACGCAGTATTAATTTAAACTGTATGATAGCACTACTACATACAATACTGCTTCTCATCTTGTGTATACATTTCTTTATTTTTTTATATTTTTAATATTAATTTTTTTATTCTTAATAGTCTATTCATTTACCCAAAAATTTGTACAAATTTTTACTGTGTATTACTGCATTTTACTGAATGCTGTTCGTTTACCCAAGTTGCAGCAAATGAGAACACGGAAAAGAGAGTAAACTGACAGTTCTTTTACTGAGTACCTACAAATTTTTGCTACAAAAATTATTGTAGTTAAGTTTAGTAATATGAAAAACATACGGTAAACAAACAAATGTAAACAAACGAAAGTAAACAAAAACACAACAATTTTTACAAAATTTAAGAATAAAATATAATTAAAAGATTTTGGCTTGTAAAAACTAATTTGCAAACTGTTTAATAGATATTAAAATCCAGTAACCATTTAAAACAAGTGGTTAAACATTGTGACGCGGCACATAAGTGTATATCGTAGTTCTAGTTGCTCTCAAGTTTTGTGTTATTTAAATTGTGTTTTGTTTTTATTTTTATTTATTACGACTAACAACAAAGTCGTAATAAATAAAAACAATACTATCAAATATTACTTATAAGTAAAGTTTAATATGATGTTTCCACAACACCAGCAACCGACTTGTCAAGAAATTCTTTATGAAAGGCACTCAATTGTTCGCGTGAACTCTATACAAATATTAAAGACTAGTCGCTTGTTTGTGTTGTGCAAATATCAAAATAATGGCAGTCGACGTATGAAAAATAAAAGGCCTGGCGTGTGGCTGATAACGGGGAGTTAACTAAAATATGTTTGACAAGCTCAACTTTTGGCTAGTCAAATTTGCAATTACCCCTGTGCCGTAACATATGGGTACAGTTTTATCAGCTGTTTACTAATGTTTACTAATTTTTATTATTTTTCCGTTCGAGTACTCTTTTGGACAAGAGAATTTTCAGAGAGCAATTTTTACAATTTGCTGCAAAATTACGCATTTACTGCATTTTACTGTAAAATAAACGAATAAACCTATCTTTTGTGTAGTTGTGTGTATCAGCAGTATTAAGTTGTCATAAATAAACTAAGCACCACTTTGATTTTTTAACGCATCAGTCATTTTATTTACTATAAAGAAGAAAGTTTGTATTTTAAGAAGAGGTAGATCATTATATTCTAAATAACCAGTGTAGTCCATTTTTTGCTTTTTAATTTCGAGTCTGCATCTTGCTGTTCTTAAATTAACGTTATTTCTTTGTTTGATTCCTTGAGACATTCATCGTGTTGTGGCCAATATTATTTAGAGACTTAAATAGAAATGTACATACCCCTTATAAGTAAAATATTTTTAGAAACATAAATTTATTGAATTTCTGATGAACTTTTATAATTTTTCAAATTAAATTTTTGGTTTGTACACTTGTACAACGGGTTATAGTTCAGGTTTTTTCTTTCTTAAGTTTTTTTCTTAAGAAGGATTTTTTACAATACAAATCTGCTGTGATCAATAATTTTGATTGAAGAAGACAAGAAAAATAATAATCAAATCTTTTTAGAAACTTTTTGTGCAACATAATCGTATAGTAAGTAATTGGTAAATTAAAAGCTCTTAACTGCTTTGTTTTGCGCTCGTTGTAGTGATTTCAGGTCTACACTGTTTTTATGCCCATAGATCATAACATGATAGTTTGTATGGCTCCAAATTAATGCCTGGTATATTAATAATTTCATTTACACATTCAATTTATTTGTATTATAGTATATGTCCGTAAGCCCCCGATATGATATTTTAATAACTTTACTCAATCTCTTCAGTTTGTTTCGCAGATCTTCATTATTTGTGTTTTTTCGTCATTGTTTTAGAATCTTGCTTTTAAATAAAATAAAATTCTGCAATCTTCAATCATCCACGGTGTCATTCTAATTTAAATTAAGTTTTTTTTAGGTATTACATACGTTGAATTTAAGTTTGCTTTTGCCAAGCATTGTATAAAATTAAGAGTATCATTGAGACCGCAATTGTAACTTAATGCGCCAAATTTGAACGCCGAGAAGTTTAAGCCAAGCTAAAGCGGCGAAGCCTTAACTTGCGAAAATTTGTTTTACAATACAGATATCTTCATTCTTTAATATTTAATTATTTGATCTTGTTTTGGTAAATATTTGTTATTTTTGCAGCAAAAGATCGTTTTATGTTATATAAAAAATTTAACAGTATTTATTTTCAATATTTCGATAACAATTTGTTATCATCGTCAGGAAAATTAATATGTTATTAAAAAATTTTTTAATAACATATTAATTTTCCTGACGATGATAACAAATTGTTATCGAAATATTGAAAATAAATACTGTTAAATTTTTTATATAACATAAAACGATCTTTTGCTGCAAAAATAAGAGATATCTTCATTCTTTTTTTTTTTTTTTTGGGTAAAGTATCAAACATCATTCTTTTGTAATTTGTCCTTGTTTAGTTAAGTTTATAGAAATAATGTTACTCCTACCGTGTTCTTCTGCAAATTTTAAAAGACTTCACAATACAGATACATCTACTTTACCAAAATCAATGTGAGAAATTAGTTGAAGAAACCATATTAGAAGAAATGTTATAAACTAAAGACTACTTAAAACTTTGGCCGATTTAATAAAAGGTTTAGTGCAATAATACGCACATAATTCTTAAATATGGCATATAAAACTTTCATACATAACTTTCAAAATACCTTATATTCGGCCATGTCACAGAATTCACTTCCGTTCGGAAACGGAATTGAATCGGTTTTTTAATTCTTCAAAAACGACAATTTAAAACATTTTCGGTATGAAATCAATTCCATAAGATAATACTAGTTCCATTCTTGCAATTAGAAATGATTTCATTCCGAAAAGTTGTTTAGTTTTACGTTTTCTGAAGAAGTAAAAAACGAACTCAATTCAGTTTCCGAACGGAATTCAGCTCTGTGACATGGCTGATTATTAGTCCATATTTTTTCTTATATGTTCCAAAGCTTAATTTTATTTAAAATGCATACGTGATTCAATACGAGATGAATATAGACAAAGAATAATTCAATGCATACGTGGCTGAATGGTTAAGCCGTTCATGATACGTCATGACCCGAGTCCAAATACCAATGGATGCTGATAAGGAGTGTAGTAACTACGAAACATTTAGTTATCCCCCAGCTAAAGATTTGACTATTTTTCTTGCTATCTTCAATCAAAAATGATTGATCACCGCAAATTTATATTGTAAAAAAAATCCTTCTTAGGAAAACTTAAGAAAGAAATAAAAAAACCCCACGATGGACAAATGTACAAAAACCAAAGATTTAATTTTATTTCTTGACGATTTTTGACGATTTGCGATAATCATATTCACGATGTTTTTCCTCTAATTTGACGATTTTAAATTAGATTTATTTAGAATCTATGCCTTTTTTTACAAACCAGTCAAGAATTCTCGTTTTTGTATGTAAAAACTAATATGTATATTCAATTCACACTATTAGCTGATATCGTTGCCACTGTTACTATTATAATAAGCCGTAACAATACCCGCATTTAAACCATTAGCACTGATGAATGAATATGAAATATTTTGCTAATTTATCGTAACATTAATGAGTAAATTAAATTCTTTATAAAACCAACAAATGTGTGCCTTTGATGTTTATTCTTTACCAAATTTAAAATCTTTAGCAAAAAAAGGACCCTAATAAAATTGCAAGAATAAAACAACCTTGATTGAATTACATGAAAAACCTCGTTTTGTGAAGGAAAGAGTTTGTAAACATTCCGCAGGGAATAAAAAGAGTAGCAGGTTTTGGCAAAATTGACAGAGAAAGAGAGAAAACGAAGAATTATGTCAACACCGTCAAAAGAAAACCAACATTTTAATTAATCATTTGCTTGTCAAAAGAATATGGAAACTTTTTTCCACTCACTGTTTTAGTGTTTTCTTAATTTTATATTTTTTCTAATAAAGTTGATATAAGTTTAGGAAGAGAAAACGAAGAAAAAAGAGTAAACACAAAACCTAAATAAAAATAAATGCAAGTTACATATATTTTATTCATAAAATAGAAACAAAATATAGTTCTGCCAACAGCTTATATTAGAAGAAAGTAACCAAATACGAGTGACATAAGCAAACAAAAACTTGAATAAAAGAGGTGAATGCGAAGGGAAAGAAAACAAAAATAGAAAGCGAAAAGTAAATAAGGAACTTAAACAAATTAATGTTTAAATGTATGTCGTGAATGTAATGATGATGTCGATGAAGATAAAGATAAAATGATTACACTGATGAAACTGACGATGAGAATGATGGCAGCGACAGATTTGATGATGATGACACTAATGATTGTTCCTCTTGTTTGTTTTCATTACTTTTACTTTTTTTCTTAATGGCTAAAACATTGCTTCCGGCAGGTTTTAATGCTTAAAAGAAAAATAAAACAATTCCGAAAAAAGAAAGAAATTATTTTCTTTCAGATTTGACCTTCAGCCAGACAAATATATATATATATATATATATATATATATATATATATATATATATATATATATATATATATATATATATATATATATATATATATATATATATATATATATATATATATATATATATATATATATATATATATATATATATATATATATATATATATATATATATATATATATATATATATATATATATATATATATATATATATATATATATATCATATCGCTATATATCATATCAATATACCATTCTCGTTTATTGCAAATATATTTTTAGCCAACTTAAATGTGTTAAAATTTCTAGTTTTGCTTCAATCGCCATAAATTAAATATTGATTATTAATTTAATGCAATATATGTATATATTTTTTCTACTTTACATAAACAAGTATTTTGACATTCGCCTTCATGCCCAACCAAAAATTGAAATTATTTACTAAACAAAACACTAAACTTTTAATAAATATTATATAATACTGATTTAAAATGTTTTGAAAATTCAATACTCAGTTGGATGCCACAAAATAAAATCATCAGCAATTAGACTCATTTACATTTTGGCCATTAGCCATAAACGTGCACAGACATGCATTTGTTGCTTAAGTGAAATGTGTGTTGCATTAAATTACATAAAGCAAATATTGTATGTAAAACACACTAGACAACATAATTTAATCGAAGTTAGCCGAACGAAGAATAGTTGAAAATTGATATTTTATTGAAAGAAGCCCTTCACCATATCAGCAACTTGAGGGCTGTTTTGTGCTATACATTCACTTTTTTGCTAAAGTTAAGTTTCTATTCTCGAAGTGAAAAATTTAATGAACAAATTAAATCGAAGTTCGTTAAAGTGGAAAAGTGAGAGCATAAAATTATCGTCGTAACTAATTCAAAATATATAACATATAAAACACGTTTAATGTATTTATGAAGGTGAGGAACCGAAGAAAAAAACTGGGAAGTTTTAAATTAGGTATTGTATCTTGAGCGCCAGGTGCCATCCAGAATCCTCCCCAATCTGGCTGCACATTGTCACTTTTTCAAGCTCTATGATCTGAGACTGTAATGTTCACGAAATAATTAAATGTTTCATGAAATAATTAAAAGTTTGTCTTTTCTTGTAAATTTTTTTTCTTTTTAATTCTCTTTGTGTTTATATTTTTCCCTTGACATTCGAAAAAGATTTAATTTTTATAGAGATGTATTTATTGCTTCTGCATATACCTAGTATGAATTCGCCTTGGTAATAATATAAAATTTTTTAATTTATTTTTTGTATTTAATTACGATCCAATACAAGTCGTATGCTATAATTCACTGTCTCGATATGTATCGTAATGCTATTCGATACGATCGTTAATTTAATATCATGTGAGGAGATTAGACGCCTGTTTTCTTATTTAATTTGTCTTAGACACTATTTTAGGAGCATTTAAATTTACTCGATTGTATGTAGAAGGGAAAAAAATCTTCGGTTGCTGTAGACTATCCAACTCTAATGACTCACTCGAACACCATCGTATTGGAGATCTCGTTCCCTTCCTTCTCGTCTGGGGCTGTAATGGGTTGGCAAGCAAACTGCACAACACATTACTATTGTGGAATAAACTGTCCGCAAATATATTTTATGTCACCTACAAAGCGAAAAGAATATCAAATATCTGCCATTTCTCTTTAATCTAGTTTCCTATTATAGTTCCAGTAAAAGAAGGGAAAATGAACAAAAAATATTTTCTGAATGTGAAATTAGCTTTTCTATGCAAATGAAATAAAGCCCCACGTGAACAGCTTTTTTTTTATCTTGGACCAGTACTCAGAGGATGACCCTACATATGCAGTGCAATGTACTGGAACTAGCAAAATAGATTGACGAGAAGGAAAGAGGGAGTAGTGTTTGTGGAGGTTAAACTTTAACAATAACAACATGAAAGACTAAAAGAAACTCTTCTACAGTGTTACCGCCACTACTGTTTTAACAAATTTAAGAACACAGAACACAGTATTATCTTCACTTTTAAAGTTGCCTTAAAACCCATATTAGTAAATGTCAAGATTATTTGTTTATTTTATGATAATTCCACGCGGGTTTTCTTGGCCAAAATTTGGACAATATAAAAGAAAACGCAGCCATATTTTTGCTGGCAGATATAGAGATGAACTAAAATGGTGACCACGCAAAAAAAATTTTAAAGCTTATTAGCAGAATAATTTAGTTTACAATCTGAAGTGGACTCCAACAGCCGGAGCTATTCTGCTAACAACAGTGTTTAAAATATTGGAATTAAATTAGTTAAAACTGATCAGTGCCCAGTGTATATACCTTCGACACTGCTCAGATAAGAAAATTTTAGTCCAACACTTTCCACACTGCAAGGTAATGAAATGCGCTGAAAAGAAATTAATAATGAACATATGTACTTATATAGAGAAAACACGGACAACGATGAAAAGAGAAAACATGTATACATCTTGCTACCTATTATGATGCACTTTGGTTTCATACGAAATTAATAGTCAACCTATATAGAAAATACGGACAACGGTATAGAGCCGGCTACCTATTTCGGTGCAATTTGGTTGCATACGAGTTTAATTAATGAAGAAATATATATATATATATATATATATATATATATATATATATATATATATATATATATATATATATATATATATATATATATATATATATATATATATATATATATATATATATATATATATATATATATATATATATATATATATATATATATATATATATATATACATATATAAATATATATATATATATATATATATATATATATATATATATATATATATATACATATAAAAAATACGGACAGCAGTAACAAATATTAAAGTTTCCATTGTATTTGCAAACTATAATGTTTGTCGTATTTTTAGTAAAAACGTAACTTCGTATCTTGATGCTAGTTGCTCGACCTTTTTTTCTAAATATAATTGTTATTTACTTGAGCTTGAAGTCACTTCTTTCAAAATTATTCGTTTTATTAATGTTTCGATATTTCGACACCCCCCTGTGTGTCTTCTTCAGGAAAATTTCTAAATTTTTGTTTAAAAATTTTTATAAAATTGAAAACAAATTCAATTCAGTTCAGGTGCTGACAAAAAGTAAAACTTAACAAACATAAAAAGAAACTTTGCTATGTAATCCTTTTCAGCTGTCTCAACGTTTTTGTTGAAATTCTAATTTCAAGTTTCCATTATAAAGGAAAATACCCGCGGGGTTACTTTCTATTACGATGCGAAAGTAAGTTCGATGCGAAAGGTAAATGCGATAAGAGTATAATTTGGTACTTTATGCCGTTCGTGCAAACTTTTTCGCGAAATACTTTGAAAATAAAGCAGCACTGATACCAGAAAATAAAAATAGCGAAGAATAAAAAAATAAAATATGCGAAAAGGAAAAATTAAATGCGAAAGGAAAATACGAAAACGCAACACAGTAAAAAATTATAAATAGCTTGTTTTCTATGTTTCCCAGCTATCTATATGTCGACATTTCATAGGAACTTAAATAGCGAATAAAAAACTTAATTATATCCTTTCCATTACAATTTCCAGAGTTTCCATTACAATATGAAATGTTTTCAATTTCAAATTTTGAAAAAATTTATTTGACGTGTACTTTATTCCAAAAAAATATTCAATGTGAAGAGCTGGTAATTACCATCTTAGATTGTGAAAAGACGAAGATTAATTTCATGATAAAGTCTAGATTTTATAATAATGCATTTTTCTTTGTATGATTTTTCAATAAGTTCTTATTTCTGCTGCAGGACAAATTTCAAACGCTATATTTAATCATTTTGACTCTGCAGCAATCCACTCACCGAAAAAGGTTGAAAGCGAAATTGTTCGCGTAGAAATGTTGAGCATGAAACCTTTCGATAATCATTCATTTGTTGCTCATGTAGCAACAGCAATATATACGAGTATGTAATTTTTCCACTGCAAAACGCCTACATATCGTCTATTACCTCAAAAACATAGCTTCTGTAAAAAAACATGAACAATGTTGTCTGACAAAAATTCAAATAGAGTATGTGCTATTTTGTTATGTTTAAACATCTGGCATTAGAAAAAAATCTGTGCCTTGCGTAAAACTCAACCACGGTTGATTTCGGGCGGTATCATTAGTCGGCTGAAGGAAATATTTTACAGCAGTAATATTTTATTATAATTTTAAAATTCAAACAATTGAGTTTTTTATTCACTATTTTAGCTTCTAACATTGATACCAATAAAAACTTAGAAATAGCTTGTTTCCCAGCTATCTATATGTCGACATTTCATATAGATGGCTGGCTGGGACACGTAAACGTAAGAGACATGCAGACACAGTTACTTTCACATTTATAATATTAGTAAGGATCAAAGAATTTTTCAAATTTCACCCAGTCCATTTATAATATGTAGGGGTCATCTCCTGAGTACTGGTCCAAATTAAAAAATTAAAAAGTTCATAACATACATATGCTAAAATTGTTTGTCAAATATAAATTTATAGCTAAAGTGCCTTGCCAACGTGTTGACTAATAGTAATATGCATTTGCAAAAACACTTTAAACCTTGATTCTTATTGCTTTGGTCTAAAATCCACTGGACTTAAAACAAAATGTATGACTTATTTGCGTATCTGTGTCTAAAACCCGTATTAAGCGAATTCTCCAGTTTTTTCTTAAAAAAAAAAAGAATCTAAAACGCCATTAGCACACTTATGACAGCCACTGTGAATTTAAAGCTGTAACATATAACCTTATACACAGTTTATTTCTATGACAAAACATGAAAAGTAATTTTAATTACCACGTTTTAATACGTGTTGTTACATTTAGTGTTTAACATAAAATTTAATTTGATCACTTTCATTGTCGTAACGCGAATGTAATATATGTTTTAAAACTAAGCGTGTGTGTAAATATAGTTTTTGCTCCTCTAATGCTTCCATTCGCAAACAACAAAAAGCAAATTTTAAATCAGTGGTAAATTAATTAAATATCACCAAACTTCTATTCGTATATTACAACATCAAATATTCTGCTTCGTACATTTCACATCATGAAAATTATATTTTTTAATTAAATAAATAGAAATAATTAAAAGTTTATGGACCATAAAAAAACACAAACACTTGCGAATAATGAATAATGGATATCGGTTAAGGGAGAAAGAAAAGTTGTTATGTTGCGTACACAAAATTGATGCGTATTTAAAAATAAATTATATTTTGGTAGAAGTTTTTTTTCCTAAAGAGAAGCAAAACGATACATGAAGTTAGCTATACTTTACTCATGATTAAGATTTAAGATGATTAAGACTTAAAATTAGCTTTTGTCTTGAATTTAATATATTCTTTGTTGGAGTTTTTATTTCGCATTCATTTATTTATTGAATCTTCACAAAGTGAACTAACGATAAGTATTCAAATCTTAATACTAAATATATAAAATTAATTAAGTCCAGCCAATGCAAGAAAAAATATTTTATTTTGCATGGTCAATATCGGTAAAATCACCTATTTAACGTTCTGATGATGGCAAGGCTATCCCACCTTTTCAACCGAGAGTGGCCTTCAAAGTTAAGTATGTTGCGTGCAAGACGATTTGGATGAAGTTCCAATTTATTGATATACCTTGTTGCGTACTTTGAAAATTCGTCTTTTACAAGACTAACACAGAGATCCTTACGAATTCGTGAGTTTGATTTTGTCGCCTTTAAATTTTCTCAATGTTAGAAGTTGAGGTGGTGCCCCATAACTGAATTCCATAGCACCATATAGGCTTTAGAATTGTATTGCATAATAAAAGTTTGCAATCCAGCTTCAATGTCGAATTTCTGCCCATAAGCCAATTCAGTTGCGCTGCTTTTAACTTTAACTGAGTAACTTTCGCATCAATGAGACACGTTAACCTACGATCGAGTGAATACCAAGGTACTGGACTTCATTTTGCTGCGGAATAGGTGAATTGTTAATTTGGATAGCTTAACATGTTTGTTTACGCAATGTGAATGTAACGTGATTCCACTTTTGTTCATTAATTTTAGTATCCAAAGTTTTAACCATTTCTCTAATATTGAAATATACTCCTGCAAATTTCGCGAAGCTACTTGATGGTGTTCATGTACGCTGCAGAATGCTGCTCATCTGCAAAAGTTGAAGTATGAATTCCGAATCACGTTGGAGTGAAAGATTTTTAATTGCATACATTTTTTGTCAAATCAGATCTGCCCTTTACAAATTTAAAACTATTAAGAATATTAGCCACTCTTAGATGTGCTTGATGAAGCTACGTATTTAAATGAATGACGAAATAGATACAAGTCTGATATATTAACCTATATCTCTACTTATGGCTAGATTATCGATAGCAACTGAACTGTAGTTGCGTTGCTAGTGGTCAAAATTGTATTACAGATGGCGACTAAATCTGGCACACAAAGTTACTATTATAAAGTAACTTTGGCAACTACAATTTTTAGTTGCGAAATGAACTGAAAAATAAATAAATGCGTAAATTAAATTGAGTATTATCTTAAAATTAACAAATTGAACAATTATTTCTTATAAGTGCATCTAAAAATGGTTAAAGGTAGTAATAAGTAACATTTTGATACCATTCTAGTATTGGTCCACCAATGTGTATACCCGCAGACAAAAATTATGGATTCATTTTTATGAAAAGTTGAAAAAGGAAACCAAAAGAAAACCGAAAACAAAAGAAATTTGCTGTATCTTTAAAATTTTAACGAAATCCACCATAGCATCATTTAACAGCCTGTTTGACGATATCGAATGAAAATGTATGCGAAAGAAAGCTAGTCACTCACATTCGAATCAATTTGGGTTTGTCTATGTCACTTTTGTTCGTTCACATGGACTTATGTATTTTAATTGAATTTTGACAAATCGTTCGCATAGAATAAAGTTAGAAAAACCCAAATCAATTTTCTTTCGCCTAGGGTGCGAATGAACTTATCCTTTCGACATCGACGAACTGGCTGTTAATTTAAATTTTCTGACCTTTAAGTTAAAATTTAGTTTTTGTTCACAAAAAGTCAAAGTCTCACTATCGATAACTTTTTTGCAACTGAAAATAGTTGGCATACTTCAAGGTCAATTCGCCTTGTCATACATACGATTAATATAATGGGTTGTCTACAGGCAACGTAACTAAAATTCGATTTATATTCACAGTCAAACTGTAAGATATGTATGTTTGTAAGAGATAATCTCTCAAACCACTTAAGATTTACAAAAATTTGATTCACTAAAATGCAGAGCCAAGCCTCTTGAAGTACATAGGTTATAAAAAATATTTTAAAGTAGGTTCAAGAGATGTAAACCACCTAAACTTAGAAAATATTTGTGAGTGCTTTCGGATAAATCTATTAAAACAATAGTTTTTGAAATCTACAAAATAAATGTGTAACCCAATCAATGTGAGGACGTGATTTTCATATCCATACGTGCATCTGTCTACGTGTCCTTTACCTGACCACTTGCTAATCCGTATGTTGGTTTCGCTTTACAAGTTAAACGATTTAATCAATATTTATGCAATTTAAAACATACACAGGCGGTTCGGAAACTTCATAGCCTATCAATGAAAGAGAATAGTTAGTTTTTCAAATATATTTTTATTTTTCAATATAATCTCCTGAAACTTCAATACACTTAGTCCAACGCTTTTCTAAAAATTCTATACCTTGATTAAAATAGTTTTCATCAAGGTCTTCAAAATAGTGGTTTACAACTGTAATTGCATCTTCATTTGAGGTCAAGCGCTTGCCAGCCAGGAATGTTTTTAGATTTGGGAACAGGTAACAGTAACTGGGAGCTAAATCAGGAGAATAAGGTGGGTGGTCAAGTAACTCGTATTTTAACTCGTTGATTTTAGCCATTGTTAAAACAGTCTTGTGCGCTGGTGCATTGTCTTGATAATTAGAAAATTATTTTTTTGTGTTGTAAGCTAGGATGTTTTTCTCGAATTTGTACATTTAATTGTTCCAAATGGTTGCAATAGTACTCTGAATTTATTGTTTTACCCTTTTGCAGATAGTCAATCCATAAAATACCTTTGAAGTTCCAAAAAACCGTTGCCATAAACTTACCACCCGATTGAATTGTTTTTGCCTACTTTGGGGCACTTCCTCCAGCTTCAGTTTAATGTTTGGATTGTTCTTTTTTCTCTAGTGTATAATGGTGGATTCATGTCCCATCAAAAGTTATGAAACCACGCTCAAAATCCATTTTATTTCGCTTAAAACGATCCAAACAAGCTTGAGAAATGTACATTCTTATGCGTTTTTTGTCGACTGTTAACAAATGCGCCACCCAATTTGCAGAAAGCTTCTTCATCTGCAGTTTTTCATGCAAAATTAGATGGACTCGAATATTTGAGATGCTTATAATATTAGCTATTTCACGCACTTTTATTCGTCTATCATTTAATACCATATCATGCACTTTGGCTACTATTTCTGTTGTTGTTGCTGTTTTTGGACGTCCACTACGTGGTTCATCTTCAATGCTTGTACGATCACGTTTAAGTTCAGCAACACAATTTTTTACTGTTGCATATGAAGGAGCACTTTCACCTAACACATTCACCATATCATTATGAATTTCTTGTCCCGATAAACCTCTTTTATGTAAATATTTAATGACACCACGCATTTCTAATTTTTTCCATTGTAAAAAAATCGTGGATGCATCTTTTGTGAACACCTGTTTCTATATGAAGGAGCTACCAGACCAAAACAAAATGTAACATGTGTTCATAGCAGATATGGAAGTTTCCAAAACACTTAACGTTTTTCTGTTTGCTCCGCGCTTTTTGTGCTAGGCTACGAAGTTTCTGAACCGCCCTCGTAGTGTAAGAAACAAAGCGAGTTTATATTATTGTAAAACTACATATATCGAAGTGGGGTTAAGAGTTTTTTTTTATATGCAAAACTATTTTAACCCATTTTTATGAAATTCAAAATATAGATATAATTGCATCTAAAAACGCACACTCTTCAAAACTGCGGAGGTAGTTTTTCTTCTCCTGAACTGTGTAACATACTTTCATTTTTACGAAATTCAAATGTTTCCAAAATGAAAGGAGTTTTTGGGGAGACAGCTTCTCCTGAGCTATTCAACCAATTTGACTAATGAAATTAAAAGCGAATCTAGATGAATATGCATATGATTATCTAAAAGAATATACAATTACTTCTTGAAACTGGGATCAAGTGGATGGTAGAATTTATCTCAGACACTATCAAACCAATTTTAATGAAACTTAAAAATTTGCTTAATTTTCGCTTTAAAAGAAACACATTTTATTTTTCATGCACGATATATACATAGTTTTAGTTGAATTTTTATTGTGTTGATGAATTTTTCAAATTCACAGTTTTCGCCATAAACTCAATTGAGTTTTTCAAACTTGGACATTTATAAGAAGCCCAATATTAGCTCGCGAATTTACTAACTAATTTGTATTTTTTCCATTACGAAGCAAACAAAACAGCAAGTTGCCCTCCAGCTTTTTCTATTCAATTCTTTTTTCTGTCTTCTTTGATAATCTTTCTTTGAAAGCTGCCTTGGTACCATGCAAGGCAGTTTTAAAACTGTCTTGCCCCAAAAATACCTACATTGTTTTCAAAGCAATCAAGCTGCCTTGATTGCTTTTTCAAAATTTTGATTTGAAGTTTACAAATGAAATCAAGGCAGCTTTAAATTTAATAAATTAAATTATGTATGTATATCAAATTATTCAGAATAATTAAACTTCAATTCGAAAATAAAAAAGATTGATACAATTTTCTGGACGGCATTTCTACGATTTACTGCTTCTATATAAGGGGTGTTTTTTTAAGCCCGATAGAACTTGAAATTGTAAAAAATAACACAAAAAATTAAATTGTAATCAAAATTTTTTTTTATTCGAAAGATCAATACGTGACATTAACATTTGAAAATGATTTCGGGCATATGGGCACCGCGGCTGTTCTTGACGAAGCGCATTCTGGACGTCCAATTTTGGGCCACTTTTTCGAGCACTGCTGGCCGTATGTCACGAACAACACGAACAATGCTGGCCTCCAAGGCGTCAATTGTTGCTGGTTTATCAGCATAAACCAGTGACTTCACGTAGCCCCACAGGAAATAATCGAGAGGTGTCAAATCGCACGACCTTGGAGGCCAATTGACAGGTCCATTTCTCGAAATCAACTTATCGCCAAATTTTGATTTCAGTAAGTCGATGGTTGCGTTCGCCGTATGGCACGTAGCGCCATCCTGTTGAAACCACATCTCCTCCGGATCAATGTCATCCATATTTTCAAACAAAAAATCATTGATCATGGTGCGGTAACGATCTCCATTGACCGTAACGCGAGCTCCGGCCTCATTTTTGAAGAAATAAGGTCCGATGATGCCACCAGCATGAAAACCGCACCAAACAGTGCATTTTTCTGGATGTAATGGAGTCTGTAGGGTCTCTTGTGGATTGGTCTCACTCCATATGCGGCAATTTTGCTTATTAACAAACCCGTTAAGCCAAAAATGCGCCTCATCGCTGAACACAATTTTGCGATAAAACAACGGGAAATCGACGACTGATTTTCAAAGTAAATTTGGATAATTTCGTAGCGTTGTTCAAGCGTGAGTCTATTCATGATGATTTGTCAGAGTATACTGAAACAAATAAAAAAAATGTTTCATCAAAATTTAATTTTTTGTGTTACTTTTTACAATTTAAAGTTCTATCTAGCTTAAAAAAACACCCTATATAATACACTGGAGCTACATGCGTATTAGTAATGAGCGGCATGTATCAAATAACATTCATACGGAGTTGAATGCAGTCAATATACACTAAATACTAAATTACCTCATCATGAGAAGCACTGCGGGATGCAAAATAACAGGTGATTCCTATTCAACTTTTTTCATTTGCATTACAAATTTGTGGATTTACGTACAAAAAACTTTAAACTGAATCCTATTCAGATGTTTTGCACATTATTTGTGGTTCATGTAAATTATTGTATATGTGCGTATGTATGTATGTTACGTAAGTTCTATTTATGGCGATAGCACATATTTGAAATATAATATTTTCTTATTGTTATGGAACATGCCAATTTGACAAGCGTACGCAAAAAAAATATATTATGCCTTTTTCGAGTCGTAAAGCAGCTCTGAGCTGAAGAACAGCTTTTGCGACATCGTAATTATTTCTTAAGAGCGGTCAGGTTTGTTGATGGTTCTTCAAGAGTTTTGCGACTCACCCGCTTTGAACGTTTGAACGCTTTGCCTCAACTAACTATATGTATATGTTTACAGTTTTTTAGAGGTATTCGTTGTGAACTATCGTGCATCTTCCCATCTGAAGCATAGATCGTTATAGTTAGCCACAACGATGCTACAAACGTAATGTTAATACCATCTTGTGCATATGGTCTCTGTCACCCCGCCCATGCTGTACATCCTATAATTTGCAAATTTACTTTGCAACTGTGTAGTTGCATAGAAATATTTTGCGGTTTTTCTGTTTTGAAATACTCCAAAAAATTTGTGTTTCTCTCATTGCACTTTAAGTTAAATGTTTCAAAATATTCGAAGTCTGCCAATGACTAAGATAGTATCTATGATATATTGCTATGATCACAAAGGCAGCTAGAAAATGTTCAAAACTCATTGATAGCGGTGTCGGTAATTCTATTGATTTATATTGACGAAGTCTCAGCCGAACAGTTCAAAATAAACAGAGGCGTACCACAAGGCTTCTTTTTCCTGCTCTATTATTTTTGTTAATAGCTTTCTATGTTAACTCTTTATCACTAGTTTAGTATTTATACTCAATCACCTATAGAACAAATCAATCTGAGATTAATACCATGAAAAAAAATATATGAATTCCATCGAAAACAAACTTTTGGCAATACCTGAAGAAGTTATTTGACCAGAAAGACTTTTATGCATGTGAGACACAGTGTTGCTTACAAATAGAGATTTGAAATAAAAACTCAATGTGATATTCGCTGAGCAGAACACATTACTTATGTTTCATAAAGCAACATGAGTTTCGCAGTCGCTACACTGCACATCAGCACCCACTAGAATTCGAACTCAGTACCATGTAAACATGATGTAATTTTAATACGGCCGCTTAACCAACTCAGCCACCAAGCTCTTATTTATTTTTTCGCCTATATTTGTCTCATATTGTCTCATATTCTTTGCATTTTTGATGTATCATATTGCTCAAACTGTTCGGTTCAAACATGTTGTTTGAGATAATGAGAATAAAAGCACGATGGATTTACAGCAAGCCCTTGGCTTGCCTGTGCGAACTTGCTCATAAAATACTTTTGTTAATTCTACTTATAATCAGAATTTGATGTGTGTAGCAGAATGAATATGATTTGTACTCATCATTGAATTTTTCTTTAATCTTTAAAATGAATAAAAATGTTTGTGCTAAATAAAATCCAGAAAAACCACGATTTTTGAACTCATCCCAATCATCGTTATCACAATCATATCCTGAATTTATATCAAATTTATGTATAAAATGACTTGTTTAAAAATTATGCAAGTCGTTTTTTCCGTCAAGGGGTAAAATGCGTTACGCACTGACCAGAGAGTCCGTACACTGCGCTTTGTGTCGGACTGATACAACAAATGAATTTACCGACTAAAAAACCGCCTTAGCTTTGATTCGGTATGGATTTCCAATGGCTTAATCAGCACTTCTCTTTACATTATCCTTCGTCTGGGATCCCGATTATGATCTTGTTCTGGCTTTTTCATCCGCAGGCTTTTTCAACGCTAGAAAGTTGGCCTGTCTCACTATCATGGTGTCCACGACCTTATCTACGGTTATGGAGCTAGCTATCATCTCTACTAGTTTCCGTCCATCGAATACACTTAAAGAAAGTGTGCTTAGCGTTGTATTTGCCCATTGTGTCACATTTTCCTATTTGGTGTAAGTAGCTCCGGTAATAGCCGTGACTTCACAGCCTTTGAGTCAGGTAATAGTTCACATTCGAATGCAGTCTGTTCAACCATTTCCTGATATGACAAATCATATTGGGAATGAGACGCTCCGTCCATCTGCCCCTATTGGCAATACTTCTTCTAGACTGCCAACTGTGTAACATTTCCTCTTATATTTGCTGCATTCTTCCAATGTCTAAATGGCCTGTCTATCTTGATAGCCATGTCTTCTTTCGTGCTAGAATCTGTAGATCTATTGGGTTCGTATCTGCTATTACTGTAACCGCGCCCAACAATACCATGCGGTATGCAGATATGACCCATAAAACAGCTACGCTTTGCACCGCTGCGTTACTTGCTCTACTTTGCGAACTGACTTTCTCCCCCGAGATTTCGCCCCCCATAGAGAAGGATGCTATTGCATGCCTCTATTATAAGTTTGCGTTTTTCTGGTAGCGGGCCTCCTATGTTCGCCATCAGTCGGCTTAATTGTCCTGTTATGCCAGTAGCCTTGTTATACTGCACCTATTTCGAGAAAGTTAGCTTTGAGTTAAGCCTTATTCCGAGATACTTCACGAATTTTTTCGTTATCAGGATCAAGTCATCAAACTGTATATCGATTTTTATCGGAATATGACATCTACAAGTCGCTATTCAGGCCACAAAATATTATAAGAATAAAGTTTTAATTCAAAATAAGATTCACGTCATTACTAGTTATTTGTAAATACATCCTAGTTTTACCTTCGAAGTTGACTTCAAATGACAGAATAAGACATCCAAAGTACGACTCTTTCAGAATAACAAAAACTTTTCAAAACAAATTTTTACTTTCGTTATATGACTTTTCTGAAACATGCTTGATTTTTTTGTCTTCTTTGATCAAGAGTTATTGATTGCGGCAATTATTGTTATAATTATAAATAAAAATATTTCTTGGCTTTAGCCAGGATTGAACTTGAGCTAGAGGAATGATACCAACCAATCATCATATAGAAAAAAATGCTTGATTTTTATTTTTCTTTTTTTGCCAAATACAAAATGTGTAAAAATTTTACTCTCCTAAAAATATCATCTCTATAAAATAAAAAAAAAATTATTCTCTTTTCTTTTTATATGATACTGATAAGAATATTTCTAAAATGATTAAACAAAAAAAATCTTATTTTCCTCAGTGTTGTTTTAAAGTTTGGCCATTGATGTTGATTACTTTTATGGCAAATGATTTTCTAAATACCAGGTGGCACAGAACTATTTTTATGGTTTAAATATTTATTAACTTTTTAGTTTATCTATATTTTTATTTTTATTCCAAAACTTTCTGAAGAAGACTTAAGGAATTTAACACTACTTAGGGAACGCTACAAAATTTGTTGAAATTTATTTTGAAAATCAAAGGTCAATTCAAACCATAAAGGTGGTTTTGTGCCACCCTATACATGCATGGATTATGAATTGAATACTTATTAGATAATAGTAATTTACATCATAATAATAATGAGATTTTGTTAATGTCATGCTGCGAACAACAATTCCCTGTTAGGAAGATACAAACGCACACACGTTCAGTAATAACATTTACGACTAAATAAAAAATTTGAAGAGATTAAAACTAAAGAATTTTTTTCTTTTTGTTACCGGCATAAATTAGAATATTAAAACTGATATTTAAATAATTTAATGCAATAACTGGTGGACAGTTAGTGATAACTAAAGTAAAGAGTTTGACTTTTTAAATAACGCCACTGGTGGCACTGCAGTTCGTTGTTTGATTTAAATGATGATGATACATTCAATGGTATTTTAAATGGAATTTCATGCACATATTTAGTGGCTTGCAAACGTGTATACATATTTGCACATACCTGCATTTGTATGTGTGTACGAGTATGCATGAATGTATAATTTTTTTGTAGCAAGTGATATGAGTAGAAAATGTTTATTTTATAAATCTGAACAATTCAATTAAGCTTTTTGAATGCAGTTGAAGGCGTTTAGTCGTAATTGCAAGAGGGTTCTAGCTGTGATAAATGCTTTTTTGGCTTTGTAATTGTTGTCGGGGCAAGAGTTAATATTATTTCATTTAATCCGCATAATATGACATCAGGGATTAATTCATTCTTGTCAAAAAATGTTCATGTACTTACATTTGTTTATGCAAATATTTTACTACATATGTCAGAAATAACTTTTAAAATTGTTTTGAAAAAAACATACCTTATTTAAAAGAACATCAGGATAGCATTGGTCTTACACTTAAAATAGTTTGATAAATCCAGCGTGTCTCAGAACTTAACGACAAGCCGAAATTAATTGGGCAGCCTTGTTGTTGAGTTTGGTAAAAGTGGCGTCACTATCTGTTTCATTCACTCATGGCAAACGTATTCACTATCAAAAAAAATGTGTTCTTTTTTTCTTGCACGAAAAAGGGGCAATATATCGCACCCTAAATACAAAAGGGTGTGTCCCTCAGTTTTTCAGTGATGCCACAAGAGTAATCGACTTTATTGCCACTTCTCTAGTGATGTAACTGATATAATCGAAAGAGGTTGAATGGAACAAAATGAGATAGGAACATTTCATAAAGAAGTTGAAGAATGTTGAGCTTTATAATAATGTATTTTTTATGGGAAGATGCTAACATTTTCGTAAAATGATGATAAATGTTAGATGTTGATCAGTGTATAAAGCCTATAATTCAGCCGGTAGTATGAAACACTTGGTTCACTCTCTAAACCACGATTGCAAATCTAGGTGTTCAGACGTTCGTGTTTGTTTCACACTGCTGTATACATATCTTGTACAACCGTTTCACTATTACTTTTTAAATTTTTTTTTGTAAATCGTTTTTTTATAAATCCAATTTTTATATGTTCAGTGTATTTGTTTTGATTTTACACACATTATCTGTTTTCTTTTTGTATGTACTAATGATAAATAGTCGAATATTTCTAATATTATATCATAGGTTGGCATCATTCTTCTGGCTCAAGTTCAGTCCTGGCGAAAGCCAAGAAATATTTTTCATTATAACAATAATTGCCGCGATCAATAATCAAAGAAGACAGGAAAAAATAATTGAATACACTAAAGCTGGGGAACAACCAGCTGTTTCGCGGTCGCTACACTGCTCAGCAGCACCCACTAGGATTCGAACTCGGTACCATGTAAACATGATGTATTTTTAATACGGCCGCTCCAACTCAGCCACTGAGCTCTTATTTATTTTGTTTTCTTTTTATATAAATTTTTTGAGAGGTAGTTCAGATAAACTAGCAATAATTTATTATCAAATTTAGAGATGATAATAGTTTTTGCAAATTGACACTTCCACGCTTTTTAATTAAACACGTGATTATTTCAATAAGGAATTTTTTTATATTCTCTTTAAATTTACGAATTAGGAATACTAATACCAGAAAAATTAAACAGAAATTAGTTTTCACAGAAGTAAAAAAAAAGTACTTTATAACCAAAATAAATAATCGTTAATTGAAATATATTTAGGAGCACATTACTTTCAAAAATTTGTTTATAGTACCAGCAAGCAATTACTTTTCTTAGATTTAGTGTTCAAATTTTGAAAACAAGGAGAACAAATTGTAAAATATTTGCAAGGCGTTAATAAGACATTTCTTGGCTCTGCCATGCGTATAACGATTTTAAAGATTTTTGTCACCTGCCTATTGATGTTGATAGCATTTTCTTCTATATCTTTTGTTTCTGATTAGCTTTCTTTTCCAATATATTATATCGCTGCCGATTGTTCCTTCATACTTTTTTTATGAGTGATCAAGCAATGCAAATTAATAAAAACTATCAAATCCAAAAACTTGATCATATATCAGGGTTTTAATATTATTATCAATACATAAAACAATTTTCTTTCACTTGATTGCTTATCAGATAAATCAAATTGCTTGCCATTTATATTATTATATTCTTATATATTTCTTTTCAAATAACAGCACTTATAAAATATAGAAAAAGTAATGGCAAAATTATACACAAATCATATCAGTTGACAAAAGGAGTTGTGGTTTTGACAATATTCGTTCTTAATTGAACAAAACGATCTTATCTTGACCACAAGACATTCTCAATATAATACCAGTATTTTTGTGCCATTTATTCGCAGTTTGGCGGAGGTATGTTCACAGTTTGATAACGGTATGTCCACAATATAACGAGATATACGAGAACGTCTTTTTTCTCTTTGTGTATCTACACGTTCAAATACTCGCATGTAGTTATGATAAAGGTATTACAATTAAAATGTTCCACTTCTAAGTTATGGACGTTATGATACTCTGCAAAGTGCCATAATGTCCACGGACTTTACGACACCTTCCTGATAGACATTAAGTCACATTCAAAAGTGTCTTAACGGCCATGGACCTTTTGGCACTTTTAAGTGTGTCATAACGTCCATGGACTTTGTCATACCACCGTGTTTGCATGGTTCGCAACAAGATTCAAAATGAACCAAGATGGGTTCCGCTCAAAATTTTGTATGGCGATTCATGTTGAGTCAACCAAGATTGGGTCAGGAATCACGTGCGAACATGCTATAAGGGTGAACATTTATTTATTAATAATAAAAAAAAACATTATAACAGGCTAAATATCCAATTTAAATCAGTTTATTTTTGCATATAACTTTTTGTAAAATTGTCCCTATAAAAGTTAAAACTTTCATTAAATTCAATCATGATAGGAAAAACAAAATCCCTTCTGGACTCCATGCAACACTCAATATATATTTTGCCTGACCCACAAAACAAACCGCAGGAATTCAAGACTTTAAAAAATGAAAATAAATATAAAAGTTAAAATAAAAATCCCAGCAAATCCCCAAAAAAGCAAATCAGCAAAAGCACTGTTTAATAGGGGAGAATATAACAAAAAGAAAAAAGAAAAGATAAAAATCAAATAATATTAAATTATTTACATTTAAAATTTTCTGACACTCTAAAGCTTCCATCTGTCGTTTGTTGTGAGTACATAAACAAGTGGTGCCAATAAGCCAAGTAGTCAGAGCAGAGTAACAAGTCGCGCAATTGAATGCAACTGAGTTTAAAAAAAATAAAAAAATAAAAAAACGAAGCAAACTAAAGCCAACTACGACAGCATCAGTTAATACACATGTAATGAAAGTTTATACTTGTAGATACAAAAAGAAAAAAATAAATAAAATGAAATGAAAAAGATAAAAAAAAATACACTCAAGTACAATTACAAAAACGACAACACTTTCAACAACTACGAATACAGTAAAGTGCATTTTGTTAAATGAAATGTTGCTGCTGTTGATGATGATAACTGGATTTTATAGTTATATTTATGTATATATTTATATATTAATATAAGCATTCAGAAAACAATACAAACACAGATACGATACAAACACTAACATACACTCACTGACCGTATTCTCACAAGTTAAAGGGAAAATTTATATAAGGATCTTGAGCTAACAGTTGGGTATTTTAAAATTGATAATATTGACAAATTGAATTGAACATATAGATGCGTAATAAAAGAAGAGATTTTTCTCAAACTCATTCGTAGAGTTATTTATATAAATCGTATTTATTTAAAAAATTTGTGCATTTGTAATATATTTATGTGTGCTTCGATGTTCTGATGGTAATTCGGAGTTTTGGTTTGCAGTTTGTTCCCATAACTTTTTTCTAAACAAGTTGGAGAAACTATGACTTGTCGGGCACATAAAATTTTTTAAGTCTTTTTTTCGATATTAAATACTTTTTCATTAGCAATGTAATGAAGTTGAAACAGCTGACCTTGGTTTAATGTTTTATAACGTCAACGAATTTGCATTGGTTTCTTGCGAACACAGGAAGTTTTTATTCATCAAGATGGCTTGCGAAGGATATCTGTGGAACTCTGAAAGCAAAACTGTCTAACAATATCTCTATAGACAGTAACGGCCTTATGTATAATCGAAATCCTTATGCTAACTAAGTAGCTGCTAAGTTTTTTTTATGTAAATAAAGAAATGATAGCAGCAAGTTTTTACTATGTGTGAAGGCGTAAATCAGCTGGATGATTTTGATCCTAGACCAAGTTAAAGTAGACATTTTTTAGTATTATTTACATTTACTTACATACATACTTATGTATGCATATGCTTGGATGCTAACACCAAAGATGATACAGCTTTTTAATACAGTTGTTAGTGTTGTTAATGGTTAAGCACATATCAAACATATATTATATGCATCACAGATCAGCAATGAGAACACTTAATTATTTACCTGGGCTTTTTCGACTAAACAATTTTATTGAATACCCAGACAGACTTATTGCCGAAAACGTTCATGTAAGATACTAAGTTTTAACAAGTTGTAGTTTCAGTGTATTTTAATGTTTGTAGTCGTTCTTTTTGTATCAATATTAATGATCGCAAGAATAACGATGTGGTTGTAACATTCTTCTTATGAAGACGCGAATGACATTTATACTGATACAAATAATTACATGTACGCGTAAAATCAAGGCGTGCGCAAATTAGCCATTGCTCTAATAAATTACAGTTCGTAAACAAAACGATAAAAAGATCATATCAATCATAATGCTTCCGAGTTGCAATTACTTGTAATAAATTTTTTTGTTTTCCCCAACACATCATTAAAATAAATAAAAGTTCCGTAAGCTTTATTGGCTTGTAAAGGCTTTTTTATAGGGGTATACAACCTTAACTGTGAAATGATGTTTAGGCCTTGACGGCCTAACCTGATGGTGGATCAATTCCACGAAGTGAATTTTTCACGTTTAACCACCGCCCCCGTGTGGATTGCTAGGCTCACACAGGTAGCAATTCTTGTCATATGATTGCGGTCATATGAACAACTTCTTGTTGAGGAGTTCGGGCTTTCGAATCCCTCATGTATGCAATTTCCCAGCAATCAATGGAGGACAATGCTTAATGAGTTGGTAGGCCGAAGACCATTAAGAGCATCAGCCCTTAAACCAACTCACCCGTCAATCATCTCCACTGGTTCCTTACAGTACACGTATCTGTTGTATAGGCAACAGATCCTCGGGAGATTGTTAGCCCTCGAAAAAAGCCATCACCAAACAATTATCCAGGATACTAGCACTCCCTTCCTGCGTTTTAGGTTTCAACCACAGCCAGAACGTTACAGCCAAGGTAGGCACCTCAACCATGATCAGCCCGGGACGAACCGCAAGCAGAACTTCCCTGTAGAGTTTAATATATGCTAAAATATATTAACATAGTTAGTGCTATAAAATCCACCGCCAAGACTGCAAAAAGTATTATATTGTAAGTTGTAGAGTGCACTCTTTAAAATGCCAATCAACTTTTAAGATTTTAATATCTGGTCACGTTTGATTCAGGATGAATTCTAAAACTTGTGTAACATTTTTTTAATCTCTGCTTTTTTAAAAAATATAGTTAATAAAAATACCAATAAAAAATTATAAATATAAATGTTAGAAGCTAGAATAGCGAATAAAAAACTCAACTGTTTTAATAAAAATACCTTAAATTTAATTTTACTAATAATATTTTGTTCTTTTTCTCTCTTTTAGGTGAGTTATTGGCAGAGAAACCTATCTAATTCTGAACAGGTACACATCAAAAAACCACACACAATAATTTGGTGTTTGTAAGTCAAATTTAATTTCATATTTTTGTAGACAAGTGTTGTTGAAATAGAAACTTTAAAACATTTTTTAAGGAAATTTTAAAAAACAAAATACGTAAAGACTCTTTAATATAATTTGAAACTTAGAGAAATATATTTGTAAAAAGTATAGTATAACCGTATTCACAGCATTTTGCATCATAGCTTATTTTTGCTGTATTTTAACAAAAAATACTGTTGGAAATTACCACTCGACGCAATCGACCGCATTCTCTTTTTTCCGCTCTTAAATAATGCACTCTCATATAAATGCTATCTCATTGAAATTAATAAAACTCTGAAAACCTACATATTTGGTAACACTGTTTTTGTTTTACTTGTAGTTAAGTCAAACACATACATATATGTAGTTTATCAGTGTTAGTAGCAAATTAATAGCCGTATTACTCTTAAAAGACCGAACCGATCAAAATGAAATTAAACTCGCTCACTTTTGTGCAGAAAGTACTTTAAAATTATATATAATTTTTCTAGATCGGTGCAGTAGTACGGCTACAAAAGGTAAATTCACCCACAGAAAAGAGCATCTTCATATTGATGATGGCGATTCATCAGAATTGTAATATCAATATCGTGTAAATAGTTACAGTAATATGAGTATGTGAACAATAGTAATGTAAGAACTGATTTTTAATTTCAATGACAAGATTCATCAGAGAGTTTTGTCATTTATTAAGCATCATCATAGTACAACTGTGGTGATATCAATTCAATGATTAATATTTACAATACATTTGATTTGTCAAAAGTTATTTAAAAACAATAATAAATATTTTTATAATATTTTCTATTTATTCATGAAAAGAAATCTTGTTGTTAAAATTATTATTTATTTTATATATTTTAAATTTGCATCATATTGATGTAAATTTAAAACCAAAGGAAGTATTTTTCAAGCAAAGGCAAATAAGTAAAGAGAAAATATAAATAAAAAATAATAAAGTAAAGAGAAAATATAAATAAAAAATAATATTACACATCATATTGATGACACTTAGTTATCATATGTTTGTAAAATAAGAGCGTAGAGAGTAAAATATAAAAGGAACTACGAGGCAAAGAAAGAGAATCTTTTCTCTTACACAGCATACACGCAATTAAATTATGATAATTCGACACACAGACATTATATTGCTGACAGAAAGTCATCAAAAGTATTATTAGAATATTTTTACTTCTCTTTGATTTCTTGAAAATGGTAGAATATAAAGTTTGAGCCTATTTTTGAAACCAATAACATTAATCGAAGTTTAGATTTAGCTTAAGACAGTGCACATTGGCGTCAATAATATTTTGTCAGAATATTTACTCCACTTAGTAATTTTTCTGATGTTAAAGAGCCATCACATCAATGATATTTTTACATCAAATCCAACATTGATAATATTTTGTCAGTACATGGACTTCATTTAGTAATTTCTTCGATATTAGAGTGTCATTGCACTGACGATATGCTCACATCAAAAGTATTCCGATAAAGCATCACTATGATGTCAGTTAAAGTTTCATTGCAGAAGTAATTGCCATAATTGCCGCTAATGATAATTAGCGCAACTCATATAATAGTTGATATCTCAGCGATGAAAATTGTCAATTATGTGGATAGTTGGTATTGCATTGAAGTTAAAAAATATCATATTTACGAATTCTATTATTGTTGATATACTCGTACAATCTTTGATTTTTTATTTTTTTTTTTTTTTTTTTTGTTATTTTCTATTTACAAAATAAATGAAAATTTATAGAAGTATGACAACATTACTGAAAAAAAAAACGTAAAAATATAACATCACATTCTACCGAAAAATTGTGTTATTTTGTATGGAGTATGACGACCCAGTTCTGTTAGATAGTTAAATATTTGCGTTAATAATAACGGCCTTATGTATAATCAAAATCCTTAAGCTAACTAACTAGCTGCTAAGTTTTTTGTGTGTAAATTCCCATAAGGGAAAGATAGCAGCTAGTTGGTTAGCGCAAGGTTTTTTATTATACATAAGGATTTTGATTGTAATTTGCAAATATTTAATATTTATATATATTATTACCTCGAATACTAAGTAGCTCGCACTACTTTAGCAATAGCTACTATACAATTTTCTAAATTTCCCTCAGCCATTTTCTATGCACAAAAAGCTTTTTAATATTTATAAGGAGATAAAGAAAACAATATCAGCTGTTTATTATGTAGCTGTCGT
Source organism: Thecocarcelia acutangulata (assembly GCA_914767995.1). Taxonomy (NCBI): domain Eukaryota; kingdom Metazoa; phylum Arthropoda; class Insecta; order Diptera; family Tachinidae; genus Thecocarcelia; species Thecocarcelia acutangulata. The sequence goes on along the minus strand of OU612094.1, from coordinate 163,796,859 downwards.
TTTCAATATAATTATTACAGGCTACATTTGTAGCCAGCGGCATTTGTAGTCGTGTCTTCGTGTAGCCTGCTGTCTCGAATGCCTTTAATGCTTAAATGATAAAACAGAACTAGGGCATGACGGTTTTCTTCATACACTTTGGCATAAAATAACGCCAGAGATTGCGGTCGTAAAATAGAATCTATTTTACTTTGGCAGCGATTTTTCTTATGCTCTCAGAAAAGCTTTCAACAATATTACCATACTTTTAGTAAATTTCACACCTTTTGTAAACAAAACCAAAGCTTCAAAGCTTCAGCGCGAACAAAAATAAAAGAAAAAGTTTTCTTAATCTAACAGAATCGCTGGTCCCACGTAGAAAGGCCCTAACAAATATAATTACAATTTTACAGAATGAAAACGGGTAATGAAAACTGTATACCATCCAAAAGTAACTTTTTTGCTTCTAAGAACGATATGTATGAAATTATTTAATTAAATCTTTGTTACACTGTGTACTTGTTTGAAACGTAATAGGATCCCTAAAAAAGCTCAATTCGAGGAAAATTCGAGTTAAGGCCTTTCTACATGAGACTAACGATATGGCAGTTTGTGAAGTTGCAGCCGTTGTTTCAATTATGTGCCTATTTTTTCTGAGAGTCGTTTTTGCTTGAAGTTGCGGACGTGTTCTGTTTCATCACTAACAGCCTGTTCATGGAACGCGTTTTAAATAAAGCAAAAACCAGCGACACGTTAATGGCTACGTAAGAAATTGGGTCTGAGTAACGCGCTTCTCATTTTCGTGTTCAGTTACGTTATACACGTATTTGTAAACATTTTCTCAAACCTCAGTGTGTAAATTATATGTATCTTTTTTGAAGAATACTTCATAAAACGATCCAATTTTTCCGCAAAAATATCTTAAAAGTACTTTTTCTTTTAAAGCAATTGTCTTCGACATAAGTGCATTTGCTGATTAAAAAAAAACATGTATGACGGTGTAACTATAATAAGTATTTGAAAATTCTTTGTCTAGTTTCGTGAATTAGTATACGAAGATTTAGTTGCTTAGGGCAAAAAATAATCTTTTGGCCTTACTTTCTAGACAAAGGCATTCACAAATTAATGGAATTTATTGCTAAACCAAGATAAGTGTTCTATATACAATATTTCTATAATTCTTATAATCTAAAAAGCATAGTGATAAGCATAAAATTCAGGCTATCACAGCCAGATTACCAACCTAAAAGCAGGCGAAATCATGAACAAATTAAAGGCATCACATTTTAATGAGCATGAAAACGACAGCGTTTATGTAGGATTTTTTGTTATTTCTTTTACAAAAAATGAAGAGCTGTAACAAGTAATTAAAGCTACATGATGAGGCACACAACCACGAAAAACCTTAAAACCCATTCATGTATTTAAACAAACGAACAAAAAATGGGAAGGCAGGAAAATGCAACCTCCATTAGCCGAAAAAAACAGGAAGCAAAAAAAGTCTACCATTACGTCGAATGAATACAGACAAAGATAATGAAAGCTAAATGAAAACTCAGGGTATAAATATTTTTACATGTTAACACAACGGCAGCCACAGCAATGTGTAAAAAAACAATATCAACTACAACAACAGCAACAGCTTTGACTATAGAACAGTGGTAGTATTAAAGACAGAGAGGACAAAGTATCAGTAACACTACTAATTATTTCGACATTATGCAGGCTATTTCGTTTTAATTATAGAAACGAACATTAAAGTTACAACGTTTTTCCCTTTTATTCTTAACAACCCCGCATCACGATTTCGAAATATTGCAGCTAAACACCGGCACACAAATGCAAAGTGGCACTTTTACTTTCACCCACAATCGCCTACACCAACAATACAAAATCCTTTTAAAGTCCTCTTGTGTATGACATTTTTAAACAGAAAAAAAATACAAGCAAAAAGGCTATTATATAATTTTTAATTTGTATATGCAGATATTATATAGATAAAACTGGTTTAGCTGCTGAAAAAAGGTAATGCTAAAAATTAAAAAACTCTGGAATATAAGGCTACTACAAAAAAGGACTACAGTACAACAAAATAAATGTAAGTTATGGAGAGAAAAACAAGATATTGCTACATACTCGCATTTGCCCAAAAGCACAAAAAGCATACAAATAACAATAATAAAACAGTAACAAAAACTCACTTAGTGTAAGATCACACAAGGCAATTTTAATTGCCTAATTTTTCTAAATTTTTTTCCAAAATTTTTTGTTTTCATAGGTTTTATTCTCCTAAAATTTTTATCGCATATGCATATGAACAAACAAGGTTATTATTATTTATTTTGTTAGTTGCTAGCACTGGTTGCAATCAAAAAATACAAACAGCTTTTCATGTTTTCCAGCTGTCTAAATGTCATTTTTTCACAGGAGCTACCCTAATCATCATTACTTTAAATAAAACAATGTATATATATATATATATATATATATATATATATATATATATATATATATATATATATATATATATATATATATATATATATATATATATATATATATATATATATATATATATATATATATATATATATATATATATATATATATATACAACAATCCAAATAAATTGCTGAGAATTTAAAAAGAACAAGTAAGAGTGTAGTATATTCGGGGGGGCCGAATCTAAAATACCCTTCACGATAGTCACGAATATGTATAGTATATTAAAAATGTGACCTAAATATGCTCGGTTATATATGTATTTTAGTAACCTTCTTTTATAACGAGAATTGCTTTTCAGCAAAAAAAAAAAAATTTTTTTAATGGAAAAATCGGTTCAGGCTATATCTCGGGTATATATGGCCCGATATCGAAAATTTTAATTTTCCATATTTATATAACCTTATATCATTACCAGAACTGCTTTTGAGTACAACAAATTGTTTAAGTTCGCTTACGCGATATTTTCATGAAAAACCCGATTTAGGCTATATCTCGGGTATATCTGGACCGATATCAGAAATTTGAATTTTCTTTATTGTCGTAACCTTCTTTTAGGACAAGAACTGCTTTTCAGCAAAAAAAAATGTTATTGGAAAAATCGGTTCAGGCTATATATCGAGTATATATGGACCGATATCGGATATTTTCTTTTTCCATATTTATATAACCTTATTTCATTACCAGAACTGCTTTTGAGCACAAAAAAGTTGTTTAGTCGGCATTTTCATCAAAAAACCTGTTAGGCTATACACCGGGTATATATGAACCGATATCGGAAATTTTCATTTTCCATATTTATGTAACCTAATTTCATTAGCAGAACTGCTTTTGAGCACAAAAAGTTGTTTAAGTTCGCTTACGCTGCATTTTCATGAAAACCCCGGTCTATGCTATATCTCGGGTATATATGGCCCGATATCGAAAATTTTTATTTTTCATATTTATATGACCCTATTTCATTACCAGAACTGCTTTTGAGCACAAAAAAACTGTTTAAGTTCGCTTACGCGATATTTTCATGAAAAACCCGATTTGGGCTATATCTCGGGTGTATATGGACCGACATCGAAAATTTTCATTTTTCATATTTATATAACCCTTTTTCATTACCAGAACTGCTTTGAGCACAAAAAAGTTGTTTAAGTTCGCTTACGCGACATTTTCATGAAAAACCCGATTTGGGCTATATCTCGGGTACATATGGACCGATATTGGAAATTTTCATTTTTCATATTTATGTAACCTAATTTCATTACCAGAACTGCTTTTGAGCACAAAAAAGTTGTTTAAGTTCGCTTACGCGGCATTTTCATGAAAACCCCGGTATAGGCTATATCTCTGGTATATATAGACCGATATCGACAATTTTCATTTTCCATACTTATATAACTTTATTTCATTACTAGAACTGCTTTTGAGCAAAAAAAAGTTGTTTAAGATCGCTTATGCGACATTTTCATGAAAAACCCGATTTGGGCTATATCTCGGGTACATATGGACCGATATCGGAAATTTTCATTTTCCATATTTATGTAACCTAATTTTATTACCAGAAGCGCTTTTGAGCACAAAAAAGTTGTTTAAGTTCGCTTACGCGGCATTTTCATGGAAACCCCGGTTTGAGCTATATCTCGGGTATATATGGACCGATATCGGAAATTTTCATTTTCCATATTTATGTAACTTAATTTTATTACCAGAACTGCTTTTGAGCAAAAAAAAGTTATTTAGCTTCGCCTGTGCGACATTTTCATTAAAATCCGATTTGGGCTATATCTCGGGTATATATGGACCGATATCTGAAAAAAAAAATTTTTGTCTTTTAGTCACCATGCTTAATAAGTGTGTGAAGTTTGAAGCAAAACGAACAACTTTTGTTTTCAAAAATTTTCATACAAAAATGCAAAAAAAAATGGCTTTTTTCGGAATTTTGAATATATCTCAGCTATACGTGGACCGATATTACTGAATTTCAATAGCAAACCCATGAATCGATGGGGTAAAAGAATGGTGAAAGAAAAAAGTTTCTAAGTCTTATGGTTTTCTCAGAAACGGTATTTCAACAGCGGACAGACGGACAGACGGACAGACGGACAGACGGACAGACGGACAGACGGACATCGCTTAATCGACTTTTCCATTAATTCTGATTCAGAATATATATACTTTATAGGGTCGCAAAAAAAACTGTAGAAATTACAAACGGAATCACAAACTTATATATACCCTTTACATTTTTGTGAACGGTATAAAAATGCTCGAATAATATCCGTCAAAACACAAAAAAAAGTCTACTAATGATTAGGGTAGTTCCTATGAAATGTCGACATATAGATAGCTGGGAAACATAGCAAACAAGCTATTTATAATTTTTTACTGGTTTAAATGTTAGAAGTTTAAATAGCGAATAAAAAATTTAATTGTTTATAACTTATGTACACATAAATACGACATTTTTAAACAATTTTGTAAAAAAATACACTTTTTCATTTATTTATTTTTTTAATAAATTAGAAAAATTACTATAAAAGACCCAAAAGTGTCAGGGCAAAAGCCTCTTCCTAATTATTGAAGTGAAAGATTGATGTCGTCTACAATTTTTAATTTATAATTTGCTGGCCTAAATTTTTTCAATTTAATTTTCTTAAGTATTTAAAATATTTTATAAGTAATTTTACGTGAAAAGTTTTCTCTAATTACATGTTAACGTTTTTATTAATATACATATGTATTTAAAAACCAGAGATAAAAAATGCATTCAATTTAGAACACAATTTTACAACAAATAATGATATAAATATAACAGCAAGAACTTCATTTTTCAAAAACAATTTTTGTCTTGTTTTGATTAATACAAAACAAAAAGTAAGTTTTTAACATTAAAAATTGTTGAAATGAATTCGGAAAGGTGAACACAGAGAACTTGCCACAACCTTTAGGTATCACAACGCATAAATGTATGTGTACACAGACACAAAACATGTGTACAGACACAAAAAACGCACATATACACATGTACGCATGTTTCTTATTTTCCCAGTTGGCCTAGACAACATAGTCTTCGGCGCTATATTTGTGGGTTTTGTGGTGACATGTTAAGAGAAGGAGAGGCGATAGCGTCTTTTATCTGGTCTTTAAAATATGCATGTAAAATATTTTTGAAAAATTTGTATTCATTGGCAATTAACAGCGGTCAATGACGACATGGTAGTGGATACTGACGTTTGTAGAATGATCGATGATACGGTGAGGGAAATTGTGGCTTACTTGATCTGCTAAGTTTGTAACGTGGTTTTGTCATCGGCGGAGATAGCAAAGCAGCGACAAGGGTCTACTTACAGATCCACGAACCTTAAGCAAATAACAGGACAAGATTTTTCTTCTTTGAGACTTACAATAATCAAAAATTCTATTTATTCAGTATTAAAAATAATAATAACGATAGGTTCAGGCTCACGATGTTTTTTGTGTCGTCTCATCTTCGTGCGATTTTAATCTGCAGTGAACGGTAGCTGGTGAGAATTCCGCTTAGGACGGGTCGGTTCCGTAGGGTTCGTTCGTCTTAGGACGGGTCGGTTGTATCTTCGTACGGGCAGACTTCAAGTTCGGTATGAAATTGGGTATGGTGGGTTTGGTATAACTCCTCTTAGGACGGGTCGGGTGAATCATCGTACTACTCTCGCAACACTCTGGGTACCTGCGAAATAGGGAACACAAAAACTGCTAGGTGAACACAGTCTAGTCCGAAGACCACTGGGGGAACAGTCGGCCGAAGCTGCTGGGTATACAGTCAGCCGAAGCCACTGTATAAACATTCTAGCCCGATGGCAACTGCGGGAACAGTTAGCCGAAGCTGCTGAGTATGCAGTCAGCCAAACCTGCTGTGCGAACAGCCTAGCCCCAAGGCCGCTAGGTATATAGGCTTCTGTGTGAACTGTCTTGTTCGAAGATCGCTGGGTAAAATGTATGCCCTGAAGGTGAAAATTCTTTTGAATAAGAATTTACTTGTTCATAGTGCTGTATTACTTAATACCTGCACCGCAGTGATCACCGCCTACTGCTTTCGTTTTTTGATATCTTATAACCCTCAGCGCACTAACTGTATGAGAATTATTATTAACTAAAGTTAATACCAATCAGCATAAAAATGTAAATTTAATCAATTTGTGTTATATGCCATGCAGTTTGTGCATGCATATGCTTTATGCACATTAATCACGGTGCTCAGTTGATGTTCATTGTGTAAGCACGGCTGCCATATTTAACGATTTTTGGTGCTTAAAGTAGCACTTTGACGATTTTGGTAGATGACATTTTACTGTCATACCTTTCAAGCAATTTCGGTTTTATAACTACATATGTACATGCTTTTTTTTAAGTTATTTTATGTAGGAAATGAAAGTAATATTTATGGTACGAAAATATGTATGTAAGTAATACTGAAATGCTACGTGATATTATTTGAGAATGTACATGTATTGTATATGTTAGAGACGTATTTAAAATGTCATATGTGAATAGCGCTTAAAAAAACTATAAGCTAAAAATTGTAAAAATATTTATGTAAAAGCGTGTGCTCAATATTATAAAAGATGAAAGAGTATTTTATCTGACATAATGTAAGAGTATTCTAATTTCATATTAGAGTTCGAAAGTCACGAAATATTATCTGAATTAAAGCAACGAAGCTTTTTTGAAAATTTGTTTTACCATATAAATATGAAAATGCTAGATGTTTGGTATAAAGTATCCTTCTATGACTACGTTTATAGCAAATATACAAGTATTAGTCTTATAGTCTTCTGCAACTGTGAGAGTTTGCATCCAGGTACATGGAACTTAACAAAATCAAAGTAAGAAACTAGTTGAATAGACCATTTCCAGACGAAATGTTATATTCTAAGGACTACCCGGTTTAGTAGAAGTGTTTAATGTAGTAGTAGTTTCATATAATAGTATATATAGTACCTTTTATTAAAAAAAAAATCTTGTTTTAAGATATGTGTATCCCAAAAATTTATGAATGGTATACTTATGAAGTTAACCTTATGTTTGTAGGAATATATATTTGTTGTTATAGCTTTAAATGCTGTAGTTTTTTATGAAAGGCAAGCATGACTTGTTTTACTATACTTACCCCGTTGATATAAACCTTTTATTCAAAAATAATTAATTTTAATAGCTGACGATTTTTTGACGAATTGAAATAATCATATTGACGATTTTTTCGCCAAATTTGACGATTTTAAACCAGATTTATCTGCCATCTATATATGTAAGGAATATTATGTACAAAACAATGTGAAAAAATATGTTTCGTTATAAGTTTTCGTGGCCATTTGTTCGAAAATGTCAGCAACGAGTTACGTGAGTAGTCCTCATAACATCTTCCGAAATCCTCTATTGTTTGTATCCGTTGCTTAAGAAAGTGCATGGCTAACTGGGATATTTTGTTACTAATTTTTTTTATTTAACCTATACACATATATGAATATGTAAATATACATTTTTGTATGAACATTTTTTGTGATGATCAGTTTGTAAATAATAGTTTACTTTAACACAAACAGAAAACGTTAAAAAATAAAAAGAATAAAATTATAAAAAATATTTATCCCTTCAGAGATGTCATGTTTATGTCATCACATGTAAGTAACAGTTGTACATAAAAAAGGTAGAAATGTTTGTTTTTATTATAATTTTTTTATTGAGACATGTGTTTCACTTTGTTTCAGATGAATTTTTTTAACATGTTTACGAAATTTAAACATTCAAGTTTTTTATATTAAAAATTTTGTTAAATGAGAGAAAAAAAGTATTTATACATGCATACATATATATTCAATATTTTGGAAAAATATTTTAGCAGCTTTCACTAACACGAGACTTCAACAAATGTTGGGAATAGGACTAATAATGTTATATGGTTGTGGTTGCTCAACAATGTAATATGGTTAGGTTAGTCATATTATACTCAAAATAAAGCCTTTTCACAAATTAGATATTTATTTAAAAAACGATTGTAAAATTAGCAAAACTATGTAATAACTGTGTTGAGTTTAATCATTTTATTGTGCAATATTTCAACACAATTATTGCAATCTTTTACATTAATTTTAATATAAAAACAAAACAAAACTTATACTTTTAGATATATAACAAACATTTTTAAGTAAAGTAAAATTCTTCCTTTAATTTGTTTTATAAAATTTTGTTTTAAAAATAATATGTCGAAACATAAATATTATTGTGTACAAATCCAGTATATACCAATTCTGTTTCCAAATAAGAATTTTACCTTCCAATTATTTATGAAAAACATTGCTTTAAAATAAAAAAATAAAAATAAACAAGTAAGATTGTAGTATATTCGGGGGGGCCGAATCTAAAATACCCTTCACGATAGTCACGAATATGTATAGTATATTAAAAATGTGACCTAAATATGCTCGGTTATATATGAACTGATATGGGAATTTTCTATTTTCTGTATTTTAGTAACCTTCTTTTATAACGAGAATTGCTTTTCAGCAAAAAAAAAAAATTTTTTTTAATGGAAAAATCGGTTCAGGCTATATCTCGGGTATATATGGCCCGATATCGAAAATTTTAATTTTCCATATTTATATAACCTTATATCATTACCAGAACTGCTTTTGAGTACAACAAATTGTTTAAGTTCGCTTACGCGATATTTTCATGAAAAACCCGATTTAGGCTATATCTCGGGTATATCTGGACCGATATCAGAAATTTGAATTTTCTTTATTGTCGTAACCTTCTTTTAGGACAAGAACTGCTTTTCAGCAAAAAAAAAATGTTATTGGAAAAATCGGTTCAGGCTATATATCGAGTATATATGGACCGATATCGGATATTTTCTTTTTCCATATTTATATAACCTTATTTCATTACCAGAACTGCTTTTGAGCACAAAAAAGTTGTTTAGTCGGCATTTTCATCAAAAAACCTGTTAGGCTATACACCGGGTATATATGAACCGATATCGGAAATTTTCATTTTCCATATTTATGTAACCTAATTTCATTAGCAGAACTGCTTTTGAGCACAAAAAGTTGTTTAAGTTCGCTTACGCTGCATTTTCATGAAAAGCCCGGTCTATGCTATATCTCGGGTATATATGGCCCGATATCGAAAATTTTTATTTTTCATATTTATATGACCCTATTTCATTACCAGAACTGCTTTTGAGCACAAAAAAACTGTTTAAGTTCGCTTACGCGATATTTTCATGAAAAACCCGATTTGGGCTATATCTCGGGTGTATATGGACCGACATCGAAAATTTTCATTTTCCATATTTATGTAACCTAATTTCATTATCAGAACTGCTTTGAGCACAAAAAAGTTGTTTAAGTTCGCTTACGCTGCATTTTCATGAAAACCCCGGTCTATGCTATATCTCGGGTATATATGGCCCGATATCGAAAATTTTTATTTTTCATATTTATATGACCCTATTTCATTACCAGAACTGCTTTTGAGCACAAAAAAACTGTTTAAGTTCGCTTACGCGATATTTTCATGAAAAACCCGATTTGGGCTATATCTTGGGTGTATATGGACCGACATCGAAAATTTTCATTTTTCATATTTATATAACCCTTTTTCATTACCAGAACTGCTTTGAGCACAAAAAAGTTGTTTAAGTTCGCTTACGCGACATTTTCATGAAAAACCCGATTTGGGCTATATCTCGGGTACATATGGACCGATATTGGAAATTTTCATTTTTCATATTTATGTAACCTAATTTCATTACCAGAACTGCTTTTGAGCACAAAAAAGTTGTTTAAGTTCGCTTACGCGGCATTTTCATGAAAACCCCGGTATAGGCTATATCTCTGGTATATATAGACCGATATCGACAATTTTCATTTTCCATACTTATATAACTTTATTTCATTACTAGAACTGCTTTTGAGCAAAAAAAAGTTGTTTAAGATCGCTTATGCGACATTTTCATGAAAAACCCGATTTGGGCTATATCTCGGGTACATATGGACCGATATCGGAAATTTTCATTTTCCATATTTATGTAACCTAATTTTATTACCAGAAGCGCTTTTGAGCACAAAAAAGTTGTTTAAGTTCGCTTACGCGGCATTTTCATGGAAACCCCGGTTTGAGCTATATCTCGGGTATATATGGACCGATATCGGAAATTTTATTTAGCTTCGCCTGTGCGACATTTTCATTAAAATCCGATTTGGGCTATATCTCGGGTATATATGGACCGATATCTGAAAAAAAAAATTTTTGTCTTTTAGTCACCATGCTTAATAAGTGTGTGAAGTTTGAAGCAAAACGAACAACTTTTGTTTTCAAAAATTTTCATACAAAAATGCAAAAAAAATGGCTTTTTTCGGAATTTTGAATATATCTCAGCTATACGTGGACCGATATTACTGAATTTCAATAGCAAACCCATGAATCGATGGGGTAAAAGAATGGTGAAAGAAAAAAGTTTCTAAGTCTTATGGTTTTCTCAGAAACGGTATTTCAACAGCGGACAGACGGACAGACGGACAGACGGACAGACGGACATCGCTTAATCGACTTTTCCATTAATTCTGATTCAGAATATATATACTTTATAGGGTCGCAAAAAAAAACTGTAGAAATTACAAACGGAATCACAAACTTATATATACCCTTTACATTTTTGTGAAGGGTATAAAAAGAGTGCCCACAGAGTAGCACAAGATAAGAATTTATCTCCATTTGTGCAGTAAAGTAATGCCTACCATATATAACATTTCAACAGCTGACAGTTTTTGGTTAGTGAAAATGGAGCGGTACATAACAGAACAACATATTTTCAATAGTCATCCTAACACGATGAAGCATATTTTTCTTGGGCGGCTTTGTCAAACGTCAAGATTGCCGCTTTTAAGACGGTACCACATAACATACAGCCCGTGAAATAAGTCAATTACTTACTGTATAAGACATCTCCAGGAATGATGATCACAATTGTCTTCATCATTTTGTCATGTCATTTAACACCATTCTTTTAATGGGACTCAAAACTACCCGTTCGTTAAAGGAGGAGATTTTACGCGAGGAAATTCAACCACATTTATGCAAAATCGTCATGGCAAACTTTCGTTTCCACTTCTAGTAGTCTTCTTAAAAAAATACAGTGCAAACTCACTAATCCGTACAGATATACTCATTTGTATTTAATTAATTTACAGAAAACATGAAAAAACATATCAAAACTGACCAAAATTATACATATTGAAAAATAATAATTTTTGTTTTCATTGAATACACATATCTTTGTAAATAAAATAAAGAAAAAACATTCTTATATATCACTCTTCATTGTTCAGCCCATCAAACAGTTCTTCGAAACAGTTCGTTTGCATCTATATTTGAGACTTTGGTTCAAGCATTTTCAGATTCTTCGCAAGAAACATGACTTCTATATTTTGGTTAGCACTTACTTATTGGACTACATTTCCATCTGAAAAATTGTCAGTAAATTAACTTTCACCGTGTGCCCAAATATCGGTATTAAAAAGGCAGAAATTAGCGCGGGGCTCAAAAGTAGACAATGCCGAATAAATGCTGTTCATATCCTGACACAATGGAGGTAGGCAGTCCTTATCTTTCCGCTCAGTTTCAACGGGAATCTTTGGCAAAAATTTTAAACAACTTTGTTGGAGGTGCAAGGGGATTTGGTATAAAATATTTAAATCAAGCAGAGATAAAAAATATACTTATAATTAGATATTTTCTTGCTATTCTTTTAAAACGGGGGTTTTAATAAAAAACGTACCTTTCGTGATCGATATCTTCATGATAACAAATTCAGTTTTATTAATTTGACAATTAGTATTGTACAAGTTACAATAGGTAAAAAAGTGCTGCCAGCGTAGACAAACTTTCTGTTATCAGTGTTCGTCCTGGTACCTTTTTGTCATACAGAGTAAAAAAACTGTTTAGTTAGGTCCTCTTACATGTTCTGAATTACAGACGCCACATTTACGTCTTTCCTCCACGTAAACTCAAGTAAACTAAACGTTTACGCATTGTATAATTACTTATTTTTTCAGCGGTAAAATCACAAAGAAATTTTACTTTGAAAGAAGAACACTTGTCCGGACTATAGAGAAAAAATTTGCACAAACTGTAAGAAAATGTATACGCCCAGATTCAGGGCTGGGCAAAATACACACTTTATGTATTTCAAATACAAGATACAAAATACTTTCCAGTAGTGTATTTCAAATACAAGATACAAAATACTTGCCAGTAGTGTATTTCAAATACAAGATACAAAATACTTTCAAGTTGTGTATTTCAAATACAAAATATAACTACAAAATACAAATAAATTTGTGTTATTTGGCACTTAAACTAAGTTGTATATTGTCACCTTAAACTAAGTTGTATATTGTCACCTAAAACCCACAAAGACGTAACTGGCAAGATATTAAAAGCCTATTAAAATTTATGGATAATTTTATGAATAATAATTTTGGACTAGAAAATTTTTGACAGCTACGCTATTTTGCGTTTTAGGCGACAGTATATATGTTCATACTTACAACTGCATATTTATCTATGTATTCAAATATTAGAAATAAAATTGTCTAATATTATATAAAAATTTAAAATTTTTTTATTATATACATTTAATATATATACATGCATTTTACATATATACATGTACGGTATAAGTATATATATTCATATGACTATTCTAAACTTGCTAGGAAATTAAAGGAACAAACCTAATATTTAGCATTTGATAGATAGTAAATAAAAGATTAATTCGGCAAAACAAGTATTTCCTTAAAAAAAACTAGATATTTCAATGAGTCATCCGACAAACAATAATCTTTCTACAGGTCCTGAGGAGCACAAGCTGCTGTCAAATTCTATAAATGCATTTCTGATATTTGGATAGTTTCCCGGAATGGCAAGCTCCTTGCTTTTATCATTTTGAAAACTGATCAACTCAAGTTCCAAATTTGATTTACAAGATTGATCACTGTATTGTCAAAAACAACAATAAAATCTTCACCATCTTTACCTCAACTACTACTTATTCTTCTGCATCCAGTCATGGTTTCACGTTTTTTGTAATTTTTCTCCAAGGTATCTATTGCAAGATTTTGAATTTTTTGCCTCTTTTACTGAGATGCTCTCTTTTGAAACTACATTTGGAAACATGACACCAATATGGCTCTATTTGCTTCAGGTGTCAGCATGAGAAACTCATTAAATCTTGTTTCCAAGCTCTCCATTAATTTTGTTAAAATACAACTTAAATGCCTCAAAGTATTATATTGCAGTGGATCTAATCTGGTTCTCGCAGCCTAAAGTTTCCCATAATAAAAATTATTCCCCTCTATATTATCCAAAGCGTGAGAAAAAAGCAGGTGGCGAATGTGTGAAAATTCTTACTGATATCACCTGATTAGTGTAAAATGTATTTGCTCTGGACAAAACAAATGAAAGCTGAATTGCAGTATTGTAAAATGGTACACATTTTAATGGTCGTAGTTTCTAGCGGTTTTAGCTTTTGTGTGAAATACTTTATTTTCAATTTATTATAATAAATATATGTATTTTGTAAAAATGTATTTTTGAGCCACATGTATTTGAAATACAAAATACTATTAAGTTATGTATTTGAAATACACAATACTCAATACTTTCAGGTCGTGTATTTGAAATACAGATACAAAATACGTATTTGTATTTCAAATACGTATTTCAAATACAAGTATTTCCAATACTGCCCAGCCCTGCCCAGATTACTGGATAGTCGGAATATCTGTCTGGACTAAGGAAGTTGTAGTGTATGTACAAAAATAGATTTTAAATATAGCAAAAATATTATAGGAATTTTTGAGATCTGTTCTCAGAGAGCTATATAAAAATGGGTTTTCACTCAGTGAGATGAATAGATGTATATCTACTCAAGGCCATCGGGAATGAAAGCCGGAAAAAATTTCAAAATCCTCCATATACATAAATTTTCTCCTATAAACACAACGTTGATTTTCGCTGTATCAAAACAACACTTTTCTAATTACCAAATACTATTAAATTAAAAAAAAAGAACAGGAAGTATCTAGAATACGAATGCAAATGCTCTTATTTCTGCCCATAACCCAACAGCAGTTCAAATAAACTAAAACACATCTGTGTAAATCTATTGACAAATAAATACAAGTAATTTACATGTATGTATATTATATAATGTATATCCATAACTAAGATTAGCTGTATGTATGTGCGTATACATACCTATGTAAGTATATACTTCTGTTGTTTCTCTTGCAAATGCATGCATAACAATAAAACTAAGGTAATAATGATAGTTAGGTTTTCTTTTTAGTTAAACACAGAAAAAAATAAATAAATTTCAAAAATCATACTTGAGAAAAGTATTAACAAATTATAAACAGCTTGTTTTCTATGTTTCCTGGCTGTCTATATGTCGACATTTCATAGGAGCTACCCTAATCACCAGTAAACTTGGATATCTTTTAAGGGCACTCTCAAGCATTTAGCTTTATATCCTAGTATTTTAAATAATTATTGAGAATTTAAAAAGAATAATGCCAAAACACAAAAGGTGCAAAGAAAAGGGGAGACGTGTGCAATAAAAACCGTATCGCAAAATTTAACCTAATCATTTTGTAAAAGAAGACCGTTTTGACAAACAGATTCGAAAGCGGACTAAATTTAATCTTGCCATACCAGTTGGTTTTCCATGACTACAAAAAATTTGAAGTTACTAATTTCCTAATTCTAATTAGTGGCTGATTTTTCACGGAAAACAAACTGTTGGATAGTTAATATATTATTTGCGTCGATAAAACTTGTTAGGTTTTCCTGTGTTACTCTCTCTTCCTAATCAAGGCACTCTGTTTTCCGGTAAAGAGGGGAAGGAGACTATTGTTTCTTGTAGGAAATAAAACTGTAAGAAACCGCATGACTTATATTGTGTCGGTCTCCGAAACTCTTACCAAGGTTATAAATTTGCTGAGCAGGATCAGCATGGCCACCGGGTGGTTCTGTTTGCAGTTCAACCCGGGCTGATCATGATTGAGGTGCTGACCTTGGCTGGAATGTTCTGGTTGTGGCTTAAACCTAAAACACAGGAAGCTAGAGTTAGCATCGCTAATAATTGCTTGGTGTGTGGCGAAGACTATCAACCTCCCGAAGGTCTATTGCCTTTACAACTGATACCTGTATTGTAAGGAACCAGTGGTGATGGTTGATGGTTGAGTTGGCTTAAGGGCAGATGCTCTAAGTGGATTTCGGCCTACAAACTCATTAAGCCTTCCGTTGATTGCTGGTAAATTACATACAGGAGGAATTAAAAAGCCCGAACTCCCCAACAAGAGGTTGCTACAAACATATGACACCTGTGTGAGCCTGGTAAGCCACATGGGGCGCTAGTAAATCGTGAATAACTCACTCCGTGGAATTGGTCCATCATCAGAAAAGGTGCCGATGTAAAACTTTTTCACTTACTCTACATATTCCTGCCTCCCGGGGGAGCAGGTTTTGCATTGGTGTATACCAAACCAAAGCACTTTGGTTTCTGCGGTATAGAGGGGAAGAAGTTATCTTTTTGTTGTAGCAAATAAAACTCTAGAAAACCTATATGGGGGCCCTGGTGAATTGTTAGCAATTCATGCCGTGAAGTTCGTTCACCATCAGATTAGACCAACAAGGCAGGTGCTGATGTAAATCAATTTCATAGCCTGTACATATCCCTGGAGATGCATGCTGTTACATCGTACATCTGGCTAAGCACTTCACGCAATATTTGTTTTTCTCTACAGCCCCTTTCTTCTTCTGGAAAATTGTACAGCGTGGTAATTTTTGCAAACCATGCATTAATATATCCTCGAATCTGGGCATCCTGTTCTGCTGTTGTGATAGTGACTGACTCATTTAATTTTTTTTTTCTATTTGTTTATTGACTAGAAAATAAACATAAACATAAGTTAATAATATTATTATTTATGAGGGCTGATCCTTAAACCAGTTATTTTTAATTTTTTCGAAAAGTATTTCAATATCTATCTTGTTTAAAGTAATCCATTTCAGATATAATACACTTATGCCAACGTTTTTCCAAACTTCGAAACACATCTGAAACGCGCTTTTTTGTACCGCCAACAGCACCTGTATCAATTTTTCTCCTCAACCGTAGCAAAACGCTTTCCTTTCATCGCTGTCTTCAGTTTTGGGAAGAAAAAAAGTCAGCGGGGACCGAGTCCGGTGAATACGGTGGTTAAAGTTGATAATGGTTTTGTTTTTAGCCAAAAGCTCACGCAGAAGCATCGACGTGTGAGCTGGTGCGTTGTCATGGTGCAAAAACCATGATTGTTTTTTCCACAATTCTGTGCGTATCTGAACGCACAGAATAAGAATTCATGATTCACCACGCCATTGCAGTCGAAGAAAATAGGCCTAAGGCCAATAATTGAATGAGTGTTTACTACAATTTTTGTATGTGAAATTTTTAAAAAATCAATATATCAAAATGTGACGCTTCTAACTTGTGCGTAAAATCTTTTGTATTGGGTTGGCATAGGTATCCATATAATATATTAAATCAAACAAATCAAGCAAATCGTTTAATTTTTTACTTACACAAAATATATGTGAAATTGTAGTTGGAACCCAGGAAAACCCCATCAACATTCTATTGAGTTTCCTTCTTTAATATTAAAATCGTTTTTTGTTCAGTGTAGCTGCTATATACATATGTACATACATGCCATCTATTAAATAGTGGTAGCAAACGTCCTGTACACTAATAACAATTAAAATAACCATATAAATATGCTTGTTTACACATGCACATTCATATTAATCTAAATGTATGAAAAGGACATTATTTGTTTGTATTAATTTTTATGTATGCAAATATTCTCTATACATACGATACACATATATATGTGTACGAGTACATATGTATAATATATACTTTTGTTTTCAGTTTTATAATTGTATGCTTGTTTGTGTGTATGTGTGTTAGCTTATGTTTATCCTATAGGAATTTATAAAGCATGTAATTTTATTAGATTTCATTTTAATGTTATGTTATTTTAATGGTAATTTTCTTATGTTACGAGTATAAAATTACAATTAATTTGGGACTTATGAGTTTGCCTTTTTTCCTCTTTTTCTAGCAAAGATATATTCATGCTTTTATTTATTAGAAAAACAATAGAAGTTTTTTCATATTAAAGGATTTTATTATGTTAAGTTTTATTCAAAATTTACTCTTGCTCAACTGTTAAATACATATATTGTAATATATGTAGAGTGCTATACTAAAATTAGTATTTACGCCCATAAGGGTTTGAGTGGTACCTTACACCGAAAAAACACATAAACACCGTTATCTAAAAAACGGTACTTAGAAAAAAAAATACAGCGTTGTTCGTGTTCAGGAGGTCCGATTTAACTTATCTAGGCATGTGGCGTTCTTGGTATTTTTCCAAATTTAAAATTTGTTAAGCAGTGTTATAAACTAATGCTGTCTAACCTTATTTTAAACTGCTTTTTCTTGCGTGTAATGATTTGGAATCAATATAACTATAAACTTCAGCTGCAGTATAAGCTTTCTTTCTTCTTCATTGCAAATGAGACAAATTCGGAAGACATCCTTAATTTATCAAGTGTAAGAAAAACATTTCTCACGATAACATTTATATGGGCTTTACACGTTAAGGTTGAATCAATGTAGAATCCCAAGTAATTTACCTTTTGAACATACTTGAGCACCGTGTCACTAACGTAAGTTTCCCGGAAATCTAGGGAGACAAATTTTAACACTACTGACTGATAAAACAATTGATTTTTCTGGATTAAGCATTACATTATTAAGTCCAGCCGAGACAACAATAGAATTCAAGTCATCACATATATCCTCTAGAAGCTCAATATGATTAGATGTACACAACTGAATATCATCAGCATACTCATGTATTTTTACATAATTAGCAACACTAAAAATAGTATTGACAAACATGCTGAACAAAAGAGGAACAGATCCTTGAGGTACACCAGATATAACTCTCCTCATGCCTGACACATTATCACCAACAATAACTTTTTGTAGACGACCCGGAAGGTAGTTTTCCAAAAGTCTTAACGTAGTACAGCTAAATCCAAAATAGTGTTTGAGCTTGAAACATAAAATGGAATGATCCACCTTATTAAAAGTTTATAAAAATCTAAAAAGTTTTATATTACCATCATCAGCCTAATATCATCCATAATCTTTAACACAACTATACAGCTTCACGAAACCCCGACTGTAATGGATTTTCAAATAATATGTAATCTGATTCGACATAATAGACTGCAAAGCTTTAGCTAAAACGGGTAAAATACTGATCGGCCGGAAATCTTTAGGATAAGGGGCAGTAGGTGTTAATGCACTCGGAATAATACGAGCAATTTGACACAATTTAAGGATATAAATCTTTATATTATCGCATTTTGGCAAATCTTTTAAAAAAGTGAAAGTCCAACTAAAAGACTTTACATATTTTCTACTTAAGCGCGTTCGCACTACTGCAAGCTGTATTTTATAGCAGCATAAGTAGCTAAAGTGCTTCTGTTGAAGTAATAACTGCATACTGTGTTGTTTGATGTAACCTTTAGCCCTTTTGCTATATATGGGTTTTACTTATTTCATTGAACTTCATGTTATTATAAAAACTTACCTTAATAGGTTTACAACTTTGCTTTATTTTCAAAAATTCGAGGAATCCAGGTAGATATCCGGATTTCGCACTAGGCATTAGTTGCATGTGTTGATAAAGAAGGAGCATTTAGTAATGTGTTCTAAGAATGGCCCTGGAAAGAACGTTCATTAGTCAGTTGTGAGCTTCATAGGGAATTTAATGACCAATAGGTTCATTGCTTCAAATATGGTATCTTTATTTGTATGAGAGGAGGTTTAGTTTCAGGCTACAAAATGTGTGTAGCGTAATGCAGGCGGAAATCGCTGCCATAGTGAAGGCAGCTAACTGGTTAAGGTACTACAGGATATACAGGGCGAATATCCAAATTTGTACTGACAGTCAGACTGCGCTGCATGCACCAGCTGGTTGTTCCAGATATCTATAAATGAAATTGCGAGGCAATTGAACCTGGAGAATTTCTGGGCACGAGGGCACAAGCAAGTGCCCGGAAATGTTTTAGCGGACGAACTGGCAAACTGGCACACTGGCTTTTGATAAGGTCTGGCAACTACTGCAAAGGGATGCTTAGGAGTCGTTAGAAACAAGTATAGTGTCAGTTTTTGAGACCGCCCAAGATAGATGGTCAAGTGAGGTATATCAAGGCTGACATGGTCCGGCTATATAACAGAAGGACTCATCCATAGCGGCTTGTCCCAATGGAAGTTTCGTTCTGCTGTGACGATCTTGATGGGGCATTTCTACATAGGGCCGCAAGTGAGGAGGTTAAATCTTCCATTTAATGGCTTCTGTAGAAGTTGGTGAGTCGAGGAAGAAGTAGAGAGTGCTGAGTACTTTCTAAGTCGGTGTCCCACTTTTTCTTATGTAAGACTTTGTATCTTGGCAGAGCGATGCTGCATGATTTGGGCAGTATGTGGTATAAGTAGATTGGATTCCCCTATTCTATCCTATCCTCGGGTTGGTTCGGAATCAGTGATATGTAGGTCTGCTGATATACATATCACATCGAAGCAACACAAGGCGACCAAACTAAACCTAACTTAACCTAACCTTAATCAATTACCGGTACGTAAAATTGAAAAAGAGCACGCTATTGTTGCTAGCCATAACTCCTTCATTATCAGTGTTGCTATGTATGCGTTCAGTGATAACTACATCAATTAAAACAAACTTACAAAAGGAAAAAAGTCTGCTCCAAAAATAATTTGATTCACATCCATTTGTTTTACTTTTTACAATAACCATGAGTAATAACTTAGGAACCATTTTTGATTTGCATTCACCACACATTCTTGAATACCACCATATTCGTTAGTTCTAATTATTTACGTCATATTTCCATTTCATAGTCTGCGTCAAATATGTCAAAGATGGCTTAAAATATCTATAAGCCCTTTTAAACTAATTTATGAATATCGTTATATTTAGATGTTTCTTACTTTTTCATATATTCTAGAGCAAAA
This sequence comes from Thecocarcelia acutangulata, assembly GCA_914767995.1. NCBI lineage: Eukaryota > Metazoa > Arthropoda > Insecta > Diptera > Tachinidae > Thecocarcelia > Thecocarcelia acutangulata. The sequence continues at coordinate 163,776,188 of OU612094.1, read as the reverse complement.
TCAGATTCAAACTTTTGTTTTTTATAAAGTTCACTGATTTTAGTTTCATGCTTTTGACAAACCCCGTTTACTTAGATTATGATAAAAGCCATAAACACAATTTTTGTATAACCTTTCACTTATATGACAATAGATTTTTATATATGAGTGGCATTTAATACATTCAGTTTTCCTTCTGAAATCTTTAAGTGTTTGCAATTGAATTGCATGCTATGATAGTCGTTACGGATGCAGCCTCCCAAATTCGGTAGTCATAATTAATTCGTTTTGTCAATGGTTCAACAAATTCAAATCTAAAAATCTCAAATCATTATCAACAACACTTAAAATTGCTGTCAAAATAGAAAAAAATAAATGAAGAACATTTTAGGAAGCACTTTTTTTCCATGAAAATAACTTCTACTTCAAATCAATTGCCTTTCATTTAATTTGGCAGAAGAGAAAACAAAATAGTTTTCACAGCAATAACTCATAATGATGATACAATATTTTCCAACACAAATTCAAGCACCAGGTTTCAAGCACATGTCAGCCACAAAGAGTGAAAAACAAAACACACTTGAACACAAGAACGTCAAGCAGACGGACAGACAGACAGAATGGCATAAAAATCTGTATGAAATAAAAATAAAAAACAAAACAAAATATTTCATTTAACAGATTTGCAAAAATATTTCGATTTCTTTTTTCCTCTTTATGAAAAACATTGTCAACAAACAAAAATTTTTTTAATTTGAAGAACTATTTGTGGAAATTTTCTATGAATATTTGTATTTTTTCGATCGGTTTTTGCATATTTCATTTTCTTTCTTCCCACCCTGTTATGGTGTAGTTTCATTTTGGTTTACTATTACCCAGTTCTTGCTAAAGACGGTAATAAAACAATGACTTATATCTATATGAGATGCATATGAAAACGGGTGTGTCCCAGCATCCCTAGGAATGAGGCGGCGTGTCAAAGCTGTGCAAGCTGGTTTCGGGGTTTCGAATTCAAGATTTGTTATTAAAAATATGTTTTATTTTAGGAAAATATTGCAGAAAAAAAAGAACCTAAAGAGTATATGTGCCAAAACTAGAAGAAGTGGTTTTATAGTTAACATTGTAGTTTTTACTTTTGTTCAGGCAAAAGTAGACGGACGCAAAGAATGTAAAAGTATGTCTGTGACAGCAGAAGCCAAGTTTTTTCCTAACAAAACCAGAGTGATAAATAGACTTGGCTGTTGCTTAAAGTGGGTCATTTGGATAATGACACACAAATACATTAAAAGTTAGATAACAACACATACACAATCAAATAAGCAAGCATATGTACACATGTGTGTATGCACATTTAGAAATTCAAAGAGAAGACAAGACAAAAAAACAACCGAGTGTTTAATTCGAGTCACAAGTTGAATTGTTTGTAGTTGGTATAAAACTGTCATTTACTATGGGAGCAAAACCACATAAACTGTACATAAACATGCACGAACACGCTTGCCAACGGAGTGAAATCAAAACAAATTTTCAACAAAACAACTTTTGAATTTTAAATCACTTTTGCTTAAAGTAAAAACAGATATTTTAAAATAGTTTTAAGCCATGAGATTGTAACAAATTGTTGAGATGCACTTAATTCAAGGCTGCTCAAAAGTTGAACCTACCGAAAGCTTAGTGGTAGGCGGCTTATGTTAAGAGCTTTTCTGTTCTCAAAATTATTTTTGGTAATTGGCATTTTAGCATGCTTTTAAATTGTGTTATTTTCCTTTATAAAAACTAATACAACAACACGCTTAAACATCCGATGGCAGGCAGGTTATTTGCAAAAACTAGAAGACAGCCATTTATAGGCCAGGCAAATATTTAATTTAAATTTCAATACATGACTTCCGAAACCTTTTTACAAAAGCTAAAAGATGTGTTCAGCAGTTTTAAGAATATATGCATCAGTTCTCTCCACAAAGGTTAGACCTATTTGATCTTACTCCTTTTATGTATGAATAAAATACATGAATGCATACATGCATATTTGTTTGCACACACCCAGTTGGTCATGTATATAGGACATCTTAGACGATGGGTATATAGGATAATAGAAAATCGTGGAAGACAGCTTTTACAAATCGCTGACAATATTCTCGAGTAAATAAACACGCAATCTTGCCAGCTCAAACAATTTTCTTCAACGTATCGTTAACAATTACATAAATGGCAGTTTCCTCTAACATGTTGTTGACGGGTATGAAAGGTTAACTGAATAAAAACGTACGTGAAAGTTTTTAAATTGTTTGTGTAGAATTCTTGGTAGTTGTTATCAAAAAATTATAAACAGCTTGTTTTTATGTATCGACATTTCATAGGAGCTACACTAATCATCAGTAGATTTGAAAACCTTCGAAAAATATTTCCAAATATTGAACGTTATATCTCCATATTCTAAATAAATGTTTGAGAATTTAATAAGAAAAATGTTTTAATAATACCTGTTAAAATACAAAAAACAAGATTTTTCTTTTTCACACGTCTCTAATTTACTACTGATAATAAGGGTAGTTCCTATGAAATGTCGACATATAAACAGCTAGGATATATAGAAAATAAGCTGTTTACAATTTTTTGATTGGTATCAATATCGGACGCTAATAAAATTAATAAACTCAATTGGTTGGTAGTTGTTGTCTTAAAAGGGACAGCAAAAAAGCAAATTTTGTCAATTGGACAATTGATAAAACCCTGCACGACATACGTACGATGATATATGTATTATTTGTTCTTCTTTTAGGCCTTGTAAAAAAGTGTTAAGAGAAAGTAGATGTCAAGATTATCCGCAGTGCCTGCAATCTAGTCTTTAAACTGTTCATGTAAAATATTTTTGCAAAAATTTAACGAGAATATTTTTTTTTTTTTTTTTTTTTTTGTTTTCTGAAATTGTGCGTACACATTTTTATTTGTTAGCATTTAACCGTTGACGGCGACACGATAAAGGAAACTATCGTTTATATAATTGTCGACGATACAGTTAGAGAAACTTGATTGTGTGTTCTATTATGACATCGTGGCTTCCAAATTTTATAAACGATTTAGGTGTCGTTAACATGTCTTCCACGGATTTTTACTATATTGTAACCGTTGCCTAAGGCGTCTCAAATACTTGGCCAACTGGGTACAAACTTAAGAGTACGTGCATACATACATAAATAAATTTTATGTATAGAAAAAATCTTAGAATTATCTACCATTTTACTTGTACAGACTACCAGAAAAACAAATAAAAACTATAATTGGCACAGAAACTCCTTTCGAGCTTTTAAAAATAATAAAAAAAAACCAAAGAGTAGGATGGCCGTATAAAAAGACTAGATTTCGATTTCTGTTTTATATTATAAAATATTTACATGTATTAATTTTAGCTAGCAAAAATTATATACAAACTCATCTTAATATATTTGACTATCTTTGCTACGACATTTTAAAAATTTTTAGGCGCTTCTCTAATTACCCTCGTTTGACTTCAACAGCAACACAAAAGCTCATAAACAACCAATACTCAGCAAATCCATACCACAGCCAGAGATGGTAAATGTCAGCTAACAAATTGAGCAAAATACCCATTTGTATAATTAGATGTATTAAAAATAAAATGCTTGTCACGAATTTTTTACAAATACTTCTATCTCGAATGACATACCTCCATATAAATATGCTCGTTTAGAATATCTGTAGCATTGGCGAAAAACTAACAAATTTTGTGTTATGAAACCACAAAAATGTTGATCTTTTCTATACATAGATACATGTGTCGGATTGCCTAATTCCACAAAAACTAAAATGTTTTCGCATTGTTCTTGAATTTAATTTCCTTTTTTATTTAATGATATGATGATTCTGATTGGTTTAAAGCTTGTCTATTTGTTATCAACATTTACGACTGTTATTACAGGATATTTTAAAAGGATATTATTTTTAAAAACACATATCTTTCACTAGTTGGCTATAATATTATCACAGACTTAAAAATGAATTTTTATTTAAAATTCTGGTATAAAAAGCTGCCCAAAAATAAACGCAATATTTTAATAAAATAGAAACCATTTTTTGAGTGATATTTTGCTATTCAATCAGAAAATACATAGGATAGAGTTTTTGTATGTATTATTTATGCACTGTGTTGAAACCAAATCATGTGCATTCAAACTATACAGTAGTTCTTCGATCTTGCAATAGTATTAATAAAAGAAAAATAGAGCTGAATTTCTCATGCCTGCATCCAACATTTGTTATTTCCCATTGACACTCAATATTTATCGTTCAACACAAGTACAGATAAACCACACACACCCACACACAAACGCACATGACTATAATAATAGCAAATGATAGTAGCAAAAATAGCATTATATTGAGTGAAAGAAATTGTTTGCTTTTATATTTGTTGTCTTTTTTTGCGATTTTTCTCCTTTGCTTTATTTTATTGTTTTTCTTTATGTTTTACTTTATTGATTGTGATTGTGTGTGACACATAAGAAAAGTTTATGTGCTGCTAAATAAACGTGTAAGTGTTGCAAACACTTAGAGAAATTTTATAACAAATTTCAAAAATATTTTCACTCTCGGCTGTAACAAAAACTCATTTCAGATCTAAAAGATTTAGCTCTACAATATCTTAATTTGAGGAATTTAAGGCATGATAATCCTACTTGTTAAATATAACTCTCTACCATAAACGAAATTTTTCTCACATGGTCCACGCTATAAAGTGCTCTGAAGCGCCAGTCTCATCCTCATATAAAAATATGCGAGCTGTATTCTGCAAGTATCTGTCTTTAACCGGTTTTTTCTTCAAAATCGTTAGCTGAGAGATCAAATCAGGATTTGAACAACAGAGTTAACAACGGGCGACTATCTCCCAAATACAAAATATCTATATTCACATATTCATTTACATATATACAGAGACTTATATTAAATTTATTCTTTAATTTATTTTTGTATAAATGTATGTGTAGAGTTTTTTCTTACATTACTTGTAAGTGTTTAAATGTTCTGCAATAAATTTATAAGAGCATATGATTGTAAGTATGTACATATGTATGTATGTATATGATGAGTACTGCTGTAATTGTGAGTTTATGTTAAAGAGCGGATGTTTATTGTCTTTTAAGAGAAGTGGGAGTTAGTTATCATTCATTTTTATTTTATTTTTATGTCATTATGATAAATTTGCAAGCACTTATACACATACACAGATACATAGAAATACATACAGTTAACGTTTTTTTCTATTTGATGAAAAATTGAAAGCAATTTATTATCTTTTTCCCCCTCTTCCTGTTATAACTACTTGTTTTTGTATATTATATATTATTCTTCACTTTATGTGAATTCAACTGTAAAAAATAAAAAAATTCTTGTGTGTCATTTCAAATTCATTGAACTTTGATGGACATCTCAGAGTGTGTTAAGAAGTCACATGTGAGTGACCATAAAAAATATAATAACAGTGTTGATAAACAGTCCTTAAATGTGTGTTTATTCGAGTAAAATATAATTCAATATTTATTTTAAAGTAGTTAGAGTAAATTTGCTACAGTAGTATTTGGACGAAAACGAAGTGTTTTATTTCCTGTAGTTTCCTTGAGGAAATAGAAGAACAAAGAGAATGAGAGACAGAGTGTATTACAGGGCCAATTTTCACAAGCTTAAATCAGAATAAAATAAAGAAATATATATTTTATGTCAATGAAACGGCCTTTGTTGGGTTCAAAATTTTTTGACACTTCGGTCATGTTTTCGCTACGGAAATAGTTCTCGGTCATGTTTTCGCTACGAAAAGAATATTACATAATCCTCTTTGGTTGCTTCCGATTTGTTTCAGTAAAAATAATATCTTCTCGATAAATTTGTTTTTAACGCGTCATAATAATATTTTTTTGTTATCTTTTGTTGTGTTTTGAGTAGAAACAATTATCGAATTTGCTTAAAACAACTATTTTAGCCATTAATTTCTGAATAACTGGTATGGTATGATATACATAACTACATACAATGGGCATTTTTGCAGAGGAGTAGAGCCTTGAAATGGTATAAAACAAAGCTGAATTTTTAAAATTGACATAAAACTTACTTTACTTGAAAGATAATCCTGCGGTATTATAAATTAAATATACTTTCTGGTATATGACCGCCATATATAATATGGAGGTGCAATTGTTAATGACTTTTTCAACATTTCTGGTCAACTCTTTCGGGCTTATCGGTGTAGACTAGCGGCCAAAAATAGTTTTCCGGCGTTAAATCGTACGATTTTGGGGGCCAATCCACGGATCCGAAACCTTAAACTATGCGGTTACCAAACACTTCCTTTAACTAAGCAATTGTGGCACGAGCTGTGTGATATGTTGCGATGTTTTGTTGAAATCATAGCTGTTGTGAATCATGGTTGCTCAAAATTAAGCATTGCTCATATTGTTAATAGCTATACGCTGACGTTTTGAACAGAAGGTAAAACCGAAAAGAAGCAAACAGATGCTCCCTGTTGATGTTGAACAGTGGTAAACAAGAAGGGAAAATGAGTGTGAATGAAATATATGTATTTGACAAAATTTTGGAAAGGATAATGGAGTTTGGAAGAAACAGAGGAAGTAATAGGAATAAGATAAAACTTCACATTTCTTGCGAATAACTTTGTCAGAAAATTAAATATCCTTAGTTCTATATCCTAGTCGTCTGTGACGTAAAGAAAACCGATATGATTGTATTGGCACTTAACGTATGCAACAAATGTTAAACTAAACTTTTGGTGCTAATACCTAATATAAGAGTTTATATATATATTAAGACATTTATAAATTTTCTCCCTACATTTGGCAAGACTTTCACTTTTTTTGTCAAACAATATGTTTTGCACCTTTTACTTTTGCTGTTCTCTGACAACTTTTATTATCGATGACTTGCTTTCATTCACAATATTTGCTATTTTATGAGAATAATTTTCGTTTTAAGTAATCAACCCAGCCAGCATTATGTGAATTTTACAAAGAAATGTAAGTCATATCTAAGGAATGTAAGTCATATCTAAAACAAAAGACGCCAATTTTCCACAGCGTTAGAGTTCAGTTGTTGGTTTCTTATATATTCGTTCTTCATGACATAAAATCTGCAAAATGCACTATTCAGTTTGAATGACCGTTGACATATATTTGCCTCTGGCTTATCAAACTTGTTTCCCTTCTTACACACTAATGACATCCATGAGATTTTTCAAATTTTAATGTTTTCGGAATGAGTCATTGAATCCCATTAGCACATGCCTTGAAGGACTAACTCCATGGGGTGAATTATTTATGATTCACCAACGCCCCAATGCGGCTTTCAAGACTAACACCAGTTATAGCCAACAAACACTTTGCTGAACAGCTCGAGCCTTATAATCTCTCTTGTATGCAATTACCGAGACAGCCAACAGAAGACAAGAATTATGAGTCAGTAGACCAAGTTCTTTGAGAGTATCAGCTTTTAAATTAGGAATGTGTAAGTCTCATAGGCTGGATATTTGGGCTTGGTAAGGGTTTCGGAAGCCCAATACAGAATTTTATTTGCTAGAACAAACGTGCAGCTCTTTTTTTTTTTTTAACTTGGACCAGTACTCAGGGGATGACCCCTACATATGCAGTGCATTGTACCAGAACTAGGAAAATAGGTTGTGAGGAGGAGGAAAGAGGGAGTAGTATTTGTGAACATTTGACTTGAACCTTTCAACGTTATAACAGACAGGAAACACGTCAGCAGGTAACTTATTCCACAGGCGGAGCGTACGACTGAAAAACGAATTCTCTCTGTAATGCGTAGTACGATTCCCTGAGCAATCGAACACAAATGGATGGGCTCTGAACGATGCACGCGTGCTACGTAAAAATGTGCGGGTTTCAGGAACAAGGTCCCTAATCTCGTCAGAGCAAAATCCATTGTAGTAACGATAGAACAGAGTAACGCACCCCTACCTGAATTTGGAGTGCCCTGGTTACACTAAGGTGAAACCTGCACTCTGGGAAGACATTGTATTGGAAATATCAGCTTCCTTTATTCCAAGCTTTTTTTATTGTCTTTATTGTGTGTGTTTGTTTTTTTGGGTCTAACAACCTCCCGAGGATCTGTTGCATTTACAACAGATACATTTACTGTAAGGAACCACTGGTGATGGTTGACGGGTGAGTTGGTTTAAGGCCTTATGCTCTTAATGGACCAACTCATTAAGCCTTGTCTTTCATTGATTGCTAGGATATTGCATACAGGAGGGATAAGAAGACTCTAACTCCTCAAGAAGAAGTTGCTCATATGGCTACAAATATATAGCAAAATTGCTACCTAGTAAGCTACACGGAGGCGCTGGGGAATCGTGAATAATTCACTCCGCGGAATTGGTCCATTGTCAGATAAGGCCGTAAAGGCAGGTACTGATGTAAATCTTTTTGACTGCTCTCTTAATACGCCGAAAGAAAATGTTACATGTGGCGAGCGAAATTTTTGCCGCATAACCACTTATTGCAACACAAAAGTAATGAATTTGTATTTGCATGAATTACGCTTGCGTTGTATATTTACAAACGGTGTATATTTACAACGGAAAGATATGATGCCAAACTGATTGCGTAGTTTTTTTTCACTTCCTTAAGACATTCGTACTCATCATAGTTCTCTGGTTGGCAAGCAGATCAAAATATTTGACATTTTTGTTTAACAAGCAATTGAATATACAAATATTTTTATAGTACGTGCTTTATTTTTATTTTTTTTATATACAGCCAGCTGGCCGATGTCGAAAGGATATGTGCATTCGCGCTCTAGGCGAAAGAAAATTGATTTGGGTTTTTTCTAACTTTATTCTATGTGTCAAAATTCTATTAAAATACATAAGTTCATTCGAACGAACAATAGTGACATAGACGAACTCAAATTTATTCGAATGTGAGTGACTAGCTTTCTTTCGCATAGATTTTCATTCGATATCGTCGAACAGGCTGATAATCATTTTTCTAATTTGCTTTAAACTAATTTAATTTTGTTAGTTTTTCAACACCTCTCCACTTATATGCTGACTGGGAATAGTCTAGTCATATTCGTTCAAGGGGATTGGTTTGTGTGTGAGTATGAACGGAGCGTGCCTGCGTTCGCAAAGTGCACAAACGTAAAGAAAAAAAGTATACAAGTATTTGTGTGCGTCAAGATTAAAAAGATGAGGCAAGTAGAGGAAAGATTGTGTTTTTGTTGACAATTGATTACAGACCAAATTAAATGTGGGTCATTGGTTATTACGGTAACGATACAACTACTACAACTGCTGCAATGATATCTTTGTGTTGATGTGTTGATAATTCAGTTACTTGTTACATACATACACGCTTTTGTATGCTTTCATATACTTGTTATTATGTGTAGGTGTGTGTACTATTAAATAGATCAAACCAGGCCAAATGAAAGCATTTATCGCACCATTCAATCATTTATGTGATAAAAATGAGAACGATGATGGTTTGCACTTTTTTATGTTTTTTAAATTTATTTCAACATCTGACTGTCTGTCTGTTTTTTAACTGACTTTATTACGAGTGTCATTTAAAGTTGGGATCTATTTTAGACATATGTTTGATTTATGTTGCCGCTCATGCTTCAAGGTTGTTCGGTTTGACTGCGTTTTCAGTTTATTTGCCACTGGCCTTATATGGTCTTCGTTTTTTGTTTGTAATGGAACGAAAAAAAAAAATCATTTTTGAGCTTGGGTGGGTGTTTGTACTGATGAGTGTGCATTCAAAATGTTTGCTATAATAAATCACTTAAAATGAAAAAAAAAAAAACTAAAAAGGCTCAAACATATTAAGGGTTGGATTAGATGGGATAAATTTTAAGATTGATTTATTTACGCAAAAAAAGAGAAAAATATTGCAAGCAAACAGATTATAATGGTATTAAAAAACAAAGGCAAATAATAGTTTTAAAAACGAAATAATTTATTATGTCAAGCTTTAAAACATGGTTGCAGACTATTAAATTAAAACAGGCAATTAAGATCTTAGTTTAATATGCTTTTCTATACTGATTTATATTGAATCTTAACGCTTATAGTGCCCGTCTTGTGAGATAAAATTAAGAACATGTTAAAAACTGGTGGAATATTTCCAATTCAATGAAATGCTTGAAAAACCGGCATAGCAAAAACAATTAGGTTGACAACTTTGAAACAAAATAAAAATCAATCCAGTTTAACAATTGATGCCGTAGATAGTCACACAATTTATGCAGCTGAGTAGGCAGAAATCACTTGATTAGAAGATAGTTTTAATAATTATTATAGCGAAAAATCTAACATATTGGACAATAATTTCATAACCAGTCATTTTTGAACTTAAATGTAGTCGATTTTTTATTGGTTTATTTGTAAAGAAATTTGTTGAATATACCTATAATAAACAAAGAGGTACAGCAATAACAATCTTTGTTAATAATAAATAAAAAATTATACGGTAAAAACTTCTTAAATTTTTCACTTCGTTTTCTTATACTAGAAATGCAAGCAGCCGCAATCATGCTACAAACAAGAACCAAAAAGGTATACACAACAACATGGTCCACCAGTTCTTGGTTTGACCGATTGCGACTTTTGAAGTGAATATTCCCATGTTACTGTGTTGGAGCAAAATTTGTTTTCTTTATCGTTCTTGACGAGCCAATTACACATTTAGCCTGTCACCGTGTGAAAAGATAATGTTCAACAAACGCCATGATACTCGACAAACTGTCATACTAAGTTATCATTTTCGGTCACCTGCTGATTGGCACGTGCTTCCTCTAATGGTTTGGAGCAGAACTTTTCTATCACTCTTACTATTCTAAGCGCAATGACGCCCGAGACCAGCGCAACTTCACACTAACCATGGTAAGCCATACCATGTTGCACCCAAAGGACCTCACGCAAACATGACAGGAATAAAGTTCCTGTAGCTTATTGCTGGAGCTTACGTCTCCAGTGATATCAGAAAATAGTTCTATCTGATCAAACTATTATAGCCCTAAAAAGGACAACTGAAGTTCGAACCTCAAACGGCTGGAGGGACTGCTAGTCTTTATACACAGCTGCACCAAACTGCAATACAACAATATAGCAACCAGCAATAGCTTCAAGACGTGAAGCTAAAACGGAAACATGGACAACAACAGCAACATTAAACCATATCGGTGTTGCAGAGTAAAAATTTCATAATCTGCTAGCCGTCCAGTAGCCATAAGCAACAGTCTGATGCTTAAACTTCCAATTGATGATAAGGAACTGCTATCTATTGTACGTACTCTTCTTAACTTTCTTCTATTCAAAACTTTGCGTGTAAAACCACTAAGTTCTAAAAGTCCGATCGTTCTCTACCAAATGCCCTCGTTCTGATAAATATACAAGTCAGTAATACTCCTAATATCATCATAGTGTAGGCACTCAGTCAATCGAGACATGTGGCATATCCTCAAATGAATAATGTGTTTTTAATTTAAATCAGCACATACATTGACGGCCCTATCTGATTATCGACCAACTCCATATGCTGAATTATTCACTGTTCATGAGTGCACCAATGTGGCTTTCATATACTTTCTGTATATGAAATTTCCCATTATCCAACCCACCTGCCTAACGATCACTACTGTTTCCTCACATTACAGGTATTAACGCCCGAAAACTCGCATGCACCATAGTTATCAAAAAATATTAATTCCCCTCCTTGCGATTTTAGGCTTGAACCACAGTCAATATGTTTGAGACAAGATGTAGGCACCTCAACCATCATCAGCACTGAGATGATCTGCAAGCAGAACTGACTGGGGGCTTTGCCGATCTCCGTTCGGATAATTAGCTCTTGGTGAGGGCTTCGGAGTTTTATTTGCTACAATAAGCCAAGGAGAAAAGCAGAGTGCCCTAGTTCGGGGGATAATTATGTTGTGAAGTGGATTATTACAAAAGTATGTAGCAATTTCACCAACGATACTGCACATCACATCAAATCTGTAGATATGTGCTTCACTCTAAGAGCTCAATATGAACAATTCTATTTCCACTCTCTTATCGAGATTGTTACAAAGCATATATTCATTTACTTTGAGTTTTTCCTGACAGTTTTTATAAAGCCTTCTTCTTAAGTCGCAAAGTTTTCCTTAACATTGTTGTCGTCCATCTTAAGCCCATCATTCTTAAAAAGTGATATTATGCTCGATCCTTTGATCGCAAATTGTGGCAACACTTTCAGTTGCTAGTATATGCACAACTATTATTTGTTGGAGCAGCCTCAGCAAAATTATCTTCAACTTTCTTTTAAATAAATAGTGATGTTTCACCACCAGTATAGTCACTAATTGTATTTTCCACTAACTGGCCATTTAAGTAGTAGATACCGAAAAAGATTTACTTATAACCAAACAACTGTACGAGTATACAAACTTTTTACTAAATTCAAAAATTATCATTTGCCAGAATAAAGATTTATAGTTCACATTAGTGAACTTTTAACGCAAATTAACGCTGTCTATACTATTAACTTCAATTTAAATACGTTTGATATCGTCATATTAGATAGCGTATTCATATTAGAAAATAGATTGAAGAAAAATATGGCTGAATAACTGAAAACATCATTTGATTTTAGCTTTGATATATTTCCTTTAGATTTTGTTTAATCAATGTCCATTGAAAATTTGAAATTTGATCTCATCATTTCTATAATCATTTCAAACTCTGACAAGCACTAAAGCAACAAATTATAAAATTTTTGAACAGTAAGAATTGTTGTTAAGCAGCAAAATCCGCAATTGTATCCGTATTGAGTTGTTTATTTAATTGCAGCACAAACATCTACACATCCATAAGTCCATAAGGATCAGTGTTGCCAGAAATTAACAAGAATTAAAAAATTAAGTGTGCTTGAAAAACTTCTACCATTTAATTTTTATTTGGACTGCCCGGGGAATCATACAACGCATTATTCGTATTTCAGCCGTATGCTTCGTCTGTGGAATAAGTTGCCTGCAGACGTGTTTCCTGTCTTTTATAACGATGGAAAGTTCAAGTCAAATGTTTACAAACACTACACCCTCTTTCCCGCTCTTTACAACGTTTTTTCCCAGTTCCAAGTTAAGAAAAGAAAAAAACATGATCCGTATACTGGTCTGATTTGTCCACCAGTATATGTTACTATCAACTGAACAGAATCCTTGTTCAAAAGTCACCCAATCTAATTTTTTCTAATTCCTGGCAACACAAATAGACATGACTGAACGTAATGGTAGGTATTTAAACAAGGCCTAGTTTTAGGAGGTGGAGAAAATTTAAAATACTGTAAAAATTCCACTTGCGAATACCATCATAAATTTTTATCACATTTCGAATACAAAATATGTTTGAGTTTTAGTTATGGCTTTGTATTTCAAAATACACTCATACTATTAAAAAAAACATAAATATTTTTACATAGATTTTGAACGGACGATTTCCATAGAAATGTTTGTTCAAGAAAACTGAAAAAAAATTAGGTAAAAATTTGTACATTGAAAAAATTTTTAAATATTTCAGAAAAAAACTTATGCGGAAAATATTTTAATTAATATTTATTCATATTTGCAGTTTTTAAATTGATAATAATTGCAATATTTTCCTTAAGCATTCTATAAACTTGTCAATCGCCTAGTTGTGTGATAATAGTCATACCTTTTTAGCGGCTGGTTATTGGATTGAAAAATAAAAATGAATTTTCTTGCTGTCATTCAAATGATGATTGACGTTTTTATTTGTACATTTACTTTAACCCCCATCATACCGGCCCAATCATATCTTATTAAATATGTCACATACTATGAGAAAGCTTTTATTTATTAAAAATACGTTAGAGGACATTTTTTTGTAAACACGCTTTTCGCATGCAAAAGTTTTTATACCATGTTCATTACATACATTATACAATAACATCTTTGTAAGAATTACTTAACTCTATGACCTTTTCACAGATATAAGAACTTTTGCGCTTCGTTTGTTCTTGATGAACTTTCTGCCTATAGAGAAAAATGGGCCGGTGTAATTAATTTCATGGCTCTTGACATATTTGGGGCAATAATAAGTGCTTGTGTCTAGGAGACATATAGTTTAGTTTAGTTTTAGATGGTAGTTTATGTTAGCTTTTTATTTTGACTTTGAAAAAATAGAAGAGTTTCAAGTATTTTTTTGTGCTAAACTATAGAAAATATAAGTAATATAAAAGTCAAAACATTTAGTTGATATATGCCAGTATTTTTATTGCTACATTGAATCACATATCAAAGTATGCGTCACAGATACATACTTTGACAGGTTGGGATGATTGGGGTTAAAACGTACAGCATACGTCACTTATATGCACATATGCACTGATTGGCGAATTTATTTGACGTTTTAGTACAAACCAAGACGTTTTCGTACAGACCAATTTATTAGTTATTTCTTATCATGGCTTTTTAAATTTTGAAAAAATTTCTTTTTTTGTGTTAATTTTTTTAAGTGTAATTTTTAGAAATAAAACAAAGCAAAACATTCACATGACATCACAGCAACGCATACCCACATCTCAATAAAGAATTCACTAACACAAATGTCATATTTAAACATTTGCATACATATACTATACCTAGAATTGTTGACTGCAAAGTTTCGGGGCTGTTGCTGCTGGTCTGTGTGTTTGTGTGTGCGAACAAACACAAAAATGTTTGAGTTGGTCAAGCATCTCCGGCCAACTGTCACAACCATATGGCATAAATAATTCACACACATAAAAAAATAGATATTCAAGTGTTGAAATTCAGTAACAATGAACATTTTTTTGATAAAAGTTATTTCTCTTATCCTTGTCATACTAAATATTTATGTTACTATTCAGTCAGTCAGCCGTTGAAACAATATCATGATTGTAATTGGGCACGTTCCTGAACAACTTTGAAATCTCTATTCAAGTATATTTCATTCTTTTTGTTTCTCCATCAATAAGGAAAGACGAAAAATAGTTATCAGTTTTTAATAACAATATAAAGAATAAAATAAAAATAAAAAAAATTAAGGAAGCATCAACGAACTTGGCATAAAGTTTTAACAACCAAGTTCACCAGGATTTCAAAAACTTTTGTAGCCCTTATCATGGCTTGAAGCCTATAAATAAATAACTTGAGTAAAATTGTAACATCAAATTAGTGCAGTTCTTTATAACAGGTCCAAATGCTCTTGAAACAGCATATACTATTACTAGCGATTTCTTTTTTAAAGCATTTTATTTTCTTATTGAATCTTCAAAATATGAACTAAAACTAAGTAAATAAATCGTAATAAATCCAGCACATACAAAAATTGTTTTTACTTAAGCCCCGCCAATACAAGGCAAAAAACAATATTATTTGGCTACTAAAAAGTATTCAGCGCTTTGATGGTGGTAATAAGATCCCTCCGAGTATGAACTCCAAAATTAAATATGCTAAGTGTAAGATTTAGGAGAAAATCATGTTTAGTGATATACGAGTAGATTGTCACGTGTTTTGAAATACATCTTTTGCTAAAGGTATACTTTAGTAATTTTTAAATTTGTTCACGTACTATTGAGCTGCAGGAATTGCTTGGTGAAATTTAATGTGACGTCTGTCAATTTTTTCAATGTTTGATGCCTCGAACTCCATAGTTTAACATAAGATTTAGAATCGCTTTGTACATAATTTCTGCCTATAATCCAATTTAACTGCCTTGTTTTTTATTAAAACAAACGGACTTTTGCGTCATGTATTCCGAGGGACTTGCTGAATACCAAGCCAGTGGACGGAGTAATTTGCTTGTCAATTGTGATAGTTGAGCTTGTGTCTTTACGTATGATATGACATGAGTACTGTATATTTTTGTGCAAAACCTTTGATTTTCCAAAGCCATCTTTAATATCGAAATCTGTTTCTACGAATTTCGTGAAGTTAAGCGATAGTTTTTATGAGCTATGAGGAAAGTTGCAGGATTCTGAAGCTCATTGGCATGCTAGTTCTATAGAACAAATATAAAGTATTTCCATATATGCCAACTTCTGTTTCAATTTGTTCGATTTGTTGAGCGGGTCTTATGAAATCGCCTTCTCTAATGGTAAACGGCGCTATAAGTAACAAAAATTTTTAACTTTATTTTATGCAACTGACCATTGGCCTCACTTTATCATAAACTTGGAAAACGTTTATTCAAATATCTGAATACAGCGTGTCCGCCGGGAAGGTCATTCCATAATAATCCGGACAGTATGTGATGTGGTACCGTCTTGTTGATACCACAGTAGTGAAATAGATTTACTTCAGCAGCTGCCTTTACGGCCTTATCTGATGGACCAATTCCACGGGGTGAATTATTTATGATTAACCAGCGCTCCCGGGTGGCTGCCTAAGCTCACACAGGTAGCAACATTTGTCAAATGTTTGTAGGCATATGAGCAACTTCTCGTTGAGGAGTTCAAGCCTTCTAATCATTTCTGTATGCAATTTCCCAGCAATCAACGGAGCACAAGGCCTAATAGGTTAGTCGGCTGAAGCATTATCCCTTAAACCAACTCACCCTTCAACCATCACCACCGGTTCCTTATAGTACAGGTATCTGTTGTACAGGCAACAGGCACTCGGCAGGTTGTTAGTGTTCGAAAAAATTCATGCACCAAATAATTACCAAGGATACTAACTCCCCCTTCCTGCATTTTAGGTTTAAACCTCAGTCAGAACGTTTTTAAGGTCAGCACCTCAGTCATGACCAGCGCAGATTAAACTGCAAACAGAACTACCCAGTTGCCAATTTATACCTTCGGTAAAGGTTGCAGAAGTCAACACAACATAAATCCAGCGGCTTTGTAGAGTTTTACTTTCTACAACACTTGAGGGAATCCCCACTTTACCGAAAAATGGTAAAATACGCCTAGACAAAACCTGTTCCCCGGGGGTGGTTGATACCACATGTTGATCAAGCCCAAAACATGCAGATGTGGCGTTAAAAAGTCAATCATATCATGATATCTCTCTCTATTCACAATTAGCGCTACGCCGTTTTCATTTTCAAAGAAGTCAGGCCAAATTGCGCACCAGACTATCACTTTCAACGGATCCAAAGGAGACTAATGAATAATTTGGGTACTTGCGATTGCCCAGAACCAACTACTCTGTTTATTCACATACACATTCAAATGAAAATGTGCAAAACGAGCGAAAGGTTGGGTGACAAAATAAAATGAAATAGTTTTTTTTTATTCGATTTTGGACTGACCATAGTTAGGCCGTACAAAACCCACCGTTTTTTTATATTTTAATTTGGGCGCTTAGAAAATGATTTTTTTGCAATGTCGTAGTAAAATTTTTTCCCCACACGGCCGCAACTATTTTTTACAACCCACCGTAGTACACGTGGACATCAGTGATATTTTCTTGTTGTTGAAGAAAATAGTTGCTTTCGTTCAATACTTATTTTTACTTACTTTTTGTTTGAACCCCCGAATTCCTTTCAGGTCCACATTCAAAAAGTTTAAAAATTTATTCGGTGATTTTCATTATTGACCATGAGAAAAAATGTTTTTTGTATGCGTATTATATAGTACTAGATAATCGGCTTTAATAGAAAACAAAATAAATTTTGTATCTCTTACATGATAGATCAAACATAACATAATTAATACATAATTAAACTTTTAAATACATAGCTAATGATCAAGAACAATTTTTTGGAAAAGGCCTATATGTATATTCCATACCTCAAGGCAAAATAGTGGGACCTTTCCATTACGTACTGCATACTTAAGTATGTTTATTAATACTTTAGCGAATTATTGACATACGTATAAGCCAGCCTCATATTTGTGCTGGTGTCATATGAATAATAAATATTTTATTTGAAAATTTTTGCACCTACAAGTGAATATATTAGTTTATTGTATATTAATATTAGGAAAATTGTTCAATGTTCTATATCTAATAATATAGTTGATTGAAAGCCATTAAGTTTGACAGTTTCCCAATTGAAACAAATATTCTTTTAACAAACAATTTTCCGGTCCAATACATTTCGCTTTAAAAGCTTTTAGGATTCCTCTTAGATATTCGACTTTCACATAAGTAGTCTTGTTTCAAAAATGAGCCTTTCTTTTAGACGATAGTATATAAATATAGCATTGATACTTATTTTCCTTGAGAGTTTAAAACCTTTAAATCAAATTTCTTTACAATAATACAATAAATGCTATTTTTAAACCTTATTATCATCGAAGTGCCGCAAGTTTTAATTTATAAACGAAGTGTTTGTATTGAACAGTAGAGATTTGTTTGGTAAATCACATAACAACGTAGTGATAAACGCAATAATATATTTATCAATTTACTGTGGTTGGTTTTTGTTTTCATAAGGCGATAAAAAAAGGTTTAAGCTGCTAGACTACAACACTTGAATTTTTATTTCTTCGCTTATTTTCATCTCATATCATAATCTCATCAGAGCAAAATTCATTGTGGTAGTGATAAAATAGAGTAACGCTAACCACACGGCGGTGATGCTCCAGTGAGTCAATAGAGTTGGATATCCTATTGTCACCAACAAACTACATCGCTCTGTCCCTATCTTTCTCTCTCTCTCGTACTTGGCTGAATAACCCAAAAGTAAACTTTCGGGCAACGGCCCAAATATGAAAGTTGTATTTTATTTTCGGTCAGATATAGATTGTACAAATAGTAAGCAATTCGGATGGAGCTAAATATGTCTTACACCGTTTCAAAAAGCCAAGACGCTTGAATGCTTCTTTAAAGACATGGACAATGTGTTCAGTTCAGCGATCGTTGCATTGACTTTTCATTCCAAGGACATCAATAGCATCTGATTCATCCTTATTTATGCCACCCATACAGATGCAGAATTTACGGTCATGCCTTTGTGTGTTAATAAACAACACTGGGTCTTACGAGCAGTGAAGTCAACATCATTTTTACGATCTAGAGAGATGAACAAAAATTGTGTGATTTTGGGGCAGGGAAGTATTGCCTAGGTTTTTTAATCTCATTTTCAATAGGAATGATTAAGAACACAGATATTGACAGAGAGAGAGAGAGTGAGTGAGGGAGAGGGAGAGAAGAGAGTGAACATACTCCTACTTATGCCAGCCATGTACTATAGAAATTCAGTGCTAAAGTCTAGTACTGTAGAGTGCGCTTGTATTGTGTATGGGGATGCTCGCTATTATTACGTGAAATCAAAACAGTTTAGATATTTGCTCAAGTTTCAAAAACTGTGCAGTGAGTTTGTGTATTGCGTATTAAAGATGTTCAGTTTCGTATTAAAGATGTTCAGTTCCGCTTTAGAGCGGAAACAATAAGAAACGAGTATAGAAAAGATAATACTGTCCAGTTGCTTGAAGTATATACACACACAAAGAGTCGCAACCACTATGGCGTATAAAAAGTAGCGACTATAGTAAGAGTCTTGATAAATTAAGCTTTCGTAAGCTTAAATTAAAAGAACTAACTTTCGGATTAATATACCAATGTTTTACACCAAACCCGTATTTTTCTTTTCTTTGTATTTATGGCTGCAGCAAGCAATATGATAGTGTAGTGTTTACACATGTTTTCTTCCCCGTTTGTCTATTTAAGGTAAAAGTTTGTGCAGTCTACTAGTTTGGTTTGAGTCGCAAAATTCGTTTCCGTAGTACCAGGTATGAGCACTGAACTTGTGTAATGTATGGCTGGTATTAGTTATTAACTTATTATAAATTATTTCAATTTTTGAACAATATGTTGCAGATGACCATTACCATGAGAGTTGCTCTCCAGCTCCTTTATACGACAGGTTGTTTGACGATGTTTTTGTTATGTTTAGAACTATAGAGCATTCTTGGTCACCAGTTACTGTTTTAAGCTTTTAACGACATGTCGACATCTAATAACACTTGTGCTGCGTGGCCGAAATTACCATTTGGAATGCTGCTGTGACTTGTCAAATACATATACTGCCGAAACCCGCTGTCATCGTAACTACTCATAACTTTTGTGTTCTATATTTTGCATTTATGAGCTGCAATAAAGTTTTTGTGAAATAAAAATTTTAAGTAACAAAAAAATTAACGTTTTTTTTACTGCATACATGCAATGATGTGATGAATATGTATTTTCTTTATAAATGCAAAGAAAAATAACAAATCATGAAATTTAACAGTCAGCTACACTCTACGCTTTGTCAGTATTTACACTGATATAATAATTGTATTCCATAAAAAAATATATATCAAGTCATCTGCAGCATACCAAATATTAGCGGCTGTCATTCATTAATTTATTTGAAACTCCAGCAAACATTGAAAAATGTTGGTAATAATAATGGGTATAACTGCATTTTTCTGACTTTAATTTTTAGAAGTTTTTGCCGAATTTGAAATTCTGTTGCTGCCTCCACAATATAACTTTGCGATAAAAGTTATAGCCCTATTTCGGAAAGTCTACAAACAGTTCCATAGTCACACTAAAATAATGATAAAATAGTTTCAAAAATGTTATTTTCTGTTTCTAGAAAATACATCAAAAGCACAATAATGATCTAAGACTGTAAATTTTTATCTAAGAACATACACATCACCAGAGATTAGTGCCAGTAACGCTATCGGCAGCATGAGCTGTAACAAATATGAGGAAATCATCTTCTTTATAAATGCTATATCTTCAATAAAAGCCAATCAAAGGTTCGAGTCATGAACAAGAAAACAAGAATTTGGCTACAATTATGTATCATTATGTTTGATTTGGTTGGTTTTTGAATATTTTACAAACAATGATTCATTTGATAGTAAATTCAAATCAAAACCTGCTGCCATTTCAGCTGACTCTTTTGTCACATCAGAACACTTTGATGTCATTTCAACGCCTTTAACTGTAATTTCAGCATCCAGATACTGGAATTCAAAAAGCTTAATTGCAACCAGCACATTGACTGAATTTTATGTGGCTTTGGCTGTAATCGAAGCAATAATAACTCGTTTATATTTTTTTTTTTTTAATTAAATTGGTTTTGTACGAAGTAAATATACAAACATATAAAAATATGATTGTATGTAAATGTTTCTATTGATGCAGCAAATGGCTAATGTCTTCTTAAAAAAATGTTACAACCATAATTTTGCTTCAACCTGTTATAATACAAACATGATTTCCAACGAGTAGAAGTTCACTGCAACTACACCCATTTAAAAATGTATCTTCATATGACGGCATATTGTCAGAATTGTGATATCAATATAATGTAAATAGTCATCAGTAATGAGTAAACTGACATCAGTCTCAATGACATAAGTCATGAGACAAGTTTGTCATAATTTGAAAAATTATGAAGTGAATTCAATGATGCACTTTATAAATACTTGTAGTAAACCAAACTAAAAAAAATTAATTAGCGTTATAAAATAATCGCTTCAGTTTATTGTTTAAGAAGAAGTCTGTTGCTAAACTTATTTTTGGTAATATATTTAAACTAAAAATTGCCTTACGATTACTTGAAGGCTAGCCGCAAAAAGTATTCTTCAAGCAGAGGCAAATCAGCGTAAGTATATAATATTTCACATACATTACATTCTTGAATATAAGGTTTGCACAGTATTGATCACATGTTTGCAACAAACACACTCTGGTTACTTATATGGTAAAAAATAGAAACATCGTCAGCAAACATAAAAGGCTGACCATTCAAACCCAAATTCCTCAGGTCATTAATATGTATGGTGTTCCCTGTGTAACACCATACTTTACAGGTTTTATAACACTCTTGGCACCATTCATATCAAGATACTTCTTCCTATTACTAACATAGTCTTTGAAGAGTAAGAGTTCTCTACCTCGTATACCATTAGTTAACGCAATAATATATTATGATCAACTAGGTCAAAAGCCTTGGAAAAATCAATAAATACTCCTGCAACTCTATAATAGCCATCATCAAGCCCACTGCAAATATAATTTACCACATTCCCAATCAAATCCCTTTCTAAACCCAAACTTATAGTCAGATAAATACCCTTTCCCCTCAATATACAATGAAAGCCTATCAAATAGAATCTTCCCGAAAAGTTTAACAATTGTGTTTTTCATACATGTACATTGCGACTTACGTTTTTTAGTGTTGTATAAATATTTTAGAAACAATAAAATACACATCTACTTAATAGATATAGTACGCAGCAAAACAGAGGTTAACCTTATACAAGGTGGCGCAAAAGTAATCGTCCTATCCGAAAATGCTATCAATTTTGCGATTGGCCCCTAATGTCAGTTCTGTTTTGACGTTTGTGTAGTAAACACATGCAAACTACGCGTTAACAAACAATATTACGCTACACTGCTCCAGAACGCGGAATATTGGTGACCCCAAGAGAAAGATGATTTTTCATCAAAAATAATCATGAGTGATGAGGCCCATTTCCATCTTAGCGGGAACGTAAATAAGCAAAATTTACGCTTCTGCGTGTAACCCACGAAGAGCCATTACACCCGCTCATAGCCACTGTATGGTGTGCTGTTTTCGCTGGAGGAGTCATCGGACCTGTTTTCTTCGAAGACGTCGCGGGCCAAACGCTTACTATGAATGCTGAGCGCTACAGAGCAATTATCAACGAGTTCTTTTTGCCGCAACTTGATGAATTGGGATCGGAAAACATGTGGTTCCACGACGGTGCTACGGCACACACTGCACGTGCCACAACTGATATGCTGAAGGATGCATTTCCCGGGCGCCTAATCTCCTGTTTGGCACTGGCCAGCAAGATCGCCTGATTTGACCGCTGCAAGACTTTTTTTTGTGGGGCTTTTTGAAGTCGCGGGTTTATGTCAACAAGCCTCAGACTCTTGCAGCTCTTAAAGACAATATCCGTCAAGAATGGGAGGACCTATCGCCGGGAGTTTTGGCCAATGTGATAGAAAATGCTATAAAAAGGGCTAAAATGACAATCAACTGTGGCGGCGGCCATTTATATGACATCAAATTCTTGACTTGATGTAAAAAAATTAAGAGACCAAATAAAAATAATCCACAAGAAGAATCAAAGTTTTCCATTTTTTTTTTTTTTTTTAATTACAGCCAAAAAACATCGGAAGGTTATTTTTGCGC
Source organism: Thecocarcelia acutangulata (assembly GCA_914767995.1). Taxonomy (NCBI): domain Eukaryota; kingdom Metazoa; phylum Arthropoda; class Insecta; order Diptera; family Tachinidae; genus Thecocarcelia; species Thecocarcelia acutangulata. Next base: position 163,753,027 of record OU612094.1, on the reverse strand, counting down.
CACCCAGTATATACTACAAGTACTGTTTATCTGGTTTTCTTTTTTGAATACAATACACACGCTGCTTCCTGAGTTTAAATCAATGAGATGTAGAATAAATTGATACTTTACAGATTTATGCACTGCATTTGCTTTTCAAGTGGAAACCTCACACTCTCTGGCTGTAAAGCAGCTGATTAAACTTCGAGCTATCAGTTCTCTGAACTGTAAACCGAACTACAGACTTCCTTTTGTTGCGTTGTTTATTGATACATCAAAAAAATCAAAGAATAGTCGAAGATAATACTATATTATTGATAATCGGTCAAGTGCATAGCGCGCCTTTGGTTGATCCATTAGGTCAACTCAATTGTAGCATGGAACCATTTGGCGGCATTTTACATAAATTCTCGCAAACAAACCAGCATTCTTGCGTTTAACAATATCTTTTTCTGTAGGCGGTAGAAAGTTAGTCAACAAATGTACTGTCTTATTACGTTAGAAGTCTTTCACTTTCCCATTTTTTCACCCATTAAAATTTGACGCATTTCACTTTCTTTGAGTTGAAAAGCCCCACGTTCTCTACGAAACATATTCTGCACCAAACATAAATATGTATATGTGAGAATAAATGCAAAAAAACATCAGTGCAGTAGATATATGGAATCACTTCTTTACGGGTCATAGGGACACCAGTGTCCCATTTGGTTATTGTACACTTATCAATGTATGCAATATGAATAATGATTTATATAATAAAAGTTTACTTACCAGACTTATGACATATCACAATATATATCAAATCACTATCATCAAGAGAAGACTCTTGATGATAGTGGGAAGAAAATTTCAGATTTTCAAACAAATTAAAAACTAAATGCAGTAACCGTAGTTGCTTTAATTCAAACACATTAATGTCAGATACTTCCACGAAATTTTTAAAAATATAATGGCACTCATTTATTTATTTGTTACTGAAATATTCAATATTTTTGGTATGGGACACCGGCATTCCTGTGGTCATCAAAGGGGTAATTTATCATCAGTTAAGACCTTGACTCTCCTAAGTGGAATAAACGCACTAATAGTAAATGATGGTCCAAGCAATGTCGCTTGTTTGACGTTTAGCTTACGAGTATTCAACGAAAATGTAAAACGTGAAATGCAGCTTAAAGCTGTTGTCTACTACTTTTAATTAAAAAACATAGATAGTTAACTGAAAACAAAAAATCAATACTATCGGTAACAGCTCTGCCACTCTACTCTAAAGCTTGAAATGATTATGATTTTGAAATTTTTGCCGAGTTTGGAAGATTGCTGAAAAACATTTCATATTAAATTTGTTTTGTGTAACACACATTCAAGAAACTTTGAATTAGAGAAAAATGTACACACTAAAATGCTGAGATTAAAAAACTATAAGCTGTTGGATAGACTGCCCAACTGTGGAGCAAAGTTACACTTGACCGTATTATTTTATTATTCTTTTCTCTGTCCAAACTGTCCGTGGTGTGCCTTTTCATGAAAGTATGAAAGAAAACTTTTTAGTCAAAACAAAATGGTCATATGTTTCATGAGTTTTAGTAGACAAAACATTGTAGTGTTTGTTTTTATTATTATGCCTATTGTGTTGTTGCATATTTAATGTCTAGATTTCCTGCTGCTACACATCATGCCGCAATCGTGTCTGTAAATGAAGCTGTTTTAATGGTTTTTATTATGCCCAGGCCATAGATTTAGTGGTTAGATGGTCACTAATATTCAATGTTTGAATACTGACGGGTGGCTCCTGTTTGGAAATCTGAAATTTTTCTCATATGCAACATTTCTGTTAATATCAAACTAAGTATGAACAAAATTATAAATGACTATGGCACGTACGTACTTGTATGTATGTATGCTAGATTTGTAATATATGTCTGCATGTTTATGTGTGGCAATATGATTTCAGATCATAAATAACACAAACATAAAAAACAACAACAGCAAAAATTATTATTAATATTTTATGTTTAAAAAAAAACATTTGACCGACTCATTGTATAATACTCCACTAAATAAATTTTCTGGGCTGAAAAATTAGCAAATTCTTAAATCTTTAAAATACAAACAGTATTCCAACTAAAATTTACATATTATTATATTTTCATACATAGCAAACATTCTGTCGGTTTATTATAGATCCTGGAAGAGTTTATTAATTTTCAAAAATTATAAAATCATAATAAGAAAATAAACAGCATAACAAAGATTGCCGAGTTGCTTGAATGCTCTTGCAGATCGTAATAACCAAGGCATCTTTACCTGCTAGTGGTATCAGCACAGCTGCCTTTCATTTCCTTTGCGTAAATTTGTCAAAACTTTGGTTACAAGAAACATAATTCTGGAAAACCACATAGACTTCCTTACTTGTTCAAACAACAGAGAAACGAAATTTGGACAACTTTTCGTAATTTCGACCAACAATCTCATAAAGAAGACATAAATAATCGAGAGCATCATTAACTTTTTCATTGGTATCTAATCTCATTTCATTTCCGAATGCCACAGCTTTTTGCACAATGTTTATTAAATAAACTTTTTTTATGATAAAATATAATCACACAAACTGACATCGAAAATTGCTTACCAAGGCAGCTTTAATAGATTGTGGCAGAATTACAATAAGTACAACACCAAAAAACATCACCTGTCAAACACCATTTGTCAAAATATTGTTTTACTTTTGTTTGAAAAAGCAAGGAAGTCTATGTGTTTTTGACAAATTTTCGCAAAGGAAACGAAAGACAGCTATGCTTATACCACTAACGTAGTAAAGATGCCTTGTTACTTACAACATAATGGAAATACTTCGAAATGATGTCCTCAAAACAATTAAATTTGCTCATAATGGAATCGTATTTTTAGCACAAAGATCCCATCTAATCTTTCATTTTGTGTCTGGTTAAAACTTTGCTTTAATAAATCAATAAAATCAAACACTTTAAGTAACTTCGCTACTGAAAGCACTTCCGCGAGCAATTACAATGACCTCATACATGAATTAGATCATATATAAATTTATTGTTATAGTAAACGGTGTTTTTTCTGGGTAATAAGAGTCTAATGTGGTGTTCATAGAACAAAACAACACGAGCAACTCGTCCAGGAAATTTGTATGAAAATTACTAAATTTTTTGAGTGATTTCCATAAAAAAATTTTAGACAACTCGCTCGTCGGTGTTATAGCACATAAGTCATAACAAACCAAAGATATATATATTTTAAATATCACTAAAACGGGCTTAATTGTATAGAAAATTTTAATGAAATATGAAATGAAATGAAAATGTAATTTTAGGCAAGTGGCTGCTATAGCTGACGCGTAAAAAGCACAATCTGGGACACTAATTTTCATAAACTTTTTATAGCCATTGCTATATGTATAAATAAAATGTTGCTCAGAAGAGGTGTTGTTATGCATGATGCTATTTTTTGTTTGTTTTGCTTCTAGTCGATATTGCGAAGGAGATCCGTTGATATAGATACTCAGGCTGCTTGATATAAATATATCATGCAGCATAAGAAGAACTCGACATTTCATTAAACTTTCAAATGTCCTATTATATATGTATTCGCGTTGAATCTGTTGAAATCCTACAACTTCTCCAATTCCAAATATGTATCTTGCAATAATTACTCACACTTTAACAACTTGACAGAAGTTCGCGTCCATACAGAGGATACGTAGTGGTATTGCGACATCCATAGATTTCTCAACATGCCAAATGCTTTACCACAATTATCTTAATCACACCTAGGGTTTTTGCAGTATTAACAAATTTAATTACCTCGTCATTTATTTTTGACTGTGGTAGAAAGATTAGAAAACACTTCGAGTAGCCAATAACCATGACCAAACGAAAACAAAAGATAAAACTAATTGTTATAAAAATCCATTTCGATCGTTGTGAATATATAAATATTTCAAAAGTTTTAAGATGCAGAAAATATTCACAAAATTATAAAAAAAAATATTTTTTTTAAATAATAACAAAATTGAGAGGAAAGAATAGGGAAAACACAAAGAAACACTTAACTGAATGTGCCAAACAAAGAATAGCTTACGAGTAGAAAACAATGTCAGTCATTATAAGCTTTTTTTGAGCTATCTCAGCCGAATGTGTTATTGATTTAGATGATGTAAAGTATTATGATGTCCATGACATTTTCGCGAAATATGGCTTTCAGAAATCCTAAGTAAAAACATGTCATGCATAAATCGTTAGAGGCAATACCAACTGATGAACTCATCACAGATGTGATGAGTCTGTCTAATGTATGCATGTATACTTATCTAAAAGTATATACATATGTGTATATATATTTCCATGCTTATAAATGTGTAAGTATGCGTGTGCATATTGTTAAACAAAACGCTTTAGATATTTTCTCATATTGTGTATGCTGTTGCATGCATGCAAAACTGTTCTAGCTGTGGCTTATATTCTTGCAATATTTTTCATGCTTAGAAAAGCTCTACTGCAATCAACATTAATATGACTTTATTACATGGAAAATAAAGCATAATTTTCATTTCAAGTGTTTTATTAATGTTTTGTTATTATGAATATTAAAATAGTTTTTCTTTTATCTACAAAAAAAAAAAAAAAAACAATAGAAAAGCATCCGGATTAAATAAAATTTTTCGAAATATGCATTTACTAAATAAAAATTTTATATAATGAGCATTTCAGAATTAAATATCGTTTCTGTGAAAATGGTGTAATCAACACAAAGTTTTTGTATGATTTACCAAATGCTTTAAAATTAATTAATTAATGCTATGAAATTTGGCTGACATTGTGTAGCATAACGTGAAATAAATAATAAAAATCAATCTGAAATTAATTACAGTAAAAACTATGGTAGCAAACATCTTCCGCGGGCGGTTACATTTATTGAATAAACAAATTTAAACTTTTTTTTTATTATTTTCAAAGTGTTTACACAACAATTTGCTCTTTGTTGGATAGTCACTGCTTTTTTCAGTGAACTTCCTCCAATAGATCAACAAAAATTGCACGAGAAAAAATGTGTTTTTGAAAGAGCTAAAACGTTTAGCCAAAGTATTATTTATGGACTTTGTATTGCTCCGACCCTGAACCACCTTGTGCTAACCCAGCAGAATGTGTCATTGATATATGTACATTAGCACCTGTTTTGCGGCCTTATCTGAGGAAAGACCAAATCCACGGAGTGAGCTATCACTATTCACCAGCACTCTGTATGGCTTGCAGGCCTCACACAGATCGCAACGTTTGTTATAAATTTGTAGTCATGTGGACAAAGCCCTTGGTGAAGAGCGTGGACCTGCCAATTTCTTCTGTATGCAATTTCACAGACATACACTGGAAGTCAAGGGTTAATAAGTTGATAGGCCATTAAGAGCATCAGCCCTTAGCCAACTCACCTACCTAACTATCATTGCAAGTATCTTTCTACAAGACAACAGCACCTCGAAGGTTATTAGTGTTTATCAGCAGATACGAACTCCCCTTCCTGTGATTTTAGGTTTCAACCATAGCCAGAACTTTTCAGCCAAGATAGGCATCTCAACAATGATTAGCGCTGAGATGGCCTGCAAGCAGAACCTCCGGCGGAACTTTACCGACCGACTGTTCTGCCAATTAACCTTACGTAAGGGTTCTGGAAATCCAACACAAAATAAGTCATACGGCTTCCTAGAATTTATTTGCTACAACAAACGAAGAACTCCTCTATGTCCCAGACAACAAAATCCCCTACCATGGTCTATGCCAAGGCAAACCCTGATACCCGGGCGCAGTGTACAGATAGTTGTGAAATCGATTTACATCAACATCTGTCATTACGGCCTACTCTGATGATGGACCAACTTCACGTGGTGAATTATTCACTACTCACCACTGATAAGTAGTGAATAGTGGATAATTCAAAAAGTTGCGTAGTGAATTATTCAAATAGTTAAATAGTGAATAAGTTTGTAGCCATATAGAAGAACCTTTTGCTTAAACGTTCGGACTGTCTAATTTCTCCTTTATGCAATTGCACAGACAGTCAGAGGAAGTCAAGGCTTAATGAGTTGGTAGACCAATGCCCATTAAAAGCATCAGCCCTTGACCACCTCATCTACCTAACCATCATTACAAGTATCTATCTACAAGATAACATTTCGGGGATTATTAGCCTCCGAAAACTGGCGTGCATCATAGTTAACAGGAAATACTAATTCCCCTTCCTGCGATTTCAACCAAGATAGGCTTCTCAACTAAGATTACCACTGGGATAACCTGCACCACAGAAACCTTCGGGGACTTTACTGATCACTGTTCTGTCAATTAACCCTTGCCAAGAGTTCCGGAAACCCAACAAAATAAGTCATTGAGCTTTTTAGAGTTTTACTTGCTGCACAAACGACTAACTACTACCCCTCTACACACCAGAAAGCAGAGTTCTCAGTTTATGCGACGTTACAACACTAAGTGCTTAAGTTAGGTTCTATTCGGGCCTAAAGAGCTGCCCACACTGCAATGCAGAGAGAGTGTCAGGAGAATTATAATTTCTCCCTAACGCTTAGGGCCTACGCCGCACATAATTCTTTCCCGCCAGGAAACTAAAAACTGTGCAAGCACTAGGAAATTAACAAACTCCCCCATGAACAGCATAAGTGACGTCAAAATTTATTCCTGAAAGTCCGGTATATGGCAAACTGAGCGAGAGTAATTCCCTTAAGTAAATAGTATACAAGAAGTGAAAATAAAATAAATTTCTACCGATTCTGTGATTGTCTGCTACCCTTCAGTTGTTGAGTGTTTAATGACTGCTTAATGATAAGTTCAGTGAAATTGTCAGTTCAACCTTGCTGGAAGACCTGCCACTTACCAGGCGCCCTATTTTGCGATTTTTCGCGGTTTTATGCGCTATTCTAAGCACACACACGTTCATCAATGATCGTGTCATCAGCCGTTCAGTAAATTCTTAAAAAGGTCGTTGTATGATCACGATGTGGCATTGCCAATCAGTTTGGTCCTTACCTAAAATTCCTAACCATATTTACTTGATAATTTCAACTTAATAGTTCTATTAACAAGGAAATAGTAAAAAAATATATAAAATTCATTGCTAATAGTACCAAAAACAAGAAATAACTACTGTTCACAAATAAAACATAAATAACTGTTCAATTCTGATAAATGTTTCCGTGGAAAATCTTTTATGCAGTTTAAAACGAGGTTTACGGTTTTGAACCAATTTTTTCAAAACTTGCTTTTACTTTTTTTTTAAGTTTTCTCGTTGGAAGAGTTTCGTCTATATATCTAAGCAAATATATTTGCTTCCTTGAATATCCAGCCTCTACGGAGAATATTGCGGTTGGCAAACCTCAATTAAACCTCTTTTCTGATTCATCAAATCGTAATTTAATTATTTATAGTTTTGAGTGTTAGTTATAAATGTGCCTCATAATGAACTAAAAAACATTAATGCTTATACATACATATGTCAATTTATTCATCTAAACAATGCTCAATTAAAGTTCAATTTGAAATACGTACAATAGTTAGGAATTTATTTTCCTAACGCTCTATACCATTTAAGGTATTTAATTACGCAGCTTAATAGAATCAAAGTTCTATTGATAACAAAAGCAATAATTAATTATAAATTTGAAAGACAAATTTCCATACGACACTGATTGAGTAAAATCTTAAACAAGATTTGATACTACAATAAATAATTCGTCTGTTGTGGGTATAATTTGAGCTTTTACTTAATGATTCTGTGTTATATAAACGTAAAAAGTTTACACATATAACACGTATGTACATATATTAAAAGTTTGCTTAAGCCAGATTTTATTAATGATGCGCAATTTGTCAACTCTTTAATGTTTTTATTGCAAATAGTATAAATAGATTTGAATGTTTCTTTTTAAATCCTATATATATTTTTTTGATGCAGATTTATGTAATTTTTTAAGCAGAAATTTTGATGCATAAAATAAAATAGTTTTCATTAAAAAACATTAAACTTTAGTTTAATACAGCCTTATATACAAAATATATATTATGTTAATTAAACGCTTATTTGCTGGGTATAGTAGTTGATTCATCAGCAAAATTAAGTAATTTTTCTTTCAAAACTATTTTCATACATTTTTCATAAGCTGCTGAGTAAGCTAGTTTAGTTATTCGGCAACGTTTTGGAAAATACTGAAGCTTTAGACAAAAGTCTATGATACGTTTAGATGTTTTAAAGGCTCTTGACACCGTATGGCATAAAGGCCTTAGTTTTAAATTAATTTCTTATAGTTTTCCATACCAACTGATAAAAATAGTTCAAAGCTTCTTGACAAACCGAACGTTTAATGTTTGTATTAACTCTTCATACGCAGCAAGTTAGACTATTGATGCTGGAGTTCCCCAGGGCTATGTATTGTAGCCTTTGTTGTATATTTTATATTGTGCTGATATTCCTAAAAGACATGTTTGTAGCTATGCTTTTTATGCTGACGATACTCCAATTTACTGATCTAATGTACCACCACAAGCTATCCTTGATAGCTTACAACTTACACTAAACAGCCTCTCTCAATATTTTTTTAAATGGAAAATTAAAATCAATGCTGGTAAATTACAAGCTATCTTTTCTACTAAGAAAGGGATTCTTGTAAACTACCTAGTTCAAATTTATCTTTAAATAGTATAGATATTCCCTGGTCTAACAATGTTAAATATTTGAATGGAAATTGTGGACTTCATGACCCCTCAAAGTATGCACTATTTTAGCATTTGGGAAAAAACTTAAATAATGAAAAAATTATGAAACTTTAGAGTCTAATTGCAGAAAATCTTTTTGAGATATAGTTACATTTTCGACAGTTTTCTTTGAGTGCGTTCATTCTTAATTCAAGTAAGTAAAACAATTTTCCCTAGGACATTTTCGCCTCTAACGGGAACGGTTTTTCAAATACTCTATATTGAACATATTTTTCAACTTTGAGGGAATGGAACTAAAAAAAGTTAGGAGTTTAGATTTATGCACGGAAGATTCACTGATCTCTAGTCTATATAACACAATTAAACTTTACCTGCCACCTTAATGTCTATGACAAAAAATGGTATAAACTTCAAAAAAAAAATGTATATATTTTTACTACCTTAAAAAAAACTAAATTTGAAAACTTCATAGTCATATAGAATAGTAGCCCTTGTCTATTTTTGAACTAAAATTCCTACAGTAATCAAAAAATTACATTTTCAGTATATTATTAGTTGACCATTTACTTATATTAAGCTACATAACTGCGAGTGTTTCTAATTTCCAATGTCTTTACAAAACTCAAAATTACTGGAGCTCGAAAAACGAAAGTGAATTTCTTTCATCTCTTATAAGTGAATTAGGTCCTTTGCCAGAAGATGCTAGAAGCAACAGTCATGGAATTTATATCCTTATTGAGACAAAATGGCAAGCTTCAAGCCGAACAATGGAAACATTTCCAAGAAAAAATTCAGACTGGCTAAATAAAGTGTCTGTATTTAATAACTTAAATGATGGATCTACCACTGGATCTCCCGACTGAAGTAGAGGAAGGCCGATGATGTCAATTCAAGAATGTTCAAAAAAGAGTTAATTGAGTATCAATGTCTTCCAATTGGAGAGTTGTCAGAGGAAGCCCAAGAATGTAAAAATAAAGAGTATAAAAGGTTTAGATACGCAAATACATGTAATACACCGCGATTAAGACAAAATGAGGATCTCTATAACATGCTGTCCACTTCTTCAGATCCTATCATTTCATCTTTCAAATACCGGGTGTTCACCTGGAAGATATAATATATATATATATATATATATATATATATATATATATATATATATATATATATATATATATATATATATATATATATATATATATATATATATATATATATATATATATATATATATATATATATATATATATATATATATATATATATATATATATATATATATATATATATATATATATATATATATATATATATATATATATATATATATATATATATATATATATATATATATATATATATATATATATATATATATATATATATATATTATATCTTCCAGGTGAACACCCGGTATTTGAAAGAATGTGAACTCCTACATACAAAAATATTATTTTAAAAATTTTTATTAAAAAAAATTGGTTGCTCGGTTTCAAAACTTCTCCATGTTTTGTCCAATAACGTTGTTGTATTCCTATTGTTATTAATAAGTTTTCTCAGTAAACTGTATAGATAAGAACTGGAAGTTAATGTGAAAATCCGTAATTTTAATTGAAACTGTGGTTTGTTTTATTGATAGTTGAAAAATTAAACCAAAAGTTAAAATCCGTATTTCTTACCTATATTATAGTTGTTGATTTCTTTTTTTTATGGTTTAAATTTTCAAACAAAAGCTAAAGTGAATAACATTCGGAAATAAAATAGTTTTTACTTACATTTGAGTGTAGTTATGGTATAAAGCATTGAATATTAAAAGAAAACCACAAAATTTATTTTTATTCTTATCAAAAAAACTGCTGTAAATATACTACACTGCTCCTTGTAAAAATGTAATAAAATAATTAACAAATTTTAAATTATTATATAAAAGATTTCATTTTCATCAACAAGTATTTGGCTTCATCGAATTTTTTGCAATATCCGAACTTATTTTCCAGAATCGCTTTTAAAAAGTATTTAAAGTATAATTGAAGCCAAAACAATAACAATATGACAACACCAGCTCTATCGAAAATAAAAAACTTTTTACAACAATTTATTTATTTATTTAAATAAAAAGAAAAGTTTTTTGTCTGATATCTGACAAGCAGATTACAATTCGTACAATATCATTGGCCAGTTGATAGTGATGAATTTAAATTCCAATTAACAATAAAATATCAAATGTCAAAATACTTTTTGCATGTTACGAGTAGAGCAGAAGGGCTGGTGTAACAGCATACAATTGCCTACAGATGAACAGTGTTGGCCAAAATAAGTGTCGCCAAGTTCACTTATCTATTGCATAATAAAAAAAATAAAAAATATATATAACCGTATTTTATGTTTTCCAGCCGTCTAATCAATTGTAGACTTGAACACTTTTGAAGAACATTTAATGCAATGTCATATGGACAGCTAGGAAACAACACAACGAAACAAAGCTGTATATATTTATTTAACTGTATAATGTGATACTTTCTTCGCCACAAAAATATATTTTACGATAGGCCAATACTAAATACACATGTGCATGTGTATCCCAAATGTCCACTGCTTTTGTTCTAGTAGATATGTGCTGGATTGATCAAGAAATGCAGAAATAGCTGAACACTTTGAAGTTCGGGCTTATTAATTCACATATTTTATTGCAACTTCGATATTGGAGTTGGCTTATAGACTATGGAAGATGATAATTTTTCACTATATTTAAATATTATAATTAAATATTTAAATATTTTTCATTAGAATACATATAGAAATATATAAGGTAGCAAACTGTAATAGGTTAAGTGAATTATTTAATTTATAATAGAGCTTTGAATTTAGGTATTAGGTTAAGCTTTTAGTGTGGCCGTGCTACTCACCTGCTGGTGAACATCGTAAGAAAAGCGCTGCCAACTCTTGTATTAATCAGCTACACAAATTCACCTCCCGCATTTGCAATACCTCCTCAAAGTTGCCAGATGACTCGTTGTAGTGGTTTGCAGTTTTATGTTGTACTTTTTTATTATAGTATTGTTCAATTTGAAATTGAGTATATACAAAAACCTTAAATTTTTTGTTCTTCAATCAAAATTTATTCCTCCCGCCTTCCATACCAAAAAGTCTAGAAGACTGAGCCCAATGTGCACCACCAACAAATAAAATAAATTTAACGAAATGTGTAATTATTTTTTATTATATTTATTTCAGAACTGGTTGTATCCAGAGCTCAATGCAAAAAATACAATATATTATCTATTACGCCTCACTATAAATTTTATCTGAGAATTCAATTGTTGCATCATTGTGTAATCGATACACTATGTCTTCAGTCAAATGTGCTGTAAATTTATTCCAAAATAACCAATATGATAGCAAACAATGCTCCTATCTGGTATGGCGTTTTAGATATTGATGCAGCTGCTAGACTTGTTTCACAACATGAATTATTTTCTAATAAATTTATCTTTTAGCACACATCCAGATAAGTTGCATACATTGGTCCATTAACGGTACGAAAGTTTCGAATAAATTTGTAAGTTGGAATTTGTGCATACAGCAAAGTTTAAGCAAAAGAATCATTTGTGCATATATTGAAAAAAGAAGTTTACTCAAAGCTAGTGCCATTGCAACACTTTCTTGTGCATTGTATTGCTAAGAATTTTTGCCACATCTAATCCAGTGTGCAGCTGTTAGTGTCACATTCATACAAACAAGATAAAACTAAAAACATAATACACAAACAAACAAGCAAACATACATGATTTAAAGTACGTAAAATTCCAAGTAATTCAACTATAAATGCTGTTGTTGCTCTTCTTGTATTGTAGGTATTAGTTTTATTAATGTTTGTTGTTGTGACTTGCTTATTGTTCGCAATCATGTGTATGAATGTTTATATGCGTAAGAATTATACATTTAAGTCTAGATTAAAGTGATATTGATAATTGTAGAAGAAAATAATGAAGTATAAATAGCAGGCAGATTGATGGCAACGAGTCAGTTTATTTTTAAGCTTTGTACAAGACAGTCATAACTCAAAGTAAGCAAGTCCGTAGCCCTGTTTGAACACATATCGTACAACCCGTTTACAACCTTAAATTTTATAACAACTCATTATTTTACGGGACATTAAAAAATTATTCCAAAACCTGTAAAAGAAATAAAATTTCCCTCATCATTTAGTTCTCGAATTGTATGTTAAAAACTCGTGTCTAAAACTGGGCAATCTTTCTTTTCAATACATGTAATTGATTTATGCTAAATAGATATTATTGAATATACATATGTCATATTCATTTTAAGTTTTGTCTACTACTGTTTGAATAGAATAACTTCTACAACATTCTCTTGTTTTAAGTCAACAGTTGCCAGTTGCATACATATTTAAAGACAAAACAGATGTTACAAATTTGTTCAAAAACATCACAACAAATACGACAACAATTTGGACACATTTAACAATGGCAAGTAGGAAAAATTACAATTTTCCAGTTTATACAAGGTCTAACAAATACACACATGCATATGTAATGCTGTGACAATGATATGTACATGTGTAACTAACTATTACCATTACAAAAAGCCTCTGCGGCACCGTATTGGTTTATATGCATTAATTGCACTGTACTTACCCAGCTGTAAAATTTATATAAAATGAGATAAAAAATCTGTGTCAGAATCTCTGAGATGATAAGCTTTTTTAAATGTTAAACGTACAAAATATTGTTTACTTTTTAAAAAAATTGGAATGTATTTGCAATAAATATTAATAGAATTTTTTAATGAATTTTTTTTTTCAATATACGAAAAATATTGACGAAAACTATATTTTGCTAGCCCCTATGTGCGGCAAAAACAATTCCTTGTTTTTAGTAGTTCGGTTGGAACCATCGAATAACTTCTTTAGTAAAAGTTTAACAATTTTTTAGGAGCTTTAATTTTCTGATACTAGGTTGGTACATTAAGCTGGTAGGAACTGAGGTCTGAATTGATAAATACTAGAAGCGGGTATCTAATAACCACTAAAGCAAATTAGTCTTCTCGAGATAAAAACATCGATATATCACACTTTAATGTATTTTGGCGATACCAATGTGCAGCGAAAAATTTTTTTTAACAATTTTTCGAAACTGTCTTACAGCAAGAAATACTTTATAATCGGTGGTGTACGGCGAACATTTTTTGCGATATAAGTCGAGACACTCTAGTGCACATAGTGAATAGGTTTTGTCTTGGCATATTCCAAACCTGGGCACTTTGTTTTGCGGGCAAAGACGGAAGGAGTCTCTCGTTTCTTGTAGCAAATAAAACCTTAAAAAGCTGTATAACTTATGTTGTGTGGCTTCCACAACCCTTACCACGGGTAAATATTGGCAGAACGGGGATCAGCATGCCCCCAAGTGGGTCTGCTTGCAGTTCAACCCGGGCTGAGGAGCCTACATTCGCTGGAACGTTCTGGCTGTGGTTTAAACCCAAAAACACAGGAAGGTGATTTAGTATCCCTGATAATTTTTGACGAATGGCTTTTTTCAAGGACTAACAACCTCCCGAGGATTTGTTGCCTTACAACAGATACCTGTACTGTAAGGAACCAGTGGTGATGGTTGCCGGGGGAGTTGGTTTAAGGGCTGATGCTTTTACTGAGCTTCAGCCAACCAACTCATTAGGCCTTGCCTGCCTTTCATTGATTACTAGGAAATTGCATACTGGGGGGAATAGAAAGCCCGAACTTCTCAACCAGGTGTTGCCTGGCTACAAACACGGCAAAAATTGATATCTGTGCCCTAGGGGGTGCTGTTGAATCGTAAGTAATTTACTCCGTGGAATTGCTCCATCAAGGGATAAGACCGTAAAGACAGGTGAGATGTAAATCTTTTTCACCCTCTTATACCCGTACGCTTACAATAATAACAACGGGTTGAGATGATACACATGGCTAGCTTTATCATGGTAAGCTTTATAGGTTTTAATCTTTTGTACTGCATCATGAGTGCAGTACAAAAGATAACAACAAAGTGCATGACTAATAACAAAGGTCATGCACTTTGTTTTAGAAAACAAACACCACCAACGCGGTCGTAAAGCTGCGAAAAAATTGTGATTTAAACACTAAAATGCTGAGGCAACTCAGCTATAACGTTTAAAATGATTATAATTGTACTCATATTTATATTCGTCCTAACTGCAAAATATGCTAGATTACTTTTTTTAATTTTTCAGAAGAACTGCGGAATAAAAGCGTAAGTTTTAGTGGCAAGAACGCAAAAATTGGCAGAGGCGATTTTGATTCTTTTGCTAATACTAAGATTTACAATTAAAAGAAAATTCAATCAACGCGTTATTAACAGCCTGTTCGACGATATCGAATGAAAATGTATGCGAAAGAAAGCTAGTCAATCACATTCGAATAAGTTTGGGTTTGTCTATGTCACTATTGTTCGTTCGCATGAACTTATGTATTTTAATTGAATTTTGACACATCGTTCGCATAGAATAAAGTTAGAAAAACCCCAAATCAATTTTGTTTCGCCTAGAGGATGACTTCATTCATCCTTTCGACATCGGCGAACTAGCTGTAAATCAATCCCAATCGGTGTATGCTAAAGTATGCTAAGTACAGATTTTCTTAAGCACGGATTACTTAAGTTCAGCTTAATCAAACATTAAATACTTATAGGAATATCCGTACGTGAAATAAGTAAGCCGAAAATAAGATTGATTTGAGGAAACCTGAAATTGAACTATTCAAAAATTGTGGAGATGGTTTGTTAATACAAACTTTTGCATTGTCGGCGACGGTATATTTATAAATCAAATAGAATCATTAATGGAGTTTTAATTTAAAAATCTGGTTTAAAACAACATAGGATTTAATGTTATTTTAATGGTTTCATAAAATGTCGGTACTGAATATTTATTGCTTCAATATCTACTTCTTATTACCACTTCTTGAATATTCTATGAATTTAACTAGTTGACAAGTACTAATTAAAGTTAAATAAAACTTTAAATTGGTAAAAGGTTCTTTGTATTGCGATGAAAAGTATATTATAGAGCAATACATTAATTATGCATGGCACTCACAAGTCCTAGATTTATTATTCCATGAATATTTCAGAATAATTTATTATCATTCCTTTTTGCCACTGGGATATATAAGTACTTAAGCACACACAAATCAACAGCACTTTGCTGAATGGGTTTTCTATAAAGGGAGAAAATTCATATACACAATTTTGAACACACTGACCATAACATTCTTTACTTCAACAAAAATCTCCGCACATATTTACGAACATTTTCATTAACTTGTTGTGTAACTTCTTAAATGAACCAAAGTAATATGTTATTTCAAAAGGACCGTGTCACTGACATGTGTCAAAGTTAAAATTGTTTATAAACAAAATAACCTAAATCTATAAGAGTTTCTTTGTAAAGTTGTAACACAAGAGGGTGACTTTTCACAAATTGTCTCATGGAAACAAGTTTTATAATATTGTGGTAATTTACTACAGTTTATTTTTAGCAATATTACAATATTGTTTCATTTGTCACCCTGCCGAATAATTTTGGAATTTGGCAGAACCTATATATTGTATATATTTCTTTAATTTCTTTTTGACTTTTCTTATTTAGAAATTGTTTAAAATTATTTAAGTGGCTGTAAGCAGATTTTTTTATTTCTAGTTTTCAATATCAATTTATTAAATTTAATTTTTTTTATTTTCAAACAGGTTTCTTAAACAAATTCACCTGAAAGAAAATTTAACTGTTCTTAAAGAATATTATTTATTATAGGTGTACTTCAATATTGATTTAAAAATAAATGCTCAAACACAAGCATTCACAGATCTACGCACTAACACGGTTCGTTCAGAAACGTATTTGACAAAAGTCAGAATTTAAAAACTTTACGTCTGGTGAATACTTTACACTCTTTTATTTTCGTTGTGAGTAGCCATCGGGTTTTCATTTATGGGACCCGACTTTCTTTTAATGCCTATGTATTCATCCATCACTGTGCACATTCTTCTCCAAAGCTATAAATGCGTTGAAAGAACATGAAATACTGTTACGTTTTTATCTTTTAAAAACGCTTTTATGATTCTTTTATTTGTAAATAAAAGTAAAACTTATACTACATAGGTGTACAACTTTGCTTCCGCCATTTCTTTCAAAATTCGGGGTTTTATTGTAGAAACTGGCTATATAAGTACATTTACGATTCACAGTATTGTCCATCGCTGGCCACTACATCCTCATATCTGCGGGGCAGGGTAGGAATCCCGCGTTGGAATCCAATTTTTTACTTATGCCGTAAGTGCTTGTCATCCAGGCTATGTGCCATTGATCGAAACAAGTGGTAGTTGGTGGGAGCAACGGATGAGGTAGGACTTCCCATTTCAACGTTTTCGGCTATGTCTTGACCACTTTTTTTTCTTTGTTTTTTATGTATAAATTTTATGTCACAAAATAGTTATTTTACAATAGGTTGCCTCAGCGCCTAAAAGGCATTGTTAAGTCGAGTTGGCAAGATTTTACTTTCCTTTAAATTTATACAGTGTAATAAGAATTAGGAAGAAAATCAAATAAGCGACATTGTATGATATGACAGCAAAAAAGTAGATTTTGTTACCATTATACAAGTTCATTTATATGCTGCAGGAAATGTTGTTTTAAAAGTCTTTTAATACCAAAATTGGACTTTAATTTTTTTAAATTCAACGCAAGTTATTATACTCACGACTACCCATAAACACTATTCACTGTTTAGTTCTTTTCAGCCTACAAAAAGCTACTCTTAACTTTCCAATACTTCTGCTATTTATTGCATGATTATTCCTAATGAAATAAATTGTGGGATGTCCAATATTGTGTAAACACTTGAATACATACAATAATAGTTGCATTTTGTAGCTACCATATATATAGGCAAAATTGTTTGGCAGTGATCGACAAACATACAAGAATATGGCTGAACATCGTAGTGGAGGGTTGTATACGACTTTTAACCCATGCCATAGACTGTGCGACCGTCGCTACAACACGTTGGCTTGCCGAGTTGTGTGGTTTGCGCATAGACTATGGAAGATTAACTCACAATTCCATTTCTTAAAAAAAATTTTGTTGACTAAAGATGACCGCAGATGCAACAATTGTATATATAAAATAATACCAAATCAAAATAAAGTTGTACAACATGCTCCGAAATTTTACAGCCAGTCTATACAACTACCTAAAAAAATCAAAACTTTTTAATCTTTCGTACAACAGAGGCACAACTTCTTACAACGACCCCACACACTTTATAATCGAATAACCAACATCGTAAAGTTGTACAACTAGTCGCATAGTCTGTGGCTTGCTTAATGCTTTGTTTTCCATTTTTTGAAGTGCTTAGAAGTCATTAGTTTTCTTATAACCATATAAAATTGTTAAATAATTTAAATGGCGGTTTGTCCTTCAATGGTCGGCTCAAACGCATTATTGAATTGGATAACGATCGCTTGTGATTGTTTCAGTCGGTTTTAGCCACTTATAATACACTACGCTGAGCTGTTCTTACCAAATATTGAACGTGACCTTGGAACCGTGAGTAATCTGTTTGGCTGTCGATGTGGAAGTATGACCGACATTTCGCCATGATATTCAGCGCTTGGGATTATCACGATGAACTCATTTTTGTCCCCTTCCGTCTTTGCATTGCATATTGCTGCTCAAAAACAAACAAACGCCGTTCAACATCTCTCGGCTGCAACTCGTACTGCATCCGATTTCTTTGTATCTGAATTTCCTCACGACTTTCAGGCATTTTGAAATGGCTTGCTGCTTCACTCCCAATGATCCTCCTAATTCTTGTTGCCTTTGACACGAGTTTTAATCAAGTAATATAACTGCATCTTCGGAAACTTTATTTTTTCCACCACCATGTTGGTATTCGATGTCAAAATTACGTTCTTGAAGCATTGTAACCACTCTCGGTAACCACTATCTGCCGATAATACCGTCCTTACCATGGGTGTTTGAGTACATTTAATGAGCTTCAGCAACAGATTTCTTCATATTAAAGCAAAAAAATTAAAACCCCCCAAAAATTACGAGAATTTGGTTCGTAAGCTGACATGTTAATTGGAGAATAGCTTCATAATGCAGACACGCTTATTGTGTGGCATCTAAAATTTATTTATTACGAATAGCACAACGCCTAATATTTTATCTGCAACCACTATTTCAGATTTATTTACTTACAAATTTACTTTACACTTTAGACGTCGATGTTTACACTTCAAATTTTAAAGTTACTAATGCAACACACGCTAGTTAGTGCTTAAATCGCAAGCCTTCAAGAAGTACGTGTTTTCATTTTATTTTATTACATATTCCATAAGGCGTCATTGTCGTAACATGAAGTCGACACAAAAATTTTTTCCATTTATTTACTCGTTGCAAAAACAAAAAAAGTAGTAGTAGAAGCGCTATAAAGAATGGAACTAAAGGGCGTTCCCAAACACTCCAAAATACAATTATAGAAAAAAGTTGCAACTTTTGAAATCGTAATTATTACGGCTTGATATTGTCATAGAGTGTGATTCGGATAAGTGAGAGCATGGAAGAAAAGAAAAGTGAAAAATATATAAAAAAGATAAAGGACTTCAATTTGGCACTGAAATTTGAACAGAAATATAAATAATAACTTTTCAAAAATAGAAGAACTGTCTGTTGCCTTCTAAAAATAAGCCATTCATGTACAAGGTAGCGCAAAAATAATCATAAAACTGTTTTTGAATAAATTTTTTGATAAATGAAAAAATTATGTGTAGCTTGGGAAACTTTTCTTTGGATCTGCACAATTTGTACTGTTAAAAATTATGATATCAGCCAAGTAGCTGCCGCCAGTTGATACATATTTGTGTCCGTTTATCGCAATTTTTATAACTTTCTGCGATATTTCTGGTCATAGCTGTTAACATTCTTGACGAATATTCGCCTTAAGAGTTGCGGTTGTCTGGGGCCTGTTGGCATAAACTACGACTACACGCAGCTAGTTCAAGTAACCTCAAAGAAAGAAATCTGGAATGGTTCAATCAGGTGATCTTGTTAGCCATGCCAAATTTCCAAAATGGTAGATTACGCGACCAGAAAATGCTTCATTGTCGGCCGTGTTGTGTATGCGGCTCCACCGTCTTGTTGAAACCACATGTTCCCCATTCAATTCCAGCAGTAAAAAGTCGCTTATTATGACACCAGTAACAGTAAAGGTGTTGTTCTCAAGAAAATACGGTCCAATCACTCCTCCCGCGTGAATACAGGCACCACGCAGTAGCCTTGAGTGGGTGTAACGGTTTGTCAAGCATCACACGCAAAACGTAGATATTATTTGAAATGTGACTTGTCGAATTTTCGATTCAAAATCGTAGTTAAAAAATATACACAATTATTCGACGCTCATATGTAGTTCACATATTTGTAATATAATTGACTTAAAAAGCCATTTGTAAAAGCTTTTACATCTTACGATAGGCGTTTTTACTAGTTTTGCGCTGAACTATATATGTGATGTTAAATCGTTTGATTTTAATTTGGTGGGAGATTTTTTAAAAGTAGCAATTGTAAAAAGCAACAAACCCAATTTACTTCACTTTATGCCAAAGCCATTTGATTCCAAAAACGTAAACCACATTTATTTGCACTAAACCATATGACTTTAATTTACTATCAAGACTTGCGATTTTATTTATAGAAAAATATTTTAATAAGCATAAAGTATTTTCTGCAAATAAAGCTAGAAAGTAATATGTTGCATTATTGGTCCCAAATAACTATTAATTGAAACTTAAAACTTTCCATTCGTTTTATCTTTATCGAAATTTGCTTCAGTTTAATTTGTTCCTTATTCACTAGTATCGTTTACAGAGCAAAACTTAATATCTTTTTCAATTAAAAACACTAAAAAGAGAATTTGTGTCCTCTGAACAACAGGAAACATTTGGTTCTTTAAACACATAAATGTTAAAAGTAAAACAATAACATTATTTGTTACGGAATATTTAATTTATTAGCTAAATGAGCAATTATTAAAAAAAAAAAACAAACATTTGGTTAAACACAATTTCAAATAAACATAAAATCTTGATTAAAAACAATCTGATATACGAGTACATTCAATCATAAAAATACGTTGTTAAACAACGGTAACAACAGCATTAAATAGGCCTTCTTTAATTAAGATTTGATTAAGCAGAACCAATGCGTTCGGAAGTTTTACTTTCACGAAACTCTCCTGTGGGTGCTTGCGTTATACAAGATGGTGCAGAACTACTTTAATGGCTTGAATTGGCCTTTGATTTTCAAAAAAAATTCAACAGCCTTTGATCGCTGTGCTGTTGTTTAGTATTCTATGTTAAGTTTCCTAAGTATTCTTCACAAAGTTCTGACATAAAAATAGGAAATTTAGTTAACCAAAAAAGTTCTTGAACATTCAAACCATAAAAGTACCTCTGCGCCACCCCGTATATTAAAACAAATTGATTTTGAATGACGGGATTGGTTTTAAACATATTTCATTCATATTGTATCAATCGTCGTCACTGTAAGAAAGTTATTTCTCTGAAACTAAAAATTCAGGTTTTAAAATTTTAATGCTACAAAAATCTGTACACATTTTGATTATTTCATAAGATTAGGAATCTATATAAAGTTTACAGTGGAATCTGTTATTTTCTATTATCTTAAATTCAGCAAATCAAAATCTTAAATTAAATTCCAAATTAAATTTTCACTTCTCGTATGTGCTGGCTACAATATATCATTTGGCTTTATGTCTATTAATGTAACCAAACTAAACTGTGAAGTTGTTTTAATTGTCTGTAGAAACACCCAAAACCTTTCGGGCCGTTGTTCGTACACTTTGACAACTCATGTATCGAGGCTCTCAAATCATTATTGACTTTAGTTTTATATTATTTATTTATTTATTTCATGGGATTTTAAGCTCGAACGATCCATTAAATCCAGATATATACATAATGGCTTAAAATAAACATAATTCAGTGAAAATTCTTTATATTAGTGAATACATAAAGTTATTTATACAATGAAGATTTTAAAATGTAAAACTAACCCCCCCCCCCCCCCATCTATCTATTGCACCTAAATTTTGAAGCTGAGCTATTCCCAAATTTTCTTTGGCTAAGCTAAAAAAAAAAGCTTTAGGCAGCAGCAAAAACCTTAAATCATATAAAAATATTCTTTTAATATTCTCTTAAAACCTTTTATACTTTTGGAAAAGTTTCGTTCTTCGGTAGGTAGATAACTATTCCATAACCTAGAAATTCTAACCAAAAATGATCTTGTCATAAACATAGTCGAATGAATTGGACAGACAACTGTGTTGGTTCTGCAAGATCTTCCAAAGCAAATTTTGTCTAAAAGGTACGTAGGTGTACCAAGTTTATTAATTTTGAAAAATTGCAGTAATAACCGTCGGTTTATAAAGTTTTGAAAATCAGATCCCAACACACTAACAACATACCTGGAAACGTGATCTCTCTGTCGAAGATTAAAAATATATCTCACTACTCGGTTGAAACATTTGAGTAGCCTTGAAGAATTAAGTTGGCATGTCCCAGAAAAAATCTCTAACCCATAAAGAAATAAAGGCAAACAAAGAGACAAAGCAAGTCTTTTCTAGCGTAAAGGGGCAAATGTAATCCAACGCAATATAGCTTTCTTAATATAAAAGATATTCTTGAAATAATAGAATTAATATGGAATTATAGGTATAATACCTATAATTCCCGGAATGTAGAACATGTCCGCTTATTTCTTCTTACTACAGTTCGGCGACTTGTGCTTCAAATGAAATACCAGGTGTCCACCGGGAAAGTGTACTTCTATGTTTTGCCGCCACTTTGGTAAACATTAGCTTGAACAGTTCATATTTCCCATGAAGTAGACACGTGGCAAATTTATTGCGGAAAAATATTCGATAAACAACCTTGTTTTAGTCTGTAGAACATTTAATCAAAAACAACCATCGACGAACGATGCGAAAATTGTGAAATTTTTGAGAGAAACAATATGCCAAGAAAACGCTGATTTACTGCTGCTCAGGAAAGTGATCAAGTCAATCTATCAACTTCAATTGGACGCCGAGCTCTGGAGCTTGATTTTCAAAGATTAACTTTGACCACAATTTTGCACAAGGATTTGCATTTGTTTCCATTTAAAGTTCAGTTGACAGAAGAGTTTTTTCCAAGACCGTCTATGCTACCGTACATATGTCAATAGAATCTTGCAGCTTTTCCATGACTACCCCGGTCATCATGAAAAAGTCGTAATGAGTGACGAGGCATATTTTCATTTAAATGGATATGTGAATAAACAGAATAGTAGGTTTGAGCAACGGAAAAACTTCAATTTATTTATCCGTTACCTTTGCATCCATTAAAAGTGACAGTCTGGTATGCAGTCTGGTCTGGAGGACTCAATGGACATTACTTGTTTGAAATGAAAACGGCGTAACTGTAAACTGTGATAGAATTGAAGACTTTTTAATGCCACAACTGCATGATTTTGGCTTGATTAATATGTGGTATCAGCAGAACGGTGCCTCATCGTATACAGCCAGGACAAGACAAGAGAATTACTGGGAGACTTCTTTCTACAACAAGTTATTTCAAGTCTGATTTGACTGCTACGGACGTCTTTTCGTGGGAATATCTGAAAAGCAAGATTTATACAAACAAACCAGAACCGCTTAATCAACTCAAAATATTCGTGATGAAATTACGGAAATACTGCGGGAAATGTGTGAGAATGTAATGAAAAATGTGCTCAAAAGGGCTCGCATTTGTGAGGTTAAAAGAGGTGGACATTTGGCTGATATTATGTTCCATACATATTTGCTGATATTAAATAAAGCATTTGTCAATATAAGATCCTTTCTCTCTCATTTATTAAAAAATTATAAGCAAACAAAGTAGTATACTTTCCCAGCTGATACTCTGTAATCGAGTTTGCTGTAACCGGACCCTGTCTTTTGACAAGTAATTCGCCACAATATTCCCGGGCACTTCAGGTACTCAGAAATGACGAGATTCGAGTGTTTCCCTATCTAGCTAAGATATATCTAACATACATAAACCAATCTGGATGTTTTATATACATCCGATAGCGCATTCAACGCAGCCTTACTATCAGTAAAAATTCAGATATTCACCTTGTATATCCTTATCCGTTTATCAGCACTCATTATAGCTATGATATCAGATTGCGTCACGCTTTTCTCATTGCACAGCCTAAGCCTCTGTTGATACTGGTGAATAAAAATCCCACAACTTAGATTTAACTCTAGCATGCCCTCTGACAATCTATTACGATCAGTCTCAAATCTGATCAAATCTCTGGTTCCAAAGTAGATCGTTAAAAAAGTAAATTGGCAGATTTGTTTGCAACTCAAACAAAAATTCTTACGGAACTTCGTGATTTTGGCATAAAATATCTGGGTTTGTTGACGAACGTGACAACTATTCCATGTAGTAGTTTCTGCAGTTTAGACAACTAAAGGAAAACTCGTTGAAAACAGTTTCTGCAGTTTAGACAACTAAAGGAAAACTCGTTGAAAACATCTGCTAGCACTGCTAGTTGCTTAGCATAGAAAAATAAGAATTCACAGCCTTGCTTATTAAAAAGAGGGTTCTTGCATTTGACTGCTCTTTCTTGTACGATGGTAAGATAAATTATTGAACAATCCGCATTGCATATATAACCTTTCCAAAAACATATACATATATTAGCGGTCTCGTTTATAAAATATATTGTATGTTTTTTAAACAAATTTTGTATAGAAATTTGTCTAACAAGAGCTTATTAAACACAAAATATTTTTCATAAATACAACATAGTCATATCTCAAAAAATGAGCTTTTCGAGTTAACAATGCAGAATTGTTAACAGTACTACCATTTATATTGTGCCAAAAATTTATTCAAATTGCTTTTAAACTGTTTTCTTTAGGAGATATTTTCTCAAAAAAATATTTGTATGGAAACTAAAAACTTAAAATGCGTTTTTCTCGAAACGAGCCTTTTTAAGATATGACTATGTTGCAATAAAGGAGCGATATATTCTAATATAGGTATAATCCCTGAGAAGGCCTTCAAAAAGGCCTCGTCAGCTAAGTGCCGGATATTCCCGCATTCATTTGCAAGTTTGTGTATAGCTATTCTTAATATTAAGAAAATACAATTGTGAGTAAACATTTTACCGCAGTTTCCACAAAACTGAATTAATATTTGTGGTAAATACCTTTTCAACCATTGATCGGCACAAAAGCAGAACTGTTTGCACAACAGTGTATTAATTGATGCAGTCGAATACATTTGGTTCATTTTGTAGCAAAATCAATAAACTAAATACAAAATATTTTTTTTTTTTAATAACAAAATTTATTGAGTAATTTCGTGTTTTTAGTATCAGAACAATATTTTAAATACATATTTTGTATGGTAATATTTATAAAGAAATAAAATAATATACTTGAAATTTATTTTAATAAAATTTTGCATTAAGTTATAACTTATTTTGAGTTCATTTGAATTTAAAAATAAAATATAGGTATAGAAAACTTTTTATAATTTTAAAATAAAAACGAAAATAATCCCCTTTAGATTGTATGCCTCCAATAACCTTAAGGCTGTAAAATAAATATTAAATTGTTACACATGTATTATAATACCAAATTGAAATATACTAGGATAAAAATCTAGTCAACACTATTAGTCAGTGTGTCATTTCTGATAGTAGTAGATTTTAAAATCTAAGTAGCAATATTATTAGCTAGTTAGGTCATATGGGCTAACAGTTACTCGAAAAGCCAATCTATTTAGGCAGAAGTTAGTACCGTTGCCTTTTCTGTTGACGAAATGCTTAGCTGTAGTCTGTATATTTCCAAGCAGTTTAAATCTGAACCAACTGAGGATCGTTTGAAAGAGTCCAATTTCCGCATAATGCATGCCAAACCAGTTACAACACCTTTATACAAGAAAGAGTCGGACAAAAGCAGATAAAATAGGCAACACTCGCATCCTTCTAATCATTCCCACAAGCTGGGCAAAATTTTCAAATTAAGTTTTTCAAATACAAAATACAAGATACTTTCAAGTTGTTTATATATGTAATACAAAATATAAAATACTTTCAAGTTGTGTATTTAAAATACAAAATGTAACTAAAAAAATACAAATACTTTTTTGTTTTCCGGTCTCACAAAAATGTATTTCAAATACAAGTATTGCAAATACTTGCCCAGCCCTGCCCACAACTGTGAAAATGATTTACATCAGTACCTGCCTTGACGGCCTAACCTGATGGTGGACCAATTCCACAGAGTGAATTTTTCACGATTCACCACCGCCCCCGTGTGGCTTGCTAGGCTCACACAGGTAGCAATTCTTGTCATATGATTGCGGTCATATGAACCACTTCTTGTTGAGGAGTTCGGGCTTTCTAATCCCTCATATATGCAATTTCCCAGCAATCAATGGAGGACAAGGCTTAATGAGTTGGTAGGCCGAAGCCCACTAAGAGCATCAGCCCTTAAACCAACTCACCCATCAACTATCACCACTGGTTCCTTACAGTACACGTATCTGTTGTATAGGCAACAGATCCTCGGGAGATTGCTAGCCCTCGAAAAAAGCCATCACCAAACAATTATCAAAGATACTAACACTCCCTTCCTGCATTTTAGGTTTCAACCACAGCCAGAACATTTCAGCCATGGTAGGCACCTCAACCATGATCAGCCTCAAGCAGAACTTCCTGGGGGCCATGCTGCTCCCCGTTCTGCCAATTTATACCCTTGGTAAGGGTTTCGGAGGCCAACACAACATAAGTCATGTGGCTTCCTAGAGTTTTGTTTGCCGCACCAAACGAGGGACCCCTTCCCCTCTTTTTCCCGAAAAACAGAGTGCTTAAGTTAGGAATACGCCAAGGCAAAACCTGTTCCCCGGGGGGAGCCCTGCCCACAATAGAAACCACCAAATATTTAACCTCGTATTTATCCTATATAACAGTACCCTGTCAAAACATCCCCAATACGTAAGTTCAGCCGAGGAAGATTACTTAGGTCCTCCTATTACACTATCTGGGCTATGCTAGGATCACTATTTGACTAGTTATCTCAGTGGACCATCTGTCCGGGGCAGACGCTTAAAAGTTACAACTGTACCTTTTCAAACGAGATCCTACCATTAAAGCTATGTCCTGTTACTGTACCCAAAACCAGGCCTCCACTAATTCATCTACAATGTATCCGGATACTTTATTGTAATCAGTTACCCCTAAATGTCTTACTATTTCATTAAGCGATAATCAACATTCACGACCCAATCTACACGTCTAATATTTCAGCCCTAGCGTATTTGAAATAACGTCACTATCAGTAAAAGTTCACATACTCACCCAGTTAGCTGCCCTCAGAATACACGTTATTTATGCTTGTGTCACACTTCACTTATTGCTCAGCCTAGAACTAATTCTGTTTTGATAATGGAGGATAAAAATGACAACAAACTACTTTCATGCCCGAATTGGACTCAGATGTAAAAATCTGTCACACTTCCTATTGGCGATTTATTATGCCCACACCCCCGCAGAACCCAGGAAGCACTTGACAAAATTACATCAAATTAACACTTATTGGGAATTCCACTATCCTACCCATGATTTAAGTATAACTCTCTGTCGCACTTGACAAAATTACATCAAATTAACACTTATTGGGAATTCCACTATCATACTCATGATTTAAGTATAAGTCTCTGTCGCATCTCTCCATTAGATGGTTAAGTTAATATAACTGGTTATGAAAATTATTTAAATTTGAAAACCTAGTACAAGCATTTGAAATTTATAATTTAATAGTTTTCAATCATATTTCTACAGCTTCATTTATCGAACTTGCAAACTTTTTTCAGTATGTTTTGTCAGTTCAGCATCCACATATCTGAAATCCATATCTAACATCTAGTATCATGAAGTTAAAATATAGGGTGTTTTTTTAAGCCCGATAGAACTTGAAATTGTAAAAAATAACACAAAAAATTAAATTGTAATCAAAATTTTTTTTTATTCGAAAGATCAATACGTGACATTAACATTTGAAAATGATTTCGGGCATATGGGCACCGCGGCTGTTCTTGACGAAGCGCATTCTGGACGTCCAATTTTGGGCCACTTTATCGAGCACTGCTGGCCGTATGTCACGAACAACACGAACAATGCTGGCCTCCAAGGCGTCAATTGTTGCTGGTTTATCAGCATAAACCAGTGACTTCACGTAGCTCCACAGGAAATAATCGAGAGGTGTTAAATCGCACGACCTTGGAGGCCAATTGACAGGTCCATTTCTCGAAATCAACTTATCGCCAAATTTTGATTTCAGTAAGTTGATGGTTGCATTCGCCGTATGGCACGTAGCGCCATCCTGTTGAAACCACATCTCCTCCGGATCAATGTCATCCATATTTTCAAACAAAAAATCATTGATCATGGTGCGGTAACGATCTCCATTGACCGTAACGCGAGCTCCGGCCTCATTTTTGAAGAAATAAGGTCCGATGATGCCACCAGCATGAAAACCGCACCAAACAGTGCATTTTTCTGGATGTAATAAAGTCTGTAGGGTCTCTTGTGGATTGGTCTCACTCCATATGCGGCAATTTTGCTTATTAACAAACCCGTTAAGCCAAAAATGCGCCTCATCGCTGAACACAATTTTGCGATAAAACAACGCGCGAATCGACGACTGATTTTCAAAGTAAATTTGGATAATTTCGTAGCGTTGTTCAAGCGTGAGTCTATTCATGATGATTTGTCAGAGTATACTGAAACAAATAAAAAAAATGTTTCATCAAAATTTAATTTTTTGTGTTACTTTTTACAATTTAAAGTTCTATCTAGCTTAAAAAAACACCCTATATAATTGTCCTTTGCAAGAATTTTTATTAGTTTTATAATGATAAATAACTTGAAGTTCAGAAATTGAAAAAAAAATAAATTGTGCAGGGCGCAAGGCCAGAACTTCCATAATGTTCACTAAAGCTTTAAGCCACAGCTGTAAAGACATCCATTGGCACTGTCCGATTGACAGTAAATGATCGCAGACAATGATGTTTGATGGCTGAATAAACCGTGGACCAGTTATAAACTGAAATAAGCTGTAATAAAAAAATAAAAAATCTTTCGTGATGTGACCCATATCTGGAGGAAAGGGTACGTCAAAAAAGAAAACCGTAAAATTGAAACTAATGCTAATCTTCAAGATCGTCCAGGACATGTTGAAAAATATGATGTTGGGTTCGTGGGGCTATCAGCGTCCTATCGTTGAGAATGACGTTGGTCATGTAACCACCATCAATGAGGAGCATTGTAAGTCAATGATATCCACCTATCTCTTTTATAGATTACATGATATAGGTGTAACGATACGGTGATTTAACAGCCCAAGATCTGTAACACTTTGCATGGGGATGATTATCTCGCTTGCAGTTGTAAAATTAATTTACATTAGCACCTGCCTTATCTCGTTCTAATCTTATGATGGGCCAACTCCACGGGGTGAATTATACACGATTCACCAACACCCCCGTATGGCTTGCTACGATTACATTGGCGGCAAATTTTTGCTATAAGTTTGTAGCCGTCGAGACAAAGCCCATTAAGAGCATCAGTCCTTAACCAACTCACCCGCCTTATCTGTTTCGAAAACCAGCATGCACTAAAGTTACCCGGGAAACTAATTCCCCTTTCAGCGATGTTAGGTTTAAACTACAGCCAGAATGTTTCTGTCAAGGCGGGCACGTTGAACGTGATCAGAAACGAGAGATCTGCAAAGCACAATTTCCCAGGGGCTTTGCTGGTCCTCTTTCTGCCAATTTTAACCCTTGGTACTGATTTTGGAAGTCCAGTGTCATGCGGTTTCCTAGAGTTTTGTTTGCTATTATAAAGGAGGGACTCCTTCCCCTGTATGGAACAGAAAACAGAGTGCTCTGGTTTGATCTACGCCAAGGCAAATACAGGTGATGCGAACTAATCATCCAACACCCACAACAGAGTTTTGTGCATAAGTAATAAACTGCAGATCAAGGCCAATGAAATCCACGCCAAACAAATTTTTCACTGGAGTCAGAGCAAGTTGAATACATTTCGTTTGTGCTATCCTGCTTTCTAGGAAATACAGCGAAAAGAGTTGTACTTGGTAGTAAAAACTTTTTATCCAAGGTGAATTAGCAGATAGAGGATCAGCATGCACTCTAGGTTCTATCATAGGTTGAGATGCCGACCGTGGCAGAATTTTTCTAGCTGTAGTTCTCTGGAAGAAGAGTTGCTAATTCCTGATTGTATAGGTGTCAAATGGCCTAGGTCGTGACGAAATAGGATCAAGTCTGACATGTTTACAAGAAGTTGTAATCCTAGCAACCCATATGAAAGCAGATATGAGCCTGTGTAATTGACTTGGCCTGAGTCACTGGTACTCACGCATATCAATATTACATTCATATATGTCACGCAGCAAAATCGTAGCATACATTGCACGCTGATATCGTCGCTTTTCTTTCTAAAACAATAAGAGGCTTTGAAGATATATATAAAAGGAAGCCTTCCTTTTTTTTTTATTTAAAGACACGAACTATTTAATTATTCCGGAAATGTTTTTGTTGATAACTTTATGCGGCAACATGTGGTTAGGGGAATCACACAAAAAATAACGCGTTGAGTTTTGCCAATATCTCATCCTTCGTATGCACTTCAATTCAAACTTTTGTAAATTAATGTCATCCCTAAGGATCTGCCATTATTTAAATATATTTCATTCGCATCCAGATTTTTGATACATTTTTACTACTTATTGTGGGTTTCAATTAAGCATATTTCTTTTAAATATGCAGAAAAAAGTTTATTAATTAAAGTATGTATATAATTTTAATACATCTGTCTAACATTATTAGCATTTAAAAGTTTTTTTCTTAAATTTTTTATTTAACAATCTGCAACCACAATAGAACTTTTTTAAACTTAAAAATAAAAATTGCTGAAATTTAATGAAAAATACGAGTAAATGTATTTAATATAATAAAAAATTAAGTGATACTCATGATTGCACACAAACATACTCAAATTAAACCACAAACACAATTAACACGCACAGTGTTAATAGAATTATGCAAATTTATTAAAAACAGAAATTTTCTTTTAAGTATTCTTTTCGGTTTTATTTAATTCTTTTTCTTTCGTCTGACTCCCACGTAATTTTGCAATGCAAACAAACATTTTAATAACAGTCATTATCATTATAAACATAATTTTTATAATGCGAATATTAAAAGTGTTTGCATGTGAGACTGTTGTATCAACACAATTTTAAATGTGTTTGCAAACATATTGAAGCGCACTTAAGTTCATACTGCGATAAATAATTTTAAGCGCATATTGACTTTTTATTGAAAAGGAAGCTTCTGTTGGAAACTTCCGAAGAGAACAGTACACTGCTAGAAATTAGACAATGTTTTGTGAACTAACTCGAATAGAAAGAAAGAAAAAAGTATATAATTAAATACTGAGTTTGTGTGATCTAGACTTACTTACGGCCTGTTTTAGGATGAGAAATCATTTTCGCAATCATTTGATACAGGAATGAATTAAATTTATTGCAAAAAAATTATTTTTTTAGCCCCCCTTATTCCAAGAGACGTCATCGTAGTCACATGAAGGTGACAAGGAATCGCATGGTTACCGCGCATTATGGCCTAATATTTTATGACAGCACAAAAATCTTGTTGTTGTGCTTCAACTAAATAGTCATAAAGTAATTGTTTAATATATAAATATTTTAAACAAAAATAATTATTTACATCAATGAATTTTGAACTAACTATAAAGTTAAAATAATATTAAAGTACTATATCTTATAACATAATTTTGTCTTATCATGAAGTAACAAATAATTAATCTAGTTTATTGTGAATTATTACATATAATGTTCGAATGTGCTGTAAAAAATTGTACTTAAAGCAAAAAAAAGTATATTGACACTTAAGAATGAAGCGTCTATAAAAACAGACATAAAAGTTGAAAGATTACGCTTTTTTCTTCCACGAGGATTTAATTTTCTAAACGTCCTCCTAAAATATTAAGAAAAGCGGTAGGCAATCTAATTTAGGGGCAAACCTACAGTCCACTCAACTCTAATTATCAAACCCCTAAATATTTCTCAAACCCGCTTGCCGCAATTCTTCAGTAAAGTCATAAAGAAACCACACACACCTCAGTTGAATCAAATTTAAAATAGCACACTATTAAGACAGTATACTGTCATATTTTTTTCATATTATTAGTTTATGACTTATGACTTTATAACCACCCTTTGAACGTGGCTTGAAATGCTTACGAACGTCATCGTACGAGATAATGAAACAGGAAATTATATTTTTATCTTATCTCTAGGGAAACACATACATTTGAGTTTTTAGTAAATATGACTCACGGCATAGTGTTAAGAGAAAAGCAGATTCATGGATTAAGCTAGTAAGCATTTCGACAGCCTCTTCTATTTTGTCGGAGTAATATATTTAAAAAATGTGTTTATGCACTGAATATCCTACATGGGTGTTCAGTGTGTGCCTTCCTGTTTGAGGTTTTTTTTTACCTTATTTTCTTTATTTTGGCGCCTTTGCCAAATTTAGTTGTATATAAAAGCTCGAACAAAAAGTACGAGCTGTTTCAAGCAAGGAGAGAAAGCATACTGTTCTCTCAAAAGCACTCTCATTTGACCAATTTTAAAGTAAATGCTTTTCATGAAAATTTAAACCCCTTGGGTCTCCAAAATAGAGAAGACATACATCTTACGTAAATAGATATTGGAGGGAACAAAAGCTTTTGTTTTAGCATACATAAATACAAGCAATACATACATGCAGGAGAGGGCGAAGAAGGTTATCGGTGATAGTAGGGTATCCAACTCTATTGACTCACTGGAGCATCGACGCAGTGTGGGGTGCGTTACTCTGTTCTATCGTTACTACAATGGATTTTGCTCTGACGAGATTAGGGACCTTGTTCCTGAAACTCGCACATTTTTACGCAGCACACGTGCATCGTTTAGGGCTCATCCATTTGTGGTCGATTGCCCGGGAAATCGTACTACGCATTACAGAGAGAATTCGTTTTTCAGCCGTACGCTTCGCCTGTGGAATGAGTTGCCTGCCGACGTGTTTCCTGTCTGTTATAACGTTGAAAGGTTCAGGTCAAATGTTCACAAATACTACTCCCTTTTTCTTCCTCCTCACAACCTATTTTCCTAGTTCTGGTATAATGCACTGCATATGTAGGGTCCTAGTTAAAAAAAAAAAAAAAAAAAAAAAAAAAAAAAAACATGAATACATACAAAAAAAAAAACAAAAAAACATGATTACATACATACTACATTTGTTAATTATATTGAGATACTGTTATTTCCTTTTCATGTGTGTTGTGTATTACCTTCTCGACATAATTAGAATATTTTGTTTATATCGGTGTTGTCAATTGTATGTAAATATATCAGCGCGATTGCCATTGCTAGGTATGCTTTCTTCTCTTAATTACCCAAAAATGTATATTTTCCTTTAATTTTTATCTGCTTTTAAAAATGTCTTAGTATCTCAATAATAATTTGTTTTGCTGCTACTAACATTACTGTTGTTATTTAAATGATAATAAGAGAGAATAATGGCCGTTATGGTAATTGGCGGATTTAAAAAAAAAAATCTTCTACGAGTAATATATTAGAGAAATAAATTTGACTTATTAACTAATCTATTTCGACACTGTGGCAAGCGTCTTTAAATTCGTTACCCACGACATTGCGCAAGAAAATAGTCATATTTTAACTATTTTGCTGCAAACAGCTTTAAAGCCTTTATTTCTAGAATTAAAGATATGTTGGCCCAACTTTCTGCAAAAATTTTAAAAAGAACAAAACGCGTTTGTCTTATAACCATCAAATTCTCTTAAATGGATTTAACAAACTGTCATTTTGAACTTTTAGCTGAAAAAAATTATATTAAATTTTTGTTTTTTTTTTTTTGTTTTTCTGATTTTTTTTTCTGCTTAGCAAAATACACAAAAGATTATAAGAAGATTGTTGTAACCTCCTCAGCGGCACAAGACAACACATATTTTGCCACTTATATTTTCAATTATACTACGTATATACTTATATACATTTTTTCTACCATCTTGCCGCCATATGTTGTCTTGAATTTAATTGCGCATCTATTTTCTTCACTTCCACTTTAGTGTCTTTTTTGTTGTTTTGATCAAATCTGGCGGCTTTTAATTAAGAGTTGTTTAAAGTAATTAACATTATTCTTAACAATGTTTGAAATATAAAATCCAAAGCATCATTAGCAATGAGTGGCAATAAACACAATATAATACTGGTAAAAGGCCAAATGTTTTTATTAGTCATAAAAATGTATGTGACAAAATTTAAATAAAGAAAATTGTATATTGTTTCCTGTTAGTAGAACAATTTTATATAAAATTTAATATAAAAGATTTCTGTGGGACAATAAAAACTTCAACAAACATTCATCTATTTTAATTTAATTGCGGGTTAAAATGTTCATTTTCCTATAAATTTAATTACTCTCTCGAAGTTAATTTTAATTATATTAATGAATTTTTAATTGACACTAAAAGTTGCATTATCTATTCACTAGCAAATTAATACATATCACAGGTATGAATGTCAGTTTTTATTTTTGTGCGAGTAAAGTGAGTTTCAGAAACTTTTAATATCGTGAATAAAACTCGAAAGCAGTAGTGGATTAATAATGACAGAGAGTTAGTTCAATGTGAAAAATATATACACATTGTGAGTGCGTGGAGTGATAGGTTATGCATTACATAACAAGTATGTTTGAACCTTAAAATGCTAATTATTACATATATGTCGTAGTTAACACTAGTAAGACGTAGTCTAACACAAAGCAGACCAACCATGTAATGGTTGTGCTTTTGCACATTCAGTACTACTATTGTTGTGACCTACGATATGTATTCTATACAAGCATGTTTATATGCTTATAAATGGTTTTTAAATATGCAACTTTTGATGAAAAACTTACTTATTTTTATATTAGCTAATAGATATTAGAACCTATTGAGATCACCAGCATTTGCATTTTAGGGAGTCCGACTATTTTTTGCGGACTATTTTTAATTATTTTGTTTTATCAAAATATATGAAACGTAATGTTTTCATTTTAATGTACTATGCTATATTTGTGTATTACGCAAATTGTTAGTTTTAATTAAAGAAAATAGTATTGTTTATCCACATATGTCTTCTTTTTAATTAGTAACCATAATTTTGACATTATTATGGTCATTTATTAAAATTAATATGGTTATTTATGATATAATCAGGCATGGTATGGATAATAACATGGTTAGATATGACAATAATATGGTAAATTTTATTAATATTGCTGTGGTAGTAATTAGAACAATGTTGAGCCAGAGTTTAGCATAGTGAGGTATATCAAGGGCTTGTCAAATATAGGACTATAATATTATGTGCACCATACATATAATTCAAAGATAGTATGTTGTCATATCAACCATACATATTATTCTTCGTTGAGCTGAACACTATTTGCAGACATTTTAAGCTTGCAGTTTGTTAGTATGTTTCTCCCATACGTTATTGAAATAGAGGGAAAAAGTGGACCAATTATTGAGCTCTGCGTAATTCATCTGCTAATAGGAATTACTTTTAGCTTTTTGACTAGTGTATCCATAAATACTAGCTCACTTTTT
Organism: Thecocarcelia acutangulata; assembly: GCA_914767995.1. Taxonomy (NCBI): domain Eukaryota; kingdom Metazoa; phylum Arthropoda; class Insecta; order Diptera; family Tachinidae; genus Thecocarcelia; species Thecocarcelia acutangulata. Next base: position 163,717,415 of record OU612094.1, on the reverse strand, counting down.
AGAAAGGCATGTTGACAGATTTTGAAAATGTTTTGCATCAGCACCTGCTTTGTTAGCCTAATCTGATGATACCAACTCCATGGAGTAAATTATGTACGATTCACCGGCCCCCCGCTATGGCTTGTAAGGTCGCAAGTTTTTGCGATAAGTTTGTAGCCCTTAACGCCTTGCTTAATAGTTCAGGTCTTCTAATCCCTCCTGTATGCAATTTTCCAACAGTCAATAGAAGGCTTAATAAGTTAGTAGGCTGAAGTCTATTAATCAACTCACCCGTCTAACCATCACCCCTGGTTCCTTTCATCACAGGACAATAGCAAGACAACAGCACCTTGAAGGATTATAAGCCCCTCAAAACCAGTTTGCACCAAAGCTACCGGGAAAATTGGTTCCCCTTGCACCAAAGGTAGCGGGAAAACTGGTTCCCCTTCCTGCGATTTTAGTTTCAAACCACAGCCAGAACATTTTGGTAAGGGAGGCACCTCAATTATTAAGGATTATTAGCCCCTGAAAACTTGGACCAAAGCTATTGGGAAAACTAGTTCCCCTTCCTGCGATTTTAGGTTCAAACCACAGCCAGAACGTTTTGGTCAACGCAGAGGGTCCGAAAGAAAAATCTCCCGGGGCTTTGCTGATCCCCGTTCTGCCAATTTTAAACCTTAATAGGAGGTTCGGAAATCCAACACAATACAAGTCATGCTTCCTAGAGTTTTGTTTGCTACAACAAATGAGAAACTCCTTCCCCTTCATGCCCCAGAAAACCCCTGGTTTGGTGTTTTCCAAGGTAAAACCTGCTCCTCAGGAGGAGGTATATTGACAATAACATGTGGCATTAGGGGATAAAACTGAAAATATACAAATGAGCCTTTTCTGGAAGCTATTTGTCTTTCAGGGAGCAACATGTTTGCATCAAGAATATTAGTGAATTAACTGTATATGATGTTGTCAAAAGATTTTAGTAAAAAAAAACAGTATGGCGTTTGATCTGTAGTCAAAGCTATTTATAATAAATTTTTCATGAAGTTTTTAAGCAAATTTTCTGATTTAAATCAAATAAAAATTTCACAGATATTTTTTTGCAAATATGTACTAATTTATTTTATAATCATAATATAAAGCTTTAATGGCCAAATAAACTATTATTTTAAATATAAATATTTCCAAATTTCATTTCACGACTTTCAATCATCCAGATAAAGTAGATTTTTTTTAAATATTCGAATTAAAGCCAAAACTTTAGTTATTTAACATGGTAGGGATATTTTTTAAAATCCCTGTTTTATTTATTTTATTTATTTATTTATTTAGATTTTTCAAAAATTTCCTAAGAATAACAACGTTATATTTCAATAAATTTATAGTTGCATAATTAGAGCAGTTTTTGCCAAACACTGCTCTACAAACTCATATAATAAAATATATAATATAATTACCATACAAGTATTCTTATTGTTTATATATAAGTACCACTCTTTTCTCCTTCTAGTGGTGCATCTATTTTATGAAAAGAAACTTTAATAAACTTAAAATTCTCAATTCAATTAAGATAAACATTCTTATTGATCATATACACAAACCAAACAAACTATTATTTTTCATATTTTATATTTTTAACTTTATATTTATTTCTCTTTTCTAGATGTCACAAATTTAGAATATGAAAAAATTGTAGCAGAGGCTGGCAAAAATGTAACCATACCCTGTCCGGGTGTCACCGAACATTCCCTGGTGGATACGCTGGTATGGAAAACAGCCACCACAACGATAGCTCAATTTGCCAATCGTATACCCCTGTTACATAGTCCTCGAGTGAGTATTGTACAATTTAAAACTTTAGCATCCTTGTCATATTTTAAATATATTCGGTTTAGAAAATATGTTAGTCTGTACGAGTATGTAGCATATACATACAATTTAAATTGAAATCCTTGCAACGCATAAAATTATTATTGGTTTCGGTTTTTAAGTCCCTCAGAGACAAATTATTTGAATTTATTTCATTTTTGTTTTCCCCCTTTAGTCTTAAGGTTTATATTCATAAACATACTTATACATCTACATATTTATGTACATATATACTCGTACATATGGTTCATTTAATGTTAAAGCACTCACAGTATTTTGTGTCATTTAGCATAGAAACGAGTTCTTTGCTCTTGAAAAAATCTCCTGGGAACGGTTTTCTTTTCTTTGTGCTGTTGGAGAAAATTAAAAACCAAAAATGAAATAAATGAGAAGAAAAATATTTTATATTTTTGCAAGGCAAACAAATTTTGAATGTTTTAATCTGTAGGGCCACAAGAATGGTTACAAAAATCAAAAGAATTTCTCTTTATTTATTTTTCTTCCAGTAGCAATTTAATAAAATTTATTTTTTTTATAATGTTTTTTTTTCATCCTGTAAAACTTGAAAAAGTTAAATTAATTTTATATTAAATTTATTATGCTTTGATAAACGAATTGTTAAAAAAATTTGACAATAAAAATAAAAATTTGCGTAAAAGCTTTGAGAAATATTAAAATTAAATTCAAATATAACCATAACCGTTAAGTGAAACAATATAACACATAATCGCAAAAGAAAATATATTTTCTTATCTCGATGAAAACAAACGTATTACTAATTCACCATAAAAGTTTTCTAAGCATGAGTCTACAGCAACGATGGCCAAAATCCCATCTTATATTCGCGAGCATAGAGCAAAAAATTCAGCTGCTGCGATGCCGTTACACGTACACTATAAAACTAATGTGCTAATCACAAAAAAGTACATACATTCGGTAGATCATCAAATTAGTTTCTCTTTACGTTTTTCTGAAGTTATATCTCACTGCTTACCCAGCATTTACATATACTACTGCAAGTTCGAAAAAGTCAATACATTCAAACTTTTTTACCAACACACTCACATTTCTCTTACTTACCAATTTAACTTACAATCTAATTTGCTTGTAACTGAATACTGAATACCTACCGCAAGCAAAATGACAAATAATAAAACAGTGTTGCCGAAAATCCAATTTATATCAAATTAATAGTAATTATTAAAATAAAAATAATGTTTATAGCTTTTCTTTTAGAAAAATAAACAAGTAAGAGTATAGTATATTCGGCTGGGCTGAATCTAAAATGCCCTTGAAAATAGTAATCGGTTTAGGGTATATATCGACCGATATCGGAAATTTTCATATTCTGTATTTTTATAACTAGACCGCTTTTAATCAAAAAAAAATTTTCATGGAAAGATCGGTCTAGACTATATATCGGGTATATATGTACCGATATCGGAAATTTTCATTTTCTGTATTTAAGTTACCTCATTTTATTAGCAGAACTGAACAGAACAGAAGTAAAACAAAACTGTTTCATTGAAAATACGGCTTATTTTCATTTTCTGTATTTTAGTAAATTTCTTTTATTACCAGAACTGCTTTTAAGCAAAAAAGTTGACTGCAAATTCTTACATACAAATATTATTTTCGTTGTTAAAAAGAAGTACGAGTTCGATTGCCGAATGTGGAAAAAATAATTGAGAAACCAAATCACACAGACACCACATACAAATTTGATTGGGTATGTTATATACACTAGTTAACAGACACAAGCTCTAAGGAGTATAAAACACACTTGTGCATACAATATGCGCTGGCCAATCACATCGCAACTCGAGTTAAGATGGGTGTACTTAGAACATTAAAAAAAAATACCGGTTGCAGATCCCTGGTGTGCACCAAGCTCAACCTCGATATAAGCATTCAATAAGCATTAGTCAGAAATGATAAACTTTTATTGAAACACTTTCGTTAAATTTTTTCAGTTCTCTTGAACTTCGCAAAGTTTTCCTTGGACATACCATAATTGAAACGGAAATTAAAATCAAATATTAATCTAGAAACGCAAATCGCTTAAATTTAGCGTTTTCGATTTGAAAACGCCAAATAGGTGTTTTGAGAAACGTCTAACGCAAGAAATATGGTTTTGCAACTTGAAATCGCCAAAAAGGTGTTCTGGAAAACGCATATCGCTTAAAGTTGGCGACTTCAACTTGCATATATATACATATATTGAAGTGAACTGATTGAATTTGCTAAAACTGAACATGAAAAAGGCAATAAAACTATTCACTATTAAAATACAATATGTTTTCTTTTTATTTCAATAAAAAGTTTAAAGAGTTTTACACATTTTCATATACGTATGTAAAACACATATTGTATTTTTTTGGAAAAAAAAACTCCTAAGCGCCAGTAAAACGCGCGTTCCTCAGAATTCAGATTAGTCAAGATAACTGGACAAAATATAATGTGAGTTCCTGGTCAGCTAAACTAAAATTTTTCAGCAAAAGTTAAAAAAAGGTATTTTTACCGCACACTTTTGTAATTTTTCATTGGCTTATTATAAATTAATTCAAAATCAAACAAGTTCTATTAGTCTTTGTTTTTATATTCATATTTTGTTTTTTATTGCCTTTTGCAAAATAACATATTAATTGAAATAGAAATTTTTGGCTAGAAGTTTCAATATAATAACTTTCAAATTCATTGAAAAGAGGAAATAACTCAATATTATAATAAAATATTTGGCATCAATAGCATTTTATTTATTATTCTATGAAATGTTTTTGAATAAAGTTTTAGAGCATCAACAGCTTATATATTTGAATTATAAAAGTGCCGGCTGTTAATTGACTTTTTTATAAACTGGAAAATGAACCAAAAAACCTGTATGAAAAACAGTGCAAATTAGTAAAACATATTTTGAATATAATTCTATTACAGCAATAAAATCAACAAATATAGTGGAAAAACTTTATCAGTGATGATGAGTGATAAAATGTTTAAACATTTTTTTTTTTTTTTTTTTTTTTTGTAAAAGTAGAAATACTAAAGCAATAAATACTTACAAACGCATCACTCATTTATTGTAATAACATCATATTTCAAAAAATAAAGTTTGCAAAATTTTGTTGGCGGTATTCTTTATACAGTGGCAAAAATTCATTGTAATGGCTTTTAAGTTCCCCTTTAAGAGCTTTTGGCCAAAATTATTATTTTTTAAGAAGGGTATGGAAAGTAAAAATTTAAAATGTCTTTTTCTAGAAACAAGTTTTATCGAGCTATGATGTTGTAGTAATAAACGGGCAATATGAAATGTATGCTGCTGTTTTGGGACAGAAAAAGTAATACAAAGCTTCGAATGCATAGTGATTAATGATATTCTGCATTACATTGGGACAGAAATCAGTATTTCAGTTCTTGTTTGGAGTAAACAAACTATTGTTTATCAAATATTGTTTCCAATGTTGAGTTATTACTACAGATAGATTTCATTGGAGGTTATATAGCATCGATATGCACTAGCTGGATGAAAACTACAAAAAAAAAACACTGTAAACGATTAAGCTTTTGATACTGCTCTTGCTGACATTCGACTAGATGATACGTTGATAACTAGCATCTGATACAAAATTTAACTCTAACTTATAGCAAAAGCTGCGGTCTTTATGATTCTTGCGAGCCGCACGGAGATGCTGGTAGATCGTGAATAATTCATTCCGTGGAGATATGGCGAGGTTGTAGGAATTCCCACACAACTTACATACCTTGTAGTGTTGAAGGTGTTGGACTAAATTTTGCTAATCTGAGCAGTTTCGAAGATATATACACTAGGCACTGATCAGCTTTAACTTATTTAATTCCAACATTTTAAAGGCTGTAATAGAATTTGTTTTAGTCTTTCGTGTTCTTATTGCTAAAGTTAAACCTCCACAAACACTACATCATAACCTATTTTCCTAGTTCCAGTACAATGCACTGCATATGTAGGAGTCATCCCCTGAGTACTGGTTCAAGATACAAAAAAAAAGTTATGCATCTCTCTAGAGTTTTATTTACTACAACAAAAGAGAAACTCTTTACTCTCTATGCTCACTCGCCTAACCATTACTCCTGGTTCCTTATATGAGAGGTATCTTGTGCAACACAGCAGCACTCCGGGGATTATTTTAAGGGTTTGGAAGTCCAACACAAATTAATTTATGCGGCTTTGTAGTTTTTTTCCCCCACTCCCCCTCTATTCCCAAGAAAGCAGATTGCCGTAGTTTGATGTGTGCCGGGTTAAAACCCGGCATGAGTCGACGTTTAGTCAGATTGTGAAATTGATTTACATTAGCACCTGCCTTATGGGGCTAATTTTAAGATGGATCAACTCCACGGGGTGAATTATACACGATTCACCAGCGACCCTGTGTGGCTTTCTATACTCACATAAGTCACAACTTTTGCCACAAGTTCGTAGCCATTTGGACAAACACCTTGTTTAGCGTTACCTTTACACAAAGTACTTTCATGAAATTTCTGCATACGTATTATAAATAAAAATTTCAAATAGACGACTTTCATGAAAATTTCTTGTTTGTCTACACAGCAGAGTGAAAGTTCATTTTTAAAATGTCGCCGAAGCAAAAAGTTCCCAAATTTGCCTCTACTTCTCTCCATCCTTATTTTGTTTGCTTACTAGTTAGAGATGCCAAACTTATTACATCTACAAATTTTTGGGGCAATAGTTAAAAAACTTATGATTATAAACTTTTTTTGAGATTATTTTTATAAAAAGTCTTTAATTGTTTTTTATGTACCTATATTAAAAGGAAATATATTATAAATTTTTTTATATATATGGAAAAGATATTAATTTTATAATTAGAGCAACTTTGTATACGGCAACAGTAATTACCAATTTGTCATTTTACTTTCAGAAAACGTCAAAAAATATGTTTCATGAAATTTTTGTTGAGTGGAAAGTAAAGAAAGTGTGAGGGGTTTAGTGAAAAAGTGTGAGTGTATTGCAACTTTCATGAAATTACTTTCATATCTAAACGCTAGGTCAGAGTTCCGTCCTACCAATCCCTCGTGTATACAATCTCCCAGCAGTCAGTGGAAAACAAAGTTCAATGAGTTGGTAAGCCGAAGTCCATTAAGAACATCAGTCCTTAACCAACTCATGCGTCTAATCATCACCCCTAGTTCCTAGTACAGTTATCTGTTGCAAGACAACAGCCTCTCGGGGATATATTAGCCCCCATAAACCGACAGTGCACCATTGTTACCAGGGGAAACTAATTACTCTTCCTACAAGTTTAGGTTTAAACCACAGCTACAATGTAGTGCGAGAGCAAGAATGCAGTACTACAACAAATGAAAAACTCCTTCCCTTCTATGCTCCAGATAGCAGAGTGCCTTCATGTAGCGTACAACAAAGTAAAACCTGCTCCCTAGGGGTTATACTTAAAGACAGCTGGAAAAATATAAACAATTGTTTATTTCGATATTTAAATATCCCAGCACTTTTTAGTTTTCTATTCCCAAAACAATTAGAAGATAATGATTAAATTATTCAAAATACTTTGTAAAAATATTATCTTAAATTATTGAAAATAATTTGTTTATAATAAATATTTATTAGTTTTGCAGCAAAAGATCGATCTTTAGAAATATTTACCAAAACAAGATCAAATAATTAAATATTAAATTTCTTTATTATGTTATCATGTAAACCTACATGTATGTATGCATCTATAACATAGTGAAAATTGGTTAGTTTTGCGACAGTAAACGCTGTACAAACAATGTGGGCAATTGACAAAATGCATATGTGATTCAATATGAGATGAATATAGATAGAAAAATAATTAAATACTCGGTGGCTGAGTGATTAAAGCAGCAGATTATGATACGTCATGACCCGAGTTCAAATCCCAGTGGGTGCTGATGAGTAGAGTAGCGACTACGAAACAGCTAGCTGTCCCCCAGCTAAAGACTTGATTATTACTTTTTTTCAATCAAAAATTATTGATCACAGCAAATTTGCATTGTAAAAGATCCTTCATAAAAAAAAAAACTTAAGAAAGGAAAAAACTTGAACTATACCCCGTTGTACAAATGTACAAACCAAAAATATAATTTGAAAATTGGTTTCTTTTGCCGACTAACCTCACGAGTAAGCAATATAACAAAAATTTCGTAGGCCCGCTTATCCCAGCTTTGCGCTTATATGGCAAATATAATCATTATTTAAGATTTGTGTGAATAATTGCATTGGAATCTTTGCAAATTTATTATCTTAAATCATAAACTACGCTATTGCCAGAAAAATTTAGGATTAATTTGGAAAATTATCAAAACCTTAAAGAAAATATTTGAATATACATTAGCACATTCACTCACAACTATACGTGCAATTATGAACTTAAATTTATTGTAGTGTAAGTTTTACGCACAAATACAAATAAAACATACATCCGCACTTGAAAGCATGTTTCAGGTGAATTAAGAAACTTTGAAATTTTTACCATAAATTATGTTACCCAGCCAAGCGCATACCATCAACTAACGAAGGTGAAACAAATGAAAGAATATTTTCTTGTTTTTTTTTCTGTTTTGCTTTTGCTGGTTCAAACTTAAAATACAATGTTACCCCACACCAAAGTCTTATCCTGCATTTGGGTGGCACTGAGCGGAATGTTCAAATGAAAAATGTTCATGTGGGAGTTTTAAATAAAAGTTTTAAGATTGTGGAATGAATGAATCTCTTTTGATGCTTTTAAGAGCAGGAGAGTCTTAAAGTGAAAACTATTTAAATGCTGATAATTTAGTAATGTGTGGCACTTTTGGATGGAATGTTGCGTTTTTTAAAAGTAGTAGATGTTGTTCGTGGCAAATATCAATACGAGAAGCTGCACTCATTAAAAAAATTATATATATATATATATATATGTATATATATATATATATATATATATATATATATATATATATATATATATATATATATATATATATATATATATATATATATATATATATATATATATATATATATATATATATATATATATATATATATATATATATATATATATATATATATATATATATATATATATATATATATATATATATATATATATATATATATATATATATATATATATATATATATATATATATATATATATATATATATATATATATATATATATATATATATATATATATATATATATATATATATATATATATATATATATATATATATATATGAATCTGCGAAAATATCTTGGGCCAAGGATAATCAGCCTTCCAAAGAGTGAGTGACATATGCCCGCTATATTCCCTTTTCAGACGGTTCAAAATAGTCTATTCAACGGGAAAAAATAGTGCTCAGTAACTGAAGCTGATTGCAGTGTGGCTCACAGATGAGTTTAAAATACTCCAAGGAATTGAATCGGAGAGCACGGAAAGAGAAAATTTTGAATAATCACACCATAATTTTCTAAACGCAACGTTGTTTCATTGTTCCAATTATCCATTTTAGTTAAACATAAATATCAATTTATAAAATACAATAAAAATGAAAGGTTAGTTACACAGAAAATAGGTTAATCGGCCATGTCACAGAATTCACTTTCGTTCGGAAATGGAATTGAATAGGTTTTTTAATTTTTCAAAAAACGAGAATTTAAAACTTTTTTGGAATGAAACCAATTCTATAAGATAATACTAGTTTCAATCTTGCAATCAGAAAATCAAAGTAAATGAACAAAAATGTACATTCACACTACGTAGAAAAACTTGTTCGGCTATTAAAATCAACAACTACATTGTTCCGCAGCACACTGAAGTCAAATACCTTGGTATTCACCTCGACCGTAGGCTCACGTGAAAGTCTCACATTGACGCTAAAGTCACCCAGATGAAATTAAAAGCGGTGCAACTAAATTGGCTCATCGGCAGAAATTCTATCTTGAAGTTAGATTGCAAACTTTTGTTGTATAATGCAATCCTAAAGCCAATATGGAGCTATGGAATTCAATTGTGGGGTACCGCCTCTGCATCTAACATTGAGAAAATTCAAAAGCGCCAGAATAAAATCTTCCGTATAATTACTGCAGCTCCATGGTATGTTAAAAACTCTCGAATTCACAAAGATCTAGGTGTACCCTTCGTGAAAGATGAATTTTCAAAACACGCGATAAGGTACATTAACAGACTGGAGTCTCACCCGAATCCTTTCGCACGTAGCATCCTTAACTTTGGTGGCCACACTCGACTGAGAAGGATGGACACCCTTGCAACCATCAGAGCGTTGGAAAGGTGATTTACCAACAAAATATACGCAAGAAACAACTTTTCGTCTAGCACTGGCTGGACCTAAGTAAATAAAATTTTTTTATATTAATTAATTTTTTTCTATATTAATTAATGAATTTTTAGTTTTAAGATTTGCATACTTATTGTTAGTTCTTTTAGAAGATACAATAAATAATTGAATTATAAAAAAAAAAAAAAATCTTGCAATCAGAAATGATTGCATTCCGAAAAGTTTTTTCGTTTTTCATGTTTTGAAGAAGTAAAAACAGAATTTAATTCCCTTTCCAAACGGAATTAAGTTCTCTGACATGGCTGTATTTTTTTTTTTATTTTATTTATTTTTTTTTTGTAGCAGCTTTCATCACCCTGTACATACAATAAAGGAAACGATGCCTGTCTGACAGGATAAAAATAGATTCTGATAGTCAATCGGTCTTCAAAACCCTAAGTAGTTGCATTTTTACGTCGAATCTGATTACTCTTCTGATACAGCTGTAATAAATTAGTAGACGTATGCGGCAAAGACGGAACTGAGGGGTCTTTTATTGATGCTGGTCTAACCTTTAGCTTTAACAAGAGCCTCTTTAAGAGGGAGGTGAAGAAAGAACGGAGTCCTTTGTGAGAAAAATTGGAACCAAACAAAATTGGAAAAGAAATTGGTAAAGAGAAAGTCTAAAAATACTGACGAGTGCACTTACAGCTCATTGGACCTACCTTAAGCACCTACGAAAATTAGCAATTTTCAACACATACTCGTACATTTGCAAATTTTGAGTGAAGAAGAGGAATCCATGGAATACTTACTATGAGGCGTTCAGACACAGGAGATACAGGTTTCTACGAACCCATACATTTGATGAACAAGATTTGCTTACATTCCCAATGAAAGATGTAGTCCGCTTTATTGACGCTCTTGAATAAGGGCATATGATAAAGTACAACAGATCAACAGTAGTCACAGTACAAGATATTGCTTTGGGCCACCCTCCAATATAATAACAATATTGGTATATTTTTTGAGAACACATAGTAAACCGAACCAACTCTTCCTTAGGATTGGAGCATTGGAAAGAGCCCACATTCATTAAGCTATTGCCTAAAAGCAAACTAAAATGTGCAAAAAAGTCAGACGAATTATAATAAAGTAAAAAGTTTATTCATCTCTATTTTTGAAACCGAAAGAGGTTAACCCTTTAAGCATTAAACACATTGAATGCAATATCTCAAATATAAAATACAATACGAGAACGTTTATTTTGACAAAAGCATGAGGACACTAAAGTATACTATTATATAAATGAAATTATGTGGCTTGCGTTTTCAAACTAATTCAGTAGTGTACTACGCGACTACAAGTACAATTGCTTGTTGCAGCATTTGGAGTCATGAAGTCTGCAGTTATATATGTGTTTAATTTTTTGTGTTTATTTTTTATTTTTTAACTTGGACCAGTACTCATGCATTGTACCAGAACTAGGAAAATAGGTTGTGAGTAGGCGGAAAGAGGGAGTAGTGTTCGTGAATATTTGACTTCAACTTTCCAACGTTATAACAGACAGGAAACACGTCTGTAGGCAACTTGTTCCACAGACGAAGCGTACGGCTGAAAAACGAATTCTCTCTGTAATGCGTAGTACGATTTCCCGGGCAATCGACCACAAATGGATGAGCTCTGAACGATGCTACTTTAAAATGTGCGCGTTTCGGGAACAAGATCCCTAATCTCGTCAGAGCAAAATACATTAAAGTAACGATAGAACAGAGTAATGTTCCCCACTCTGCGCCATCGACTCCATTGAGTCAATAGAGTTGGATACCCTGCTGTTACCGATGAGCTTTTTCGCCCTCTCCTGCACACGGCCGAATAACCCCAAAATAGACTTTGAGCCACAGGCCCAAACATGAGAGTTGTATTCCATTTTCAGTAAGGAGGTCGGATGGAGTGAAGTACATCTTACACCGTTTCAAAAAACCGAGGCACTTGCATGCTTCTTTAGACACATGAAAAATGTGATCATTCCAGGGAACATCACACTGTACTTTCATTCCCGGAACATTAAGAGCATCCGATTCCACAATATTTATACCATCACCGAGTACAAATGAAACAGCATTTGCAGTCGTTTGTTTGTATATTAATAAGCAACATCGGGTCTTACGAGCGTTAAAAGCAACCCTGTCTTTACGACCCCATTCGGAGATTAATAAAAGATCACTATTCAGTGAATTATTCATATTTATAACTAAAAGAGTACGAATGACAAATGCTGCTGCTATCCGCGAAAGAGTGAATAGGGTTGGAAGTTTGATAGATAAGTTCGTTGAGGAAAATGAGAAATAGGGTAGAAGAAAGAACGGAGCCTTGCGGTATTAATCTTGAACTCGTTTGATGAGACCCCATCTATAACAACTCGTATGGTATGTCTCTCAGAAAGCTTGATATAAACCGAGAAAAGTCATCACCGACACCAATATGCCATAAGATCGCCAGTGGAACGACCCTTACGAAATCCATATTGACGATCACAAAGTAGTTTATGCGACTCTAGGTACCTCATAAGGTGATGGTTAACCCTTCTTTCCATTACTTTGGCAAGTTTATAATTACCAAAACCTTGTATACGTTCAACAAAACTCGTTTGAAACAATGATGCTTTAGAGTGCATTGTTATTATTTTTAATTTAAGTTAATGAGCCAAAATATTGTTAACAAATGAAAAGATGAGCTCATAAATATTCATTGAAGTAATTCGAGTAATAATTCAAAATTGTGCAAAAAATTGTTTCATGAAATTTTTGCTATTACAATTTTGCTTCCTGCCTTCAATTAATAAAATTCCACAAAAAAATTCCTTAAAAATGTCTTGTTCAGTAGCTGCAAACAATGAATACTTTTATCACACACAAATATTTACAACGTTGTAAAATTTATAAAAAATATTTTTTAGATTAAGTTGCAGCTTGCAAAACTCTATTCAAAAAAATTATTTCTAAAAATTATAATTGTACTCGTATATGTAGAAGCAGGGTTTTTTTCTTTTTTGGAAAGTGTTTTTAGTAACTTTTAACTTCACAGGAAACAATTTGAAAAATATTATCTTAAAATTAAGCATGTAAATAAATTGCTTGTTTTTTGTCATAATATAATAATTAAATTTCTTCACATTTTATATCAGCAGTCACTTAAATTTTTACTCATTTCTTTCATGTTTTATAGATACAACTTTTATCGGAGAATTTTGCATTACATTTTGCACCAGCCTTAGCCGTAGATACAGCAGAGTATATTTGCCTAGTAAATGACCGTCATATACCAGAAGCAATTGTTGATTTACTGGTACAGGGTAAGTAACAGAACTCAAAAACATTTTCACACACATACACACACAACACACACGTCCAAGCATTTAATAATACAAGTGCATGTTCCGTTAACACAACACCCAGGCCATGCAAACAACTTTAACATTTTGTAGTAAATATTTATAAAGTGTAAGTTGTTATCTTGCAGTTTGTGAGTTTCATGCAGACATTAAAGCAAATTCTTTTTCATGTTTTTTTTTTTGCTTTCTTAGATGTGCCAGATCCACCTGAAAGACCACTACTGATAAGTTTTACATCACGTTCCGTTAACTTATCATGGGCCCATTCACAACATCCCAGAAATGCTCCTGTAACACATTTTATTATTGAAACCAGGTAAGTGGAGTGAAAATCAAGTAAACTCATGCACACATACACTAGCACACATACAACCACACATAGATGACAGGAAATGCCAGTATAATAAAGAAATTATTCCAGCAAATCACTGCTGTTATATTAACTTTATTGTGTTGCGTTAAAGGCCTTTTTATTACCTGGAAGATGCCGTGTAAAAAAGGGAATATTTAATGGGCACCATAAAATATGAATTCGCTTGGATGCATGTTTTGCTCACTCATTGGAATAGATTTCTTTGTAAGTTAAATAATTGCTAAGTAGAAAGTATGCAAGCCGCAGTCACTATTGTTTAAAGAAATGTAATCTAATTTAAAGTGGTTTTAAAACATGGACCAGTTTGAAAGGAAAAATGGCAAAAGAACATATCGATAGGACTTGAAAAAATATACAAGCTATCAATTAAACTTAAGATTTGTCAAAAATGTTTTTATCATCTTCACAACTTCACGAAAGCAAATGCTGCAACCGGTAATTGTAAACATGCAGTCGACTACTGAATTATCTTAAACACGCCAACAACACACAAGCAAATTACCGCAAACGCTGCATCGTCTGTACTAATGGATGGTATAAATATTGAGGAATCGGATGCTGTTGATGTTCTTGGAATAAAAATACACTGTGATATTCGCTGGAAAGATCACATTTTTCACGACTCTAAAGACGCATTCAAGTGCCTTGGGTTTTTGAAACGGTGTAAGATGTACTTCACTCCATCCGACCTCCTTACTATTTATACCACCCACAACCGACCGAAAATGGAGTACAACTGTCATGTTTTTTGGGGTTACTCGACCGTGTGCAGGAGAGGGCGAAGAAGCTCATCGGTGACAGTAGGGTATCCAACTCTATTGACTCATTGGAGCATCGAAGCAGTGTGGGGAGCATTACTCTGTTATATCGTTCTACAATAGATTTTGCTCTGACGAGATTAGGGATCTTGTTCCCGAAACTCATACATTTTTAAGTAGCACGCGTTTATCGTCCAGAGCTCATCCATTTGTGAATGATTGCACAAGGAATCGCACTACGCATTACAGAGAGAAATCGTTTTTCAGCCGTACGCTTCGCCTGTGGAATAAGTTGCCTGCAAACGTGTTTCCTGTCTGTTCTAATGTTGGAAAGTTCAAGTCAAATGTTCACAAACACTACTCCCTCTTTCCCCTTCCTCATAAACTATTTTCCTAGTTCCGGTACAATGCACTGCATATATATCATCCCCTGAATACTGGTCCAAGATAAAAAAAAACTAATTCTTTGGCTACCTTAGATTTTTTATTTTTATAAAGTTCCGTAGCGTTGCAGAACGAGTTCAGTTTATACCAACTATTCTTGGCCAAAGTTTTTATCTCCAAAAAAAGTCTTAAAAAATTAAAAGAGCAACTTAGCTTTAAACAGTTGTGGTTTGCTACGCTTAGTTCAAGTTAGGCAGGCATTCAGAGTTGAAAATATAATCGGATATTTTTTCTGACCTATAAAAAGAATGGAATTCAATAACAGAAACTTTACGACAATATGTCGAATTTTTCAAAATTTTTGACCAAAATTATT
Organism: Thecocarcelia acutangulata; assembly: GCA_914767995.1. Lineage (NCBI taxonomy): Eukaryota > Metazoa > Arthropoda > Insecta > Diptera > Tachinidae > Thecocarcelia > Thecocarcelia acutangulata. The sequence continues at coordinate 163,701,992 of OU612094.1, read as the reverse complement.
TTGACTCGAGAAATAAAAATGTATGCTCGTCTAATCGTTTATTTTATAAAATTTTTTGTTTTATTTATTTTTTTTTATTCACTGATATGATATCAATAAAAAAAATTATAAACAGCTTGTTTTTTATGTTTCCCAGCTGTCTATATGTCAACATTTCATAGGAGCTACTCTAACCATCAGGAAAATTTTTGAAAGATATTCTCAAACATTCAACTTTATATCCTAACAATCTAAATACATTTCATGCTTTGTGTTTATGATCAACTCAAATCTGTTTTTAAACTTATGTTATTGGAGTTTTCTATTGTAGATATATAAAGATATATCACGTTTAAAGTCTAAATATGACTTGAGGTTGACTATTGTTGTTCATTTTCTAAACAGATTGGAATAAAAGGAAGTTTTCGAAATAATTCATAAATTATTATTAAAACATAAAGTTTCTAAGCTTGATCTTTTTCAAACTTTAAATATTATTATCTATTGGGTTGGCAACTAAGTAGTTGCGAATTTCACTCATAGATGGCCTCAGTTTTATTTTCAGGTTTGCCGACGTCGTGCAAATGTAAAACACGTTTTGTTTTTTGTTATAATTAGCAATTCAACCAGTAAAAAAAAGCGTTTTTATCGGTTGCGTAATTGTCTTCTGGCGTTCGTTGAAAAATTGAATATCCAAAGGAAAATTTTCGTCATATTTTGTTTTTTTATTTCCGAAAAAAAAACGCTTCGCAAGCTCACAAAAAGTTATGTGCTGTTTATGGTAACGAAGCCTTAAAAGAACGGCAGTGTCAAAATTGGTTTGACAAATTTCGTTCTGGTAATTTCACACTCAAAGATAAAAAACGCTCTGGTCATCCAGTTGAAGTTAATGAAGCTCTAATCAAAGCAATAATCGAATTGTCAAAAGACAACACTTGAGATTGTAGAGAAGCTTTATGTATCACATACGTGTTTTAAAAATCACTTAAAACAACTTGGCTATGTTCAAAAACTCGACACATGAACTGAAAGAAACGCATTTAATGCAACGCATTAACAGTTGCATTTTGAAACGTAATGAAAATGATTCATTTACAAAACGACCGATAACTGGCAATTAAAAATATCAAACATAAAACATCAAGGACCAGGCCCGATGAGTCTAATCAAACAACGTCAAAAGCGTGCCTCGACGGCTGATTTGGTAGAGTACTCGACCAACAGTATCGAGTTCGCGGTGCAATTCCTAACCCAGACTCTGGCTGTTACTGCAGGCAAGCAACAAACCTTCCCAGTTTTTGTGTTAAAAAAAATCAAAAGAAGGGTTTAATATCAGTTTGGTGCTTTGTAATCTTATCACTCAACTCAACGATCAATTCTGATGTCTACATTGAACAACTAATGAAACTGCAGTTGAAGAAAAGCGGCCCGAATTGACAAATCGAAACGGTGTTGTATGACAATGCAAGGTCGCACACATCTTTAGTCACTTGGCAAAAAATACTGCAGGTTGGTTGGGATGTTTTACCGCATCCAACATATAGTCCTGACTTTTCACTATCTGATTACTTTTTACTTCAATCTTAACAGAACTCCTGAAATGGTAAAATTTTCAAGAATCATGATGATGTCAAATCGTACTTGATTCGGTATTTTGCTAATAAAAAGCAGAAGTTTTATTAACGTGGGATTATAATACTACCAGAAAGATAGCAAAAGGTCATTGATAAAAATGGACAACACTTTACAGAATAAAGTTATTTAGTTCCATAGAAAATTTGTCTACGATTGCAAAAAAAAAATCCGCTATTACTTAGTTGCCAAACCAATATATCAAATCTATCAAATTGTGAGTTAAATGAAAATTAAAAAATTATAGAACCTTGATGTAAAATGCCTCACTTTCAAATGTTTATTTTAAAACAATTGGTTTCAAAAAATGATTTCGAAATATAACTTTCAGTCCTTTAAAATTACAAAAAAGAAACTAGTTTGACAACTAAAACAAATAAAAGGCACAAAAATAAGAACAATTTCAGCATCAACATTCAAATTGAGACATACATATGTATGTATTTGTTTGTCAGGTTGTGTCATCATTTTGTCAAATCGTATATACACAAGGGAAAAAATTTAATATTGATGATGTGTATTTTAGGAAAAAAAAAGAAAGGAAGATGAGAAAAAAATTATAAAATTTTTAGACAACAACAAATTACACTTTAGAACATGGTATTAAAAGTAACTTATATACATATATGGTTCCACAGAAAGGCTGACCTGATTCTATAAATGGAAGTAAGCTAAAAATTTAAAAATCTTATGTGAGTTTTATTAAAGACAACTTTTTAACCATTTTCTTTAACTCACAATTAAATTCAACTTAAATTTTAAAGTAAAATTTTTGTATCATGTACGAAACGTAACAAAATAGAACAAGATCTATTTGAAATTTTATCAAAAGACATTACTCGTGTTTTTTACAGATACAATATTTCTGAGATAACAGACGACATGTACAGCATTTACAGAGGGTCAAAACATATCACGCATTATCTACTTTATTAGGTTTGGTAAAATTCCTGATCAAAAAAGGCTATTTCAAAAACACACCAACTCAAAACTAAAAAATCAATAATGGATGTACATGAATTCAAGGCCACTGAGCAGTATGCAGCGGCTTCTACTAAAGTAAAGAGTGGTTAAATTTTTAATAAAACACAAATAATTTAATAATTATTGTCATTTCTTCTAATTATGATAATATTGGTATAGTTCAATTATGTATGAAAAAAAAACGGCCGCCGCGAGCTCGATGGCCCACCTCCATCTGATGGTTCAAATTTTCGATGTCCCAGACGCATAATCGAGGTTCTATGTCGTTGCTCTTGAATTGTTGCTGGCTTATCGACGTATACATTTTCTTTCAAATATTCTCAAAGAAACAAGTCCAATGGTGTCAAATCACATGATCTTGGCGGCCAATTGACATCGCCACCACGTGAGATAACACGGCCATTGAATTTGTCGTGCAAAAGCGCCATTGTTTCGTTAACTGTGTTGAAACCACATATTGCCCACATTTGAATCTCCCAATTCGGGCTACAAAAAATTTATCATCTCACGATAGCGAACACCATTCACAGTAACTGCCTCACCGGCCTCATTTTGGAAACATACGGACCGATGATGCCGCCAGCCCGTAAACCACACCAAACGGTCACTATTTGTGAGTGTATTGGTGTTTCGACAATCGCTCCTGGATTATAATTCACCCAAATATATTGTCGAATCCAATGAGGTGGAAATGTGCCTCATCACTAAATATGATTTTCTTCGAAAATTTATCATCCCCTGTTGCCAATAATAATAGTCAAGAGGCTTTACTTCTTGAGTCAATTACACCTTTTAAGCCTGTAAATGCAAGTCTTTATTCATAATCTTCATCAGAGACGAACGTCAGAGGCGCAATTGTTAAGCACGATGACGAGTTGGGGTGAACGGCTCTTTAGCCACACTATCGCGAACAGCAGCAATGTTTTCTGCAAAACGAGCTATACGAGCACGAACTAGTGTTTTTGCATCTCCTACAGACCCGGCTTGCTAAAAGTTTTGCTTGATTTTTCCGATTGTACGCATATTTGGACGATTAAATTGCCCGAAAAAATCACGAAGTGCGCGATATGCATTTTGATTTGAACGCCAATTTTTATAATAAGCCTAAACGCATCGCTCAATTGTGTATCTCTCCATGGTTTGAATAGATTTGGTCTGAAATTGAGAAATGTTAAATGAAATGTAGAAAAAACATGATGTTTAGGTCTGGTTTACGTTCAACATCCACCCGATATAAAGAGTACGTGTATTAGATTTTATATAAAAAGTGACTAAACCAAAAAAGGTGTAATCGAACGGAGTAGGCTAAGCAGTTGAAACATTCAGTGCCTTTTAAATAAAAAAAAAATGGCACGTGAAACTGTGCCGTAAAGTGCAGCTGTTACAAATTCACCTTCAATTATTTGTGACATTACAAAATAATCGCTTTTAAATTAATAGATTCATTGCTTCGGTAGATTAGTTAGAGATCCTTGTACAGTTTTGCATCAACAAAAAGGTTAATTGAAGCCACTGAAATAAGCCACAATTGAATTTCTTCTTCAGCAGGCAATTCAAAACTAATTTGTAGTTATTTGGCCAAATATATTGCGATTAATTAATACTTTGAAGTTAAAATTAACTTGCGGATAATAAAAAAAAACAGGAATGTTTCTGAATGAATTAAAAATCAAATAATATCTGCTATTACAATAACTACAAGTAATATCAGTCCTCGTGATCCTTAACTAAAGCGAGTAGCATTCACGTAAAACTTTTCTTATTACAAAGTATAAAACAGAATTGTTTACACTTATTTTGAGATTTTATAGCACTTTTAGTTTTTTAATTATAAACATCAAAATGTATTTGAGTGATTTTTGTTTCAAAAAGGTTACATTATTTTTTCATTATTTACAATTTGCTTTCTTTTTATTTAAGTGGAAGGAAATTTATGCACAAACTTTTTGTTTTTATTTTTATTTATGATATTCATCAATGCTACTATGGCAGAGTATTTCAGGGCATTTTTCGTTCTTTTTCGGGGGAAAACAGCCATTGGGTAGATAAAACAAACGATTGAAAAAATTATTTAAGTAACCACCTCGATTATATTTTTAGCTGCCCCACATTTCTTTTCTTGTTTGGATAAAATGCTTATCCTGGCGAAATATCTTTGTGGAAACAGAATTCGCTACATTTATAACCACTTATCTGTTCAACTTTATGAATGTGTTGTTCTTAACGAGTCCTATTTTGAATAAAGCTTCTGACCATAAGTTGTTTATTAACAAGTTTTTACTGTTTGGACATTTATTTTTCTTTTTTGGTTGCCAAAGTTTTTTAAGTATAGCTTCAGGGCATTATTGCTATTTTTTGAAACTTTTTTTTATTGCTATTCGATCTGAATTTTAGTATTTTCACATTTAAATTGCTCAAGTGCCACAAACAACAAACATATGTTGAGTGGACAAAAGGGAAGTTGAAATTAAAAACAAAACAACAAAAAACCCATCTTTGCAAACACTCTTATACCTCGACACCCACTCACACACTTAGCTGTACGTACGCACACATTCAACACAATCAAGCACCTTCAAGCTCTTTTGCCTCAAAGTAAAAATAACGACCATTACACCAAGTTTTAATGGAATGACGAACGAAAGCCCCCAAAAAGGACTTAAAATAAGCAACGATAAAAGAACAAGTGAGTGCAAAGACAAGAAGGCTGTTGTTTCTGTTTTACTTACACACATATCTATGAATGTGTAAGTGGGCGCTTCTTTAGTATAAAACTGTGTGCGTTTGTATCTTGTTTTTTTTTTTTATCAGAGTATCTGAATAACACTTAAGTGGTTTCTGGGGAAATCGCCAGGTTAACCAAGTATAAAGGACAATAATGCGAACATACGTGTATATGTAGATTAAATAAAAATTGGGTTTTCTTTTAAACCTTTTTGTGTGTTAATATTCCAGCAGCAAAAAAAATTGTATTAAAAATAACCATAGCAACAACATCTACTGAAAATTACAAATATCTACGAACCGAAAACGCATTGAAAGTAGTTTATATGTTTTGCTAAAAGAGAACAAAAGCCAAAATTTAAAAATATTTAAAATACTAATTCGAGTAGTGAAAAAACTACACTCCGAAGCATTAAACGTATTGAAGACAACAAACAACCGACTTCAATATTCAGAGTATATTTATTTGTTTTATTTCTTTATTTGTTATATTAATTTAGCAAAACTAGAATATAAATCTTATTTGAAACTTCTGGGTAGATAAAGTAGAGTTGCAAGACTACCGATAGAACTATCGATATTTCCATAGTTTTATTTTTAGTCCTCTAGCGATATTTTTTATCCGATAGTGATACTATCGGCGAGAAAAAAGCAAAAGCAAAGTTGATTAAAAATACTCAACGGCTTGTATATTTTTATAAATTAAATTAAAAAATAAGTTAAAAAATTTTATATTTATAAACATTAAGCATGATTTTTTCATTACTTAAATGATTTTTTCATTATCATAAAAGCCGACTAAAGACGTGTGAAACTGTAGAAAATTACTCTCGTAAGTAAAATTTTGACATTTCTGAGGTGAATAAAATTTTACCTGCTCTAGGGCCTAATATAAATTTTGACAATAGGTTAAAAATATTTTAAATGTAGGAATATGATTGAAATAAATTATAATTGAAATTTTTGTAATTAAAAGTAAAAAATCAAATAAACATAACATATTCTATGTTTATTTGACGTTATACGTTGCATTTTTCAACTGACAACTAAGTTGAAATACATGAATTCTTATGAGATTTGTCACATTCCGTACATCTCCGTCAACGCAACTTAGTATCCACACCTGCGATAATATCTGAGATGAAAACGTCAAATTCAATCGCAGAGTTATGTGTAGACTTAAAATCAGTGTTATCGCAGTCTTATAATAATTTTTATGAGAGCGTTCTTATGAGAAATCTCACGGCAACGATCTTATAATAAGAGCTGTCAAAAAATCGGATGTGTATGTATTTTTTTATCAAAAGACACCATTGCAATTTTACCGATTATTAGTTTTGCAAAATATCTTTAAAAAATACCCTTTTATATAGAAAATAATTTGTTTTTACGTATTAAATATATATTATTATACATACTATAAACAATTGATTTTGTAAAAAATATGCACATATACAAAATTTATACAATATTCTATTGATTGCCAAGATGTTTTTTCCTCTCGGCTTTGAATGATTTGTGAATTCTTATAAGATTAACAACAATACGTATACTCCTTGTTGGATATGAAGATGGACATAGAGAAATTCGCTATCTCATTCTGCCGGCGTTTTCTTAGATATTATGTCAGAGTTAATGGCAGTTGTAGACACTAGGTAAAGTATTAAAGTCGAGCAACTTTTAACGTACGTTGAGAACTTTGACAACTATCTGGTAATATTTTTGGTATATTTTGATTTAATTTTCGTTCAAAAATAAAAAAAATTAAAAAGAAATTGTGTTAGGTTTTCTGTGCTGTGTCTATAATAATATATAAAAAGATTTTAATCAAATAAAAATATAAAAAGTGGAATTTACATCCGTTAACAATGTACTGATTGTGCCAACTTCATACTTCGTATACTGGATGTCCGTTTAAAAAGGAGACGGACAAAGTACAACGGATTCTATGTGCTCTGGCCTTTAATTTGTTCATTTTTATTTATTTTTTTAATAGTTTTGTTAAATTTTTTTTCTGTTTTGTCAACAATTTATGTTGTCAAACATAATATTTTTGTACACAGCAAAAACATGAAATTTCTTTACCACAGACAAATTATTTTTCTCCAAAGTACTTTGCTACCGTTTCGCACACTTGAGAATATACTATTTTTTTATATCTTTTAACAAATTGCTGGTGACACTACATTTGGTTTTCATAAATTTTTATAAAAAATAGTAAGTCTTTCGAAATAATATTTTTTAAGCTGCTGATAAGTTTGTTTTATTGTTATGGAAAAGTTTCTGCAAGACTCAATGGTAAATCAATTCTTCTTGATCAAAGAAGACAGGAAAAAATAATTGAATATACCAAAGCTGAGGTACGACTAGCTGTTTCGCAGTCGCTACACTGCTCATCAGCACCCACTAGGATTCGAACTCAGTACCATGTAAACATCTCAGCCACCGAGCTTTTATTTATTTTTTTCGTCAAGTGACTTTTATCTGTTTTCAAACTTGCAAAAAGAGCTCGCAAAAAAAATATTTATCTCAAACGATGAGAGGATAAAACTAACACGCATTTTGAGGGGTTTCCAAAATCGTATTATTCAGACGGTATAAAAAAGTTGAAATATCGTTTTACTAAGTATATTGAGCTAAAAGAAGACTATGTTGAAAAATAAGTGGTTTTTGAAAAAACATGTTTTTTTTGCTACTCAGGTAGCTTTAGTATCAATCCGCTCTCGCATGTTGCTGCTGTTTTCAAAATAATTCAGTAGTGAACTCCGCGGCTACAATTGTTGTTTACAGTATTTGACGATGTAAAGTCTTGAAAGTTGCTGTGGTCTGAGTTTAATGCATACTACTCGTACAAAAGTTAAAAGAAAAATTATTCAAAAATTCTCATATTTATTTTAATAATAATTTTCGTAATTAGTAACATGAATTCAAAGTTTCGTAATCGTGATCGAAAAGTAACTGTAAACTTTAAATGGAAAACAACTATCTGTTTGGTAGCCACTACATTACTTATCAGCAGCCACTGGGATTTGAACTCAGGACAAACATGCTGAAGCTGAGCTACCAAGCTCTCTGACATACTTGTTTGTCTATATACGAATATTTCGTATATTGATCACAAGTGTAAAAAAGATCTTTACGTGCTCAATTAAAAGAAGAAATCAAAAATGTTCGCGTGTATGGCCCACTTGAATTGCCACTTGGCAATAAATATTGGTACATTTCTGGTATTGTTATTGCCGCACGTTTGCATGTCAAGTAGTTATATGATTGTTGCATCAGGGTTGCATTTGGTTGGTCAAATTAAGAACAATGTTGCCAGCGATTGCCGCTTATAACAACTAATTATGCAATCACCCGATTGGGGCATTAAAATTTACGAAAATTGGTGCATTGCGGTAATGATGTGGTGCTACCTTTAGCAGTTAACAAATAAAGTAAAACAAACAAATACAAAGCTTGGCTAATTCAAAAAACCTATATAAATAATTAGTTCTTATTTTTGAAGCTAAAGCTGCGTACTGGTTGTTAGATCTGACGATATTGTCAGTAAAATATTTTTAAAATGTCTTACAACCGTATGATCTGCCATCTTTTGCCCAACAACGTTGTCAGAAAAAACATTGTAAGTTCATTGTAAGACTAAAATATTATCGGACACCTGACAATCGTGCGAACACTATTCGTAGTCGTTGTCAGAAAATTGCCAGACATTGTAAGCTCGTTTTTTATTGGTAGTAGTATGTATTTTAATGCAGGGAAATATTTCTGTTGAAAATAGAATAAAGGGGTTAAATTTAATAAAACTTTATGATCTATTTAATACATATGTATCAATATAAGTTATGTATTATCTCAACCACCCTTTTGAGAATTAAATATTGTCTCTAATATTAATTAGAAGCTACAAAAGTATGTAAACATATAGTATAGCAGACTGGACCTGCTCAAAATTCAGTGTTTCTGTATGTGCTCAGCATAGCTTCGTACAACATACATAGCTTATAAAATCTTATCATTTCTATTGCTTACAATGTACATAATAGCAAATATTTTCAATGCCAAATACATTGAGGTATAGCTAATCCAGCGACGTGAGTGGAGGAATTGTAAGGAATCATTCTTTATAATTTACAAAATAAAAGTGAAATAAAAAGTCGACAGCAAAGACGTTCAAATCGATGAAACCTGCATAATGGATTGCAGTTTTCAGCCAATGGAAATGCCATTGGTTGTACAGTAGCCAACGGCTCTAAAGCTTGAAAGAACTAAGACGAAAATAAAAACCATATTCGAAAAAGTTGGAATCTGTATGGGTATAGTTCCTTGATAATAGTATGAAAGTCATTGAAGAAGTTGAGACGCGGCGATATTTTCGCGATAAGCTGAGTATAAACGTCGTGAATTTCGCGCACATGTGTAGAGAAATAAATTTCATTCACTTACGCACTATTATTGAGAGCATTGTTGTTGATGAATAATCTAGAATAAGAAATAGTGTATTATAACAGATAAGAAAACAAAGGTGGTTTTAAAGCGCCAGCGCCAATATATATTTTGTCAAATTTTATTTGCGTATTTTTTTCTTTTTTGAATTTATTTACTTATTAATATTTTTAAAAATATAATTTCTATGCTTTGAAAGTTCTTACAATTGTTTTGACAATTTTTGCCATATAATATTCACCCCTATCATGAATAATTTTTCCCCTAAAATGTTTCCCCATTTCCCAAAAGTGCGATCAAGAATAATTTTTCGGTGAATGACATAAACAAAAAAATGTTCCCATTAAAAATTTCGCCTTATCGTGAATGGATTTTTCAAAGACATTTTTCCCATTTATTGTGTAAATTTTTTCATTTTATTTTCTTTGGAGAACTAGAAAAAAATGTAAGTAGTTGCTATATATTAATGGATATATAAATTAACTAAAAACTATATTTAGGTATATCAATAAATAATGTGCAACGTGAGATGCTTCTCAATAGGATACAAAATAACCAGCAATGGGTCGGTTATTATTTGTTAATTTTGGAATTCGCTTGCAGAAGAACTAAATATTGCTCCTATTAAAAAGTTCACGAATGGAAAAATGTATTTTTAAACATGCATACGAGTATGTACATACTTATACAACTTGCAATACGTGCGGATAGACCAAAATTGGTATGTGCGGTGAAAAGCAGCCGCTAATATATACAAAAAACCAACGAGAAACGGGAGCTGGACCACATCGAACCAAAAGCTTGTCAACCAGTGAGCAGTGTGTTATAAATTGATAGGAATAAAATAGTCGTTAGACGGCTTAGAAAACTACTTCAGCTTTGGTTTACCAAAAGACGTTTATGAATGCGAAAAAATCAAACAAAATCTTTACATGCTCTTGATGATGAAATAAGATCTGAAACACCCATCTGTACATCGCCATTAGCCACTACAATAAAAAGAAAGTCTACTAATAAAAACTCTTCCTCCTTTAAAAGAAGAAGAATTGAGCCACAGGAAAAATCAGCAACTGCCCAACTTATTGAGAAAGAGTTGAATACCGAGGAAAACGTATGCTCTTCGCATTCGTTGGAATGTTCGAGTCACTTTAGAACCACAACAAAGAAGTGGAAGTTATGATAAAAAGAGTATGTTGCTTCTTAGAAAAGAGCAATGATTTAAAATCGAAAAATATAAAAGAGTTGGAGCGTCACAACTTAGTTATTGAAAAACTTTACGTAAAAGAAATTGCAGATAAAATACAAATTTGTGGATATTAATTATAAAACTTATATTTAATTACTTTGTACATCACTTAACCACAAATTTTCAATAATTTTTACCTTGTATTTATATTTTATTCTTCCCTATTGTCTACTCACTACATATTGATATTAAACAAACGTTCCCATGATATTCATGATAGTAAATTTCCCTACTTGGGAAATGAAAATTTTATGGGAATAAAAATTTCACATTTTATTCACGATAGGGGTAAAAAATGTCTTACAACCGTATGATCTGCCATCTTTTGCCCAACAACGTTGTCAGAAAAAACATTGTAAGTTCATTGTAAGACTAAAATATTATCGGACACCTGACAATCGTGCGAACACTATTCGTAGTCGTTGTCAGAAAATTGCCAGACATTGTAAGCTCGTTTTTTATTGGTAGTAGTATGTATTTTAATGCAGGGAAATATTTCTGTTGAAAATAGAATAAAGGGGTTAAATTTAATAAAACTTTATGATCTATTTAATACATATGTATCAATATAAGTTATGTATTATCTCAACCACCCTTTTGAGAATTAAATATTGTCTCTAATATTAATTAGAAGCTACAAAAGTATGTAAACATATAGTATAGCAGACTGGACCTGCTCAAAATTCAGTGTTTCTGTATGTGCTCAGCATAGCTTCGTACAACATACATAGCTTATAAAATCTTATCATTTCTATTGCTTACAATGTACATAATAGCAAATATTTTCAATGCCAAATACATTGAGGTATAGCTAATCCAGCGACGTGAGTGGAGGAATTGTAAGGAATCATTCTTTATAATTTACAAAATAAAAGTGAAATAAAAAGTCGACAGCAAAGACGTTCAAATCGATGAAACCTGCATAATGGATTGCAGTTTTCAGCCAATGGAAATGCCATTGGTTGTACAGTAGCCAACGGCTCTAAAGCTTGAAAGAACTAAGACGAAAATAAAAACCATATTCGAAAAAGTTGGAATCTGTATGGGTATAGTTCCTTGATAATAGTATGAAAGTCATTGAAGAAGTTGAGACGCGGCGATATTTTCGCGATAAGCTGAGCATAAACGTCGTGAATTTCGCGCACATGTGTAGAGAAATAAATTTCATTCACTTACGCACTATTATTGAGAGCATTGTTGTTGATGAATAATCTAGAATAAGAAATAGTGTATTATAACAGATAAGAAAACAAAGGTGGTTTTAAAGCGCCAGCGCCAATATATATTTTGTCAAATTTTATTTGCGTATTTTTTTCTTTTTTGAATTTATTTACTTATTAATATTTTTAAAAATATAATTTCTATGCTTTGAAAGTTCTTACAATTGTTTTGACAATTTTTGCCATATAATATTCACCCCTATCATGAATAATTTTTCCCCTAAAATGTTTCCCCATTTCCCAAAAGTGCGATCAAGAATAATTTTTCGGTGAATGACATAAACAAAAAAATGTTCCCATTAAAAATTTCGCCTTATCGTGAATGGATTTTTCAAAGACATTTTTCCCATTTATTGTGTAAATTTTTTCATTTTATTTTCTTTGGAGAACTAGAAAAAAATGTAAGTAGTTGCTATATATTAATGGATATATAAATTAACTAAAAACTATATTTAGGTATATCAATAAATAATGTGCAACGTGAGATGCTTCTCAATAGGATACAAAATAACCAGCAATGGGTCGGTTATTATTTGTTAATTTTGGAATTCGCTTGCAGAAGAACTAAATATTGCTCCTATTAAAAAGTTCACGAATGGAAAAATGTATTTTTAAACATGCATACGAGTATGTACATACTTATACAACTTGCAATACGTGCGGATAGACCAAAATTGGTATGTGCGGTGAAAAGCAGCCGCTAATATATACAAAAAACCAACGAGAAACGGGAGCTGGACCACATCGAACCAAAAGCTTGTCAACCAGTGAGCAGTGTATTATAAATTGATAGGAATAAAATAGTCGTTAGACGGCTTAGAAAACTACTTCAGCTTTGGTTTACCAAAAGACGTTTATGAATGCAAAAAAATCAAACAAAATCTTTACATGCTCTTGATGATGAAATAAGATCTGAAACACCCATCTGTACATCGCCATTAGCCACTACAATAAAAAGAAAGTCTACTAATAAAAACTCTTCCTCCTTTAAAAGAAGAAGAATTGAGCCACAGGAAAAATCAGCAACTGCCCAACTTATTGAGAAAGAGTTGAATACCGAGGAAAACGTATGCTCTTCGCATTCGTTGGAATGTTCGAGTCACTTTAGAACCACAACAAAGAAGTGGAAGTTATGATAAAAAGAGTATGTTGCTTCTTAGAAAAGAGCAATGATTTAAAATCGAAAAATATAAAAGAGTTGGAGCGTCACAACTTAGTTATTGAAAAACTTTACGTAAAAGAAATTGCAGATAAAATACAAATTTGTGGATATTAATTATAAAACTTATATTTAATTACTTTGCACATCACTTAACCACAAATTTTGAATAATTTTTACCTTGTATTTATATTTTATTCTTCCCTATTGTCTACTCACTACATATTGATATTAAACAAACGTTCCCATGATATTCATGATAGTAAATTTCCCTACTTGGGAAATGAAAATTTTATGGGAATAAAAATTTCACATTTTATTCACGATAGGGGTAATTGTGTGAAAATCGTGTGAACAGACAATTTTTATTGCCAGACGAATTTAAAAATTGTATGTTTGTCTTACAATGGTGTAAGCTGACTACTATTACCATAAATTTTTGATTTTCAGTGTGTTGCTAGTACATTGTCAGACCTTACAATATTGTCAGATCTAACAACCATCCGTGCATAGCTTAAAGATCGTTTTGGTTTTATATAAAAACCTCAATAGTATGTATTTTCGATATTTTGATAACAATGTGTTATCATCGTCAGGAAAATTAAAATGTTATTAAAATTTTTAGTTTTAAAGCTGCAAAAATAGTAATTAACTACTTAAATAAAATCAAATAACTAAATATTAAACAAAACTATATATTCCCATTAAACAGTTTGCAAAAATATGGTTGTTGTAACTTTTTCACTGCTGCTAAATGCTGCCATTAATGGTTCATGTGTGACCAATAACACCCACAAACATTTAAACAAGTGAAGAAATAACGACCAAAATTAAAAAAGCTGCTACCAAATGCGTGTGAGATTTTGGTATTCTGGCATTTTTGGATTAAAATCAGAATTTTTTATATGAGTTTTTTATTTTTTTCGTTCTGTTCTGTTTTATTTGCACTCTTTTCAACTTTAGTCCATTTGTACGAGTATGAAACAGCGCACACATGCAAAAATGATCAAAATAAATGTTCGGAGTACGCATCAGAATTATATTTAATATCAATTCGATTCCATGATGAGAAGCAGTACATACTCGTATTTCTGCTTGAAATATAAAAACATAAAACAACAACAAGAAATGAAATAAAACAATTATAAGAACATATGCTGGCTGATTATTGTTTATGGTTTATTATGGATGCCAGCTCAGCTCAAAGTCATGTACTCGGATATACCGTTTATTTTTATTTTTTCTTGTTTAACACATGTGTGTGTATGGGCATATGTGTGCTGGCTTGAGTTTTATTTGTTTTTGCAAAATGGTCTTAAAGCTTCAATTCAATGAAATTTTTATATAAAAAAAACAACTTAAGTAAAAATGACGAAAGAAAAATACGCAATTAATTGAAATCTTATTACACATATTGTTTTTAAAACGGAGCAAAGTGATTGGGAAGAAAAATACAAATAAATATTTAATGCCAATAATGTTTAAAGGTAAAATACATATAAAATTTTCCTTAAGCTGATTACTTGTTTACAACAACAAAAAAAAAACAAGAAAAAACATATGTATATACAATAGTAAAATATAATGACTATGGTTATTGTTCAGGACAGAGCAACGGAAGGTAACGAAAAAATTAATTGATCAAACATTTTTAATTACACATGTCAATCATAAAGAAAATAAAGTGGCCTCAAAATAAGTATACAAAAAAAAGCCTTAAGTCACTTTATTTCAAATTGAGTTGTTCACCGCCTTTACCGCGTTGTTGCAACATGTTTTTTTTTTTTTATCTGGGACCAGTACTCAGGGGATGGCCCCTACATATGCAACGCATTGTACTGGAACTAGGAAAATAGGTTATCATGAGGATAAAATAGGAAGTAGTGTTCGCGGGGTGTTAACAATAACAACACGAAAGACTAAAACAAACTGTATTGCAGCATTTAAAATGTTGCAATCAAATTAGTTAAAACTGATCAGTGCCAAAAATTTAGTCCAACACCTTCCACACTAACTACAAGGTATGTTTGACATACTAGGTATGTTTGAATTTAAGTTTCCTGAACATTCATCTTTTTATTTCGAAAATTAGTTTCGTTTTTTAATAAAAACATATAAAAATTTCTACAGTTAAAGTAACTTTACATCTGTAACAATTTAGCAATTTATGAATACGCAAATGATTTGAAATAAATTTTCATTGGAAAAGGAAAATAAATTACAATAAAAATTATAAATAGCTTGCCTTCTATGTTTCCCAGCTATCTATATGTCGACATTTCATAGGAACTACCCTAATCATCAGTAGACTTTGGAAATTTTTGAAAGATATTCTCAAACATTCAACTTTATATCCCAACAATATAAATATATTGTATATATATAAATATATTGTTGGGATATAAAGTTGAATGTTTGAGAATATCTTTCAAAAATTTCCAAAGTCTACTGATGATTAGGGTAGTTCCTATGAAATGTCGACATATAGATAGCTGGGAAACATAGAAGGCAAGCTATTTATAATTTTTATTGGTATAAATGGTAGAAGCTAAAAATAGCGAATAAAAAACTTAATTGTTTGAAAATAAATTACGTTAGAAAAAAACCTTCAAGAAATTAATTAAATATTTGCTTTAAATATAATTTTTTCCCAACCCTGATTTGTTTTCCATTTATTTAAAATTCAAGAAATTATGTTATGAACAAGAGAAGCCTAAAATTATAAGGTTGAAATAAGCAGTGTATTTTCAATATTGTGCTGAAAGCCTAAGCGGGTCGCACTGAATTAAAAACATAAATTGTTCTTAGTCAATGATTTATTTGAATTTCTCAACTTGTCTTCCTTACTTCTCAAATCCTTGAAAATGTATAAGCTAAAAGGATTCACTAACTAGATTGCAAAGCATTCTATATAATTTTATTCATTGATCTGCTACGCAAAAAGGCCAGGGTACTTAGGCGTGAAAAGTTTCTTCACGAACAGCGTCTTCGTGCCAAGGTCCTTTTAGCTTCCCGGGGCAGTAAGACCTTTTGGTCTTTCGTTAAGAGGGTAAAGAACAATACTAGTTCATCGATTCCAACTCTCTTAACAAATGACCAAGCATTCACCGACCCCGTTGACAAAGCTAACCTGTTACCACCACTCAAAAATCGCTACAGTTGTATTATTATTTTATCGATATTTGTTCTTAAATTTCACTAACAGCTGAGTGGATAAAAAAGACTTTCCACGCGGTTCCAAAATACCGCGCTATATTTAATATAAAACGCCATATTTTATTCGCTAATAGTTCACCTTTATTATAACCACGAAATCTTGCACTGAGTACATAAAAAGTTTGTATTTCATTAATATAGTACAAGTTTATTTAGTGCACGTTTTGAAATATGTATGTATATAATTCTACGAATTTTAACACAATTAAATGGAATAAAAATATTGTTTTCTAAAACTTATTTCATTTGTGTTTATAATCTACAACACGGCTATAAAGAGCTTGGGCAGCTTCACCCGCTGAAATTTTTGCAAGCAATTCTTACTTGCCGAAAAGCAGTCAACCACTTCTCGAGTTCGAAAGACTTACTGTTACTATGCCAAAGATTTTTCCGGGCTCAAGCAGTTAAAAGGGTTTTGTCCGATCTCGACATAAATAAGAACCCTGGACCGGATGGCACTCCAGCACTGGTCTTGAAGAAGCGTTCTTCTACGCTTGCGCGTCCGTTAGCACACCTTTTCAGCACATTTTACCATGTTAGTGAGTTTCCATCATGCTGGAAGGTTGCTAATGTAATGCCAATCCCCAAAAAGGGTGAGGCAAATAACCCTGAAAATTACCGCCCAGTTGCAATTTGCTCTGTGCTTTCTAAAGTAATGGAAAGTATGGTCAGCTATTACCTTATGAAGTATCTAGAGTGGCATAAATTACTTTCTGATCGTCAATATGGATTTCGCAAGGGTCGTAGGGGTCATCCGCTGAGTACTGGTCGAAGAAAAAAAAAGTAATCGTACGAGGAATTTGATTTTGTCGACTTTGAATTTTCTCACTGTTAGATGTTGAGGTCATACCGCATAATTGGTATCCATAGCACAGGCTTGAGAATTGCGTGCAGTCACCTTCCTTTTTTCAGGCAATACTCACCTTCAAAAGACAGACATGATTTCTATTCATTAGTTTGTGCGTTATTGTGCTGAGAGTGACGCTACATTTGTTATTTTCAAAACACTGGATCAAAAACAATTTCGCGTGTTAATTTTAGAACTTGATTGAGAAAGGAAATACCATTAACAGTGAATATTATATAGCCTTGTTAGAACGTTTGAAGGCCGAAATTGCAACGACTGCGTACGGCAAAAAAAATGTTGTTTGATTAAGAAAACGCACCGTGTCACAAATCAATCAAAACAATGGCAAAACTATATGAATTGAACTTCGAATTGTTCTCACATCCACTGTATTTGCCAGGCTTCCAGTGACTACTGGCTGTTCGCAGACCTGAAAAAAATATTCGCCGATAAGAAATTTCGCACGAATGAAGAGGTTATCGCTGAAACTGAGGCCTATTTTGAGGCAAAACTTAAATCGTTCTGCAAAAATGATATTGAAATATTAGAGCGGCGCCGGAATGATTGCATTGCTCTTGATGGAGATTACCTTGATGAATAAAGGTAATTTCAACTTTTGAACCAAAAAACTGCCTTTGCACCCCATATGTTGTAACAAAAGTCTGCAATCTAGCTTCAATGTCGAGTTTCTGCCCATAAGCCAATTTAGTTGCGCTGCTTTTAATTTCAGCTGAGTGACTTTTGCATCAATGTATGACTTAACGTTAGCCTACGGTCGAGGGGAATACCACAGGTACTTTACATCATTGCGCTTCACAATGGATGAGTTGTTAATTTGGATAGGCGAACATGTTTGTTTACAAAATAAGAATATGACATGAGTAAATTTTTGTTCATTAATTTTGATTTTCAAAAGCTTAAGCCATTTCTCCAATATCGACATATATTCCTGCAAATTTCGTGGAGATGTAGAATGCCGTGTCATCTGCAATTGAAATGTGGACTCTGGATCACGTTGGCATCCAGAGGCGTGAATGATATATAAAGTAGGTAAATTGAGATTAATAATTTCTTCATAAAATTGAGAATTTCGGTTTGAAATTGAGAACTTTTAACTTTGATATGAGAATTAATTATTTGATCTTGTTTAGGTAAATATTCCTTATTTTTGCAGCTAAAGATCGTTTTATGTTATGTAAAAAAATTTTAACAGTATTTATTTTCATTTATTGAATTTTTGATGAACTTTTTTTTATAATTTATTAAATTAAATTTTTTGGTTTGTACATTTGTACAACGGGTTACAGTTCAGGTTTTTTCTTTCTTAAGTTTTTTTTCTTTAGAAAGATTTTTTACAATACAAATCTGCTGTGATCAATAATTTTGATTGAAGAAGACAAGAAAAATAATAATCAAATCTTTAGCTGGGGGACAACTAGCTGTTTCGTAGTCGCTACACTACTCATCAGCACCCATTGGGATTCGAACTCGGGACATGACGTATCATGATCTACTGATCTACTAATATTAATTTTCCTGACGATGATAACAAATTGTCATCGAAATATTGAAAATAAATATTGTTAATATTTTTTATATGACATAAAACGATCTTTAGCTGCAAAAATAACAAATATTTATAAATATTTCAAAATTTTCCTGGAGGGGGAAAAAATATTGTGCAATAAAGTTTATAAATTGATAGCCTATAAAAAAACCAGAAGACAAGGTGCAAGTGGGCAGTATTCTAACTGCCCGTTTACACCAAAGCGAAGTCTAATGCTCATTGTTGACCATAGGGAATTTCGAGTCAAATCTAGTTGATTTAAACGATATTTCCAATAGAAAATGAAATCCTTATTGCGACTAGATTTTGTTGAAATCTAGTATATGTTTGTAAGAGCTCTATTAAACAACTGTGACTATGTTTTGTACGCTGCAATAAAAAAAAACTATACTTTTACATGATATAAGTAGTTCACAGAATATAATAGTGATGTTAAAAGTGACTTTTGGCAAATGCAAATATCATATAATAGAGAATTGCGTTAAAGAGACATTTATGTATAGTACTCATTCTTTTTTTAAAGCAAAAGATTAAAGTGGAGTTTACTCGAAAACCTTTGTATAAAATTTTTATTGCTAATATTATATTATAAAAGAACAAGTTAAAAAAAACGAGTGAGCTATAGCCAAATAAATTTATTGCCATTATTGAATAATATAAATTTTAAAAACAGAAGTATTTTTGGTTTTTATTAATTTTAGTATCCGCCAATTTTTTTTTTTAATTTGTAGGATGTCGAAATTTCATACCACTCAACCCATTTCCTACGCTTAGAATGTCTCAAATTTAAGCGGAAAACTTTATTCAAAATTTTTGAAAATCGCATAGGCTACGTTAAAAGACCGTCAAATTTGACCCAAAAAACATTTTTTTATTGAGTTTCTAAAATATTATCTTTTCTTCGAAATGTCCTCAAATTCAACCCATTACCTACGCATAACATGTCTCAAATTTCAGCGGAAAAACGTATAAAATTAAAAAAAAAAAAACTTTTTGAAAATCGCTTAGGCTACATATGTCTTCCTCGTACATATCGTACATACTTATGTCTTCTTTGAGTTTGAGAGATGTCATATTTTCTTCGAAATTACTTAAAATTCAACCCATTACCTACGCTTAAAATGTCTGAAATTTCAGCTGAAAATTTTGTTCAAAATTGTTGAAATCGCATAGGCTACGTTAAAAACCCGTAAAAGTTTACATTTTTTTATTGAGTTTCTAAGATATTATATTTTCTTCGAAATTTCCTCAAATTCAACCCATTGTCTACGCATAAAATGTCTAAAATTTTAGCGGAAAAAAAGTATAAAATTTTTAAAAAACTTTTCTAAAATCGCTTAGGCTACATATGTCTTCTTCGTACATATCGTATATACTTACGTCTTCTTTGAGTTTGTGAGTTGTCATATTTTCTTCGAAATTTCTTCAAACTCACCCTATTACCTACGCTTCAAATGACACAAATTTAAGCGAAAAAATAGTGATAAAATTTTTAAAACCTTAATTTATTTTCAACACATAACGAATAAAATAAATTCTATGGATAAAACAAGACTTTCAAATCCACCCAAATTTTATTTGTTTTAATTTATTCATATTCAACAAGTACGAGCAAATACAAAAACTTTGCACTATAAAGAGAATAAGCTTTATATTTATTTGATTTTTACTTACGTTGCATTTGTTTGCTTTGATCATCATTTGCACTTAGCTTCATGCTGAGAATGTTAAAAAAATCAAATGTATTTAAATTCATTGTATGCCCTACTTATACACGCACATCACCATACTAAATAACACACTTCTTGCACTTCGTTCCTTAAAATTATTATATCGCAATATACTTTTTAAGCAATATAACTGAGTGCAATAATTCAAATTTATTTATATATTGATAAGAAAAATATTAATTTCACTCTGTTATAAGTTTGCTGTTTTCAAAATATGTCGGTTTCGAAATCCCATTTAACAGCTGCTGTTATTCCCGCTTTTTATTGACAGTAAATAGCAGTTTTACGTTCTTATTGGAAAAGTATAAAAAAATATAAAATAAAGTGTTAAGAACGAATCTCGCCAAGTTCATAAAATGAAAACAAACTTTTTACGTTAAAGTCCTTCAAATAAACACTAAACAAATGTCCTTAAGATTATAAGGGAAATAAAAAATTGCAGGCAAATAATTTTATATATTTTTTTATAAGTAAAACTTTTTTTACTGAAAAAAAAAGAAATGTTTCTTGCAGCAATTTAGAAACAAAGTTTTATGTGGACATTGATATTTTATGCCTTCTTAAAAATGTTTCACAAAAATGTCGATATCCTTTTCTCTTGTAAAAGCAAATAAAAAAATATAACAAAACTGTTTCAAAATATGTAAATGAACCCAACAACAATTATAACAACAATATAAAATCCTAAACTCAAACAGAAATAACCTTAAACTGAAAATGTAAAATTTAAAAAATAAAGAAAATGCTTTGATCATACGAGTATATTAAATAAAATATAAGAAGAAACTGAACAAATAAAGTTTTTCCTTTTTTTTGCCACAAGTAAAGAGTTAAGGTTTTCTTTAATAAATGTATCATCAAAAAAATTTTCTGGTAACCAAAAGAGATTAAGTCTGTTATTAACCAAAATACATTTTTATTATTATTCGAAAAAAATTATTAAAAAAAGTTTAAGCGGATTTCTGAATAAATTTACTTAAGTACAAAATAGAATTTTGTTGCGGAGACTGCTGTGTTTAAGGCTTTTTCGTTGCAAGTCTCGTGGGATAATTTTTAAGAAACATGTGAGTGCGTTAAAATAAAATCCATTTTTTAGGCAGCTTTATTTTTAAGCGCATCGCTTAACAACGTACAGGGAATTACAAATAAGTAGCACCATATTCATATTTAACATTTTTTTAATTAAAACAAAATTATTACTTTTTTCAATTACACTTTCAATGTTCCTACTCTTGTTGTTTTGTAACGAAGTTTTTATTATTTAAATCACGTTTTTAATAATTTTTCATTTTTGTTTGAAAAAAAGTCAGAATAAATACCAACACAGAAAAAGCTTTAAAGCCAATACAAAATGTATTGTACAATAAAAACTACACAATTTAAAAGCTATGTCATAACATCTATATTTCCAAAGGGAACAATAATTATGTGATATATTTATTTATTTTGGCTCCCCAGCCGCATGAGTAAAAAGTATATAAAAATTAAAATATTCTTAATAATAAAACAGTGTAACGCACCCTTCGCAGATGTGGCAGTGTGCAGAGTTGGATACCCTACTATCACCGATAAGCTTCTTCGCTCTCATTTGCACTCGGTCGAGTAACCCCAAAATAGACTTTGAAGCACCGGCCCAAACATGAGAGTTGTATTCCAACTCCAATATAGATAGTAAGGAGATCGGATGGAGTGAAGTACATATTACACGAAAAGGGAATCGTATTCCCTTTTCGGTTTTATGTAAATAGTAAAGGCACCCACAGACGATATGTTTTCACGTCTGTTTTTTAATATGCAATTCCTCATGCATTTTTTCATGTCTGTCAAAATTTTTCATTTTTACAGACGGTAAAATTTGCTCACAAACGTACATTTGCATTTACGTCTGACATTGTCTATGCTTTTTATTATTATAAAAAATAATTATTTAAAACATATTAAAATATTAATGCATTAAAATTTCCTCACGCTAACTACTTATATCGCCAGAAAACGGCTGCTGAATGGTTCGAAAAGCATAGAGTTCTAATGTCAGATGTTTAAACATAACAAAATAGAACACACTCTATTTAAAATTTTGTCAGACGACTTTGCTCATGTTTTTTACAGACGCGGTTTTTTGAGGTAACAGACGACATGTATGCATTTTATATTGTGAAAAATGACATGTACATTGTTAAAAATATATCGTGTGTTATCTACTTTAAGGAAATAGCATATATTGAAGCATTTTATAACGTTTCATAAAAACTTCGAATGCTACTTTTGAGATATGAAAAATGTGACTACCATACTGACTTTGTATTCCAAATACGTCGAGAATATCCGATGTAGCAATATTTATATCTATACTATCCACAAGTACAAATGAAGCAGCAGTCAAGGTAATGCGCCTGCGTGTTAGCAAACACGCAGGTACACGAGTACAGAAGAATGCAAAAATATTTTATTCATTTATATTTTGCCATCTCGGAGAAAAATCATGCACCATGATTTTTCCGATGGTATTTTAAAGGAAATTTTAATATAATTTTTGTTTTGTAATGTTTTATTTATCAATTTATTTTATTTATTTCCTTATTAATTATATTGTTAAAAATTTTTATCACATCTAACCCAGTGTGCAGCTGTTGATCTGCTTGTTATAAATGTACAATACATTCACACAAACAAGATAAAATTATAAACATAATACACAAACAAACAAACATACATCAATTACAAATGATGTTGTTGTTATTCTTGCATTCTTGGTATCTTGTTTCATTATTGTTTGTTTTTGTCACTTGCTTAATGTCCGCAAGCATATTTGGGAGTGTGTATATGCGTAAGAATTACATTTGTACATTTGAGTCTAGAATTATGACTACAAAGAACGTGACGATTGTAGAAGGGGATAATGAAGTATAAAAGCAGGCATACTATCGGCGGCAACAAGTTAGTTTATTTTTAAGCTTTGTGTAAGGTAGCCATAAGGCAGAAAGAAGCAAGTATAGTGTTTTTTTGGTACACAGTGGTATCAAGTTGTGAATTATTTGAGTACTGTGTAGCGAACAAGTGTGAGTCTCATTATTTCATTTGCCGTTGAAGAATCGGTAAAGCGTTTTTAGGGGCAACAACTGAACAATATCATCCAATTTCGACAGAAAGAACTATGTTGCCCTATGGACACATTGAGCACCAGTGATAGTCCTCGTTTTATTACTCTTACTTGTATTTTCAAAAAGGTATGGTACAATGATAAGTGTGTGAGTCGTTAGTTTATTTGCAATTGAATCCGCAAAAGCGTTTTTAGAGGCAAAGGCGTAACAATAATAATTCCGCACACCAATAATAGGAATTTTATTTTAAAGTACTGGGTAGATATCGATATAATTAGTACCCTAGTTATAAAAAATTAAATAAATCATAAAAAATATACTAACGTAGCGTAAAATAACTAAATTGTTACTGGTAATAAGACACTGTGGAGTGTTGGGGCATGTACACCAACCATGTTGATTTTTGAATGTCTGGTATCTGTGTTTGGGTAATATTGTAGCAGACAAACTAGCCTTGGTCTTATTACAACTTTGGGAAGCAGAAATCCTGCTTAAAAGCTGTAAAATTAGGTATTTTAGAGAATGCAACCTGTACTGTGCATTGAGGTTACTTTTCGTGTATCGAAGCTAACATTGCCTAGGTATGATAAAAAGAGTACTATAATTAAAATAAATGCCTAAATGGATTTTGCATGGCTTTTCCGACGGGGTATTATCATTTAGGGACATATAGAAGAGGATTAACTCAGCTCTTCCATTTAATTATTTCTCTAGAAACTGCAAAACTGATGAACAGAGTATTGAACACTTCCTCTATCGTTGTCCAGCTCTTCTTGCTGCATGATTTCGTTAAAATATCAATACATGCTGTAGGCGGATTTAACGCTTTTATAGGTTCAAAAGTGGACCAGAGGCTGAGACACATATCATCCTCAAGCACGCCATCACAGGCAAAAAGAAATAACTCCAAATCAGGCCCAAATGAGTTGGCTTCTTTTTTCAGTAGCTCACAGTTTGGCCAATCGATATTAAAGAAAACAAAAATGTTATAAAATATACAGAGAAATATTCTAAATCTTTCACATTTTAAATATTGTTTTTTGATTTCCTACATATTTATCCCCAAGGAAATAAGACTGTAAACAAGAAAAAGTTGAAATGTAACACCTAACAGAAGACAACATGTGAGAAATCAGTCGAGTAGGAAACCATAATTAATTAATTCTAAACAATTTTTCAAAACCAAACTTAAAAGACATTTTAAAGATAGACCACACAATATTTAAATACTCGAACGTCATTTTTATGTAAGAATTAAATTTTTCATTGCCAAAATTCTTGGCAAAAATTGGATTGGAAAAAGGAATAATTATACATATGTACATATCTATAGTTGTATGCATGAAGGTATTTCGTTAGGGAAAAATATAATGTATATAAGTACATATATAGAGCGTAAAATCAGCTTTACGCTCAGCTGAATATAAAGTATATATATAAAATTTTTTTTTTTTTTTTTTTTGTATCATTATAATACAAAATAAATAAATGCTGTTGATATTTCTCCTCATTGTTACATTGGCTAGACTTTGCTTCTGTTCGTAGGCTAAAGCGGAATACAATAAATTTAAGTATGCCTTCTATGCTTTTGCTAAAGCACTAAACAAACACAGCTCTCATTCTTTTCTTCCTTCATTCATTCCACTTAAACTTTCCAATTGAATTATATGTGTGTTGGTAAAAAAAAAAAAAAAACGAAAATAAGAAAGACGAGAAATATATTTATCTCTCCCTCCCTGTCTTTGAATCACGCTGCCTTTGTTGCAATACTTGACTGAGGCACTAAAAGCCCGAATTGAATTAAAATCCATTTAAAGTTTAAGATAAAAGTAAATATTATTTTTTGCTTTTCATCATCTTTCGTTTATTTTGACAAACTTTGTCTTCTCTATTTGTTTTGCAGAGTGGGCGAGAATGGTCAATGGGATCAAGTGCCGCAAATACAAACAAAATCGAATGTGACATCTCATCAAGTAACTGGTCTCGTGCCATTTACAGTGTACAGTTTTCGCTTGAAAGCAGTCAATAAATTGGGCATAAGTCCACCCTCCAAAGAATCCTACTACATAGTGACCTTGCGTGAGGGTAAGTATTCAATACATACATATATAATTTCTTTTGATTTTGTTCTAGTATACAAAAAATAAATAAATAAATAAAAAAGTAGTAAAAAAAAACGAAAAACGATACACTACAAATTATATTTTCTTTTGCATAAAGGCCAGATAAATTGCATTTTACGAAAACCTTTTAGGCTGATAAAAAGAACTCTTTGGCAACGACAAAATAAAAAAGAATTGCAGTGTAAACAAATAGTTTTTATAACGTGCCTACAGGTGCCCCACTGGAAATTCAATTAAAAAATCTTTGGCCACATATGGTTACAACAAATTATATTTAATGCATGTGATTTCATTAAAAAATGGAAAACTAAAAAAAAAAAAAAAGAAACTCAACGACATATATGAATAACAACATGCATAAAGTCATAAATGTACGTTCGTATACCGCACATGCTGGGTGCATTACACAAACGTATGTACAAGGTTTATAGCGAGCAATCTCACAATGCAATTTCTGCTTTTTCTTTTTTATAAAAGTCTAATTACACAAATATTAAAGTTGCTTATAAAAAGTAAACGAAATTGAAGTATGCTTTTTACTTAAAATTTTGATTCTAATGTGATATATCCACATCATAAACAGTCGATTTGTCTGAAATATTTGTATAGAAATAACCCCAGAAGTTGAGCGCTGTGCATATAAAATTTCTTGACAAATCGCTTGCTTTTGAAGTAGAAACATTACATAAATTTTTATTTTCATATTCTAAATCCATTCCGGTTAGTTAATATGAAACGTTACACGACAGCACAACTTGTTTTCACCACAAAAATTTAAAAAATTTATAATATTTTTAAAGAAAGAAAAGTTCGAAAATCTCATTATTTCCCATAGATGAGTAAATTGGCCAACTAGATCATGCGATCTGAGCCTTAAGATTTCTTTGTGGGGCTTTTTGAAATGGAAAGTATACATCTGGAAACCAACATTTGCGGGAAGATATAAACCATTGACAATAGTCTATTGAAAAGTATGAATGTTAATTTTGATAAAAGAGTGTGGGCCTGCCGAGCCAGCAGGGAGGTCACTTGACCGAAACTTAGTTGTAATTAACTGAAATAAAAATATGTTTAATATCTGAAAAGAATTACTTTTTTTACTAAAACTAAAATGATACGTCAATTTTGGACATTTTTTATTAAAATCGGATTGAGAGCTTCCGCAAGCTGAACATCACTATACTTTCAGGATCAAAAAATTGTTTTTCCTTAACATCAAGCAAATCTTTCTGATTTGTTGTTGATTTAAATGCCTTGACTAGTTAACTTTTATATAATTTTTAAATTTTTGCATGCCATTTTAAAGCTAAAAGAAGGAAAACGAAATACAACAAACTACATGTAATGGGTGTCCGCCAGGAAGGTATACTACTCACAGTAATTCAATTAATAGTCGTGGACTAATTCGATGTGACACCATCTTTTTGATAGCACGTGCCAATCAAGCCCAAAGCATGCAGATGTCACGATATCGCTCCTATTGAAAGTTAACCTTACGCCGTTTTCATTTTAAAAAAAGTAGGGTCCATTGGTTCCTATCACTTGTAATAGATGCAAAGGTGACGGATGTATAATTAGAGTTGTGGGTGTGGATATTTCAAAAGTGTTTGACAGAGTGTGGCATGGTGCACTACTGGCAAAACTTACTGCTTTTGGTGTCGGTGATGACTTCTCTCGGTTTATATCGAGCTTTCTCAGAGACCGCACTATACGAGTTGTTATAGATGGGGTCTCATCAAACGAGTTCAAGATTAATTCAGGGGTACCGCAAGGCTCCGTTCTTTCTCCTACCATATTTTTAATTTTCCTTAACGACCTTCTCTATCAAACTTCCAACCCTATCCACAGATGACAGCAGCATTTGTCACTCGTACTCTTTTTGTTATAGGCCTAGCCTATCAGAGATCGCTGCCAAGAGGCTAAATATGAATGATTCACTGAATAGTGATCTTCTATTAATCTCCGAATGGGGTCGTAAAAACAGGGTCGCCTTTAACGCTCGTAAGACCCAGTGCTGTTTATTAATGCACAAACAAACGACTGTTAATGCTGCTTCATCTGTACACATGGATGGTATAAATATTGAGGAATCGGATGCTCTTGATATTCTTGAAATGAAGATACAGTGTGATGTTCGCTGGACTGAACACATTTTTCATGTCTCTAAAGAAGCATTCAAGTGTCTCGGTTTTTTGAAACGGTGTAAGATATACTTCACTCCATCCGATCTCCTTACTATTTATACCACCTACATTCGACTGAAAATGGAATACAACTCTCATGTTTGGGCCGGTGTCTCAAAGTCTATTTTGGGGTTACTCGACCGTGTGCAGAGAGGGCAAAGAAGCTCATCGGTGACATTAGGGTATCCAACTCTATTGACTCACTGGAGCATCGACGCAGTACGGGGTGCGTTACTCTGTTCTATCGTTACTACAATGGATTTTGCTCTGACGAGATTAGGGATCTTGTTCCCGAAACTCGCACATTTTTGCGTAGCACGCGTTCATCGTGCAGAGCTCATCCATTTGTGGTTGATTGCGCGGGGAATCGTACTACGCATTACAGAGAGAATTCGTTTTTCAGCCGTAGGCTTCGTCTGTGGAACAAGTTTTTCATGAAAATCGATGATTGATTTTGATAAAATGTTTTATCAATTAAAACACGTTGGTTTATCGAATACAAAATTTACCATGTATCTATGTCACGACTGCAGAATATGATCTGTCATGACTAACGCTTACAAAAAAGGCGACAAAACAAAGTAGTGTACTCTCTCGGCAGACAAAAAACCCATATCAGATTAGAAATCCATTATATATCCATAAAAAATGTTTATGCTGGGAACCGGTATTAATATCAATGTAATTGCTCTATAATAGTTTACTATGTTATGTTGAGATATTCAACAGAATAGTGTGAATAAACACTAAAGTGTTTATCCATAAATCTTAGAAAAGACTTTTCTTCCAAAAGTATTTTACTTTACCTTCGTCAGTAGTTTTTAAGGCATTTAAATGTAAGCCTAGTAAAAGTTTATCGCTATAAGTTACGAGTAACCCATTTTTAAGAATTACGTCTGCGAGAGATGGTTATACTTTTAAGCAGACATCTACATGGGGGTGGTAACACGAAATGATTAATAATGTAATAGATAGGTTGGAGGTGTTCAATATACAGATGCAAATATTTTACTTTTGAATTTCTAACTACCCATTTAGAAACATTTCTGTAAAAGCAGATGAGTCAAATGCTAAACTCGCTTGTTTTTAGAAGGAGCCTAATTTTCTGTTATTATATTTTTCAGCTATAATCAAATTTAAAGCTCGATTTAACTTATTTAGAACGTAAGCAAATTGTATTCTCTAATTGTATGTATACATACAAATTTAAGGGCCGATGTTGATTTTGAATAAAACATAAATTATTTAAAAATAATTGTAATTTCTTTTTATCACGATAATGTTGTTATAGTTCAATTATACATGGAGCAAAATATCGGTCAAGTGGCCTCCGCAACCTCTGCGGCACACCTCCATTCAGGGTCGCCAACTATTTATAACCAAAACGCGCTTTGAATTTACCCAAAAAACACTAAAAACCGCTAAACTATACATACGCCACCACGTGAGATAACACGGTCATTGAATTTATCGCGCAGAAGAGTCATTGTTTCATTAGCTGTGTAGCAAGTGGCACCACATATCGATACATATAAGGTTTGTTATCATCTCACGATAGCGAACACCAATCACAGTAACTGCCTGACCGGCCTCGTTTTGAAAAAAAATATGGCCCGCTGCTCATAAACCACACCAAACAGTCACTCTTTGTGAGTGCATTGGTTTTTCGACAATCGCTGTTGGATTATCATTCGCCTAAACGCGGCAATTCTGCTTATTGACGAATCCCCTGAGGTGAAAATGTGCATCATCTCTGAAGATGATTTCCTTCTGCCATTTCTTGTCACCATTCTGACCATTGACGACGCTTGGAATGGTCAAGAGGCTTTAGTTCTTGAGTCAATTGCACCTTGCAATTGTTGGGCACGACGACGAGTTAAGGTGGACGGCTCTTCAGCCACACTATCGCCAACAGTAGCCATATTTTCTGCAGAAGGAGATGTACAAGCATGCACTGGTGTTTTCACATCTACAGACCCACTTTGCTCAAATTTTTGCATGATATGCATTTTTTTTTTTTTTTTTTTTGAACGCCCGTTTTCATAATAAGCCTGAATAACTTTGGGTCTAAAATTGAGGAAAGTCAAATGAAATGCTGAAAAAAACTACGTTTAAGTGTGGTTCACATTCAACATCGGCCCTTAAAATTTAACCACCTCATATATTATAAACAAAGAATATTAATACAAAATATAAAAACTATCACTGAGAAAAATAAACTTAAGACGAGTGCGTTAAAAAAGAATGTTTTTAAATACATTTTGGAAGTTTCTCCAAAGCTTACAGTTTTTTAGTTTGGGACAGGCGTGTTTCAAAAGTACTTAACTGTCGTAAAAATCTAACTAATAACAACCTGCAATTATTATCATTAAAGCAACATCTTGAGAAACAAAAAACTATCTAAAAAGCTCCTCAAAAAAAGTTGAAAACTCAATTCAATTAAAAAAAAAAATGTTTAAAATACTCTTCCCTAGGTTAGGTTAGGTTGAACAGGCCGCTAGTTTCATGAAACCAGCCCACTTGGGTCCTTTCTTGGTCCCGTTATGTTGCTGAGGGAGGAGTGCAGCCTATGAGACTTACACTTCCCCGACGGTTCAAACTAACCCAGAAGCCGGATAAAGGAATCCAGTCCGTTCACTCCGTATTCCGATATATCTGCTAACCCGTGCAATATCGGCCCGCCTAAATACAGCGCTCTCATAGAACAGAGAGCCGGTCACCGACAGAGGCAGTGCTCAATACGCTCTTCCTCATCCCTACACCTTCTACAGAAATCATTGAATGGAAGATTTAACCTCCTAGCATGTCTCCCTATGTGACAATGTCCTGTCAGAACTGCCACCAAAGTACGCAACATTTGCCGGGGAAGACACCTTAGGACCGTAGTCCTCCCACGATCATACAGAGGCAACCTCGCTTCTCAGCAGGTAACCTTACTAGATCGTATGTCCTGTACATTCCCTACAAGTTGACTCTGCACTTGATTCTTTCAGTCTTTAAGCGGGACTACTACCATTATATATTGATGTCCCCTAGCACAATATTTCTGGGTACTACACTGTTCTCCCCGTTACCCAGAAAAGCTCCAGATTTGAGTGTCTCGCTTTCTTATTAAGAGATAGCCAGCATTTTTGATTCCACCTGGACGTCGTATAGACGCCAGGGCACTTAACGCAGTCTTACTATCAGTATAGTTTCGGATATTCAGCTCGTATACCCTATAGTACCTCTACTCTTTCCTAGCTTATAGAAAATATTCAAAATATTTGTTGTAGAAAAAATATTTTTTTCACCAACATAGAAAGTTTCAAAAAAAAAAAAAATAAAAAAAAAATTTTAAATTAATGACATTAAAAGTCCTAAAAAGGAAACAAACGGAAGGTACTTTTTTTAAAGGAGTCTTCTTTATTTATTATTTTGTAAAAAAAATAAATTCAACCTTACATATATTAAAAACCAATGCGTTTTTAAATTTAATATTAATCTGAATAGCTCCAATTTACTCATCGTTGTTTGTTTCTACTTAAATTTTAATCGTACTTTGTTTTACAACAAAAGTAAGCAAAAACGTTTTTATGTTATTGCATTCACTGTTTTTGTTTTTCACTGGTGTACTGATACTTAAATAACCAGCTTATCGTTAATTTAAGTGTGAACATGTGTATACTGTGAACATGTGTATATGACTATTGTTGTTGATTTAAGTTTTGAAAAAAAGTTGTATATCGTAACATTGCATACATCGTTTAATATCTTTCTCAGAAAAAATGAATATTGGCTTTCTCTGTGAGTTTGTAAATGTAAATCAATTCAGCAGTTAATACAGTCGAACTTCTCTACAATGTGGTAACTACAACCTGACGAATTTCTGCGTTAAAGAAAAAACTCGCTACAGAGAAGCTGTAATTTTTAAAAATATATGCTGTAAGACCTCTAAATACTAGACACTCACCGACTTGGGTTTTTTGTTCAGCTATCAGAAGTATCCACTTTTATGAGGTATACGGTTATTATTTTGAATATTTTATTAAAAAAAGTGGCTTAAAATTAATTAGAAAACACAGCTTTTATTGTTCAGTCTTTAGGGTTATTTATTGAATAACGTGTCTGGCAAATCTTCTACGCAGCACATACACAATGGTTCGTTAAAATTTTCTATTTCCTCTTTGCATGTTTTTTTTTTCTAAATTTCATTGATATATTAATGCAGAAGTGCCCAAGCCTCATTCTTGATGCTCAACTGTTTTTGTAAAAGCGCTTAGCTATAGTGTACACATACTGCACTGAGCATTAACAATGAAAAATACACAAATAACTTTGTCTTATATATTTTTTTTGTCGTTCTTCACTGCACGCACAAAAGAGCAAAGCAACATTAAGGACAAGAACTATTAGTGTAAATTCTTTTTTGTAAATATGTTTGGCTTTTTACAACAAAAAACATTAAATAAAAGTAGTTTTTACTTAAATGTATTGGTGTTTGCTATTCCATAAAGAACTTTTGGGCACCCTGCATTAATGCAGGGGCTTGTTGATATAAATACACATATATATGATATATGTGGGCTTGTTGATATACTCCTGTATTTTCAAATAACGCCATAAAAAGAAATCTATGGAATTAAACAACGTGACCTAGAGGGCCAATTTGGATCGTCGAAACGAGAGGAGATATGACCTGTCTAACGCAGTAACTAAAATCTTTCAAAAGCTGTATAACATGTAATATCGTCTTGTTGAAAGCAATCCACATCAATACCAGCCAATTTCTAGCATCAGTAGCTGCTTGGCCAGCCTCATTTTCAAAAATGAATGGTTAAATTCTGTCTGTAGCACAAATTCATACCAAAGGGTGAGAAGTTGTAGTTTCTCAGAGCTCCAAAAGCGGAAATTTTGACAATTAGCAAAGTCTTCAAGAAGTAATTTGCTTATCAAGCCTTCATTATTTTTGGAATAATGGTTAATAATAAAAATGCAATGTTGTATGGCGTAACGCTCTAGGTTTGCCAATACTTTATTTCACAAATGCCCTTAAACTCAAATTTTGCATTAATTTTGGACACTCCTTATGACATATTTTAATAAAATAATGCCAGATTAGAGTATGGTGGTTGCCAAAATTTAAGCATATTAAACTACTTTTACTCAAACGGGGTCACGTTGAGTTGGGTAAAAATTTTGTCTGGTTATGAGAAGTGACTGATTGTGGGAAGCGTCCGTTAAGACAAGTGTCACTATGCAAAAATATGTTTACTTACATATTGTTACATTTTTACTTCTCAAAACGTGCTTCGGATTCTTTAATTGTAAATGAAATAATACCACAGATACTTGTTTGTTACACATTACTTAAACACTTAATACCACTGTATATTTGCTGTCTTTCAGGTCGTTTAGAATTAAACTTTGCCTGCCGTTTATTTATCTTAATTACCTTCTACATTGTACATAAAAAAGCTAGTTCTTAGCTAATGATCATTATAGGTCCAAATGTACAAATGTAATTGCCACGCACATACACATTCTTGCGAAAAATTAAGCAGCAACAACAACTATAAAATCATTAGTGGTTGATTTACTAATATTGCGTTCTCTAAATCATGCATGTTTGCTTGTGTACTATGTTCTTAGTGTTATGTTGTATGTGTAGATGTTTACGCACGTATAAAACAAGTGGATAAACGACTCCCAGAGTGGGTAAAAAGCAATACAAATTTGTAACAATATATTTTGACATTATATTCCATGTTGGTACATGATTCTTATTTCAATTATGTGTTGGTTACATTTTGAAAAAAAAAATACTTAACCTATTGCGACGGTATATGTCTTTAGATATACATATATGACAAAAAAATCATTATAGCCAGATTATTTAGCACACCAAAAGTAAAGTGTGTGAAGGCTATTGCGCAGTAAAGGAAATTATTATAGGGAGAAAAGGTTTGAAAGAAAGCGTTAATAGAATAGAGATCGAGTGAAAATATCTGTCCACCGGCGAAGGAAAAATGAGAGATCTTCATAAACAAGGTCTTTGCTTCAAAAAATATTAACTTCTTCCAAACAATAATAAAAACACAAGTATCATGTCCGCTTCACGTGGTCACGTCCACTTATTTTCTTAGATATATTTTCCATAATTTGTTCTTTTTTTTCTTGTTTCCAAAATCTTCACTTTACTAAACCATGTTGTTTCAATCTTCTCCTTGCATAAATTCAAAATTAATTTTCGCAAGGAAACAACTGGCTTAATTTCAAGAGGAGACATCGTAGTCACATAAAGATCACGTTAAAAAATTGCGTTTGTTTACTCGTTGCCAACAACAATTGAATGTTGTCAACAGTCTATATCTATAACGTAGGTCTAGGAAATATCGACAATAGGTAATTGCTATCGAAGACGAGTGTACAATCAAGAGTTTTTTGATGTTGCTTTGGTGTGAAGACGTAACGTTTTTGGGGAAATGAAATCATTGCAAGAGACGATGCGCGGTGTAGCTTAAGAGCCAGTTTACATAAATCAAGTTTACTTGCACAGTTCTTAATCAATTTTGAACTTGTATTTATGTTCATAGACGTACAGTTTGTTTTGTCAACCTTTAAGCTTTTTTTACCATCCACTTTACATATTTTTTTTAGCAATTCACTTTAAACTTCTCTGCTCCCCATACTCCTAAAAACCCAAGATTAGATGTGTGAAAGTGATGTGGGTAAAATGGGACTAATAAACAGATTTGCTTTACAAGTGAGCTTCTAGTTAGTGTATAAGGCATGGTATTGGAATTGCCTACCAATTCGAAATATATTTTTGCTGGGATGTTTTCAATTCGGTATAGCAATGTACTACTGTATACAAATGATACAAATAATTTTTTTAATATAAAATTTTTGTGTATATTTCTGTTTGTAGCGTGTTAGTAAATTAGCTCAACTATCTTTAGTATGTAGAATGACATCAATATGATATTAGTCTGGTAGTTAACTGGAAGAAAAGGTATGAATTTTTATAAATACTTATGTCCAGAAGGTTTTTTTCTAGCTTAATTTAACAACCCAATAAACAATTTAAAAAAATATCTTTGTAGCTTGAGTTTGAATGTTTGTGAGATTTATATGTGTTTTTTATAGTTATTTGTTTTTTGTAAAATTTTATTACGTTTTTTGTGCTGATGTATATTTTTCTTTGATTTTATCTGGTTATGTGCAAAAAATCATGCAAAACGCTTTTCGAAATATTTGTGCCTTGTATTTCAATAAGAAAGTTTAAAAGGAAACTATAGCAACAGAAAATTGTGGTTGACAGTGTGGCAATAAATAAAGAAACTATTATAATAAAATAAAAATAAAATTTTCATAAACTTTAATTTCAGCACTAAGCTGTCATTTGCGGTGATTTTTAAAGCTTACGCCTACTTTAAACAACAAAATCCTTACAATCTTTACAACTAACAGCGATGGGCGAATAGATCGTGTTAAATAAAATAGAGGCAAAATGTAGTGGTGCTTCAATAGAAATGCAATTCTTTCCCACCTTTTCCAGTCAAAAGAGCGGCCTTTACCTGGGCATAGACCAAACCAGAGCACTCTGTTTTCTGGGGCATAGAGGGGAAGGAATCCCTCGTTTGTTGTAGCAATCAAAATTCTGGGAAGCCACATGACTTATGTTATGTTGGACTTCTGAAACGAAATGGTTAAAACGGCAGAGCGGGGATCAGCAAAGCACCCAGGAAATTCTGTCTTGCAGATCTCTTGATGCTGATCATGGTTAAGATGTCTACCTTGACTGCAACGTTCTGGTTGTAGTTTAGACCTAAATCCGCAGGATTAGTTACTTTGATAACTTTGCTGCATGCCGGTTTTCAAAGGCTAACAAAACCCCAAGATGCTGCTGTCTTACAACACTCACCTGTACTGTCTAAGATAAGGAGTGATGGTTAGACGAGTGAGTTGGTTAAGGGCTGAGGGTGTTTATGGGCTTTGGCCCACTAGTGCTAGTGAATCGTGAATAACTCACTCCGTGAAGTTAGTCCATCATCAGATTAGACTGACATGGCTGATATAAATCAACTTCACAAATGTCAAGCGCGCCATGCAGAGGTTCCTTACAAAAAAACACCAAGTAGTCGCTTGACGGTCCAATCATAACTGATTCTTATATAATATAATAATATATATAATATTTCTTACATTATGTGTTTCTTATATTTATAGGTGTTTTAAATGGTACTGTATGTATAAGAGTTGCCATTACAATACGACGAATTTGACGAAACAAATAAACGGTGGTTCAACCATAATGCACAATGTTAATTATGAGTTATTCCTTAACATCGCGCTTTTGGCCTAACTTAATTTTGCATTTCTTTTTTTCAGTGTTTGACAAATTCAAACAGGGAAAGTATAGAATTGATTAGCACGTTAAAATTGCTTAAGGCGTTTTTTTACATGGGAGTTCAAATCCAAATTTATTTCACACACTTCTTCTTCAGCGACGAAGCATACTCTCACTACAGTGGGTTCCTTAACAAGCAGAATTGCTGTATTTGGGCATACGAAAATTTACGAGTAGTTGCTGAAAAGCCAAAACATCCTCAAAGAGTGACACTTTGGGCTGGCAGCATCATCAGGCCGTACTTCTTCGAAAATTAGATCGCTCAAGCAATTGAGGTGTTCGTTATCGCAAGATGATAACGGACTTCCTCTGCCAGAAATTGAGGCTATAGACAAATGATTTAATTTGTACCAAATCAGAGAAACGTACTGTTACCGTGCTTACTTTTATAGACGTGACATTTTTATACAAACTTTTTTTGAACATTTGACATTTGCCGTGTTTGCACTTTACTAGCCTACCTTACTATGACATGTGTCATATGCTACGCAGTGATGCGTTTGCGAAGAAGTATTTTCTTAACTACTGGAGTCATAATAATAAACATAACCACTTTTGGCAATTTTATCCTATTAACACTATTGTACAACTCTGTTTGCAAGCATTTTACATCACATATATGTATACATAAATTGTTCTCCCAACTTTATTTGCCAGTAAATGGCATTACTGCCAAAATGAATTTAATTTACCAACATTTAGCAAAAACTTCTTCATTAACCTCCACTGTAGTATTTAACCCCATTTAAAAAGTAAGAACAGCAAAAACAAAAGTATGTAAAAAAACAATGTTCGCCGAAATTGCTATAAAGCTGCAAACAATCAAACTCTCACATGTTCGCATACATATTCGTACATGTTTATCGACAGTTTGGAAATATAACGGAAATATTCTCGTAATCAAAAACATGTGTAGCTGTTTAAATGGTTGAGGGTATACTAGGGCTGGTCAAAAAAATAACCATTATATAAATATTGTTTTCAAAAAGTATTTATGTATTCTCTTTAAAGTAATCTCCCTCAAACCTCTAAAAATTTTTAAAACGCGCTTTTTGGCTTCGCAAACAGCTCCTGTTCCGATTTTTTTTTTATCTCCGCAATCATAGCAAAACGCTTTCCTTTCGTCGGGATCATCAGTTTTGTGAAGTTTGCTGAATACGGTGGTTGAGGGTTGATAACGGTTTTGTTTTTGGCTAAAAACTCACGCACAAGCATCGATGTGTGAGCTGGTGCGTTATCATTGTACAAAATTTTTTTTCACAATTCTGTGCGTTTCTGACAAATTGCTTCGCGCAAATCGCGCATAACTTCAAAGTAGTATTCCTTATTGACCGTACGACCTTGTGGCAAGAATTTATGATGTATCACGTCATTGCAGTCAAAGAAAACAGTGAGCAACACCTTCACATTTGACCGAACTGGGCGTGCTTTTTTCGGTCTTCGCTCTTCTGGACGCTTTCATTGGGATGATTTGGCTTTGGTTTCATTGTCATCACCAGTTATGATATTTTTGGGGAAATCTGGATCGCCATTGACGATATTCAGCAGCTACTGAGCAATGTCCATGCGACGTTGTTTTTGCTCAAAATTTAGTAAAAAAAAATCGAAGAGTCAACAAAACACGATTAATCGTTTTATCTGTGAAAACCAAACCGAAATGGCTAATATTGACAGCATATATAACAGACATGTGTACCAACATAAAAAAAAATGCGAAAATCGAACATACGTAACTCACGAAATTTGAAAATAATGGTTATTTTTGATCAAACCATGTATATAGGCTAACATACACATATTTATAAAGAAATGTAGTTAAGAGTACGTGAACAATATACAAATATATGGATGTTTTACACCAAGTTGGTTATGTCTATAAAACAGCTTGAAAGTTACAGAAATTGCAAAGATCAAAGAGTTTTGATAATAAATATTATAGAACAAATCGGTAGAGGACGTGAATAGGACGTCTTTTATATCATATTCATTATATTTATCTAAAGAATTTTTATGACAAAATAATATGTTTTTAAACATATATTTCATAACTTTGGGCAATTGGGAAATCCAATACAATCGTGTAAATGTGTTTTAATTTTAAACAAAAAAAAAAAATATAGGGAACCTTAACTCAAAATGTTTTCGATTAACTTGAATTCTGCCACAGACAAATACAAAGCTGACACATAAGTATATAGTTTGGACATTTAGCCCAGAAATCCATCAATTAAATATGGCAATGTTACAAGCATTTAAACAATATCGATGGGATAATTGTAAATATTTCAAGAAAAATAATTAAATAGTATTAATTGATTGGAATAGCCAGACTACATTGAAAAGAAAATACAATCCATCCGTACTTAAATCAAGCCCATGTGGTGTCAAAAGTACGGTAAGTACGCATTTTCTTAAATCATTTACGGATTATTCCAGCAAAATACTTAATTTTATATATACCAGGGCTACAAAATTATCCATCGTAAGATGTAATAGCTTTTGCAAACGATATTTTACGTTAATCATATTTGGCGTTTGCGAAATGCACAGCCCTAGGAAATAAACAAATAAACAATGGAGTCGACAATGGAATAACTGTGTCGACTTTTTAAAACAAGAGGCGGTCGGCATTGAACAAACATTACACCAGCCTAAACGGCTGCTCGACTCGTACAGACTGGAACCACAACAGATCTTTCAGTGTGCGGCCACCACCGGGCTAGTTGTTCTGTCGAGAATATCGTAGTTGCTGCTGTTGCTGGGAGCAAAGAAGCATCAACTAGGTGAGGTAGACGGACCCTACACTATTGGAACGGGACTTAGTTAACATGTGCTTTCAACAAGACTCTGTAACCACACGTGTGTAAAACATACACGCGATATATATTTGTATATCGCTCGCGTACTGGTGATTTTAACTACATTTGTTTATAAAGATGTCTACGTATGTATGTATGAAACCACAATTGATATTACACTAGACGAATATTATTATATTAGCGGGACATTATTAGAAGAATTTGAGTCCATTTCAATGGTTATATAAATTTATCGATTTTTCATTATCTTTAAATATTATCCAAAGAAATATAATTATTTATTTTAATACCAACTTGCTTTGGTAACATTCTATATATATTTTAGTTAAGTTAAGGAGGAAGAGTTCCTTATGCGCGCCATATTCATTGTCACCTATGCAGCCAGAAAACCCCTCTATATGGTTTGGAAATATATCCATCTTGGAACTGATTTCCGTTATTTCGAGGAGGTTTTTTAGGCTGGCACCTGCACTGCTCATTTGATCCTCGTCAATATAACTTTTAGTAAGGTCAATGATACCGTCGCTGTCTTTCTTCTTTTCAAGCAGAGCTTATTCGCAGTGGACAATTTCTACTATGTATGGGAAATCACTTATAAAGGGTGTCTCGATAAGAAAACACTTTTCAGATTTAAAATAAAAACACATATTTTTTGAAGAAGACATATTCCGAATAAATATAGAAGAAAATATTGTAAGACTTTCAGAGAAATTTTCAGACAGATAAAGCTTTATTTCACTAAAAATTTTAAAAGTATATTCAAGATATCATAAAACCACAAAGAAGAAACTCGCACGGTGTTAAATCGCATGATATTGGTGGCTAGTTGGCATTACAATTTCTTGAGTTAATGTGTTTAAGAAAACCTTGCTGCAGTAAATAGGTTGCTTCGGTGGCGCCGTCTTGATAAAATTACAGGTTGTCCACATTCATGCCAGTTGAGGCCATAAGAACTCTGTTTCCATGTTCCAGTAATGAATGCTCATCACAGTTACTACAATTTTGACACTCTCGTTTACAGTAGCAGTACTTTCAAGAAACCGACTGGCACTTTGACGTCTTATTGCTGATAAACAATCGAAATTTTGTTATCACTTTTCGAATGGCTTTCATATTAGCCCCTCTTTCTTGACTACAAATTCTTCAAAGCTTGCGAACGATCTCAGCGCATCTCTGAAATATTTGGAATATGTTTTTACAGTTATAACGCTTTCTTTTTCATAATGGAATACATTTTTAGCAATCGGAATGACATGTGCCAAATTTAAGAGTTATGACTTGCCCAAAAAATTGTCCTATATTTAAGAATTACACACTTACGGAGACACTCTACATAAGTAAGTATTTGTACTAATATTTTAAAATTTTTTTATAGTCTGAGAGAGTTGAATCCAAGGACTCTTAAAAATAAAATAAACATACACTGCTTAGGTCCCTTTCTTTCGGTTCGCCTACAAGTAAAGCCTTGGTAGTAAAGTTTTTAAAAAAATTTGAATTCTTGATCCTATTTGCTTTGACCTTTATTTAATTCAGTATTTGCAAATAATTCAATTCAAATTTTGTATTGAATTTACACACAAAAAAACTAATTTTCCTGAAGAAGTCTTCCAAAGGAAGACGAAATATTGAAAAATACATTAAACATTAAAAAAAAAAACAAAAAGGAACGAATTATTTGCAAATAGTAAAGTCTTTTATTTTAAAGAAAATTTTACTTTTATTTACTTCCCACTTAAAAGTAAATCTTATTTTTTTCGAAGAAACTTAGCTTTAAAATCTAAATCCCTTTAGCTTCTTTGGCTAAGATTTAATTTAAAATATACATACGCGTGTACGTTGATCCATGTTCGTTGTTTATGTTTTAAATTATTTCACACAATAAACCTCAAGAGTTTATTTCATTTTAAAGTCAAAGCCATAAATAATAATTATTCAGTAAAACAACCAGCCAATTTACCTCAAACCAACACATGCTAGCAACAATAAATTAGCAAAACAGAGCACACTTCTAACAAATGCATATGTAAGTAGTTGTATGTACGGACAGAAATAACACATCTATCTTCACATCATAGAATAAGGGCGATAACAAATGAGTTATAGATACAAAGTTCGGTTATTATTACTCGTATAGGAGAACAAATTACACATTTGTCCGTCGAAGTGTATTATTTCATAGTTGCCAGATAAACCTGCCTGCAACCGCCTAGTTTTGGAAAATAATCGTCAATATGTTTAGCCTAACAGGCAATAACAAAGGGATCCAAGTGAGCTGGAGAATCCAGGTACTTTGAGGAGAATCCAGCGGTCTGCCTATCTGACCATGTTTAACCTACATAAGTACTCAAATAATCCGGTAAAAGACTTTTTGATAGACAACCAATTAAATTAAAATACGTAATTTTGTAAACAAATTTCCTTAACATTAATTAACTTTGTATATATTTTTTGTTGGAAAAACGCGGAGAGATAAGTACATTTGCTTAATACATATCTGTTATAGTAAATATGACAAAAACTCGTACCTATTAGTGGTATATTAGCACGTTCCCCGCTCATCCATTGAGTACTGTCAAAGTGCAGAATATTTATAAGTTTCTTGCTCGATTGTATATAATCACGGAAAGAGAAATCATACAGATATTATTCATTTAAAAGTTGTTTAATAACATAAAAGAAAGCAATTCAATTTACAAATATGTGTTTAAAAGTCATTACACTCAAACATTACGAATACGTTCAAATGAAAAAACAGTAACATTAATACTACAATAGCAGACGTCCCGGAAAATAACGAATACTGTGCACCAACTTTACTGAAAGATAAAATATTTTCTGGCAGTGGAGTTGAGGATGGTTTTGGTAGCCGCCCATATTGGCCGCCAAAACACTCGATATCTTTACAGATGGATCTAAGTCGGACCTGAGTATTGATGGTGGCATCTTTATCTTCCAGTATCAGCGGCCGCAGGCTGAAATGACAGCAATGATGAGAGCAGCTTACTGGCTTACATGGTGGATATACAAATCTGTACCGATAGTAATAAGGCTGCATTAAATTCGCTTGCGGGTGTCTACAAGATGTCCAGTTTGGTTAAGGAATGCCAGATATCTCTTAATGATATAGATTGTTAAATTGATTTACATCAGCACCTATCTTGTCTCGGCCTAATCTGATGAACCAACTCAGTGGGGTGAATCGCCCCCAACTTTTATAAGTTTGTAGCGCTATAGACAAACACCTTCTGAAGAGTTCGGGCCTTCTAATCACTCCTGTATGCAATTGCTCAACAGTCAATGGAATAAAAGTCTTAATGTGTTAGTAGGTTGAAGTCAACTAAGAACATCAGCTTTTAACCAACTCATCCGTCTAACCATGACCCTTGATTCCTTACAGCACAGGTATTTGTTGGCCGCAGGCTGAAATGACAGCAATGATGAGAGCAGCTTACTGGCTTACATGGTGGATATACAAATCTGTACCGATAGTAAGTAAGGCTGCATTAAATTCGCTTGCGGGTGTCTACAAGATGTCCACTTTGGTTAAGGAATGCCAGATATCTCTTAATGATATAGATTGTTAAATTGATTTACATCAGCACCTATCTTGTCTCGGCCTAATCTGATGAACCAACTCAGTGGGGTGAATCGCCCCCAACTTTTATAAGTTTGTAGCGCTATAGACAAACACCTTCTGAAGAGTTCGGGCCTTCTAATCACTCCTGTATGCAATTGCTCAACAGTCAATGGAATAAAAGTCTTAATGTGTTAGTAGGTTGAAGTCAACTAAGAACATCAGCTTTTAACCAACTCATCCGTCTAACCATGACCCTTGATTCCTTACAGCACAGGTATTTGTTGGCCGCAGGCTGAAATGACAGCAATGATGAGAGCAGCTTACTGGCTTACATGGTGGATATACAAATCTGTACCGATAGTAAGTAAGGCTGCATTAAATTCGCTTGCGGGTGTCTACAAGATGTCCACTTTGGTTAAGGAATGCCAGATATCTCTTAATGATATAGATTGTTAAATTGATTTACATCAGCACCTATCTTGTCTCGGCCTAATCTGATGACGAACCAACTCAGTGGGGTGAATCGCCCCCAACTTTTATAAGTTTGTAGCGCTATAGACAAACACCTTCTGAAGAGTTCGGGCCTTCTAATCACTCCTGTATGCAATTGCTCAATAGTCAATGGAATAAAAGTCTTAATGTGTTAGTAGGTTGAAGTCAACTAAGAACATCAGCTTTTAACCAACTCATCCGTCTAACCATGACCCCTGATTCCTTACAGCACAGGTATTTTTTTTTTCCTTGGACCAGTACTCAGGGGATGACCTCTAGATATGCAGTGCATTGTACCAGAACTAGGAAAATAGGTTGTGAGGAGGAGGAAAGAGGGAGTAGTGTTTGTGGACATTTGACTTGAACTTTCCATCGCTATAACAGACAGGAAACACGTCTGCAGGCAACTTGTTCCACAGACGAAGCGTACGACTGAAAAACGAATTCTCTCTGTAATGCGTAGTACGATTCCCTGGGCAATCGACCACAAATGGATGGACTCGTGAACGCGTGCTACGTAAAAATGTGCGAGTTTCGGGAACAAGACCCATGATCTCCTCAGAGACACTGCGTCGATGCTCCAGTGAGTCAATAGAGTTGGATACCCTACTGTCACCGACAAGCTTCTTCGCCCACTCCTGCACACGGTCGAGTAACCCCAAAATAGACTTTGAGGCACCTTGTAATACAACGTGTATGATTGTCATATTCTAAACAAAATATTTGTTTGTCATATTCATAACAAAATATTTTTTGTTTATTACAGACTTATATGAAAAATTT
The DNA here is from genome assembly GCA_914767995.1 of Thecocarcelia acutangulata. NCBI lineage: Eukaryota > Metazoa > Arthropoda > Insecta > Diptera > Tachinidae > Thecocarcelia > Thecocarcelia acutangulata. The sequence goes on along the minus strand of OU612094.1, from coordinate 163,657,772 downwards.
CCATATAAAGCTTGTCAAAAACCCTTTAATATAAATAAAATATTTTTTTGTAAATACGGCGGATAATATTTAATTACAATATACACGATGTTCTTTGAATTCAGATAAGCTTAAATCATAATAGAACAAAGATACATATTTTTATTGTAATATATATGAAACGGGCTTTATTACATACAAAATTTTTTGCCACTAAATAGAACTTCAGCCAGGTGAACGAAAAAGTTGGCACGTAGGACGCAATGTAGACACCAATATTCACTATTCGCACTATTTGCGGCTATATTTCATCAATGTACTTCGAATGTTAATTTTTAGGAGTTGTCAATAAACTTTATACAGAACATAATACCTTGGTGTCAAACAATATTGCAAACACTTAAGCTTTTTAACGGTCGATTTTCAATCGATCAAATTCTCTAAACGATGGCAAATCCTCAAATCTGGTAACCGTGATTGTGTGTATGTATGCTTTACATATGAATATTATGTGTTAACTTCTGTAACAAAACATAACAAAAGCAAACACGCAAGATTATTCAATCAATGTAAACATGGATTCTAACACAACATCATCCACCTACACCACTGCCTTAGAATATACTACAAGTTGTTTAGGAAATTTAATCATTCATTTGAATTTTTCACGTAATAGGACGACTAAGCCAAACCACCCAAAAGTTCGGGAAAAGAAATATATAAAAAAAATTTTATTTTGCCACCTAATATATGTTTTGTACATTCAATGCAGGTTTATAATAGATTTTTTTTTTCCTACTTTTCTTCTCATGCTCTGAACAAGAACAAGTATTCAAAGTTTCGTAAGTGGAAAGCCTACTAACCCAATAACCTTCTTCAATATTTTGCTTGTTAAACTCGTATAATCGTACGAAAGTGAATGGGTGTTTGTTAGGCACTAAACTTGAATATTTATGAATGTTAATTCAGGTTTCAAAATCTAAAAGGACGTTAATGTTTGGGTAAGTGAGTATATTCTTGATTTTTATTTTTTTTTTTAATATGGTAGCAGAAAAATTTACAGGGCGCTTGGATTGAAGGCCCGTCTTCTTTTCATTTGATTATCTATATAATTAATAAGCAAACAATATTTTTAATATCCCTTTTTTGGTCATATTACATCATCGGCTTTGGAAATGTATATAGTTAAAAAGCTTTATTTGGGCAGTAGTGCGATATACTATCCTTTTTAGGCCCCAATTATTTCGCATAAAATTATTAACCACAAAATTAACCTTTTTCCTATTCACAAGTACTTTAAACACCATATGCTGGTATTTAAAATCAGCTATTTCAGGCAGCTGTTAAATTTAACCACATAAATAGCTGTTAATTAACACCCCCATTTTTTGCAGGTTTAACTAATTTATCTAATAAAAAAACAACGCTAAACAAAAACGCTACAACAAAAATAAATCTTAAAAATAATATTTTTATATAAAACAATAACTATTCAATATACTTATATTTTGTTTTCCTTTAGAAAACTTCTTAAGGAAAGTATTTGTTGATTGATTATAAAATCAAACATGTTTTGATAGGAAATAAAATAACATTATTTTTATGTTAAATGTAATTATGTCTGTATGTATGTATGCATGTTAAAGCTTTTGATGTTGTTTTATTTTCTATCACCTTTCCAGCCGATTGTTGTGCTTTCGTACGCTTTGAACGAGGTTCACCAGTTGCTGTTCACTTAGATGACGATAGTTTTGATTCCGGAGTGAAGTGATGGATCCATGTTTCATCCATTGTCACATATCGACGCAAAAATTCCGCTTTGTTACGTTTGAATATGGCCAACCACTGCTCTGAATCATCAAAGCGTTCTCGTTTTTGGTCCCAAAATTGGTTTCCGGAATTGCCAAAATCCCCCAAGTCCCCAGAAACAGTATTACAACTTAAATTTTCGCACTAAATCGAAATACCGTTAATAGTTTAGATACACGTTTCACGACCAAAACGTGCACCGAATATGAAAAACCGGTTCCGATTCGGTTAGCGATGCTGTTCCGATTTTTTTTCAAAACTCCTAAAGTCAGCTTTGTGAATCTTCAAAATCCCCCCTCACTTTCCCGGAAGCAATACGGCAAGTCCAACTTTTGCGCTAAAGCGGCAACACTGTATATACCTAAATATGTAATAATCATAGGTTTCGAGTGTTGCAAACATACAAACAAACAAAAGAAACATAAAATTAAACTAAAATAAGCGTGTTAAAAAGCTTACTTCATGCTATTAATATATTTTTAAAACTATAGCTTTTTGTAACCGATTCCAAAGAGGGACGAAGTTAATAGTAATTGTGTCTTTTCTTAGTGCCATATTCCACAAGGTAATTTTAGTTTGGCAATTCTGGGTTTTATAGAAGATTTCGGAGATGAAAATAAAAAGAGAAAAAAATTGCCGCTACTCAGCATTTTCACACTGTTCTGTCGTGTATGTGTGCATACATACACAAACTAACTTATAAAAAATAAAAGCTAATAAATACAAAAGCTCTCGTGAACACGAAAAGCGTACAATAAATACAAGTATCGGCGGAAACAAAATTTTATGTTTAAACATAAAAGCCAGTTCAAAAGAAAATTGTGGAAAAGTTGGACAATTCAAATCACCCTGTGTGATCCTAAATCGAAAGCAGAACTAGTTTGCATATCCTTTTATATTCTGAACCCGCTGTTTTGTTTCTGTTCAATAGAAAACCTGTGCGTATGGCATGATTTTAGTTTTCCATTTCGTTCTGTATCGAGCAACTCTGTTAACAATAGAATAAGTGATAGTGAAATGTGCGTTGGTGTTACTTTGCTGCGGTATGCAAAACATTTTTTTTTTTTTTTGCGAAAAGTCAGCAAATGATTTATAAGCAATACATTTTGATCGATTAAAACAATGGATAATGAAAAGCATTTTGCTTTTATGAAAGACACTTATATTTTGTATTGGGTATACAAGTTAATAATATCGATTTGGACAACATATGACAGAACTATTACATATGGTTTGTGTCTATAATATCACAAAGACATGTTATTATAATTCAGTATCCGATAGATATCAAAGTCTAAACACACATTTTTTTCAATCGTTGTAATAATGTCGAATTTTGTGCTTTTGCGGGGAAGTTTTTCAGACGAAGAAAATGGCTGCTAAACGTTATCGATTGTTAATAGAAACTTAAGGTCAACATGTTTCAACTCTAAAAACTGGTAAAGGATGGTTTGTGCGATTGTGATTGCCTTACAGAAGACAAGGAAAGGCCTGGTCAGCCGAAAAAGTTTGAAAATGAGTAATGACTAAAATTATTGTCAAACGCAAGAAAAACTGGAATTATCACTGGGATGAACACAACAAGCTATTTTTTATGTATAGAAGCGTTGGCTTTCATTGAAAAGCTAGGGAATAAATTGCAGCCAAGAGATGTTGAAATAATGTTAGAACGCTGCAAAAGGAAGTCACTTTTGCATTGAATTGTTGCTGTTGCTAAAAATGAATACATTCAGATAATTCCAAGTGCAAAAATTATATGTAAAGCTCGGCCAATGAGCCAAATCAACACCGAAGGCTAATTAATATTCATGTCGCCCAGCTCATGCTTTTACTTAATGGGATCAGAAGGGTATTTTATATTATGATCTGTTATAATCGGATGACATGATCACAGGAGACCTGTACCGAACTCAATTGATTCATTTGAATAGCGGAATCAATGAAATCCAGTCAGAATATTCAACTAGACACGAAGTTGTAATCTTCCATAAGGGCAACACTCGGCCTCATGTTGCAAGATCGAGCAAAAACTCTTTGCAAAACAATGCAAGGGATGCTTAACTCATCTGCCTTATAGCCCAGACCTTCCTTTTTCTGTATTCTGTTTACGTCGATCGAGACAGACGCCTTACTGGAATACGCTTTACTGCAGAACAGGGTATCAGATATTAATTTGGTTCATTCTTTAGCTCAAACCATAGCAATTCTCTTGGCGCGGTGTCGGTATAATACCAGAAATATAACAATAGAAAATACTTTTAACAATGTATCACCTCGTTTTGTTGTTATAATAAATGTATTTTTCAACCAAAAGAATCTACACTATTAACTTGTTCACTAGACTTTCGCCAATGATAGTAAGTGATTTCATGAAAAGTAATTGATATTTTTTAGCTTTCAATATCTTTTAAAATTTTTACTCTATTTTAAATCATCATTTTATAAAATTATAAGTAGTTTCATAATACAACTTGTAGAGAATGTGAACGAAGTATTTAAAGAACCGTAAAAATTTTTACATTTTTTAATATATAAAAAGTGAAAAAAATTAATTAGAAAAGAATAATCGATATCAGATAAATCGATCGTTTTTTTCTTCAAAATTAATTTGTAAGCATGTATAACTAATTGGAAAAAATGTATGTCAAAATTATTGCGAAATTCGACACTATTAACTGAAAAGTCATAGTTCTAACACATAGATGGCGCTACTTTTATTGCAGTTTTTTAGTTAATACTAACCTTCAAAAGACAGCTGTTAAATTTAATGATATTCTGTTCATCAGTTTGTGTGTTATTGTGCTAAGAGTGGTCAAAAACAATTTCGTGTTTTAATTTTAGAACTCTTGATGGGAAGCGAAGCAATGGCTTCGTGTTATGGGGACTCCGCTCCATCAGAAACAACAATAAAACGTTGGCTTGCTGACTTCAAACGTGATCGTATGATGCAGAAAACAGTGGACGCTCAAGTGAGGCGGTACTGCCAGAAAAAATATAAGAAAATCCACAAATGCGTTTTGAATGATCGTTAAGTTGCGTGAGTTAGCTGACATCTAAAAAAAGATATCGAAATAATGTATTGGCTTTATACTGCATTTGCATTTGATTATGAGAAAGCTCTGTTTATAGTGAGCGCCGCGCTTGCTCATTGTTGACCACAAACGACAACGTGTTGATGATTCAGAGCAGTGTGTGGCCACGTTTAAACGTAACAAAGCGAAATTTTTGCGTCGATATGTGATAATGGAAGAAACATGGATCCATCACTTCACTCCGGAATCAAAACGATTGTAATCTGAATTGACAGCCACTTCTGACCCTGATCTTAGTGAACAGCATACAATCGGCTGGAAAGGTTATAGCCTTGGTGTTTTTTCTTATTTTGGACCAGTAGGGGGATGACCCCTACATATGCAGTGCATTGTACCAGAACTAGAAAAATAGGTTGTGTGGAGGGGGAAAGAGGGAGTAGTGTTTGTGAACATTTGACTTGAACCTTACGACGTTATAACAGACAGGAAACACGTCTGCAGGCAAGTTACTCCACAGGCGAAGTGTATGACTGAAAAACGAATTCTCTTTGGGATGTGCGTGGTGTAATATTCTTGAGAAAAGAAATATCATTAACAGTAATATTCACCGTATTCGCCAAATTTGGCTCCCACCGACTACTGGATGTTCGCAGGCCTGAAAAAATGCTCGCCGGTAAGAAATGTTGAGGCCTATTTTGAGGCAAAAGATAAATCGTTCTACAAAAGTGGTATTGAAATTTTAGAGCGGCGCTGGAATGATTGCGTTGCTCTTGATAGAGATGAATAAAGTTTATTTTTAACCAAAAAAAAACTGTGTTTTCTTTGTTAGGCCCGTGATTTTTCAGCCCATGTGATCAAGTGTAATTAATTATTAACTGCCTGGCCCACGATGTCATTCAACATCGCTCGCTCGCACAAATACGTTTGAAACAAAAACAAATTTTAAAATGTTGTTTTTGGATTGCATGATTTATGAGAACGAGCGATGTCGAAAGACATCGTGGGCCAGGCAGTAAAGTCCAAAAGCTCGGACCGTGGTTACGATTTTATTGGTTTTTTCTATTTAAATGAAATTTATTTTATGGTTTTTCTTTCAATTGCCGTTTCTATTTTTTTTTCTTTTTTTTTTTTTTGGACTCGTAACAAGGGTTAATATCATGGTAGACAAGATAAGTGTATCGTGGATACCAACACCCTAAATAAACACTTTTTAAATACACCAAACATTTAATTAAGCTCTGTTTACTACCATTTCCCTAATGATATGACCCCAGATTTGTTGAACTTTTATTCCTTGATTACAACATTTGTTTTTAATAAGATTTTTACAACTAACTGCTCTCTATACTAAAATCTAGTTCTCATATCTGTTTTTGTTTTTAATTATTTTATGATAATCGGTAACTAGCTCATGTATATAAATATTAATGCGATATAAAATGGACTCAATAACTCGAGAGATTGCTTTAAGAAATTTTCTGACAAATCACTTGCTTGGATTATGAAAACAGCAACGGTACTTTCACTAAAGTGCACGATCGGATTATCTACGAAAATCATACAATTTTCTATATGAGAGCTCTTTAAGCAGCACCTTAGTGCACGTATCAATTCAATTATTCTTATATGCAATATACATAATATTTACATACATGGGCTGTAACATAATTAACAACAAAAAACTGTGTAGGTTTCAATTTAATCGATCTGCAGCATGTTTCATTAGTATTGTAATTCTATTATGAGCTTTGCTCATAATAGAAGTTACAAGTACAAGCTCATATAGAAGTTACAGAAATATTTCCACAAATGGGTTTGCTTAATATAATTACAATTGCCTTAGGACCCATTGTGCCTCATTTGCGCATCGCTTGACATAATTTGTTTTGTATAAATTTCTTCTGTTTCTATTTGTTAAACATGTTACGCTTTCCGCAGCATCGTTTCAAAACGGTGACACATTTTTTCCATAAGTATATGATGTTACACCTGTTGTTACTGACAAAATGTAAAGTAATTGGCGTGTTTCAACACACAATTTAAGAGAGCCGAAACAAATGATTGTTTACTTATCTATGTATGTTTGCAGGTATATATAAAGATATATTTAAGAGCACATACGTATATATATTAGGGTGAGCCTTAACAAAGATTGCACGTTTTTCAGGCTCTATTAAAAACTTAAGTGAACATGGCTGGGACTGTAACACTCTGAGCGTCAGCATCATATGGACCAACAACCGCATAAGCAATTGCATTTACACGCTTACAAAGTGCAATTGACTCGAAAACTAAAGCTGCTTGACCATTATAAGCGTCAATGGTGAGAATTGTGGCAAGAAATGCACCAGTGGATGATCAATTCAGTGATGAGGCACAGTTTCACTTCAGTGGATTCGTCAATAAGCAGAATTGCCACATTTGGGCGAATGATAATCCAAGAGTGATTGTCAAAACACCAATGCGTCTGCAAAAAGTGTGGTCTATGGGCTGGAGGCATCATCGGGCCATATTTTTTCCAAAATGAGGCTGGCCAGGCAGTTACCGTGAAGGATGTTCGCTATCGTTAGATCATAACAAACTTTTTATGGCCCGAATTGAAAGATATACATATACAGCCATGTTCTGAAAAACGCGCGATCTGAAACCGCAAAATGTTCTGAAAAACGCCAACACACAATACAATATGTATTTTACAGTGTTTTTTTTTTATCTTGGACCAGTACTCAGTTGATAGCCCCTACATATGCTGTGCATTGTACCGGAACTAGGAAAATAGATTATGGGAAGGAGGAAAGGGAGAGTAATGTTTGTGAACTTAACACACGGAACGACCAAAAGAAACGTTATCACAGCATTTAAAGTGTTGAAATTAACCGTAAGGTAATAAATACATTGGAGAAACATAAAAAAGAAATTAATACTAACAAATAGAGAAAAAACAAACGGCAGTAAAAACATTAAATAATAAAAAAAAACGTGCACACATGATGCAAAACAAAACTCTACCTATTACGGTATAAATTCGATTTTTAGAAATTAAAAATAAACATAAGTATAAGTACAGAAAACACGGACGACAATGAAAAACACGCGTGTACAGAACGAAAGACAAAACACTACTCCAAATGTGTTTTACATACGTATATACGTATACGTGGTAGTTACAAAAATTAAAAAAAAAAATACAGCAAATAGACAAATTTTTTAGTTTAGTTTTTTTAATTGAAAATGTATCCAAATAAAAAGAAAACATATTAAACTTCAATTGCGAATGACTTTATTGCCTTTTGCAAGTTCAGTTTTAGCAAATTCAATTAGTTCACTTCAATATACACATGCGAGTTGAAATCGCCAATTTTAAGCGATATGACTTTTCCAGAATACCTATTCCGCGATTTTAAATCGCAAAACCATACTTCTTGCGTTATATGCTTCTAAGGATACTTATTTGGCGTTTCCAAACCGAAAACTCTTAACTTAGGCGATTTACGTTTCTCAGAACATGCCTGATAGGTGTAGATGATATGTGTTTTCATCAGGCCGATGCCACTTGCTACACAGCTAATGGAACACTCTTTTGCCTGGCAAATGGTCGTGTTATCTCATGTGGGGTGGTGATGTTAATTCGCCGCTAAGATCATGTGATTTGACTTCTTTCTTTGGGATTATTTATAAGAAAATGAGTACGTCGATAAGCAAGCAACAATTTAAGAGCTGAAGAATGAGATAATTCAGCACATTAACGACATAGAACCTCAATTATGCCTCAGCGTCATCGAAAATTTGGACCATCGGATGAAGGTGTGCCGACAAAGTCACACACATACATAATTGCACTGTACCAGTTTATTATAATGAATATTATAATAAAAAGAAATGACCATAGTTCATAAATAATTTTATTCAAAATCAACATCGGCCCTTAAAATTTAAACCACCCTTTATAATCAAAAACTGCCAGAAACTGTTTGCATTACTTTTTATTTCAATTTCATGTTATGTGCAGATCTGTAAATAGATTTCACGAACTCAACGAATTTTTTTCTTGTTATACAGAGTAGCTCAAAACTTTATCTTATGATGTAATAGCTTTTACAAATGGCGTTGACAGTTGCACAATACAAACAGATAAACAATAGAGCGCTATACCCAATAGAAGCTTGAAAAATTGTGCCAATTTTTGAACACTACTTTTTCGAAAATCATCATTAGCGACAAGGTGCATTTTCATTTAAACGTTTACGTCAATAAACAAAATTTTAGTTTTTGGGGGCACTGAAAATCCGCGTGGGATGCATGAAGATACGTTACATCCTCTTACGGTATTCACGTGGGAAGAGTGATTTTTTTTTTTTTTTTTTTTTTTTAACTTGGACCAGTACTCAGGGGATGACCCCTACATATGCAGTGCATTGTACCAGAACTAGGAAAATAGGTTGTGAGAGTAGTGTTTGTGAACATTCGACTTGAAGCTTCCAACGTTATAACAGACAGGAAACACGTCTGCAGGCAATTTGTTCCACAGACGAAGCGAATGGCATTTTTCTCTGGACGCTATCGGCAAAACATTTACTATTACTGGCAAACGCTACAAATGACTTCTTACTGCCAGGATTGAATGAGCGGTTCTTGGCAAATATGTGGTCTCTACAAGATTGTGCAATCGTATTTCCTGGTCGCAGTTTAGCGATTTGCCAAAGTCAACCGATTTAACCATATCTTTTTCTCAAAACTCTTTCTATGCTGCTACTTGAAGTCACAGGCTTATGACAACAACCACCCCCGATAACCAAAACTCTTAAAGAGAATATTCGACAGGAATAATCGGAAATATGGCGGAAAGTTATGGAAAATGTGATCAAACCTGCACAAATGTATATCAACACCAGCGGCAGCTACTTTTTGTTTTTATACGGACCTATGAAAGAATTGTTCTGTATCAATAAATACTCTTGGCGCAAAAACGATATAAGATCAAATCAGTTAGCGTGTTGCTAAAATTTGCGCTAAAATAACTCTATTTGAAATGAGCTTCTAAATAAATTTATTCATATATAAGTTACTCAGATTGAGTAATTTATAAGGTAGAAATAGGGAAAAGAAAACAAACAGGGTAAGTATATTTTCTTTTAACTTAGGGAATGTTTATTTTGTAATTATATTCACTTTTTAACAATAGGTTGCAGTAAGTTAATCACAAGTAATTATAATAAATTTACAATGTAACCTTTCGGTAACCGCAAAAGATCTAAAGCTTTTGACTCTGTTGACGTTGTATCAATAGTAATAAACAAAATTATCGAGAAATATAAATATGTAACACATTTGTCATTTGAAAAGCTAAAAATTGTCTTTAAATATTTTGACGATCTCAATAAAAAAAAAATCTTTAACTTCCCTTTAATTAAAAAATGCATTTTTAAATCGATTGCTTACGATTTTCTTTTGCTGAAACAATTTTAACGAGAATTTCCATTCACTAATTGCTAAAAAAAACTATTATAATAATTATAAAATAATCAAAAACAAGAAATTTATATCACAGTCGAGCACTCGTCTATAAAATTTTATACGAAATTCACTAGATAAATTTTGTAACTTTCATACAAATTTTCCAGACGAGTTGCCTGTGTTCTATAAACAGCACGTTAATATTATTGTATATCAAATTTATCCATATAATTGAGGGCTACCTTATACGTATAAATATGGCTTATACTTAATAGGGCTACTATATATTTTGAACGCTTATTATGCTGTGAAAAATTATTTAAGAAAACACAAACACCCTAAACGTACAAATGGTACTGGCACAGTTTAAATATGAAGAGGCTAGAACATGTCTGCTTTAAAGCGATTTGTGTGATAAATTGTTTCGTAAAATTTATGCTTTCACTGGAAACACTTTGAAAAATTTACTTTTGTAAATCATTAACTTTTCACTTGACGAGTATATAAGGTAAATGAGTATGTGAAAGCATGCCCCTAATAACCCTCGTTTGTGACATCTACAAGAGCTGTCGTTTCTATGAGAGTCTGCAACAGTTTTATGGTGATGTGTGTGTTCGCTAGCTAGGCTTAATATTTGCCACTTTACCATTTTATTATCTAATTTTTACTTTGTTTAGAGATAAAAGCATTTACATAACTGTGTCAGCGTTTACACAATACCATTCATCGCATTGTTGGTTTCTAGCTCATCTGTTGTTTGAAACAGAAGTAGTCAACAGAGTTGAGATGGAAAAGAAAACATTCATTTAATAACACTTAGCAAACTTGAAATGTTGTTTTGCTTCTGCCACAAATATTATTTTCCCTTTCAGATAGTCCCTGTAAATAAAGCTTTAATATGTGCGTGTGCATACGAGATGTGTGTCGGAAAAAATACTGTTTTCAAAACGAATATGGTTCGAATAAACTTTTTACATTATTTATTAGCATACAAAAGAGTTGCTATAATATTATTCATAAACAAATTTTAAATGTGGTAACACGGTGACTCTTAACCATATGATGATATGTTTTTGTGAACTTCTTCTCTAAATCCTTTTATTGAAGAAGATTGATACAAAATGATAATGAACCTTAAAAAATACCAAATTCTTTGGTCGGAGAATGTGCCAAAAGGAGAAAAGATGCAAATTTTTGCTTTAAAAATTTAAAAAATTTTAAATGCAAATTTTCGTCTGTAACCTTGCTAATATGCCTCGTATTCGTTTCAGTAAGTCATATACATATATAACAAATAAGTAAGAATATATTAAATAAATTACCTAAAATTAAGATTCTAACATTGCAGAAAAACATTGGTTTGGCCAAACAAACTGGTGGACAATCAACACATGTATGCCAATTTTTGAATTTAGGGGCCATTTGTATATTGCAAAAAAATTGCTAAAATATTTTCTCTTTTTTAAAATAATTCCAGTTTGAATATACATATATAACACAGAATAAAATTTTTTTCGTGTCCAATAACGAAATTCGTTGAATCAATTAATAAATTGTTTAAATGCGGACCTGTAAAGGAATTCGTGGATTCAAACAAAAGTTTAGTAAAAATAATTATTGATCGAAAACAACTATTTTTTTAAACAACAACAAAATACGATATCCAAGGTTATTTTTTTTTTATTTTTTTTTTTTTTTTGGTATTTATGTATAAGTATACAGATTATTTTTGCAGACAAATATTTTGCTGATTTTATTTTTACTATAATTTTTTCTGTGTAATTGAATATAATTGTTATTTTTTGTTCTTATTTTAAGCGCCTACGGGTAAACCAATACCCACAGCGGCTCACAACACATCATCCACCTCTGTATATATATCATGGAAACCACCACCTCCCGATACTATACTGGGAGAATTTCTGGGTTACCGTATCACATACAGGCCACGTGATCGGAGCCCCAATGACACCAAAGAAATTTATATAAGAGATTCTACAATTGAGGTAAGTTGTTTAAAAAAATTATTATAGTTAAATTTTTCGCACATTTAAGTGAATAAGCAAGTGAATAAATATGAAAAGACTAGTATTTTTGAAATACTAAAGCAATTAGCACTGAACGTGCAAATAAATGCCTTGTTTATACAAAGATACTTCAAAGAAATAAGCTTTAATGGCCGTATTCATAAGAAATAGTATATGTTTATTAAACTGTTATTTGACAAATTTTTATAGGAAATTTGTCAAATAAGTGTTTAATAGACATACAATATTTTTTATGAAAACGGCCGTAAGTGTTTAAACTATATATATACGAGGTATATATATAGATAAAACATTTTGTTGTTCGAAAACCATTTATTTCTCTCCAGAAAAGTAGTTGAATGAAAATAAAAAATGATTTGAAAAGTTAACTTTTAATTTTTGTTGTTCCAAAAAAGTAGTAGTTTGGATGTTTCATTCTTTCATTCGAACTGAACTTCGAAGAAAAACCTTGACTAAATTTTCAAATAACTTGTACTGACACGAACCACGTTTTCACTTTTATTCAATTTTTTTTTATAAACCAGTACTGAATACTGAAACATATTTTCAATTTTATATTATTTTTTGTGCAAAACCGGTAATAGGCCTTAGCCCAAAAAGCAACGTGCAAAATTTTTAATCTATCTTTCATAAGCGCAAAATTTTGAAAACAAATTTTATAATAATTTGTACACAAAAAATTTTGAAATTTTCCTGAAGAAAACACACAAGGGGGTGTCGAAATATCGAAACGTTAATAAATGAATAATTTTAAAATAAGTGACCTCAAGCTCAAATAAACAACAATTATATATAAAAAAAGGTCGAAAAACTAGGATCAAGAAACGAATTCAAGAATATAAATAAATACGATAAATTTCATAAGTAAAATTTTGACAATTGGAAACTCTCCACTTTCCACAATGTTACCAGCTTTACATAATTATAAAAATTATATTTAATATTTTGGGAACCCAATCACTTCTTCATTTGAGGTAAATCTTCTTCCTGTGAGCAATTTTTTCAACTTCGGAAACAGGAAAAAGTCACTAGGAGCTAAATTTGGACTATAACGTGGATGATCAACCAATTCGAAGTGTATTTCACGCAATTTTAGTTTCGTATCTAATGTTGTGTTGTCTTAAAGAAAGAGCACTTTTTTCTTCTTTAAATATGGTAGTTTTTCTTGGTTCCATCAATCAATTAATACAATAACGCACGATAATAGTTTCCTGTGATTGTGGATCCTTTTTCAAGATAATTGATGAGTAATATTCCGTATGCATCCCAAAATACAGTGGTAATAACCTTGCCATCCGAGTTCACTGTCTTCGCCTTCTTCGGAGCATTTTGCGATTTTGGTGTGTAGTTGTGCACACATGTTTCATCAACAATTCTTAATCGACCCATCAAAAGGATTACGTTTTATTCTGTCCATACACCGCTGTGAAGTGGTCTGACGAACTTATTTTTGTTAGACACTGAGAAAATTCGGTATCCATCTTATAGATAGCTAAATGCTAAATGTTAAACACACTTTCATATGATATGTTTACAATTTCCACAATTTCACCTTTCTTGGCTTGGCGATCATCTCTTTTGTCCTTCCTGTTGATGGCATTGTTGTAGAGCTTGTTTGGTCGCGTGTAAATTCAGCAATTCTATATTTTACCATGTACTCTAACAGAGCAGACTCACCGTAATGTTTGTCGAGCTTTCCTTTTGTCGCTTTCGCCGTTTTCCCTTTCAAATAATAGTGTTATTCATTTCACGAAATTCACCTTTTCCCATTTTTCAAGAAACACAAAAGTTCCTTCAAACGACTACAACAAATAATCGATGAATTTAAGTGAAATTTTTACAGCTGAGGTTTGACATATCGCAGTTGCAAATTTCTATGCTGCTTTTTATATTTAACTAACAGCCCAAGCTACCCGAAAGAGAAAAAAAAATTAACTCTACTCTTAAACTCGTTCTCATTTTCCCAACTTTCATGTACTAGAAAACCTTTTTTTTTTTTTTTTTTTTTTTGATTCCATGGGATCTTGTATTATTATAAATATATATTAGAATAAAAAAGCTGACCTAACGACTAAATTTCAATGGACGATGTTTATTTCCAACTGTTTTGAACAATAGCCAGAAAGCAATCAACTACTTCCAGCACTTCAGATTAATCATATCTACGAGGGCGGTTCGGAAACTTCTTAGCCTATCAATGAAAGAGAATATAATTACAATCCCATTTTTTTCCACATGATAATACTAAACTACGTCATTCAGCACCAAGAAAAGGGGTTATGAGAAGGAGGAAAATAGAGTTATGTTTGCCGGCATTTGACTTAAAGTTTTCAACAGGTAACACGTAGGCAAGCGGCTGATTCCACAGATAAACTGTATGGCTGGAAAACGATATATAGATGTAAGTTATTGTGCCATTCAGTGAACAATTGATCACGAAAAGATGAGTTCTGAACGATGAAGCTACACTATGTAAAAGTATATGGATTTTGGATCAAGAGCGAAGTCTCTAATCTCGTTAGAGCAAAGTACATTGTAGTATCGATAAACACCATACACTGCGGCGAGACAACAATCAACGTAAACTTCTAACTCCTATCTATCCACTCTTTCGCGGATGACTGAAACATTTGACATTCCTATTCACTCAGTTATAGGCCCAGCCTATTCGGAATCGGTGCCAAGATTCAAAATATGCATGACTCACTAAGTAGTGATATTGTATTAATCACCGAATGGGGTGGTAAAAATAGGATAGTCTTCAATGCTTGCAAAGCCCGATGATTCTTCTGTACTCATGGTGGGTACAAGTATTGAGAATTCGAATGCTCTGAAAATTCTTCTAGAAATACAGTTTGATGTTGGCTGGACAAAATACATTTTTGATGTCCCTAGAAAAGAATTCAAGTGTCTCGGTTTTTTGAACGGTTTAAGATGTAATTTACTTGATCTGATCTTCTTATTATTTATATCACTTATAACCGACCGAGAATGAAACACAAATTTCATTTTTGGGTCGATGCCTCAAAGTCTATTTTGGGAGTACTCGGTCGTATGCAAGAGAGCGCAAAAAAGCTTGTTGGTGATAAAAGGGTATCCAACCCTCTTGACTTACTGAAGCAGCACTGCAGTGTAGGCTAGGTTACTCTGTTAAATCGTTACTATAATGGACTTTGCTGTGACGGGATTAGGGACATTGTCTCCAAAACCATGCATATTTTTACGTAACACTCGTTCAAGTTAAATGTCCACAAATACTTTTAACTCTTTCCCCCTTCTCGAAACCTATTTGGTTAGTTCCAGTACCTCTGCAAGGGTTGCAGTGCGTTTCTGTGTACTGTTAGAAAATAGAAAAAAAATTTAAGGAATAAATATAAATTTCGGAATAAAGTTTGTTTATAAATTTCGGAATAAAGTTTGTTTATAAACTCGATCCCTCTCTAGAGCCAACTATCCTCTCATATAGAAACAAGAGAAACTGCAAGCCACATCAAAATTGCCATATTTAATCATTTCTTATAGTGATTTCCATAATGAATAAGATATGTACATTTTTTTTTTTTTTTTTTTGTAAATAAAATCTCTAATTTATTGTTTATACAGTTGTTGTTGTTGTTATAGGACATGCTCCAATTTTCGAGAGGAAGCAAATTTGTTTGAAGCTTTTCAATGAACTATTGTAACTAATTAATTTTTTAAAAACTAAATTTCATTTAGGAACTGCTACTTTCGGAAGTTGGAACATCACTGTATTTTTATGTATTTCTTTGTTCTTAAGATTTGTTGAACAATTGTTAAAATACTTTTCCTCTCATAATGTGAAATTTTATTTATTCAAATTCTTATCAATATCTTTGTATAAGACTGGATCTTGTTGTATTAAATTGACTAAATGAATAAATTGATAAAATAAATTAAGAAGCATGTGAAATATTTTCGAACACAAATGAATTTTCGTTTTTGTTCTATATTATCTTATACAAATTTAAAATAATCTTCATAATTATAAAATTCTATAAATTTTTACCTATCTACAAGATTTAAAACTCTTTATCAAACTATTTTCTTTTTTTGTTATAAAAATAAATAAAACCTACTGCATATAATTAAGAACTTTGATTTAAGTGAAGCATTCTCCCTTATAATTAAATACTTTCTGCAAATAAAACCAACATTATAAACTATTTTTAATTTGAGTTTCAACACAAAACTTTTAACTTGTTCGGAAAAAAGAAGAGAAAGTCAAATTATAATTTGAGAAAGTAGAGTATAATAAAAAGGATATAAAAAATATTTTAAGCTAAATATGCTTGAAAGTTTAGGCACTTAACATTAATGACTGCATCCTGTACGTATGCTTTGCCATATATTGTATATAGAGAATATTTAACATACTTGCAGGGGTAGCAAAGCAAAGAAAAGTCTGTAAATAAGAAAGTGTATACGCGTATGCATGTAAGCGTGTATGGAACTGGAAGTTGAAATATTTTTCTCTTCAACTGAAGAAGTGTGTTTATGAATTTGTTTGTTTGCTTATATGTTTTTTATATATGCATCCTAACTACTATCTCTTGTGCATTATTAAAAATTATATAATTTCATTTATACTTAAAAAGTCATGCTAGTTAATCCGTAAGTGTTTTCAACAAAAAAAAAAAATCTTAAAAGCATCACTAATATAGCACAACCCTACACATACTTTCGCATTAAGAACGATTTGTTGTAAACGCTACACTCAATTTCCCACCCAACCTGTGCTTTGCAAATAGAGAATATTCGCTAAAGTTGCCGGAAAAATACAAACACAAATATTCTTCTAGAAAAGAAAGTACAACGTGCCATATACTATTACACAGCTTGCTTTCTACCGCAAGCTTGCTCTAAGTTTTCCCACAAATTCCTTTTTCATGTGTCTTTAAAATTTATCAAATTACTCGTAAACAAGAATTTCAGTTAAGATTTAAATGCCAATTCCACACGTTCGCACAATTACATTTAAAATAATAACTTTAAAACGTTGTTTCTGTTTTAAACCAGCATTTACACATGCAAGTGCAATGGCAGTACTAATCATAAATGTGTAAATGCAGCGTTAAATCAAATATTTTTTATCAGATACAAAAGACTTGTATGAACATGGAATTATTAAATTCGCTTTGATTTTTGTATAATTAACATTTTTAACTACAAACATAAAGCAATCTTTAACAGATTTTTACGCTGTGACGACATTTCTGTGTAAACATAAAAGTAAGTTCCGAGAATTTTTTCAGACATTTTCGATTATAATATGTATACTGAACTTAATGTAAGTTATTTGTATGTGTAAATGCAGTGTTAAAACTTAATTTGATTGTAAGTCGTGTTGCTAGTAAGTAACATTTGTGTATGGCATTTTGACCTGATATTGCCTGCACTTTGAATAGAAAGAGCCGACATCGCATGCATTAAATTTTCACTTTGGTTTAAATAACCAGATGCTAATTAAGTGTCACATGTTTTTGATGTGGTAGCTGCGTTGGAAGTAGAGGTGGCTACAAAGGCTACTGGGGTTTCTTTTTCAATTGATGTTCTTTTTGCAAGCTTAACAGGGCGGGCGCGTTTTAATGGTTGACGTATTAAACCGGATCGGGTGCGAGATGGAGTAGAAGACGTAAATTTTCATACCTGTGGTCTCTTGTTTGCTGTTTTTTTTTTTTTGTATCTTTTACCCTTATACCAAAATCTGTACCTAGTTCGCTGTTTTCATCATTCGGCTCGATGGGCTTTCTTACGTTCGTGGCTATGGGGGCATCTGAAGCACATGTACCAAAGGTGATGGATGGTATAGCGAAGGTGAATCCTCCTTTAGAAGAGTCTTCACTGTCTCCATTTGGTGTGGGCATAGTGGTGGTCCAAGTATCTGGATATGTTGGATAATACTCACAAACTCGTTGAATGCAGATGACGTGTTAACTTTAGCAAAGTATTTTACAAATGTTGAGTCGCGGAGAAAATAAAACAAGCGTATTTTCCAGCTATGTTAGTGCAGCTAAAATCTGAAAATTTGAATTTGAAAATTTGAAATGAATGAAAATTACATTTAATTATACCTTATTTTAAACTATACTTACACTTGTGCTTAAACCCGATTTCTCCAATTGCTCAACTATATTTGAAAAACGTGGTGTTTCAATAAGCAGGTTAGAGAAAAAGGAAGCAAAGTGTATGCTAAATTTGACATATGAAAAAGTTCGCATATGACAGCTGTTGTTAAAACAGAGATGTATAATTTACTATAATAACAAATGTGAATATTCGAAAACTGTTAATTTTAAATTCTTATATGATTAGTTAAGCGCCGTAACAATAATATATATACTGAACTTAATGTAAATTATTTGTATGTGTAAATGCAGTGTTACAACTTAATTTGATTGTAAGTCGTGTAAAATTTGTGTGCATTGGTAAAAAAGTTTGGATGTATTGATCTTTTCGAACTTGCACTTACATGTGTAAATGCCAGGCAAACGCAATTGGGCGAACGAACGAACCGCTTCGTTATCCTGGAATTCGCATTAAGTTTAGGAGTTTTTTAATAAAAATTATCAAATTATAAAAAACAAAAAGTAAAGTCTTTAAGAAATTAACCATTCTAAATAAAACGTCTACTTTTCAAACACCATTTGTAAACTTCCACTTGTTAAAGTTTAGCTCACACAACATTGGAATGCGTTTTTATTTTCAAGTATATAGGTTTGCTGGGCTATTACAAATAGACACATACAAGCCAAAAAACAACTTAAGTCCACAAGATTTATGTATTAAAAGTGAAAAACTTCAAAGCATATAAAAAAATAAATACTAGAAGGAAAAAAAACGAGAAACCATTACAAGTGGTTAGAGAAAAAAATTAAAGAAATAAAAACAGAAACACATGCAAAACAACATGAATGATGTACGCACACACACAAATGTAAAATAGAACACAGTATCACATACATATCCACCAACATACAAGTATGAGATGCATATTTGCCAACGTTTATGCATATTCATGCTGGGCAATTTATGCAAATATTAGCAAATATAATTTGGTAAAAACTCAAACGATACAGGTAATAAACTACAAACAAAAACCATTGTAAGAGTAGCAAAACTGCAGTGGTTTATAAAACATTTGAAATAAAAAAAAAACACTTATTTTCAAGCATAAAAGTTTCTCGTAAAATTTACAATTATATTATATCCGAAGAAGGATTTTCTTATAATTACAGTTCAGGCTGAAAATATGATGAAAAAACCAGAAGTTTAATTGAGTATTGTCCGGTAGTGTAAAAGGATTAGAGTTCAAATTGAGTTTCAAACAATAAACTCTGTTGTTTAGCTATTAAGCACAAAATATGTACAGTAAGGTGGTTCGCTATGGAAGGACTAAAATTTGTACCATCGATTTTTCGATAGCTAGGCATGAGGAAAAAAACTTCCACCACGAGGCACATAAATTTCTTTAATAAATAATTAAACTTCTCCAAAAATTTTTCAGTAATAATTCAAATTAATACTAAGGACGTGTGTGAGAATGTAGCAAAGTACTGTCGGAAAAAAAATTTTAACAGTTCTGAGGTGAATAAATTTACATTAACTCTGGGTAGCCCCCAAGCAAACGTAAAAATTGTGACAACAGGATAAAAATATTTGAAAACTTAATTGAAATAAATTATAATAGCTACAGTAATAGTTTTGTAATTAAAGGTATAAAAATGAGATAATATAAAATTGAAACATTTTTCAATTTTATGTTATCTTATTTTTATTCTATTATAACTATCTTTTAATTTATTCATTTTTATATATTTGTTTATTATTATTATTTTTATCAAAAACATTATTTTTGTCAAAAACTTGTTTTAAAATTTTTTTGCACGCAGAAACATGAAATTTATTCACCACAGACAAATTATTTTTCACCAAACTACTTTTCTACCGATTCATGCACGTCCTTAGTATAAAAGAAAGGTAATACATATATAAAAAAAAAATCAGGCGATTTTTCTTTCATTACCTACAAAAAAAAAAGCCTAAGAAAAAGTTGAGAAAGTGTAAAAAAAAATTTATTTGGCCATATCGAAAATTTAAAACATATATTTTTCCTTATAGCAAACGCTATAAAAAAAAATCGGTGGCCCAGTATCGATTGATAAATGAAACAATCCTCATGTACAGAATTTTTTGAGTTCGGTTTATATCAAACTTTTTAAAAAATCGGACTATATGAGTTGTAGGGTGTAAACGTAATTCAAGGCTCGGTTCTATCTTCTACTGTATTTATTACTTTCAACGCTAACGTATAAAATACTCAATCTTTTAGATATTAGCGTTAGCTAAGACATTTATAGCCTCAAAATATCATCTTTTATTAACAGTATCTTTTACATTTTTTTATATTATGTTCCGCTCGATCTCAAACAAGGACTACAAATAGGAGCTTTTGTCTCTCAAAATTCTTGCAAACGTAAAATTTCAAGGTCGTTAAAGGAGACTCTCAAATGCCGAAGTAGACGTAGCGAAAGAAGAGTACACTCATTAACATTTAACTCATTACTTTGCCAGATTTCACTGGGGAGTAATAAAAAACATTTTTTTTTATTAAATTGAAATGTTCTTTAAGCTTGAGGTCAATTTATTCTTTGTTGTTCCTACATAAACCTTAACACATCATTCGTTATCATTGCCGCCGCAAGGTATTTTGTATACTAAATTTGACTTATCTAATTTATTCAATCTATCCTTTGTTTTACCAAACAATCCACTCACTGTTTTATAAATCCTATATGCTATTTTATACTTTCTTTTATCAAATATACTAAACCTTTGTAACCTTTCAGACAGTCCAGGTACATAAGCTAACGATTTATATACTTTTGCTTCCATACTAACATCTAAGTTGTTGTTCCTACTTTGTTGTAGGAACAACAAAGAATAAATTGAAGACTAGATTAGCTGGACATAAGTCTGATCAGAAATATAGGAATATTTATTCGTCACAGAAGACGGCGTTGTCGATACATTGTCGTGTTGTCGTGATTTAAATCACAATCCGGATTTTAACAAGGTTACCATATTAAATACAGAAACTAGTTATAGAAAACGGTATATGTTGGAGATGTTGCAGATAATTGATGTACCAATAGCTAATAGAATTAATTTAAAAAAAAATACAGAAAGTTTAACTCAGAACTATAGGCATTTAATTAATAAGAATAGGGTAATAAATTAGCTAATTAAGATATCTATAATTATGTATAAAACATTATGTTAATAATCTTTTTATGTACTTTAACTTTTTGTTACAATGTATGTTGAATGTTTTTATGTATGTTAAAATTGTTTTCAATATATTTTCAAATATTTTTGATTTTGTAAACAAAACTAAAAAATTTTATCCTGAAGAAGTCTTCCGAAGGAAGACGAAATATCGAATATAATTAAAGCATTTTTATATAAAAAACAAAACTGACCTCAAGCTTAAAGAACATTTCAATTTAATTAAAAAAAAGGTCAAATAATTAGGATCAAGATAATATATTTTTTTTGTTTTATCTGGGACCAGTACCCCTACATATGCAGCGCATTGTACTGGAAGTAGGAAAATAGGTTATGATGAGGAGGAAAGAGGGAGTAGAGTAACAACACGAAAGATTAAAACAAACTCTATTGCAGTATTTCAAATGTTAGAATTAAACTAGTTAAAACTGATCAGTGCCCAGTGTATATACCTTCGACACTGCTCAGATTAGCAAAATTTAGTCCAACACCTTTCACACTACAAGGTAATGAAATGCATTGAAAATAATATAAATATTGAACTAACATATGTATAAAGAAAACACGGACAATGCTGAAAAAAATATTAAAAAAAATAAACACGTGTACACATACTGCTACCTATTTTAGTGCACTTTGATTTCATACGAAATTAGTTTCCAGCATTCACCATTGACAGCAATACTCTTACCATCATCGTTTTTGCAGATTAAGGTTATCAAAAATTATCACAAAATTTAGATCTGTCCTTTCAATAGAACGTGTCTTTATTATAGAACAGTATTTTTCAAATTATGAAAGGTTTCCGGCCGCAACTCGAAAATTTCATGTAAAATAAATTGGGAACAGTATTTTGACTATTAGGCATGAAGAGATTAATTACAAAGTTCAGGGAGACTGTATCTGCCGGAGATGTGGCTGGCTATCCAAAAGCAAGTCGTTAAAATATCAGTATCAAAGGAGTGAGTGGGAGTATCGCTGGCAATAAAAACCACAATTTCAAAAAGCTCTCTATGGCCTATACTGAATAAAGATTTTCATCTATATTCTTACAAAATGAAGCCTCATGATCATGTATAGCTCAGAAAGTCTGTTGAACCGATTATTAAACAACCACAAATGGACGCTGGGTTTTCAACCAAAATTATCTAAAGCGATGAAGCACATGTTCATTTTGATCGATTTGTCAATCACTAAAGCTGCCGATTCTGATTTAGTGATTATCGGGAAACACATGCATCCACACTATTTGGTGTGCATTTTTGTCTGTAGGCATAATTGAACTACTTTTTTCAAAATAAGGCTGATAACACAGTTCAGTTAGGAGAACTTAGATAATATTTGTGCGGCCTATATATGGCCTTAAGAAGGTGATGTCTTATGCCCTTAGTATACCCAAAATAGACTTTTAAGCCCCAGCTAAGACATGAGTGTTGTACTCCACTTTACGATTCATTAAAAAAATGACAACCAAAAGACTAAAAGTGTATATCCTTCTAACTCAAATATTGCGTTAGTTTTAGAACACGCTGTATGGACCAACGATTTTCCCAGCCTATAAAACACATCAAACCGTACTAGTTCTCTACTGCGTTCTCTCTTGCACAATGTCTAGTAAATCAAAAATAGGCTTTGAGACACTGGCTACGACATGAGCGTTGTATTTTATTATTCATTCAAAATATGACGTCAAAAAGACTATAAGTATTTTTAACTCAAATATTGCGTTAATTTTGCAACACGCTTTATATCGACCAATGATTTTCCGTCCTAACACATCAAACTGTAATTTTCTATGAATGTAATGACAAAAACTTGTAGATTATCCTCACTTCAAATATGACAACTCAACCGTAAGTGGATTTCATCGGAGAACAAAATTATAAACTAATACTACTACCAATTTTTACACTAGCCTAATTTGTAAGCAATGCTCTAATGTAAGTCTACATATAACGATTATTTCGACCAAATTAAACAAAACGAAACTAGAAGCGCACAGTGGAGCCAAACCCAAAAAAGGGCAATAAATCTGTACCTTCGAAACTTGCAATTTGATTATAAAACAATATATGAAGGAATCATAGAGGAGGAAATAGTCTTTGAGAATAACGAACCACCTTAGTGGTTCAAATTTCACATGGTGACCTACAGGATCTTTAAATAAACTACCTTATCTGATTTAAATAAATTTAGATTTTTTGAAAAAATTATAAGAAGATATAGAAGAACCATTTTATTTTATTTAGATGTCAGTAATAGTTTGAAAGATATTTGGCTTTTAATTTTGAAACTCTCGCTTTTGGCCTTGACTTTTTTCCCTACTTCATACATATCTACGGTATTAGCAAGCCGAAAAAAAATAAATATACAAACAGTACACAAAAGCTTTTTATAATTAGTTCAAGGTATGTGCTCGTGAAAAGAGTTCAAAGCCAAGTCTTCGAAAAATGAGTGCAAAATGGCAGAAGTTTTACAAGAATAGTGCTTAATTGTTTGACGTTTTTCTAAAAAAAAAGAGTTATAAAAAAATTTGTTTTTAATATTGTCAAATAGACTTTTTTTTCAACAAAATTTCGAAATAATCGATCAAAAACAAATATCGCCCACCGAGTTTCATAAAAAGTTTTATAAATTACATTTGATACTCATATGTTTAATAAGTTTAAAATTTATCGATTAATTCAAAATTTTATTGAAGAGTTTACCATATTCGTACAGATTTTTACCACTTAAAATTTTAATATTAGTAAATTGCCAAATCTATTCTTTCACGATATTAAAACAAATTTTTTTTTTTACAAAATTATTTTTAGAAAAACGTCAAACACCTTTTTTTATCAAAATTATGCCATTTTTCACTAATTTTTGATCTCTTTTCATGAGCACATGCTATGAGATAATTAAAAAATTTCTTTTGGATATTACTGAGATATATCTTGAAAACTCCATAATAATTTTTTTAAAATTTTCGGCATGCTAGTAATGAAATAGGAAAAAACTATTCACTTTCAAACTATTACCGATATCTAAATTAAAAATTCTTCCTTCTTTATTTCCTTATTAGCTTTTCAAAAACCTAAAATTTTATTTAAATCAGATAATATTCACAAAAGTAATGGGGCATAAAATCTTTTTCATACACGAGGTAATCAATTTTGACACCCTGTATTTCGTTACTTTTAAAGCCTATTTCCTCCTCTATGAATCTTTCATACATTGTTTTATGATCAAATCTCACGTTTCAAAGATACAGATGTATTACCTTTTTTTTGGTCTGGCCCCATTGTGCAGCGGTGGGTTACCAAAATTGTGCTACCAACTCAAAGTTGAGATCCCTTCAAAAACACAATATTGTAAGAATGCAAACAAACGGCCTTCAAAATTTTATTTATGGTATTTTATTAACTAGTAGCAGAGTACAGAAAATGTAGAAGCGAAATTCTCAAATATAAAAATGAATACGTATGCAGCGAACTTGACAATGTTTAAGTTCATAAAAATAGGGTTTCTTTTTTTCTGGAAGATTTTTCTTTTCTCTAGATTTGTTTTTCTTCCCTTTTGCACCAAATCCTGTAATTAATTTCACCAAATCTCATTCTTTTTTTCTAATTTGAATTTTAAATTAAAGAAGTTATTGTACTGAGAGCAAATTACGTTAGAACTGTTTAAACTTAAAATATGCAAAATATTTCTAATGCATTTAAACCACCCTTAATCTCGCATAGACAGACAGATATTAGTGAAAGGACTTAATTTACCTTTAAGCCTGGATTTTACAAACAGCTTTGCTTCCATCATTAGGTTTTCATTACTCATACAAAATGAAAGGAAGCACAATGACAAAAAATGCAACAGAAGACAAAAAAATTAAAGAATAGAAAACAATAGAGAAAAAAGAACCCACGAAAGGGAAACATTAATTTTTTTCTTTCCTAACGAGACATATTCCCAGACAAACTGCTTTTGGGAAGACACCACCCCCAGATAAGTAAATACATTATTACACGTATTTTGTATGTGAAGACACATACATGCATACACACATATATAAATATTTTATACTAGTTTGCTTTCAAAACAGGAACTAGCACAACGCACATATACAATCACTCACACACGCGCACAAACCCATCCTACACTCGCATAATTTAAGTGTGTTGTTGTTGCTGTAAATGTGTGTTTTCATAAGTGATACTCTCTTGTAACCTCCTGGCTTTATGCCAATATTTCCTTTTTCATTTATTTTGTTCCTCTTTTAAGGATTATCATGCAATTTTCATAACTTTAGAGATTTACGTAGGCATTAGTTACAATTCTTCTTTTACATTTCTATTTTTATTTTTGCTCTCTCCCGTAATATATAGACTTTGTTAACCAGAGCGTGCGTTTATTTTTGCAAGTATTTGTTTGATTTCGGTGGCAGTTGTGCTGGTGTTGGTGCCAAACCAAATCACAAAAAAAAATAATAATAATTTTTCGCACAAAAAAATCATATTAATTTTCACTAAATCTTGCAAAAGAACATAAAAAAGAAAGCAATAAAATTGTTTGAAAAAATGTAAAAAAAAGATCAAAAAGGATTTTTGCTCAGAAAAAAATATAAAATGTAATTTTGGCGCCACATATCATGCAAATACTGCTGCACGTTTATTACGTGGCATACATTTAAAAATTTATATAAAAATTGCAACCAAAATTAGGAAAATTGTCTATTTTTGAATGGCTGGTAAGCAAAGAGAGATTCTGAATGTTACTATTTTATCACAATTTGGCGATAACACGTTTTCTTTTTATACCTTCTCCCTGTTAGCAACGTTAACATTAAAGTTTTTGAGCAATTATTTGAAACTTCATCAAAAATTTAGATTTTAAATTGGGTGACTCGATGGCTGATTTGGTAGAGTACTCGACCAACAGTCCACGAGGTCGCAGGTTCGATTCCTACCATAGGCCATAAGTGTTACTGCCGAAAAGCAAAAAAGCTTCGTAGCTTTTGTGTTTGTTTCATAACAAAGATGTAATGCCACCTGGTGTTGGGTATGGATATAGTTTTTGCTTATGGTAGTATAACTTAAAATTTTTAATGCAAAACTATTTATACTATATTTTCCTGTAAGATTTTTCTTACACCTTTTAAAAATGCCGACGCGTGACTTCTTGTTTGTTCTCCTTTGCACGCGTTGCAAATAATAAACATCTTAATTAGGGCGTTGACGGATTCTTTGTGCTAGTGGTATGTTACTTTTGTTCAGTTATAAAATTCTAATCCGGTCGTTCATTTTGTTCAATGGTTAATTTTGAATGAACATCCGGACACCACGTCTTCCTGCTGGTTAATATTCCAGTCTTTTTTAAATTAACAAAAAAAAAACTTGATACGAAAGGATCAAGAAAAACAGTATAAAAAAAAGGAATGAGCTTCTTCGAAATTGAAGAATGAAATTTTTGTAATAAATACTTAAATCGCAAAATTAAAAATTTAATGATAGTTGTTACACCCATTGCTTCATGAATTGACAGAAATGATATAATAATAATAAAAGGCAACCTGGGGCCCTAATTCTGCAACGATGAATTTGGAAATGTTCACCAATTTCAGTGTTCACTTTTGATTTTTGAGCCCGGAATGGTGAGAATGAATAATTTTGACACTTAAAGTGTACACTTAATAATAATTTTTTCACTCAAAAATCTTCGGTGTATTTTAGCTTTTGTAAAATATTTTGAATTTGAAAAAAATAAACAAAAGGGTTATGTTATGAATTAATTATGAATTAAAATCATCTATTCAACAACTTGTGTGACACAGTTAATTTGACAAATCAGCATATCATTCAGCCTGAAGAAACACATTCAGCACAATAATTGTTTTTAACGCAATCGCTTTTTAATGAAAAGTGAACACTGTGTCTGTCAGTGGGTTTTATTTTGAGTGTTCACTGGTAAAAAAAATTCGTAGTTGCGGAATCTGGCCCCTGGAATGCATATGCCTACTTTGTTTCTATACAAAATATCATCTGAAAATGCAACAATTGACATAAAAATAACTGAAAAAGATTTAACAAAATTTATTAAAATAAGAAATGTCAATGGTCAGTTTAATAACCATCTCAGTTTGTTCACTTAAATGACCCCTTAAATTTAACCTGCTAGTCCGTAAATAAAACAACTCTAATTTTTATGAAGCTAAAGAATGTTTTGATTTTTGAGGTGCTAATTTTAATGTTACACAAGGGCACATTATAATATACAGAACTGAGACAATTTGCTTAGGTATTTATGTATATCCCACAAAAACTTTTTTTTACGAATCTTAATAAATTATCGAGAATTTAAAAAGAAAAAATGCCCGTTAAAATACTAAAAAAAAAGTTCATTATTGTGTGAATATATTAGGTGAACACTAATAGCTTATTTTATTCTCAATAATATTTTAAGGAATTTCACGTTAGATTCACCATAGCATTTTTCACTTCGAGGGGAATTAAAGTTTGGCATAACCAAAACTTCTGTAGTGACTCAAGCAGTTCACTGTTGTTGACTAAAGCAGCCTTTATAAACTGTGTGATTCATATTTTTATTTTATTTAATTTTTTTCAATAAACGGGAAGTTTAGTGCAACGGCATCACCCGATATCAATTCTATAATATAATAATATAATATAATAATATAATAATATAAATATAATATTCTATAACTATTATATTCTATACTATTATACTCTTTATATAGTCAATAAGCATATGACAATATTCCACAATAAAGTGAGTTAGTTGTAATCTGACTGCCAACAAATAAAGATTGTTATTTTTGATTATACAGAACACCAAAAGTTCAGCACAATTCCACTTGTTATTCATGATAGAGCTGATTGGAATTATTTATTCATTTCAGATTTTTATGTCTAAAATTTTCGATCAACTCAATGTATAAAGTGTATTTTTAATAACGTACTATAAGTACGTACATATACCTGTACTCAGGGGATGAACCCTACACATGCAGTGTATTGCACTTGAACTTGGAAAATAGGTTATGAGGAGGTAGAAAGAAAGAGGCAGTTGTGAAAAAGATTTACATCAGCACCTGCCTTTACGGCCTTATCTGATGATGGACCAGTTCCACGGAGTGAATTATTCACGACACACCAGCGGCCCTGTGATGCTTTCTAACTCACACAGGCAGCAATTTTTGTCATATGTTTATAGCTACATGAGCAATTTCTTGTCAGCCCTTAAACTAACTCACCCGTCTTACCATCACCACTGGCTCCTTGCAGTACAGGTATCTGTTGTAAAGGCAACAGATCCTCGAGAGGTGTAGTCCCCGAAAAAAGACGCACACGAAACAATTAGCAGGGATATTAACTTGCGTTTTAGGCTTAAACCAATGCCAGAACGTTCTAGCCAAGGTTTGCACCTCAACCATGATCAGTCCAGTTTAAACTGCAAGCAGAACCATCCGTGGGCAATGCTGATCCCCGATCTGCCAATTTATGCCCTTGGTAAGCGTTTCGAAAGCCAACACAGCATAAGTCGTGCGGCTTCCTAAAGTTTTATTTGCTACAACGAGGGACTCATTGCCCTCATTACCAGAAAAACAGAATGCCCTGGTGGGGATACGCCAAGGCAAAACTTGTTCCCCGGGGCGTATATGGAATTCCCAAAAATGAATTCTGTTCATCTTTTGTATATTATTTTTTAGTTATAAGCCAAACGTTCGCCTGTTTTTGTGAAATTACATTGTAAAAATTTTAATTAAATAAATTATTACTAAATTATTATGAAAGTCTAATAGCTCTAACTTAAAATGTTTTTTTTTTTTTTTGTATTCTTTTTTATTCAATCTTGTGTGTTTATTGAAGTTTGCAAGTATTTTATTATCGACTATCTGTTTTATGTAAATATACTTCAAACAAAATGTAATATAGGACTCAACGAGCTGAAGGTCAAAATTACATATTAGCTGTTTATTATGCCTCTATCGCACCTAAAATAATTAAGGCAGTAGAGTTTGCAGACGTTTGACTTGGCTCCATTAATAGGAATACGGAAAGACAAACATTACCACAGCATGTAACATGATGCTGCTCAGACTAATAAAATATACAGTAATATAAACATCCATTGCTTTTTTGTGAATCTAAATTACAATTAATATTGAACGTGTAAAAAAGGCACGGATAACAGTGACAAAAAACACGTATACACAGATGGAAGATTAGACAATTATTATCTCAAAAACACTATGTTTTACTTGAAATTTGTACATAATTTCCCTACAATAAGCTAATAGATCGTATTAAAGCAAATTTGTTATATTGTAGCGATATGTATTGCCACATTGAACACTGCATTAGCTGGCGCTTTAAATTAATGGACCCACGCGGCGTCAACGTCTATAAACGGCGTAAAAAATCCACCGGTTGGGGTTAAACATCGCGAACACGGTCTTAAAATGGTTCTATAGTCCAGTGAGAGCAGTAGTGGTGACTAACTGCTTCATGACCGAATATTCATGTAAAATGTGCTGCATTTACTCAGTGGAGATGCCTACAGTCTCCATCACCTCACGTATTTTCATTCTACTCTGGTCCAATTATATTCCATGAATTGTATTGACAATTTCTGGTGTGATGACCTTTCTTAAGCATGTTAAACGTACTGATAGAACCACAGTGGAACTCAGAAACCATCAAAGTTAATAGTGCAAAGTTTTAACAGTACTTGCAAAAGACAAGTGCTGGTTTTCAGTGATGGCTTTTTACACAAGAATTAAAGTTTCAAATCAAAGCATGAAACTCACTTTTTCTATTTAGGTTATACTCGCAAAGTTGTCTGCTTTTAATGACTGTCAAATACAGTCGTAATGACGCAGTTTGCTTAAAACAGTAGTCCGTTTAAAGATTGTGGGTGAGAAATCGAAAAATTCAGACAGTTACCAAATGGCCTTCATGTCACAGCAACTCTCATCCAACTCAACTCCAAAACTCAACTCCAAAAAAGGACCCCTATTGCAAGAAATTTATTTTGATACAATTTACGAATAGCTTTTTGGTGTTATATTTAAAAGGACTCTTTGCGTAACCCAACTATTTCAATTGAGGCACTTAAATTTTTGGATAATGCTACTTCCGAACACAAAAAAGAATTTTTAATGATAGAATGATGAAAAAACCGATTACTAAATGAAAGTGTGACAACCAACCCTACAAGTAAACTCCTACAAATGCAAAAATTTCATGTATAAGCGAATTTTTAAATGGTTCCCTTTTTTAAAGTCCGTAAAAAACTCAATATCAATGAAAATAAAAGCTTCCCCTTATTTGCTACCATTAAACAGTCCTTCAAATGAGCGGTGCTTCAATTCACTCTTCTATAAATTTCGATTAAAAAAGTTTACTTTACCTGCCATAAACAACCTGACAACGAATAACAATTTTCTTTAATGCATATAAAGATTTATAACACACTTCAGTAGTATTGCGATTCCAATTCAAGAATAAAAAATGGGAAAAAGTGATAAACACAGAGAAAAAATTAATATGCACCAAAAGCTTTCAATACAGACAAAACTATATAAAGCAGACTTAAGATAGTAAAACAAGATATATGCAAATATTAAAAATTCTGAAAATATTACAAAATTTTCTCCAAAAGTTTCCAATAATTATAAACCTCTTATAAACCCCACAAAATGACGCGTCATAAATCAAGATGTAAACCTACTTGGGATACTTTTAATTACTGGCAGTGTGCTATTTTCATCGCAAAGTGACTCCACTGTCAGTAACATAAAGGAAAAAAAGAAAAAGAAAAAACAAAGAAATTAATCAAGTTGAAAATAAGAGTTGCTTACTATTTACTGCCACTTATCATCCCTTTGCTTATCTTGTATATCAACATCATACCAAATAAAGCTACGATTACAACGTTTACTTTGCATGCCACATACTGAGTGCAATGTAATGCCATTTTCCCCATCTCTTTTTCTGCTTTTTGTTCAATACAACATAAGAAAACTTTATGCCACACAACACAACTCGACTCTATTACAAATGTAATTTACTTGATTTTTGCGAACACATACATATATTTTTCATACATATGTATATGTTTGTACATACATACGTGCATTTACTTGTGTATGCACATACATATGTATGTGCATCAATAAGCGGAAAACATAAAACTTGTAGCACATAAAGAAAAAACGCTGTACAAAAAACAAAGAAACTCTAGAGCAGCCAAATATTCAGAATGAATCTCACGTTTTACGCCTCGCAAGATAATATTTCAGCGTATTTCGCCCTTGTTATTGTTATTGTTACCGAATTGTGGCAGTATTTGGGAAACAAAAAGCTGAACAGCATCAACGTTTTATGCAAAACATAACTAAGGGAACAATAAAAAAATATATATGTATGTATGTAAGTATATACATGTAAAACAGAACCAAACAAAAAGGAAGGAGTTTATTTTAAAAAAATTTATTTTTTTAGTTGCGAAATGTGAACAATTTTTTATACAAAAATTCAATGATAACAGAAAAATATGCACTTGGGATAAATAAGAAAACATAAACACATGCGTACATACATATACATATATTCAGCACTTTGCATTTTGTGTGCGATAGTTGCACTAATGGAAGTACTCAGACCAAGTAAGCAGTTTGATGGAGTTATGCTTTGGGTATTTTACTCGAAAATTTTACTCTTATCTACATACATATATAGAAAAAAAATGGGCTCCATTAAAAGACAGTTAGATGTATTGTTTACAAATATTTAGAAAGTGTTATACAGTAACGAGATACTAAATTTATAATACGTTCCTTATTTGTTTAGCTATTTATATATTTAGTTATCTACTCATTTATTTATAATCAATGAGTATATGTACATAATCAATGCATAAAAAATATTTATTATAATTAAAATCACAACATCTCTTAAAGCTACAAGCACTAGCATCAATGGCTACAGACGAGCACCATACATCATTCAACTTGGAAAAAATGAGAAATAATATTCTTCTTGAATTTATATACGTTACTAGTAGCTGGGCTGGCTTCACAATAGCTGGCAGCCTGTCAAACCTAACCTAGCCTAGTAGGTTGAAAACTATGCGGGATTTCATTCCAGAAACTAATAGCATTAATAAAGAAATGGTATTTTGAAATCAATGTTCGATGACGAAACGCAATAAGTCTATTAGCTCTACAAAGCACTGAGTAGTTTAAGCGCTCAAAAAAATGTTTAGGTTGAAGAGTATATATAGTTTTATGAATAAACTGTAAAATACGAACTTTTAAATAATTATTGAAATCCACATTATACTCCTAAGGCAAGCTGACATAAAATGACACATAAATATGATAAAAATAAATAAATATGATAAAATCTTCTAAGACCATATATAACAAGTAATATTATTAAATACCATATTGAGTTTCCTTTCACTATCGCAATTTAAACTGGCATACAATTTCCAGCCATAAAATAAAACCAGCATTAAATATGATTTTTCAAGCAGTATTCTAGTTTTAATCGGAATACAGTACTGTATTCGCCAGAGAGTTTTTAACAATGAGAAAGTTCGGAAGCATGCAAAATTTACGTGTTTTGTCCAAGTTAGATTATTGTTAAAAATACACCAAGGTTTTTCGCTGAGTTAACAATATTTATAATTAGATATATAATTACCAAACACTAGGATTTATTAGGATTTAATCCTAACCAACCCCAATGTTACATGTTTTTGGACCGATGTTTTAATTGTCATGGAAGGTAGAATTTTCCGTGGTAGCAAAAGCTTTTAAAGATAGAAATGTAGTAGCTCTTACAGTCATTAATACCGATATCGCAACATCTTCCGTATGAGTGATATACGAACATTGCTACTCATACGCAAAGCGTGAGTGAAACAACTTTCATATCACATTAAAGTGAAAAGTAAAAAAATTCATATATTCTGGTGCAAAATAATAATAAAATCGGACTAAAATTGGCGATACAGTGAACAAAATAGGGGGTGACTGAGAAAAAAAAAATGTTTTCGTATGGAAGGTTAACCATTTTAATGTACGTTCTAATAATTATATATTAATTGTTACATTATACGTTACACTTACTTGCTTATAAAAAATATATATCTATTAAGAGACAGAGAGAGAGAGAGACATAAAAGTCATAGCAAGCCCTGGTATTTTTCACTATAAGTAGAATATGTATTGAATAGTTTTAAATTAAAAAGCTAAGAAAAGTAACGATTAATACAAGCTGGGGGACAACTAGCTGTTTTGTAGCCGTTATGCTACTCACCGGCATCTACTGGGTGTCGAACTTAAATTCATTAGAAATATTTTGTGTTAAAACCAAATTTTGCCCATATGCATACCCTCTGGGAACAGGTTTTGCTTTGGCATGTTCCTAACTTGACGTTTACCTAACTTGGGCGTTTACCTAACCTTTGGTATATGGGAGTAGCAACTCCTTCATAAAACCCTCGCTATGAGTCAATCAAAAGAATGGAGATGAGCGCGCCGCCAGGTGTTTCTATTTTTCAGACCATACTAGTGCTGAATATGGTTGAGGTTTCTGTATCTTGACTGAAATGTTTCGGTTTAAGATATAAAGCTAAAATCGTAGGGAGTGGCTGATATTCGGGGAACCAATTAAAGTAACCCGAGATGCTGTTGTCTTGCAACAGATACTTTTGATGTAAGGAGCTCGAATTCGTGGTACAACGGGTGATTTGGTTTAAGGTTGATGGTCTTTATGGACTTCAAGCCACTAACTCGCAAGGGCGAACACATACATTGACTATGTGTGAAATTACATACAGAAGGGACTTGATGACCTGTAGTGCGATTCTGCATCTAATTTTAACAATATTTGTTAATGCTAAAATATTTAACAATCAATTTGACAACTCTGCTATTATCTAGCATATTTAACAACACTTGTTATTGTGTTGTCATTTGTTTGTCACTTGAAGATTCCAAAAATTAAAACTGCTTATAGCTGGGCGATAATATTTTTTTGTATTTTTCTTTATTTTTTTTTTTCGCAGTTTTAACATATTTTTCAACCGTAATGCCATGTGATTGAAGATTTTGTCAATGTTGTTATTTATTAGTTACAGAATCGCACAATCGTAACTGCAAGCGATAATATTAGTTGACAATTTAACACATTTTGTTATTGTTAAAAGTTAAAATTCGCACCCTGAGCTCTTCACAAGAAGTTTGTTACGAACATATGATCAGATATCACCACCTGTGTAAGCACAGGGTTCTGTCGAGCCGTGAGATAATTCACCCTATGAAATTAGTCCGCCGTCAGTTTGTCTGTTACAAATCTGGCTATACATATTTTTTTTTCATATCAATCCAATATTGAGTTATATTTGTAAGTAACCACAAAGTTAAATTAGTTAAAGGCCCCAAACATCTCACTGATTGGATTTATAAATTTTAAAATAATGCGAATAAGTTGCGTGATGTACTTGATAGGGAAATGCTGAATCTCATACGCTAAATGTGGTTATACAAAAAGTTTTCTTATTGGCAAAAGCTGACCAGGGATTTACGCAAGTACTTGCTAATCTTAAGGTAGATTAACCTAACTACGCAAATTACCTAAGAATATGCTGATCGGACGTACAAACAAACTCCACTAAGAGCTTGAGGGAAGTGTTGGATAGCCCGAAATCTTTAAAAAAACATCAAATCATAACAAGACTAGTACACATGTTTATTTTTCTTTTTTTATTTTTTTTTTCTTTTCTTTTGTTTTCACTGTCGCCCGTGTTTTCTTTATATGGTCATTATTAATTCCTTTTTAATATAATTCGTTAACTTGCGGTGTGAAAGCTTTTGGACTTACTTTTTTAATCGTAACAATGTAACTAACTAAAATAATGTAAACTCAACATTTTAAGCGCTGTGATAACGTTTGTTTTAGTCTTTCCGTAGTATTACTGATAGGTTCAAGTACAACAAACACTGCTCCGTCTTTTCTCATCCTCATAAGCCACTTTTCAAGTTCCAGTACAATGCACTGTATGTTTAAGAGTCATCCATTAAGTACTGCTCTAAGATAAAAAAAGACCAGCCTTACTTTCTTCATTATATATGTGTGTTCAATACAAAAGTAGCTATCTGGTTTAAAAAACGGGGCTATCCAACACCATTACGAGTAAGCAGCAATACGTTTTTACGTGCAAAGCCTGCAGACTGATCAATTTAGGTGATATATAGTCACTTCAATCGCGACCAGCACTAGGATGACTGGCCCGACGGAGCATATTGGCTTGCCCTTTTTTGTCAATAACTCTTAAAAGTAACTAAGCTAATTCCGTTCACATCGTAACTAGGGCAAATATATTTAAAAACTTTTATAACAAAACTGTAAAAAATATGTCTCTAAAGTTACAGCCAGGAACGTTGGCGTCATGTAGAGGAAAATTTTTTTGAAAACAATATTTAAATTTTTTCCATATTTTTCTTCAAAATTTTCTAGCTAAAGAATTTGAAAAAAAACAAAAATCAATCAAAACAAAAATCAATCAAGATCTTTAGCTAGAAAATTTAGAAGAAAAAATATAAACACGATCAAATAATACGAATATTTACAGCTTGTTCGACGATATCGAATGAAAATGTATGCGAAAGAAAACTCATCACTCACATTCGAATCACTATTGTTCGTTCGCATGAACTTATGTATTTTAATTAACACATCGTTCGCATAGAATAAAGTTAGAAAAAACCCAAATCAATTTTCCTTCGCTGAGAGTTCGAATAAACTTATCCTTTCGACATCGACGAACTGCTGTTAATTTTTTCCATATTATTAAAAAAAAAAAGAAAAACGTGTTGTTTTGCTTTAAAACCGAAACGGATCCTTCTATGACTGTTAATTTTTTCCATGTTACTTAAAAAAAAGAAAAACGTGTTGTTTTGCTTTAAAACCGAAACGGATCCTTCTATGACTATAAAAATAAATCAACGTATGCATTGGAAAACTTTAACTTTAAAACCAAATATTTAAACAAAATCATTTGCAAAGCAAAAAATGTTGCCTGGGTTTAAAGAACCTTAATATGTTTATTTGTGTAAGTATTGCATTGTGCTGTACGTGAGTATTATCACAGATAATATTAAAATAAATGCCAGGATATTAATGACGTAGCAGTCATTGCAGAGTGTTTTCGAATTTATACAAAACTCTTAAAATGCAAGGATGTGCATACAAAAATTCATGCTTACAGAATCGTACGTTGGACGGTATAGTTTACCTTTTGATAATTTTGTGCATTGATTTAGATACAAAGCAGATTTTTTTTACCAAAAAAAACCAAAAATTCTTTGTTTTTAAACTCTTTTAATGATGGTGTATATAATAAAGAGGTTTTACTAAAA
Source organism: Thecocarcelia acutangulata (assembly GCA_914767995.1). Classification (NCBI taxonomy): domain Eukaryota; kingdom Metazoa; phylum Arthropoda; class Insecta; order Diptera; family Tachinidae; genus Thecocarcelia; species Thecocarcelia acutangulata. The sequence goes on along the minus strand of OU612094.1, from coordinate 163,620,711 downwards.
TTACTTTTAGTAAAATGTCTGAAACTTTTTAATTAAAAGTTACTTAAAATCTATTTTAATATGATGTCTCTATTAACTAATATGCTTATAAATCTTTAAAATCAAGATATATTAATAAATGATTGCTTTTTCTTATTAAATTACAATTTTATTTTTTTTTATTTAATTTTTACGAAAAATTTGAACATGCTTTTACCGAATACAAGCTGTGAATCACAAAGTTTTTGTAAGAGTTCAGTATATCCGTTTAATGGATTTTATTACAGTAATCTAAAATTTAGTTCCACCCAAATGCGCAATGTTAGTTGTAAATAAGATAATTATCATGATATTTTTTACTTAACAGAAGAATTTATGGCAATTACGTGCTAAACAAAATGTCGAACAAACCCTCACCACGTCTTCAGTGACATACCTTTATTCGTTGGTCCATATTTTCAATGACTCTGAGTTATAATTGAGTTAATATGCCGACTTAGTCCCAACTATTCCCAAAGAAAAAAGTTCAGCATATCAAATCACATGACCGTGGTAGCCAATTATCATTGCCATGATGTGAGAAAACACAGCCATTAAAATTCCCGTGGAAAAGAGCCATTGCTTCTTTGACCATGCGGTAAATGGCACCACCCTATAGGAACCACATATTGACCAGTTTCATATTCTTACTTTGTGCCAATAGGAAGTCCGTTAACAGATTTCATAACATTATTCACGAAAAATGCCCAGCCAACTATATTTATAAATAAGTGCGTATATTTATAAATAAGTGCAATGTTTTACGGAGGACAAACTGCACGAGCATCCACATTCTACGAGGTCATAACATGATTTATGTTGTGTTGAAGCTATCGAAAACTTTAAGACAGAGCGGGTATTAGCATATTCCCAGCTTTTTTTATGAACTTTGTGGGTTTTTTTCTTTGCTTTCGTTCGTGTTGTTTTCATATGTTCCATATTAATTTCTTCTGTAGGAGCTATTCCGGTTATACGGTTGAAGTTACATACACTGGGCCCTGGTGAATTTTAACGAATTTAATTCCAATAACTTAAATGCTGTGAAGTTTGTGTTGGTCTTTCCATATTGTTATTAATAGGTTCTAGTCAAATGTTCCTTATTAATTTCTTCTGTGGGAGCTGTTGGACTAATTTTTGTTAGTTATAGTACGGTTGAACTGGGCGCTGGTGAATTTTAACGAATTTAATTCCAATAACTTAAATGCTGTCAAGTTTGTGTTGGTCTTTCTATATTCTTACTAATAGGTTCAAACAAATGTCCACAAGCACTAATCCATTTTTCTTCCTCATAACCTATATACCTAGTTCCAGTACCAATCGAAAATAAAAAATAAAAATGATAAAAAATTGTCATCCCAAGGGATTGGCTTATGGGCAGATTAGGCCGTAATGGTTGGTGTTGAGGCATATCAACCACACATCTTTTATACAAGTTTTTAATGTTACTTGATAGATTGATTTTTTCGGATTTTTATGACAAATATTACATGTGGTTGGAGAGATATATATAATTGAACATCTGTGTGATTGCATATAAAGCGGGTTTGCTTAATGTAACTGTCTTATATATAAAATATATTTTATATATTTTAAGCTCTTATTAAACAAATTTCAGTACAAAATTTGTCTAATAAGAGCTATGCAATATATTTGTGTAAATATAACCTTAAATATTTAAATAACAAACACCATCACTATCGAAGACATAATATGCAAAAGCTTCGATCAAAGCGTGTAAAAAATTCAGTGATATTTAGTTCCTCTGTTTTTTTTTTTTTTGCGAATTGCACTACCAAACATTAGTAAAACCCATTCCTGCTACAAATAGGATACGCTCTTTTCATATTAAGCCAGGGACATTTACAGGCTGTCCGCCAGGGAGGTATACTAGTCACAGTAATTCCTTTGTATGCAATGTGGCACCGTTTTGTTAATATCACATGTTAATCAAGTCCAAAGCAGGTGGTATTAAAAAGTTTTCAATCATTATTGTTCCCCATTCACAATACTATTACGAAGTTTTCATCTTCAAAGAAGTAATGATTCCTCCTGACTGAACTTCACACCAGTCTGTCGCTTTTAATGGATGCAGAGGTGACTGATGAATAATGTGAGTATTTTACATTACCTAGGACCAACTATTCTGTTTATTCACATATTCTTTCAAATAAAAATGTGCCTGGTCCATTATTATGATTTTTTTCATAAAAATCGATGATTGATAACAAATTTGAACGATTAAGACAAGTTGGTGTATTGAATATTTTTCCATAATACATGTGCCATGTGTCTACCTCACAACAGCCAAATACGAATCTGAACTGCCAAGACTACCAAAATGGCTGCAAAACAAAGTAGTATATCCTTCCGGCGACCACCGTGTACTTAGAGATAAGGTAAAGAAAAACTAGTTTCAGATTTATCGAACCTTCTCGATTTAACCCCCCAGGGGAACAGGTTTTGCCTTGGCGTATTCCTAACATGGGCGCTCTGTTTTTCGGCGAAAAGAGGAGAAGGGGTCCCTCGTTTGGTGCGTGGCTTTTTTTCGGGGACTAACAATCTCCCGAGGCTCTGTTGCCTATACAACAGATACCTGTACTGTAAGGAACGAGTGGTGATGGTTGACGGGTGAGTTGGTTTAAGGGCTGATGCTCTTAGTGGGCTTCGGCCTACCAACTCATTAAGCCTTACCCTCCATTGATTGCTGGGAAATTGCATACAGGAGGGATTAGAAGACCCGAACTCCTCAACAAGAAGTTGCTCATATGATCGCAATCATATGGCGAGAATTGCTACCTGTGTGAACCTGGTAAGCCACACAAGGACGTTGGTATTTCGTGAGTAATTCACTCCATGGAGCTGGTCCATCATCAGATAAGGCCGCAAGGCAGGTGCTGATGTAAATCTTTTTCACAACTTCTCGATTTAATGAATCGTTCTGCCATTACCCAATTTTTTACAGCCAGATACAAGATACGTAAAGAGGTTGTTTAAAATTAAGCATGCATGTGTTTCGTTATATATATTACTTTTCAATTAGTATTAAATTTTTTTTATTGCGGTGCTAAAACTTCTTTGAATGCAGACCAGAATTCAACAAGTAGAGAATTTGAAACTATAAAGAGACATGTTTTTTTCATTTAAGTAACTTTATCGAAATATTCTCCATTATTTCAAGAATTCTAATTCCTGCCACATGATGTCGATTTGAACAATTAGCATTTAAGTACTAGCTTTTCAAACGAACTTATAATTTTTTTTATAGATTTTTGGCATGCTTAATATTGAAGAGATTTTCCACGTCTTTTCAAATTACGTTGATGTGAGAACGATTTAACAATCATATATTCGACGTTTAAGTGCTGTGTTGAGGATTATGACTCTTAGAATAAGGCAAATCAGTTTCCGTTCTTAGTAATTTACCGCCCTACTACTTAGCTTTCTAATTTTTGAAAGGTAAAATTGCAATGAAATAAATTTGTTTTAGGAACTAAATATGTATGTACTTGAATAAAACAAAAAAAAACAAAATCTCTATTTTCTGTTTGCAAAAAATAATTTTCTCCTTTTATTTCAACTTTATTTTAATATCTTAAACTTTGGTTAATTAAATAGTCCAGTAGTTTTAATTACTTAAGAGCTAAAAATTTCATAATTAATGATTCACTTAAATATATGTTCATGTATTGAACGCCAACTTTTCACTGCTTATCTTTTTCATTGATGTCCAACTGTTAATTATTTTTTATTGCTTTTCATTACAAATTGTGTTAATAAATCATTAATTTAGATGATAAAAACCAACTGACATTTTCATTGATAAATTTACCTAATTCTCGTAGTAAGTATTTATTTAACACACAAAGTGACAGGCGTATAAATATGCATGCAAACACTCACACATGCACAGGCTTACTGAAGCAGTGCACACTGTGTAGCATGTCATTATACAGTTTAACATTTTATCGAGATCCTTTGCCATGAGTCACGATTGTAATAATCGACAGTTTAACAAAAATAAAATAGACAAACAACTATGTAAAATATTTTGAAAAGATACGACTTCAAATAATGTATGAGTAGTTGGAAGTAACTGGCAAAAGTATTTCGCTGAATAAATGTAATAATAAAACTAAATATAGAAAACATTTTTATTCTTCAGATTTCTCTGTAAATAACTCACGCTTGAAAAAAAACGTTCTTTTTTGTTTAAGCTTGTGTTCCTTTTAAGGGATTTCTCTATTTAAACATTTTTGTTTTATTCTAAATATCACGACTATAAGCTATAAAATGGATATTAGTTTTATAAATATCGAACGTGACTGTTTCCAGCTTTTATGTTCTATTTCAGTATTTTTTTCCACAATATTATTATGTGCAGCGAAATCAAATGATATATTGAAAATCATAAGTCATAGACATTTGACATACATTAGCAGCAACAGCAACATTCCAAAAAAAAAAGAGTATAAAATATGATGCTAAAGTGAGTAGTAGCGATTATTTATGTTCGAACGAAAAAAACCAAAAACAATAGAAAATGTAGAAATGACAAACAAAAAAAATAATAATAGCGAGATAATAATATTTTTATATGCAATTTTGTTAAAATATGTGAACTTATCTAGTGAGTAAAAATGCACAAACACATAAATACCAACCAACCCGCACCCCAAGCATATGCTAGCAGAAATATTTGCAGCGGGATCCAAAGTTTATATTCGTTTGAAAGCACAAATATGAATATACCACTCACTGGCGTGCAAACATACATATACACAGAGACACTTCAAATACTCTACTAGGATTAAATAAGTGTTGCCAGCAATGCTTTTACAAATGGTAACTAAATTATGGAGCAATTTGTGTTTGCGCAGAAAGAAACAAAACCGCTTTATCGATGCTGTAAACTATTCACACCTCTTACCCAGAGTAAACTTGGTATTGTGTTGCACTTACCTAAGAATATGCTTTTCAATATCGTAGTATTTACCACTTGCATTACTAAGAAGTAGTTAAGGAATGACTTGCTTAATATATGTTGTATATGAACGTATATAAGTGTTGTTCTATGCAAATATAAGTGCATGTACAATAATTGCAATGAAAATTTATTAAAATAATTTAAGTAATACCTGGATTTGCTAAAACATTTAGATAAGGAGATTTAAAATGTTTCCAAAATGAATAATATAGTAAATCAATATTTGCTTTTATAAAATGTTGCTGTTCTATCAATTTTACTATTCGTATAGTTTTGTTTAAGACTTACAGGTTATGAATGCCCAGTGTTAAAGTGATGTTGACATTACACATCCGATGCCGAGAGCAGTGAGTGTATTAACTATAAATTTTTAAAGTGCTAAAAAATAGTTTCCTACTTAATTCCATTTCGCTAAAAATTAATTTTTATGCAAAAATTCACTTATGCATAAAAATTAATTTTTATGCATAAGTGAAACTTTTTTCAAAAAGAGCTTTTTAAAAAGGCACACGCACAGAAAAAGACCTTTTTAAAGAGATATTGTTTGTAAGAACACATTTATAAAATCGGCGTTTGTAACATGATTTAAAGTCATGTCATGTCATGAAGAAAACATCTTCATCCATATTGGTAGTTTTTATTGGCACCAACTTGTAAGTCAAGAACTTATAAGTAATTAGCTTTTATTTTTTTTTTATTTTTTTTTTTTTTTTTTTTTTTTTTTGTAATGACATTTTGAAATAGTTATTCGTATGCCAGAAGTAAGTACTTGCCTACAATGACATCGGCATGTTAAAATAATGACTTAAAATGTGAAAGTACAACTAGTGAAGAGCGTTTATTACCATTTTATCATATTACATTGCAATAGAGATTTTCGCTGGGTAGTCTTGAACAAAGGTGTACTATTCTTGTTGGTGAATAAAAACCTGGTTTATACTCTTAAACCAAATCTATATTTTATTTAAACAGCTACATAATCCACATGTGTTCAAAGTTTATTACCTTTTTTTTAGATTGACTTAAAAAACGGAAAAGGAAAAAAAGTAAAGTGACATTTCATGTCTTATAGTACTTATTTTAATCTACTGATAAATGAGGTGTGTCCGTGTGATGGTGATTTTACATCACTCATCTCACACTACAGACACAAAATTATTCGTTTTTCATAATCTGAATGAAACTGTTTTCCATTGTTTTGGCTTCATCATTCTAAGAATTAGAGAGCAAAAGGGTGTCCCAAAATTAACTTAAAATACAAATTTTCTGTCATATCTGCAGCAAATAAATAAATTAATTAATGATTTATTATCTAGCATGCAATCTGATTTTCGACAGACTCATGATATAAACTTTTTGGTGCTTATTAACCATTCGAAAGCCTTCTATACGTCATCCATGAAATTATGGCAATGAAATTTAAGTTCTTTTTTCGTACTTTCACGGACTTGTTAGTCAAACTTTTTTCCTCCCACTTATCGAACTACTTTAGTAAGAGATAGACTACCTCTTATCTCTTAGGTCTTCATTTTAGGACCGCTACTATTTTCTCGCTATGTGAATGAATTGCCACCATTCGAAAGCCTTCTATACGTCATCCATGAAATTATGGCAATGAAACTGAAGTTATTTTTCGTGCTTTCACGGACCTGTTAGTCAAACTTTTTTTCCTCCCACTTATCGAACTCCTTTAGTAAGAGATAGATTACCTCTTATCTCTTAGGTCTTCATTTTAGGACCGCTACTATTTTCTCTCTATGTGAATGAATTGCCCGAACAACCCTCCAGATGCAGTATACAGTTATATGCAGATGATGTGCAGCTCACACTAAGTACTACCGTTCGTCACACTGACTACGGCATATCCTCCTTGAACAACGTCTTGAAGAGAATTCATCTTTGGGCGAATGCAAGTATGGCAATCAAACCTAAGTTCTCATTTCGATTAACCGACCTGTCAGTCAAACTTGTTACCTCCTACTTATCGAACCGCAGTACTTGTGAATAATGTTTGGTCAGACAGATTATTTCTTACAAGAGGAGAACCACAGGTTTCGCTTTTAGGGTCGCTACAATTTTCCCTCTACGTGAATGAATTGCCGAAACAACTCTCCAGATACAGTATACACTTATATGCGGATGATGTGCAGCTCACACTAAGTAGCCCTGTTTGGGACATTGGCTACGGCATGTCCTTCTTGAACAACGTCTTGAAGAGAATTTATTTTTGAGCGAATGCAAATGGCCTCTGCTTGAATCCATCCAAGTCAAAATGCATTGTCATATATATGAGAAGTTTGCATGCAGCCTTTGTATTGTAGCTATTGCAACTATTGAATAATGCAAGAATTGAGATAGCTAAATTCGCAAGGAACCTCGGTATGGTATTCAATAGCAACTTAACACGAACTGATCTTGTGAACATGCTGGCAGGTCAATGTTTTATAAAGCTTAGATCTCTGTGGTCAACGCAGTATTTCACCCCTCTAAGGATACACATCTAGCATGCTAAAACGTACCCTATATCTTCTTTGACGTATGAATGTAAATTGTTTGAATGCTGTGACTCAGTCAGTAGGCAGATATTATATATATATAGACATGACTATGGACTTAGAAGATATGATCACAGTTTTCAACAATCTTCTTGGAGTCTTCTTTCAGGCACTATTAAAGGTTAGTACTCTTTTGTTATTGCATAAAGTAGTTGTTAAAAAAAACGTCCAAATATTTATTTGAAAAAATTTGTTTCTTCCAATCACCAAGGCAACGTAATATATTTCTGCCCCGCCACCACTGCCTTGCGTCTGAATGGCAATTTTATATAAATGCAGCTCGTCTCTGAAATAGTCTTCCACGAAATCAGCAAATGAATAGTAACAGTTTTAGGAAATTTTTATATAAGTATTTCACATAGATTATTATGTAGTTTTTTGATACTATAAGAAACACACAACCTCAATGTATACGAGAAAGAGCGGAAAAAATTAAATTAAGTAAATAAAAATAAATTGTTGGAAGCTCTAAAAAATCATAGTTCGACAGCTTTTAGTTACATAGTGTTAATAACCAATTAAACTATCTAACTGTTTGGCAAACATGCAAAATTTTTATGTTTGTACAAACATTTTGCGTTGTTTAAGGCTTGTTTAAAGCATGTTTGCATGAAAATGAAAATGTTTTTATTTTGCGCAAACATTTAAATATTTTTTAAACCGTTTGTGCTTAGCGCTAATTTATGTCATGTCTGTGAAAACTATTGCTTATATGTAAATGAAAAATGTGTGTATATGAAACGCCTTGCGTAGTTTATTTAAAAATAAGCTAAGTAGTAAAAATGAAGCGTTACACGAAAGAACAACCTTACACTATTTCAGCAAAAGCGGAGAAGCACATTTTCACCTTTATAGCATTTTTAATAACCGAAATTCTATTTTTGGGCTTTTAATAAGCACATTTGTTTCCGCTAGAGAAATAGTTAGACTATGTTCAAAATTAACCTAGCCAAGCAGTGACCCTACCTAAGGTTAATATCGCGGCATGATAACACAATTCTTTGTGGCGAAAGAGGATGGTATTGATATATGAGGTTTCAAAAAGGCATTGCCACTTTTTGAGACATTTCCAGATCGTGTACACTTGCGTTTCGGTGACCAGATATATATTGCGTGATTTAACGCCATTAGAATTGATGGGGTTATTTAAAGTTAACAAACCCACAACCACCAGTGTATTAAAAGAGAAAGGTCAACACAGAATTAGTGAAATTCAGCTATATTTATTAAAAATGGCCACGGAAAGTTACAACATAGGAGTACATATGTGCCTGCAGATCCATGGAGGCAATTGGCAATGTATTATTCTATAAATGAACAAATTATACGAACTTTATAAAACGATCAAAGACTAAAAACCGTCTTTTCTATTTAATTCAAATATTGGGTTTTTTTATATATATTGTAGTTTTTCCTTGACTAATTATTGAACACTCGAGCTATTCGTTTTTCAATTCATATTAAAGAAGCTGTATATCAAGATAAGATTCATGTATAAATCTGAGTATAATCACTTCAATTATAAAATTGTTTTTATTTATTTTATTTTATTTTATTTTATTTTATTTTATTTTATTTTATTTTATTTTATTTTATTTTATTTTATTTTATTTTATTTTATTTTATTTTATTTTATTTTATTTTATTTTATTTTATTTTATTTTATTTTATTTTATTTTATTTTATTTTATTTTATTTTATTTTATTTTATTTTATTTTATTTTATTTTATTTTATTTTATTTTATTTTATTTTATTTTATTTTATTTTATTTTATTTTATTTTATTTTATTTTATTTTATTTTATTTTATTTTATTTTATTTTATTTTATTTTATTTTATTTTATTTTATTTTATTTTTTTTTTTTTTTTTTTATTTTATTTTATTTTTTTTTATTTTATTTTATTTTATTTTATTTTATTTTATTTTATTTTATTTTTTTTTATTTTTTATTTTTTTTTTTTTATTTTTTTATTTTTTATTTTTTGTCGTTACTGACTTAGCAAAGAATGACATGTTAAATAATACAAGAACTGTTCAAATGAAAACTTCTTTCATATTCTATAGAAAACTTAAATAAAATAAAGGTGAATGCTCCTGTGCATCAAACAAAGAACATTTTGAATAGAACAGTTTTTGGTGTACAAGCTTTGACAAATGCATTAATTGCAATAACAAAACTGTTTTATACATCACTTAAAGTATCAACCATCCTTAGCCACTATTTTTTCACATCTTCCTGGTAGCGTGAATCAAGCCAATTTCTGATAACCTATTCTGAAGTAAAGCGTATTTCAGTAGAGGTATTCTGCATCAATCGAAAAATAGTAATTAGAGAAGCAAAATTAGGTTTAGCCAACTTCTGAAAAGCCAGCTCATTTGGATGCAATTCGGTCCCGTTTTGTTGCCTGGGTGTGATATGTATTTCAGCAGATCTATATATCACTGGTTCCTAACCAACCCAAGGATTGGATAAAAGAGTCCAATTCACTTCCATGTCATTTCGCTAGTTCTGCCAAATCATGCAGCATTAATCTGTCTAGATACAAAGCCCTTATAGAAAGAACGGAACACCAATAGCGGAAGTGCTCAACACTCTCTACTTTCTCCTCGTCTCTACAACTTCTACAGTAACCATCAAATGTAAGGTTAAAACTCGCATGCGTCCATATGTACCAATGTTGCGTCAGGCTCGCCACAGTAGAACGCAACCTCCGTCGGAGCAGGCTTCTAAGACTACTAGTCCTCCTGTTGCCATATGTGGGCCATGTAAGCCTTGATATTCGACAGGCAACCTCACTAGACCATTCGCCTTGACGGGTGTTAAAAAGCTGGCGCTGTACTTGTTTCTTACAGCTCTTTAGCCGGATTCCAACGACCTCGGTTTGAACTAAAACCTTCCATCCACTGTTTTTGTTTAATTTTTGGCCAAGCATTGCCATGATGGAAGATTATGGCATCATGCTGTAGGCGATGTTGCCAAACTTATAGTATTTTATTTATTTCTTATATTATTCACTTAAATTCCATTTTACTTTCCAGTACAACGATTGTCATATTTCATTTTGTTCTGTAGCTGTAGTCTGGTTTGAGTCATTAAAGAGTAAACATCGTTGAAATTAACGCTCTGTCTTTTATTTAAAAAGCATTAGTTTTCATATGTCTGAACGTTTTTCATTGTTTTCTCTCTTCAAACGCATAATTGGTTTCGGTAAAGGTCTCTTGTTATCGTTGGACCCGATTTCAATAGCTCATAATACAAAACACTGTTTTTATCCTACCAAATACAAATCATTACCTTAGCGTTCATGGATATTTGTCTTCGGCGTTAATTTGGCTAGTTGGCCGGTCTTTACATATGACTTATTGCCCTTGAAATTGTTGTAATGTATCCAATTTTTATCAGCAGAAATAGCACGTTGCTAAAATTCCATCGTTATGTGGAGTTCAAGTATCATTTATGACATGCAAAATCGTTTTTCAATGTCTCTCAACTTCAATTCATATGAGACTTAATTTCCTTGCTTTTGAATGCATCTCAATGCTTTTAAACGAAAGGACGTGACTTGCCGTGTGACTCTGAACAATAATGCAAGTTCGTCTTGCGTTTGACAAAAATTTTAGTCAAGCAATCCTTCCGATTTATCATTTTCAATTTTGTTCGACTCACCAGGCCTTTCTTTATCTCCTTTGTGAAAATCACAAAGTTTCGTTCAGCTTTTACCAACAATCGATCATTTACAGCAACCGTTATGTTTTAAAATGACAGCAGGTTATCAGACTTCCGCGTAAAACATCTTAGGCACACTTTCGACTTTATTATAGGGATTGAAAGAAATGTGAGTTGACAGTTTGGTGTCTATCGAATACTAATTTATTACGACATATATTTAACCTTAAAAAAATACTTGTTGTTATTGATAGTTATGCCATATGTTTTCCAAATCAACATTTTTAGCCTGTATACGAGTACTGAATATTAATTACTCAGATTTTAATTTTTGTAATGAGCTTAAGACGTAAATCTTATTAAAAAGTTATTCTAATTAGTAAAATTGCACTTTATTTTACAAAATTAAATTAAAAATTATTGATCACAGCAAATTTGTATTGTAAAAAATCCTTCTTAAGACAAAAAAATTAAGAAAGGAAAAACTTGAACTAAATAAAAACCTGTTGTACATATGTACAAACCACACAGTTTTTAAAGTTTTATTATTAATTATAAAATATTTATAATCTTATCATATTTTTTTATGCTTTATGTTGAAAGAGCAATTTTTTAATTGGCATAATTGGGCATAAGGTCTACGTTACTCCGCCCATGCTGTGCATCCTATACTTTGCAAATTTATTTGCAACTGTATAGTTACCAATACAAATACAAAATAATTGGCATTTTAAATTGGCAACTCTGAAATAATCATATGATTCAAAATGTGTGTGATGTATGAGACTTCATAAATATTTATTTATGTTCACGAGTGTAAGTTATTGCGAATATGTGAAAGTATGTTTTTGTTTCTTTAAAAGTGGATTTATAAACAAAAATGTGAGTGCAACCCAACAGGTTTTTTAATAAGACTCTAGAGTATATCTGCCAGAAATTTTATGAGATTTAAAAGAATGCAATTTGCAGAATTTTTTGTAATTAAAGAACAAAAATTTCAGTAACCTTAAAAAAGCATTTTACATAGTCTATATTAGATAGCTTAAGTGGTGCACTACGTAATATTTGGATTTTAATTTTTGTGAATAAATAATATTTTAAATTAAAATCTTTACTAAAAAGAGAAATGTGTAAATTTAAATACCGAGGAATTATATATACATCAATTTTGAATTAGGAAGACTAAAACACAGGAACATTGTATGCAGTTTAATTAAAATATAAAATTTTTTTTAAGTACTTATTTATGCCTGCTACTATTTGCATTGAAGCAAATCGAGAGCAAATGCTATTTTGGTTCCCTGATTTAAAATTTTATGGAATTTTCCTGCCGTTAGTATTTTATTCGTTTTAGTTTAAGTACACGAGATGTATATGCAAATAACTGGAAAATACTAAAGAAGATAAATAACACCATATGTCTGAATAATATTGGTTGTTTGATATAACCCAGTTAGCCAAGTTGTCTACTAAAAACAATGCTGTTATAATATAAGTTTTTAATTGATGTTTTTAGTTAAATATAAAGTGTAGTAAAAGGAAAATATTTGATTAATTCAGAAGCTATTCGTCGCAAGGCCAATCGTTTAAAAGACGATTTTTGCACGGACAAATACGTTTTGTCGTTATTCGTATAATCGTATTTCAAGTATCAAAAATGGAAACCAAATCTTATGAATTAGATGCGAAATAGTAATACATTTTTCATATTAAAAAATTTAAGCAAACATGTTTAAAATTCAATAAAAAGCAGTTAAATACATATTAATCATAATACACTCGTATAAATTTATACAAAATCACCAAGGTACAAAATTTACAGGCCTGGTCTAAATGCAATATTTTTCAAAATATATAACGCCCTGTTCATAAAAAAATTTTTTATGTTTATTAAACCCACTTTTGACAATTTTTTTACCGAAATTTGTAAAATAGTAGATAAATAATTTTACGAATAAGGCCGATAAAATTATTCAAGTATTAAGAAGACAATTTTATATGGAAATGACGAACAGCACTGTATAATTACACGATTACATAATGTTTACGTAGCAGTGGTCACCAAAAATCAAGTTTTTGCTTTACAAACTAATACACTAAAATTAGTAATCAACAAAAATCAAGAAACTAAGTTCAAAGCTGAGTAAAATCAATTCGTATTGTAAACATTCCGGACTTGTAATCAACAAAAATCAAACAACAAAGTTCAAAGCAGAGTAAAATCAGCTCGTCTTGTAAACATTGCGCATTCATCTTAGTGTTGAATAAAATCAATTTCATTATTATTGTTTGTCTGATAGCGTTGTATGAACACATTTAAAGCATTTTTACAAAAATCCTTTTTTTTTCTTAAATTCTATTTAAAATTTCACGTACACAAGTACTCGTATAAGTAATTTTATGTCTATATAAATTGTTCTTACTTTTTTTTTATTTTTTTTTTTTAGGTATTTTAAGTCTAATTTAATTTTTTAAATGTATTTTTAAGAAAGTTCCAAAAAGAAATACATGTGTATACTTTATTATTGTATGAAAACTTTTTGTTGCTGTGTGTATTTTTTTTTTTTTTTTTTTTTTTTTGCAAAAGAAGCATACAGAAAAACCTGTTGAATACATCATACTCATAGCTTAGTTTTTTTCTTCCAATTCAAACGCAAGCAATCATTGCCGAACTACATACTCATTTATATTCACACTCACTTAGTGGCGATGTTGCTCATTGTGTTACTGAATAAAAATCAACAGCGCATTTGCGTGGCTGAACACAAAATTATTTTTGAACGATATGTAATGTTTATCATTTTGATGAGTTAGTTTGATTTTATTGCAATTGCTCAAAGTTGTTCTCTGTTACGTATGCGAAGATAACGCAATGTTGTGAACGGATCAATTGTCTTGGAAGCCATATATTGATTTATTTATACGAAACTAAGCGACCTTATCGTAAGTTGCCTTACAAATTCTCTGGCATATGCATGTCACTATTTTGTAAGTTATCTTTATCAGTTCACTTATGACTCCAATTGACTTCAAAAGGCTTTGTTTTAATGTATAAACAGGGCATATAGCTCTCCTTTAATCCATGGTGTACACCAAACTAGGGGTTTCTAATTTTTCAGGCATAGAGGGGTAGGAGTTCTTCGTTTATTGTAGCAAATAAAACTAGGAAGCATAATACGTTATATTGTGTTGGACTTCCGAAACCATCCTCAAGGGTTAATTGGCTAAACGTGGATCAACAAAACAGCCTGTAGATTCTACTTGCAGACCATCTCGGCGCTGATCATGGTTGAAGTGCCTAATTTGGCTGAAGCATTCTGGATGTGGTTTAAACCTAAAGTCGCACGAAATGAAACTAGTTTTCCTTATACCTATGGCTGCTTTTGAGGGCACTTCGAGGTGCTCTTGTCTTGCAACACATACCTGTACTGTAAGAAACCCAGAGGGATGGTTAGACGAATGAGTTGATTATGATTATGCTCTTAATGGTCTTTGGCCTATCAACTCATCGAGCCTTGTTTTCCAAGTGGAAACATATTGTTACGATTTTACCTTTAAAAACACGTTTTGTAGATATAAGGAAACAAATGTCATTATACAGTGCTTAGATACTTCACAACTTTTTTTATATTTAATACCACTGGGTATTAACCCACCAAACCTGCTTATTTTTTGACTTCTGACTGTCTTGCACAACGTGTAAAATTAAACTCTGCCCATGCCGAACAATTGCCTGCTATTTGCACTTACTAACTTCTGCATTGTGTATAAAGTTTCTAGTTAATGATAATACCAGACTCATACCCACAATATATTTGCGACACAATGAGAACGCGACAACAACAGCAAAATCATTGGCGGTTGATTTACTTGAAAGTTTACATTCATTGGATCATGTATGTTTGTTTGTTTGTGTATTAAGTTTTTAGCTTTATGTTGTTTATATAGACGTGCTTGTACACTTATAACAAGCAGATCAATGGCTGCACAGTAGTTTAGAAGTGATACAAATTCCTAACGATATATTAATTTCGAACAACTTTTTGAGAAAACCAAAAAATTAGTGATGAAAATCAAGATTGGCGTTTATTGGCCCTTGCCTGCTAAACAAGCACCAAAAAACCAAATTTAAACTGAATACCTGACAGTATTGTGCAGAAGATACTTCTCCGTCATAGCGAATTGGGATACACAAACAAATATACAACTGCAAACACTCATACCCATTAACATTGTGGTTTTCATTGAATATTGATGCGGGCATTCAAAGAATCTTTGAACATGCTTTTAAAGAAATATATTTTCTATTGAGGGAGTTATGGCTTTTTAAAGAAGTTTCTTTAAAAATATTGATATTAAATAGTAAATGTTTTATCTGAAAAGCTATTGTACTCATATAAAACCAAATTTAAATGCAAAATAGAGTAAAACTTTAACAACTAATATTAATCAATTTATATAAGTCTTTGAGATAATCAAAATAAGAAGAATGTTAACGCGACTAATAAATAAAACAAATGTGATTAAATACAATATATGTGTATATAAAGCAATATATTAAAAGTTGTTAATGATAGCAAGTTTTTGAATAGAAATCCTCACTTTAATGTTTAAAATACACTCAGGAAATTAATTTTAATCAAATAGGTAATTTATCTGGTAATTTTGGTGTCCATTAGAGTGCTTCGACAAAAAATATGGGTCAGTCACCCTCTATGCTTAAAGATAATGTAAAAACAATTCGAAAATTTGTCTTTTAATTTTTTGCCACGCCTCAAAAGACCGCCCTTTTATGCATTGTGTAGCTATTTTAGCCCAATCATAACTTTTTATGTTTCGATGTTCGCGGCTCTGTAAGGGCTACATATGGTTCAATCCAAGTCAAATCGGACAGTTCGGAGAAAAAATTTTTTGGATTTGCTTTATTTGTTATTGTATTGATTTCCCTATTGAATAGCACATTCTAGCAAATTTTCAGATTTTTTCGGCTTATGATTTCAGAGATATCACGCTTTGAAAAAGCCGAGTTATGAGAAAACCGTGCCCGAATAAATACTAATAACTTTTTCAATATCAGTCCAAATAGAATAATTTTTTTGCGTTGTTTTTCTTTTTCTGCCTACCTTCTAATAAAAGATCTAAAAAAATTGTGCACAGTGGGCTTGGATGCGATTTTCAGGATTATCATTTTAAATCAATTTTTCTCACTGTTTGTACTCTTCGATTTTCTTAAATTTTTTTGAATTTAACTTTGATTTTTTCCACATCTTTTAAGGCCCTTTTGGTATTGGGATTCAAATAACTACTATTTTTCCTGATTTTTTAAAATTTTTCTAAAAATAATTTTTTGCGTTACGCCACTGTGCAAAAATTTTCTAGGACTTTGTAGGATATATTTTAAATAGTAGTGAATAATTTTTGTTAGGTGCACATTTATTATTTTATTATTTGCAAGTTTTATTAAAAACTTCAATTGACTATGTCAAAAAAATCATAAGCTAACTTAGATTATTTCACTATGACTGTTCTACTTTGATCTTACCAAAATATACTACTGATCGCATCATCATATATATATATATATATATATATATATATATATATATATATATATATATATATATATATATATATATATATATATATATATATATATATATATATATATATATATATATATATATATATATATATATATATATATATATATATATATATATATATATATATATATATATATATATATACTGTTGCACAGTTTTATACCCATCTTAATATCTCATTGATTTAATAGTTTTCTTCTTTTGCTTTCCACTCGTATTAAAGACTTTCAGTATCTGTCTAAAAAGAATAAGCAACTAAGCTTTGAAATGACAGAACTTTCTTTTGTCTAACATGTTTGTGCATGTCTTGATATTAAAAAGATTTTCGCAATTTCTTTAATAGAAAGCAAATAATAGATAAAAATTGAACAGAGAAGAAAAAAAATTGAGTTTAAACTCAATTTCCGATTAATGTTTTTGTCGTATAAGACTTCTTGAGCAAATAATCAGCAGGAAAGTAAGAGGGTGGCAAAAACTATTGTAAAAAAAATCACAAGTTGCTGCTTTTAAAACTTGATTTAGCAAGGAATATTAAAAAACCGACATCAAAAGAATAGACTACTAGTTTATTTTTAATTTTGATGAATATGTAAGAAAGTATCCAGATTAATATTTTTTTAGTCGAAACGTAAATGCCGCAATATTTATTTATATAATTTTTTTCTTTTTTTTAACAAAAATTTTAAAAAATTTAAGAAAACAAATGTAACAATTTATAATCATATAAATAAAAGCTTTTTCTAAAACTTCTTATGGTTTTTATATTTCTATGTTTTTCAGAGTCATGAAATTCTCAATTTAGAGCCTTACACCCAATATAAAGTAACTTGTCAGGTTTTCAATCCCGAAGGCTTGGGCCCAGAGACTACCATCTTAGTTATGACTGATGAAGGCGGTAAGTAAAATAAAAATACTTTACACTCCAATACAAACTTAATATGCGAAAAATAATTAAATAATTAAAGCAATTTTAAAAGTTATTTAATTATATGCAAGAAAGCAATAAAATGTGTAATATTATTATTTTTTCTTTACGCATCATTAAGATTTATTTATGTAATGTAGTAAATAATAAAATAAAAACTCAACAATATTAACATAATGAATGCAGTTATTTTAAATGTAAAAAACATAAAATGTTCAATCATGCTTGTTAAACCAGAAGGGTATTTATTAATTAGTTTTCAAAAAAATATATATATATATAGAATAATTCTTCTTTAGCGTTTAATTGAAAAACATAGAGCAACTGGTTGAGTATATAGGATCTTTAAACTCTATTCTGGTAGTTATACAAGGTGGTGTAAAAGCTTTTAGCTTATCGGTAAAAGCCATAGTTTTTGCAAATGTAAAACAACTATTTCCTGTTATTGAGGTGTATATCGGATTTGTGCCTAATTGGCGTGTATTTTACATCTGTCAATACGTCAAAAGAGTACTGCTGTGCGAGGCACACGGGGGTTAGGGGATTAAAAAAGGGAGGTTAACATACAATGGACTTACCGATATCCAATCAAAAAAGGAGGGACGATTCAACGAGAATGAGATTGTTGATGCGTCTGATGATGAATGTGTGGGAGGAGGAAGATGATGCTGCTTGCGTGCAGTGCTGCTGATGAGGGTGAGGAAGATGGCCCTGATAAGTCTGAATAAAGGCGGCGAGATGGTGATGAAAAATGATGCAGGTCCAATATGCAGACCAAATCTCCCCCAAATTATAAGCAACACGACCCTCGGTTTGGATTTAAAATAACTTTCCTTCTTTATTTAAATCTTTAATGTATTTAATTATACAAATTCACAAAGCACTTAAAATCATTGTTTTGTTGTTAAAAAATTAAAGATACAAAGCGACTTAGATGTTGTTCGGTACGATGTTGAGAAAAGACTGAATCAAAGCAAGAACTAAAGAGAGCACGACTTGTTGCCAAAAAAACAACGAGTATATTTCTTCTCGTAGGTTTTGGCCAGGTTTATTTTGACAGCAAGTGTTGCCAGGCGTGAACAACTGCCATAGTATAAATCAATAGGGTGATGACTTTTGCACCACATGGTAAAAGTTTGCATACTTCTCATGTAATGCATAAGTTCAATTCAACGTATTTTGCAATTGCCATTTTTTTTTTATTTAATGTTTGATTCGATTTAATTGCAATATGAATAGTATTTCAACAAATTAAAGCATTTTTATGAAAGTTCGAGAAGTAAAATTAAAGAAAATGAAAAACAATGTTACTTGAAATAAAACTAGTCTTATGTACTCATATTCGCAATAACGTTCATTTCTTAGAATGAATTGCTATGAATTAAATGGCTGCATAGAATGTCCTAAAGAACACTATGCAGTAGTTTCAAGCACTGTATTTGAGAACAATCTTTAAACAGAACAAATTTTTGGAAACAGAGCAAACACTTCATAGTTTTGAAACACATATACGACAGTACTTGACTGTACTTGAATTCTATTTCATAGCAAAAACCAAAACAAAACATTATACTGAAGCAAATAAGCAATGACTCATAGTAAAACATAATGAGTGCACTTTGTATACAGCACTTGTGCACTAAAACAACGACAAAAACTATGAACAATAACAACAAATTTTATAAACAACACTGAAGTAGAACACTACTTCGGTGCTTGACGTTCTACTTCAATTTTGCTCTTCTTCAGTTGGTTCTAGTTGTGTTGGGTCTGTTTGTTCTTAATGACTATAAAACAGTCCTCGTTTATGTGTTTAGAACATTTCGGCACTGAAGTGTTTGTTTTGAAATGTGAAAGAAGAGGATGTATAGTACTTATACATATACATATGTAAGACATATTTCTACGAATATAAATGCAATATCGACGTCATACTCATACCGTTTATAACCTCAGTTTGATAGATAAGCTATAATACAATTCATCCAACTGTTTTAACCCACACAAAACCAAATATGCAATTTATTTATTACTGAGTTTGAAATAAATGCTGTTTCCTAAAGCACACTCGTACATATAATTGTATGTTGATAATGAAAATTTTGTATTGGAACTAAAACAAAATTCTTACATATTATTTTTATGAGCTGTAACCTTTAACGAACTAATAATAGTAACTTTATTCTACATATTTTATTGCTTATAGTAACGTTGCGTGATTCTGCAATATAATTTTAAGACAGTAAATAGCTGCATATAATAACAGACCGTAAAAGAAACAGCGCTGATTTTGGTCGACAACCAATATCGTTAAAATATTTTATTGAATAGAATAATAATTACTTTAAAGATAGATTATCGTAATAAAAGTTACAGAATGGTGCTACTGGTTGTAATAAAATTGCTAGCAATAGTGAGATTTAAGAAAACTTATTTGAAAAAAAACTAAGCACTCATCCTCATAATGATTATTATTATTATTTCCATCGTCTACACAAATTTCATAAAGAAGAGTTAAAGTCGTAAACATCGTACTTGTTGTTAAGTATGAGTGTGAGAAACAACTCAAAACTTTAAGCATGCAGGATTCTTGAAAGTATTCTAATA
Organism: Thecocarcelia acutangulata; assembly: GCA_914767995.1. Classification (NCBI taxonomy): domain Eukaryota; kingdom Metazoa; phylum Arthropoda; class Insecta; order Diptera; family Tachinidae; genus Thecocarcelia; species Thecocarcelia acutangulata. Next base: position 163,600,349 of record OU612094.1, on the reverse strand, counting down.
ATTTTGAATACAATTCTAAATCATACTCCACTTCTTCTCAATGTTTAAGTACTCGTTGCTGTAGTGCGAAGCAGTGAGTTTTAGCGACCTGGCAGTTTTAAGTTTTACCGACATACATATATTTTTGCCCTCAGTAGCGATAGTGTGATTCTGTACTATGTACAATAGTAGTACGAATGTGTATTTTTCTCTTCATGTAAATCAGTATCATAAAATATCTTTGTTTACGAAATATCAAAATAAGCGAAAAGCATAAAAAATAAAAAGAAATTAATTTAATTTGTATTTGGTTGTTGCATTACAAAATTTGTCGTTATTAATTTTGAATAAGATGAATTGTTTCGTATTATATTCTTGATTTACTTACACAACTACATAGTTGCAAATTGCAACTAATTTTGGAAAAATAAGTTGGGTGGTCACGGTTGATAAACAGGGACTTAAGAAAAAATCTTCAGCAACAGAATTTGAGTGATATAATGAGTACTACAATGTTTGCACTTATTTTCCGTCGTCTAGACATATTTCATAGAGAAGAGTTGAAGTTGAAAACAATCTACGATTACTTGTTGTTAAGTATGAGTATGATATACGACATAAACCTTTAAGCGCTGGAGTTTGAAGATGAAAATTTCCTAACATCATGTACCAGACAGTCAGGCATGTTCCCACACTCGCAAGTTTTCAAAGTCACCAGGCGACGTGAAAACGCCAAATCTATTTTTAAGTGTTTTGTGACTCACGCGTTTTGCTTGCGAGTTCACATAATTTGAATGCTAAAAACACATGTCTTACCAAAGCAAATATATTAAAAAATAAATTGAAAATGCCGGCAGCCTTCATATTATGCATTTTTGGTTAAAAATATAATAAAAATTTAATGTATAAAAGTTTATGTTTAGAAATATTTAATGAGTTTGGCTCGCGTTTTAAGAACATTTTTTAAATTGAACGTATTTAGCAAAAATTGTATGAAAACTCGTCTAGTTTTTATTCTAGTACAAAAGCCACAAATTTTATTTAAAATACGTGATTTTAGTATTTGTTTAATATTTAGTTTAGTGTTAATTCATCAGTTCACTTTGGTATACTCTTGTGATTTAAACTCGCCAAGAGTCTGGCGATTGCCATTTACAGAACACATTTCTTGCGAGTTCAAGTCACAATCACAACATGCCCGAAGAAATAATTTATTGTCGCTTAAATACCTAATATAGAATGCTAAAAGTAACATCTTTCATTAACTGGCATCAAATAACGTACATTTATTTTATAGACATGATTATCTGTATTAAAGTTAAGGAATACCACTACTGAATTTGGACGAAAGTGAATTTCGTTAAAAAGTGTTACAAAGTCGATGAAATATCGTTACAATAATTTTAGCGATGCGATTATTGCAATAAATGTTACAGAGTCGCACTAGTTCCGCAACGATTAAATTTTTACCAGCTCAAAGTACTGCTCATCGGCAGGCATAGCGTTCACTTTTCATTTAAAAGCAATTCTATATAATCAATAAATTTTATTGCGCTGATTGCTTTAGCTCAGGTTGAATTATGTGCTGTATTCAAAAATCTACTTTGTCACTTAAGTTTTAAATTATTGGGTCGATTTGAATAACATATGATTACATATCGTTTGTGTCAATAATAATAAAAATTTTGGGTGGAAGGTAAACATCCCTCGTTCAGTATTCAACACATTATAATAACCTCAAGTGTCAAAAGTATAGATAAAGCCCGTCTAACCTTTCCAAACCTAATATCCATTACAACAAAGTAATACTTTGTATTTAGTCGGATCAGAAGGGTATTTTTTATTTTCAGCTGTCAAACTTGTGTAAGATAATCACAAACACCTGCACAAGGTACTAGAGTTTCCGTTGAAGAAAGCAATAAACAAAAAAGACTACTAGAATATATATATTTATATATATATATATATATATATATATATATATATATATATATATATATATATATATATATATATATATATATATATATATATATATATATATATATATATATATATATATATATATATATATATATATATATATATATATATATATATATATATATATATATATATATATATATATATATATATATATATATATATATATATATATAACCATAACTATATCCTAAAATAAAAGGACAAAAGTCCATGATCAGCCACGAGATGTTTTGCAAGCGGGACCTTCGACCAGCTTTGCTTGATAAGGGTGTGGAGTTGCGCTGCAATTGAAGGTCGTGACCAAAAGGGCACATGAACAGACACGACGGAAAATGTTTTCACACCCATCCCTCCACAAAGCACTAGAAAGTAAAGAGCCATAGTTAAGTGTACATCAAGGTAAAACCTGCTCCCGGGAGGTATTCAATTCTGAGCGAGTAAGAACTCGCTTATCATGTACCCTGCAGTATTTGCCAGTAAAAGTAACTGCCGATGGCGTCCATAAAAAAAATAAAGTTCAGTCACTTTTCCTGCGTGAACACCGCACTACACAGCAGCCTTGAGTCAATGTAACAGTTTTTCATGCTACACACGTACATTTTCAGTGCCCCACAAACGAAGAACCATTTAAATGAAAATGCGCCTTGTTGCTCATGATGATTTTCGACGCCAAATCGTCCTCTTTGTTATTGAAATTGAAGATGGCTCTACATACGAAGTATAGCGCTCCATTGTTTGTCTGTTTGTATTCTGTAGCTGTCCACAATGTCAATTATGACATAAAACATCATTTCGCTCCTTTATTGCAATATAATCATATCTCAAAAAATTAGCTTTTCGAGTTAACAATGCAGAATTGTTAACAGTACTACCTTTTATATTGTGCCAACAATTTATGCAAAATACTTGTGAGCTGTTTCCATTAGAAGACATTTTCTAAAAAAAAATTCTAAGACTTGTATGGAAACTAATAATTTGAAATAGGTTTTTCTCGAAACGAGCTTTTTTTAATTATGAGTATGTTGCATTAAAGAAGCGATTTGCAAAAACTATTATAGGGTGATTAATTTTGCGCCACCCTGTGCATGTATATGTGATTACTTGTATAAAAAAATAGCACTTATATCTACACGACAATAGTGGTTATTGACCCACCTATATTAAATTTACTTGTAGTATGTTTGTAAGTTTATGTATTTCTTACAACTCGTATCGTATGAGTTATTATTTGTAAGTAGAAATAATAGCATTATTACTCATTCGCGTATTCATACACGTTTTCATAACACAAATATATAGATTGACCTGTCACAGAAATTTATGGCGATCGAAATCAATTTCAATTCCGAATAAGCCTCTTCAGAAAATTTAAATCGTTCAATTTTCTCGAAATGAAATCACTTTCATTTCTGCAATCGAATTAGAACACAAAGACAAGTACAGAACATTTATATTCCCATAAAGTTATCTTTTTTTTAAATTATTACACACAATTTATTACTTCCAAAAATGTTTCGTGTTTGAAGTAAAAAAACATAGGCAACAACAATTTTACAGCCAGTTTACCAATCTCGACAGAGTGCTGACGTTCGCAATCAAAATAAGAAACGAGCCGCAGTCAGGTAGATAAGTTTAAATTGATTCGAATGTGAGTGACTAGTTTTTTTCGCGTTCAGTTTTTTTCAAGATTGGTGAACTGGCTGTTAATCAGGTGCTGTTTGAAAGTGGATCTAATGCATCCCCTAAACACCTACGCCACATTTTTTCGTGTTTATGCCTGTTTCAGGTGATTTGCTCTAATGTTTTAAATTTTGTTGAGATTAGTTTGAAAAATTGTTTGCGCTTTCACACTTTATTGTGTTAAACATATGTTTTTGTTTCCATTTGCACATGATTACCACGTTTAATGAAAAATATTGCCACATTCACCGTAAAAATACCAAAATAAAATTTGTCGGAATGAAGTGGCTCAATCAAAGTCTGAAGATGGCAAAACAAAATCGATTGAAATGAAAATTCGTAATCAAAACTTTACATAACTATATCCTAAAATAAAAAGACAAAAGTGTAATATAAATAAAATTAACTGTTATCTAGTTTAATTATAACATGAATTATAAATATTGTCACGTCAAGACAGACCACCGATAATTTCTACAGGTTTAGATAGTAATAATTTAAACAAATGCCACCGCACAGAATTGACCCTTCACTAAGTCCCGGCAAGGTGCATAAACGCGTAAATACGTAGATAAAGGGCAAAATATACCGGACGACTGTAGATAAGAGTTAAACTTCTGTTACTCCAAGAAGAACTACCTTGAATATCACTGCGCAGGCAACTTCCATACCACCGAAGTATTTAAAAACGAATATTCGTATAATTTCTTTCCATCACATAAAGTAATATGAAATTTTTTTTTCTTTGTGTGTTTGCGTATGGGCGGAAGATGTTGTTTACCAGTATTCAGATATAAAGCATAGTATTAAAAAACTACAAAACAAGGGCATATTTAAGTCCTACATTTTCTTCTTTTTTTGCAGTTGTGTATATGAGCTTGAGATGGTGTATTTTTTTTAAGTTTTCGTTGTTTTATATGAACTTAGATATGCATTTATAACTTATGTTTACCTTCATCAATAGCAAGTTCTAGGAAATTCTTTTAAAAATTTTCTTTTACCAGTGAATAGAATGAAACAAAAAGAAAGGAGAGAAATTCAAAAGGTTTTGTTGGAGGAAAAGCGTAAAGAATGCGATTATGTTGTGTGTAATACTGTGAACAAAAATAATGCAAAAGCTGTTCAAGTCTGTGTATGTGTGTGGAGTTTTCTGCACTGAAAGCAATTTTCCTTCCGTTTCCTTACTTTCAACACACACACACATACCAAATATAAAAAAACATTAATAAAAAATGTTCATTTCTACCAATACTTGTACAAGGAAACTAGACAGAAATAAATGGCATAAGCAACAGCTTTGGGAAAAAACAAGGAAACCCGTTAAAAAAAAAGCAAAAGCTTGGTATAACAAAAGTGGACTATGAATACAATGGCTAAAAGTAGCTGAAACACCAGTAGCAGTGGTAAAAATGCATTCTTTTGGTCAAAAAGAAAAATGTTACACAAGAATTAAAATGGAAAAAGTGTCGGGCGCTTTGAACAAAAAATACCATAAAATGCCAAAAAAAAAAACATATTTAAACAGAAACCTGCCAACAGTTAAAACAAAATATTTTTAAAAGGTCAAAATCAGCTCGTACTGTAAAACAGAAATATTATCTGTACTATAAAAGGAAATGGCAAAAAAATATATATATTAAGCAAGAATCACAGCTTGTCAAAGAAATATACGACTTGAAACTTTTTTAACAATTTTTTTTTGTATTAACGGACCAAAAACTTTTCCTTTTACCAAAATTGTGCTTAGATTTTTTACTTGATTAGGTCAGGCTAATCTAGCCCGGTAACGATGAATACTTGAGACATGGTTTTTTAAAGTTTAAAAGAGAATAATCGTGAAAGTGAGTACGATGTTTGTTTGATTCGTAAAATGCTAAGAACAACATATTCAGTTAAAACAGAAATATATCCATTATTACCTGCAATATTTCTGGTGATAACTGTTCGCATTCCTGTCGAATATTATTTTTAAGGGCTGTGGTTGCCTGAAGCGCTTATCTTGATAAAGTCACTGACTTGAAGTTGCCCCAAGGAAAGAAGTCTGATATGGTTAAATCGGACAAACTTGCTGTTGATGCCAAATCGCCAAACTCGGACCAGGAAATGCTTTCTTCAAAATATCTAAAGGGGCTCCTGCTTATATGCGGCTGTACTGTCTTGTGTAAACCACATATTCCCCAGCCCCGTTCATTTAATTCGGGCAGTAAGAAGTGGCTCATCATGATTTTGTTGCGCTTGCCAGTAACAGCTACAGTAGCTTGCATCGGAGATTTGCAGTGCCCCAGAAGGGTAGATTTTGTTTACTGATACAACTGTTTAAATTAAAATGCGCTACGCCGCTTACGATGATTTTTGACTCGAAATCGTAATCTTCATTGTTGAGAGGGAGGATGGCTTTACATGCGAAATATGGTGCTACATTGTTTGTCTGTTTGTATTCTGCAAAAGTGTCAAATATTATTGATGTAAAACGTCATTTGTCAAAGTTACTACATCTTCCCATAGGGTGATTAATTTTGTGCCGCACTGTAACTGAAACTTTGCTTTAACAAAGTTATTCGTGTTATACATGCCCTGCACTGTAGAGGCAATGTTTATTTACATAGACAGAACGTTAGGTTGTGATTTTTTAAGACTTATCGCCCAGGCACTTTTTCTGCTGTTTTATAAAAAAAATAAAAAATTTAGCTGCAAAAATAAGAAATATTTACTTAAAAAAATATATTTTAGAAAATTTTTTCTCTACTAAAACTTATATGCTGACCTGTCCTCATTACTTCACTTAAGTGTTGAGAAGTTTATTGATCATTCAAAATTTATTGATCATTAAAAATATTTTTCTGTTGCTGGGAACACACTACTTTCGTTCAAGAGCTATTTTTACTAAATTTTTGTTTGAGTCCACCATTCAATCAATTTATTATTTAAATCAATAATTTAATTACTGATATACAAAGCACTTCTAATATCTCCCAATTTTGTAAAATATTGGTGCTACTTACTACATTTACTGGAACTAAAAAAAATTTTTTTTAATTTAGTATACACATATTAATTTAGTAATACACATTTTAAAAGTTGTATCAATGACACATCTTAATTATTTGAAATTTAATTTCAATAATTTAATATATTTCCTTCCGTGGCCTTCAGAAACTCTTCTGAATTTCCTCTTTATACAACTTTTATTCCTTAGCACTCATAATAAGCTTTGCAGTGCAAAAAAAAGGAAAGAAAAAACTGCTTAAAAAAAGCTCATTTTCATAATCTGAGTTAAGAACTTCTCTCAAAACAAATATTCATTCTGGATGACAAAAGCGAAAGAAAGAAAAATCGAACAAATATTATTTTTAACATTTTCATTCAACCAACAAATAATGACAATAAAACACATGAAATACAAAAAGCAGTCTTACTTAAGTATTAAGTAACGTTTTTCATATTATTATTTTCGATGGAATTGAAAAAAGCAGCCACTTAAAATCATAAGAATCCTTTAGCATTTAACACATTTTCACATTGCCACGTTTTTCTCGTGCTTGTTTTTATGTTAATACTTTCGCTGGCTGTTTGGATTTACTTTCTCTCACTTTTTCTCGCTCTCTTAGTACGAGTACATATGAAATTTTACTAATGCGGTGAAAAATAGAAGGCCTTTGGAAACGTTTAATTTTCATATAAATTGACTAAAATCATAAAATTGTGAAAAATAAGCAGCCAAAGATTTCAAATCATAAATCATATCTAATCAAAAATCCACAAAGTTTTTTCTATTTTTAAATAAAAATGGTATTGGCCTAATTCATTTTGGTAATACCTAATTTTTTTATACTCCAACTGTCTGATATTTGAAGCGTCTTTTTAAAACTATTATTGTTGAAAAAAATTCAAAATAGCGAACTCATTTTCTTGTGTTAAATATTCTATAAACAAAATTTTTTACTTATATCTTTTATCAAAATTCTTTTTCTGTTGTTTCTCCAATACGCTTGAAGCGTGTAAAGTAATATAATAGCTTGCAACACCTTGTATTAAAATAAGTTACTAAGTACAAAAGTAATTATGCTACAATGATTTTTGTCGTTTTAATATACTTTGCTGCTTAGAATTTGATATATTTACTAATTACTTCTTTTTCTTAGCCAAATGTTTTCCTTTATTTTATTTATTGTTAGTATTTATGCTTAAGTTTCCATTTTTTTAATTCCTTGTTGTGCCAACAAAGATTTTTTTTAAATTTGTTGCTACAAACAATAATAAAAGGAGAATAAGCAATAATTTAAACCCAAAAATAATTCGTTAAACAGTTCCTTTTAAAATTGATTCATGTCTTTATTTTGGTCAATTATTACTTAAATAAATTCAACAATCCGTTTTCTGTTTATGTTAATATGTTCACGTACGCGTTGGCACAACTTGCTCTATTGGCTTTACTTCAACGACTCCCAAGTCTCGTTGCTTTCATTCAGCTTTGTTCCTCACAGGAGATAAGAAAATAATTGCAGATTCTTAGCTGGAAGACATTTAGTTGCTTTGTAGTCGACACGCTACTCATTAGCATCCACTGGTTCTTGAAATCGGGATCATGACAGACATGCTCTAACATGCAGTACAGCTTACGAGTACTTACTACTCAGCCGTCGTTTTACTTGTTTTCTACATTTTAAATTGATCATTATTGCATTATATTACTGTTTTTGTTATTTGGACAGTATTCCTCCCTTATATCGGCGGTAACCTTATAGCAGTTATAGGATTAAATTAGTAGCAGCAAAAAACGATTGCGTTTTTTCACAAAAGTCGTGTAGTAAGCAAAAAGCAACAAATTATCTTTTACATTACAACCAACCTTTAAGCATTTAAGATGCTGAAATTGCCTTTCTTTTCCTTCTTAGAAGTTTGTAACGTTTCTAAAGCAGCTACGAAAGGCTTAAAATATATTTATGAAAAAGATAGGCTGAGCTCAACAAATTTTGCAAACATTTTAATTAGAAATGTTGAAAAATGATCAAAAATATCAACTTGCTAGGTATTAAAATATTTATTCCCTCCCATCAACCCTCAATTAAATCAAAGTACGAAGTCTTGGTTAGGACCTAGAGAATAAGCATTCAGCATTTGGCGTGCAAACATAAATCCAAATACTGATTGATAGAATTTTTGCGACATTTTTAAAATTTTATAAATTAGATTTTTGGTTCTTGTACAAATTTATCTCTTTTCTTAAGTTTTTCTTAATAAGGTTTCTTCGCAATACAAATTTGCCGTGATCAATAACTTTTGATTGAAGGAGACAAGAAAAATAATAATAAAATCTATAGCTGGGGTACAACTAGCTGTCTCGTAGTCGCTACACTACTTATCAGCACCCATTCGGATTAGAACTCAGGCCATAACGTATTACGAATTGCTGCGTTAACCACTCAGCCACCGAGCCATTGAATTATTCTCCTTCTATATTCATCTCATATTGAATCATATATGAATACTGGTTTGCTACGGAAATAGGCAAGATCTTCGTGTGCCATGATACTTCACAAGCAGCGTTTACAAGTCAATGTTCTTACTAGTCACCGGGGCAGTAAGAACTTGTTTTATTCGCCAAAAAAGTAAGAAATAATACTTGTCCAATAATTCAAACTCTTTTAATCCCCAGATTCCCTGACTCGGTTAATAAAGCCAACCTGCTGGCTGAAATTTTTGCTAATAATTCTAACTAACCGGAAAGCACTTGACCGCTTCCCGAACATGAAAGATTATCTGTACTTGTGTCAAACATATTTTTCCGAGTTCGATCAGTTAGGTTGTGTTGACATTTCCGAAACCCTTCACTGAAATGGCGATCAGCATGCTCTTATGTAGTTACGGTTTACAGATCATGCTAATGCTCGTTGTTTGGTTAAGGTGCCTGTGTTTTGACTGAAGTGCTCCAGCTGTGATTTAGACCAATCTCAAATTACAGAGAGAATTAGTGTTTGCTGATAATTGAGGCTCACGTCTGATTTTCGGACATCCAATTAGAGTTCCTGAGGTGTTATTGGCTTGCAACAGATACCTATAATATAAGGGGAACGCGCAAAACTTAGTGTTCCCATACCAGTCCGGGAAACTGCATGCGGGAGAGATTGGAAGAATGAATTTCTACTAGCATATAACATGCGACATGTGTGAGCATGTTACATTTTTGTAACAATTTTAGTATACAGATTATGCCATCAAGACAAGTGCTGCCGCAAATAAATTGCACATATATTAGGTTCAATTTTTCAGACCTGCATAAATAAAATATTGTTTCCAACATGTAAATTTATTTTGCTTACAATGAGTTTAACATAACTGCTTTGACTGTTTAAATTTTAAATAGATGTCGTTTGGTTTTTGTGTCTAACAATTTGATTGCTATCAAATTTCTTTTAGTGAAAAATTTGTGGTTTAAGTTATGGCTTCAGCACTCTATATTTGGCATTAATAACTTCTACTTTATGTGTTAGTCTTGTAGGGCGTTTAAGCATATAAATTTCACGTCCTTTCGGTTGACTTGTCTATTTATTCTGATATAATTTTCATTCCAGTCAACGCTTAAAGCAATCCTACTGTGTTTTTTATTTGTTTATTTTCTTTACTCTTTTTTTTTTTTTGTACAACATATGATAATATGACCTAATTTGGCATTCTTCGTGCTGAAGTTATCTGCACGTATATCTATTATATATTATTTTTAAGAATTTGAATCATCTGCTAATGTAGATTTACAACAAAATTCTAAAAACTATAAATGATATATCAATAAAATCACAGATCGATAGGTCAATAAAATTCAACCTAGTAAACGATCTTGCACCGTCTTGATTTTACGAAAGACGTGAAGATAACTTGAGTGCGATCATTTATTAAACTATCACCGAAAAACACCTCGTGTGCCAACAGAAAGTTTAGTTTTTATTAAATCTTAGCAAAACCGCGACTAAACCAAGTTTAACTTTCATTCTAAAATAGGGCGTTATTCATGCCAAAGAACAATTAGAGCGAGTCGTAGTCGTTGTTGATAAAACGGTAATATAATCTCCTAAGTTTTAACAAAGTCCTTACAAAAAGGCACTCTGAGGGGGCCGTCTGTTACTATCATTTTACCACTGTATTGTTTTTGTTATTTCCATATTAATGCCATTCATTACGTTTATACAATAAGCAGCATTTCAACTTCAATTTCATTATAACTTGAAATTATGTGAAAAAAAAAGAAAACAAGAAGATAAAAACAGCAGTTGATAAAAAAAAAAAGGAAAGCTTCGCTCGCTGCTGAATGACTATTTTACGAATGTATTCTCTCCCAACTTGCCCGCATAAGTATGCAAATAATTTTTCCAGAACTTAACAATTGTTTAATGCTTAAAGATTAACAAAACTTTTCTTTGGTTTGATTTTTTGTTTTCGTTTTTTAAAATACATTTTTGTTGTAAAGTTTTTCACACCAGAAGTTGTAGTTCTTTCAAAACGACACAACACCTGCTGTTTTTTCTTATTGTAATTTGTATGTTTTTTTTTTTTTTTGTTGCCTCCTGCGGTAATACTTTGCCATATTTTTGTTTTCTATACAGCAAATTTCTTAAGTACAAAAGTATGTAAATTTTACTTATTTTATGAACTTTTGAAAATAAAACAAATATTTCGAAGGGCTTTATTTTGAGTTTGAAGCAGTATTTATTGAATTTTTATTAAGTCTTATGCAAACATTATGTATCAAATAACAGTTTTCTATGTATTGTTCTTCTGTTTGAGAGCCACTTTTTCATCTGTTGGCATAAATGAAGTAAATGAAGTAAATGAAGTAAGTAACGTTTAACATTTTTTAATTCCATTTGAATAAAAATTGTTTAACATGTTTGCATTTTTCTACAATAAGATGCCAAAGGAAACAATATTTTCCTTTTTCAGGTATGTATATGATGTGGAAACAAGTTTCTTTAACCCATTGCAATACAATTTATGTAGAATATTTATACTATATAACTCTATTAGTTATGGTTTTTTTTTTAACGAAAACTAAAAAGACAAGAGCATTAAAATGTTTTACAAAATAAAACTGTAAGATTTCTTGTATACTTCTGTCTTGAAATTTTAATGCAAATTGTAAACAAACGTCAAATGTTAAAAAACGTTTACCTGTTTTGGATACGTTGTGGGTGTTAAATATTATTCGATTAGTCTTAGACGTTATAAGGCTTAAATATGTTTCATAAGCAATCAAAAGTATAAGTGCACGCATAAATCATAGACACCCGTCTTTATGTCCGCCACTAGGGCGTAAATTATTCTGCAGTGGAATGAAGGTCCTCGTTATGGTAGTCTTCAATGCTGCCTTAGTTTACAGCTTATTGGCGTAGACTAGACACTTAAGAAAATATCATGATCTCGGGTGCCACCATCATCTTCACATACGATCATGCCCGAATTGTTCACAAATTGTGCGTGCAGGAATTCTAAAACGGCACAAATTGTGAACCGTTTTATTGAATAAACATGTTATCCAATTCTAGCCAAAAGATGTTGGCAATCGTCAACCTATTGCTCTCTAGCTGTTTGGCCTGGGGTAAACTAATGTCGTTCTCGACGACATATACAGACTGTAGATGCTACCAGCATAGAGCACACAGAGATGTTAAACTAGACTATTATAAAAATCTCAAATTGACTAATAGAAGTTTGTGTTAAATTGGCTGAAATAAATGTCACGTTTTGCATTGAATTTGCACACAATATATTGTATGAAAAAGTTATTAGGGGCAAGGTCTACTATATGCTAAATGGTGGGTGACCTAAAACTTCTCATCCACTGTTTTTCAAATACTTTTTGATCGGGCTTGCAACATATGGCCGCGCGTGGTAATAACGGAAGATTATGGCATTGCTTTTAATCGTCCAAATTCATTAGCTTATAATACAAAACACCCTCCTGATCATAAGTCGTTACCTTGGCATCATGGATATTTGGCTTCGGCATTGATTTGGTTTTTACATAAGAATATTTGCACTTAAGGTTATCGCAATGTATCCATTTTCCATCACAGGTGACAATACGATGCAAAAATGACTTCTTTTTGCAACGTTCAAAAATCATTTCCGACAAGCAAATTCGTCTTTTAACGTTTCTGGGCTTCAATTTATATGGGGGTCAATGTTCTAGCTTTTGAATAATTATTAATGCTTTTGCTGTACGATTCCCAATGATAGTGCAAGTTTGACAACAATCTTCGTCGAGTAATGCTGGCTCATCTTCAAACTTTTCCGGCTGACCAAGCCACTTTTTGTTTTCTGTGCCGAAATCACCGCTTTTAAAGCACTTAAACCATCGTTCACAAGTTTTTTGCATTGGCGCATGTTAATCATAAGCTTCTACTAACAGCAGATAACTTTCAGCAGCCGTTTTTTCAAATTAATGAAGGTTATCAGACCCGCAAAACATCTTTTAACTTCTCAAACTTCGACATTATTACAAAGATTGAAAAAAAGTATATTTACACTTTGGCGCCTATCGTATACTGTGCTATAGTGGCAAGAATTTGATCTCTAAAAAATATATTTGTATAGAAATTTTTTTTGACTTTTTTGTTTTTTCACCATATAATTCTAAAAATTGGTATCAATAAAGGTTTCATACAGACAAATGATGGATGATACTGCTAGACTAGCTGCCAACATTAAAAAGTCGTAGAACTGTGCTAAAAATATTGTGATTTATGCTCTGGCTTCCTTATCAACAATATATCATTTAATGTCCCTCAACGTCCTTCATGTCGTTTGGTTCCACTATCAATAAATTTTGTATAGCCAATTATGCTAATGCTAATCCCTTGAGCAGGATGTGTACCTAATTCAACAAATTTTATAAATTTATTGATTATTCTTCAAGCTCACCAGTTGTAAAAAGAAATTTATTAATCTATTTCAACTCATAATTTTTCTTGCTTACTTGCAATTTTTAATTTTAATATTGTTAAATATGAATTTATAACAAGTATGTACTTATTTTTTCTAAAAACTAAGTACACTTTTTCTAAAAAATAAGTACATACTTTCCATAGACATAAATTATAAATATTATATAATTTTTTGAGGTTAAGGTTTCTTTTGCTTTTTGGATTTTAAGTTTCTTCGGTTAGCTTCATCAGGTCAAATAATATTTATTTTTTAAGAAGAAAAAAGAGGGTCGAAATTAAGAAATAATAAGTATATTATAAATAAATAAACCTTTGTTTTAAATTATAAATAAATTAAAAACAATTTTTATGCGTTTTTTACTCGAAGTTTCGTTTGCTTTTCTCGAACATCTTCAGAAGTATAATTTATTTCACCACGCACTACTAAATACAAAAATTTGGTTTAGTTGGATATATTATATTTAATATTACCACAGCGGTTCAACTTACGATTATTTGTTTCTTTTACATATTATTTATATTAATCTAAAAAGCTGGACATCACGACAACACAATTTTAAATCAAATATATAATTACAAAAGTGGTACAACACAGCAATAATTCGATCCTCAAACTTAATTTTAATATCACTGTATATTGTTTAAGCAATTATTTTATTGCTGCATAGTATTGTAGCTTGATATTTTATTTGCCTTCTTTCATATTCATGGCATTATTTATTTTTTGTTGTATCCTTAGGCTCTCTATAGTTAGCCGTTTATTCTCCTTTTCTTCTTTTTTTAATATTTTTACATTCCCAGTGAACTTTTTGTCACATACATCTTCGATCTAAGATCATTGACAATGTAAGCGTGACCCATCCGAAGTCTGTATACAATTCCTACTTACATTTACACAGCGATGGCCTAGGCCGTGAGATGCATCCAACACTGTATACATTGTAAGCGAAGATTGGATGAGTTCAAAACTGAGTTGTGGACTGCTGGGTTGTCGAAGTCAATTGCACGCTGAGAGTGCAATTACACGTTGTGAGAGTGCTGTGGCATTTCTCTTTTCTTTCATATCTGATTTACGGTCTTTTATTCTTGTACTTAACATTCTCTTAGTAGTACCAACCCAGCAGTCCACAACTTATTACAATTTGCAAAGCATCCGATTGTAAGCGATTGTGTCAACAGAAAAAATAAACATGTTAAGGACAATAAAAAACTAGCATTCGATTCAGATTATTCTCTTTCTACTCATTATGTTAAATTAAATGTACAGAAGAAACAAAGTAGAAAAGAAATGCTAATAATATAGTTTTGAACTCATCCAATCTTCGCTTACAATGTATACAGTGTTGGATGCATCTCACGGCCTAGGCCATCGCTGTGTAAATGTAAGTAGGAATTGTATACAGACTTCGGATGGGTCACGCTTACATTGTCAATGATCTTAGATCGAAGATGTATGTGACAAAAAGTTCACTGGGAATGTAAACCATATCACATCTGTCATTCTCATTTCCATTACATTTTACTTCATATACAACATTATCAGCTTAAAATTTGTCTCTTTTGGTTTTGTCTTATTTTGAAAAAATCTCTTAATGTTTTGTTTGATTTATACTCGAGTGTTGCTTTTTCTTTGATTAAAGTGTCTTTAAGTATATTGATCCCCTTTGATATTGTTATAAGAGATACACTAAAAAAATGTTGCCCATCATTTTTGTTAGCTATTTTTTTTTACCTTGATTTGCTAGTGTTTTATTTATAAAGTTGTTTGTTATACATGTAGGGTATTTTGCACATATTATTTCTGTTGTGCTTTTTGTTGATAATTTTTAAAACTTTTTTATTAAGCTTGTTATTGCATTTAATTTCATTTGAATTGGTTGTATCGAGTGATAATTTACAATTTAGTCTGAGAATATTGCTTTTGCGTACCAATTAGCTTATAATTTTCCGCCTTTTTTCATAATTTTCATGTCTAAATAATTTAATTCTCCGTTCTTTTCTTTTTCTACTGTAAATTGTAATTTTTCATGGTAACTATTAACTGTCTGTAAAATCAAATTTTTTGATGATTGCAAAGAGATCATCAACATATTTAAATAAAAATTTAATCTGTAATTCTTTTGATTTCAATGTTTCAACCAACTGGAGCCTACTTTACATTTGATTTACGCCTCTGACATGCCAAGTATATCTGGAATCCATACTTTAACTTTTGCCAGTGATGATGCAAATCTTTTTCACAACCGGGAAAATAAAGACTGTATTGAAATCAAGCTGACGAGTTTTTCTTCTATATTCATTATTAATTTATTTTGAATGCTCCTACTATGTAGTTCATTACCTTGAAGTGTGGAAGTCAATCGAGTAATTTTGTTAGTCGACATTTCAACATTTTAGGCTCTGTGATAGCGTTTGTATTTGGTTTTTTCGTGTTGTTATTAATAGATTCCTATTGATAGATAAGTTCTCCTGCTCATAACCTATTTTCCTTGTTTTTATGCAATGCACTTTATATGTAGGGATCATTCCCTGAGTACTGGTCTAACACCAAAAAGAAAACACAATTGCGCTTCATTCCAGTAAAAGTAGAATGCTTTTAAAAATATATAATTTTTATTCATTCAAAATCATATGCTGCTAAAAATTTTGTGAACAATTCATAGTTTTTTTTTCTTTCGTTTTTTTATATTAAAACCGTATTCTCTCTTTTAGTGATTAAACTAAATTTTTTGTATAAGCACAGTAAACCAGTACTCGCAGTACTAGCAGGTAGCTAGTACTACGAGTACAGCTAGCTAGCTATATTCATAAAAAATATGTTTTGTTTGTCACATGTTTATTTAGAAATATGGTCGTAAGTGTATAATTTGATATTGTAAAATGCGAATATTAGAAAAAAGTATTTATTTTCACAAGAATATTTTATTAATTTTCTTTGCTTCTATGTGACAACCAACGTACTTGCTTTCTTAAGTCTAAATACGTTTTTTTTTTCCTAAAACTTCCAACTTCCCCCCTGCTTCTCAGCAGAATTTTCTTCAAATTAATAACAAATCTCCAAAATTGTTTTCAAAGTAATAAAATAGAATTTCAAGCTTGAATAAATACTTTCAAGAAATTTTAACAACAATCGCAAGTGGTTTGGTGGTATCGACGTAAATCCTTACAAACTTCAAAGAAGAAAAAAAGAGCAGATTAAAAATAAAACTCCACGAAATAATGATGATGGAGAAATCCAACAACATGTTTTTTAGGGAATCAATGACGCTGATTACGGAGCACATTTGGCAATCAATCCACATACAAAAAGAAACTGCAGACAAAGAAAAAAAAATACAATAACTGAACTAAAAACTACTTGCAGCCAACAAGTATGAAGGGATGGATATTGGAGGCAGCACTAGTAAGAAGAAATTAAAACCTGAAATTTTTTTCATTTCATTTCGTTCCGCAAGTTGTTGATATTTGAAGACAAAGAAAGAAGGTTTTGATAAATTTGTGATGAAATAATGCTTGGTTGGCTGTTCAATTTGATTTAGTTTGGCTTTCAAAAACATGTCATTGTGATATTGCAAAGTTATGTGCACATAAAGGCTGATTTTTAATAATCTGTGCTTTGATTAAATCAAACAGAAAAAAACTGTTAAAAAAAACTTACAAAAGGCTATGACGCTTATTCTATATTTTTCCTTTGAGTTTTTCTTTTGTGAATAGTTTCATGATTTTCAGATTGATGAATAAACACAAATAATTTAAAAACTTCGAAAGAATGAGAGCATATCACAGACTTGTTCAGGTTAATAACTTGAAAAGAAAAAATCTATTTTGGAATGTGGAACAAACGTGAACATGAATGATGATTTTGCTAAACTAATAGATTATAAAAAATTATAAAAAAAATTGTCTCATTGAAAACAACTGCATCAGAGTTTCCACATTGAAAACTATTTTTGGATGAATTTAAATGAAAGCAAACATTTTTGTAAAACTACAAATATTGAACAACATTTTAACCAAATACACAAAAAAAAACAAGGAGCTAAAAATATAAAAGCAACTCCATTTTTAACTTAAATAAATGGTTTTAAGTTGCAACAATTTATCAACAACTCCGCATTAAGACTGGAAATAATCATTCACTCAAACGTCGAAGTTTTTTTTTTTGTTTTTGTTTTTTTATGCAACAAAAGAAGAAGAAAATCGTATTAAAAAAAGACGCAAAAGAAAAGAATAAAAAAGCAATTGAAACCTCAGTTTCATCACCAAAATGAATATGAAAAATATTTTTAACATTCACACAACATGCACAACAACAAAAACAACAACGACAAAGGAAATAGAAGAAAAAAATGGCAAAAAATAAATAAGATTTCAGTTTGTTTTTAATGCAGGTAACTGAAAAACAGAATACACAACAACTGAGGAACTTAAATGAAGAACCGTGGTTTTTGGTTACACTCACTATTTCATTTATTTTCTCATCCCCGTCCTCCCACAACGAGAACCAGAACTTTAATGAACAAATAATTTTTCTTGTTTTTTTCTTTTTTTTCTTTCCGCACACAAGACAAGCAAGAAGAAAAGAAACCATTTTACAAACAAAATAGCAAACAAAAAGAAACTAAAAGAGAAACTAAAAGAAAAAAAATCAAATAATGATGATGTTTTCCTGCACTCTTATCCATGGAAGTGCAGATGGCGGTGGAGGCAGCATAATTAGTTAAAAAATATCAATAAATACCAGTGCAGAAGAAATTATTTTTCAAGTAATAAGACTGACTGGCCAACATAATGTGAGTTGAAGTGTTGCTTAAGTACATACTGCAACTTTCGTTAGATGTTGCAAAACAAGTTGCAAACAAAAAAAAAACAAACAAAACAAAATAACAAAATGATGCAAAGAAAGTTTTACAAGCTAAACGGAAACTGTCTTTGTGTATGAGAAAATCCATTTCCGTTTCCGCCACAATTGTGTTTAAAAGCTTGTTTATATTTCAGGGTTTTCTTTTCAGGTTCCCTATATTTATGTATATACATAGGTGTGTGTGTGTGCTTGTGCTAGACACTAATATTATTATTATTTCAATTTAAACATTGTACAATCATTATTTACACAAAAAGTTTTTCAGCAAAATGTTTCATCGAGATAAATTGAAGAGGGAACTACTTTTACAAGAAGTCGCAAAATGAAATTAATATTTAATGCAAAATCGACAAGAGAAGAAAAAATAGTGTAAACCAACAGGTTCGAATACATTTTTGTAAGCTTGTTCTCCTTCAGCTAAATCTGTTGAAAACAGCAAATATTTTTAATAAGTATTATATGCAAAAGTACTTGTTTGAATGCGAATTTTTACAGGTGGCTTATCAAAAAATAAAATACAACGCTTCTTCAAAAAGAGATATTTTCAAATTCATTTATTTCTTTACAAAAAAAAAAGTTTGTGAAAAAATAAACCAATAAAGACGTCAAAAAAAATTATTTAAAAAAAAAAATATCTTAGAATTATACGCTACTGTTTAGCTGATTTGGCTCAACTGCTATATTAATAACTTTTTGCTTGCAACCACAAATTTTCTTCACTTCAAACCATTATTAACAGATTCCGCGAACTCTATCTTTATATCTGAAAAAAATAAACTTAAGGGTTTTATTTTAAATCTGAACTTTTTCATTTAGAAATATAGGCAATTGCCAAAAAATATTATATAAAAAAAATTTTTAAACTAAGGAAATATATACTGAAATGTAAAATTTTCAATGTTCTTGTTTTCTTCTAAAAAGGGAAGAATAACTTTCGTTCCAAATATTTTCAATCAAATAACGCTCGAGGTTCAAAGACTTGTGCTACCGGATTTTCTTTGAACCAGGGAATGTCTTCTACATGTCCAGTGAAATCAGTTTGTGAGGAATAGAAAAGAAGGAGCAGTGTTTGTGCACGTTAAACTTAAAACTTTCAACATTATATGTGACAGGATACACATTTGTAGGCACCGAGGCAAACGAATTCTCTCTGTAATGTGCTGTGCAATTTGCTAAACAATTGACTACAAATAAAAATATACGAGTATGAGTTTCGTGAACAAAATCCCTCACCTTGTCAGAGCAAAATCCATTGTAGTAACGATCAAAAAGAAAAACGTACCCGTGCATACCTTGCTGTCACCGATGACAGCTCTTGGACACGGTCGAATAACCCCACCGGCCCAAACAGAGAGTTCTATTCCATTTTCTATTGGATGTACATCATATAAATAGTAAGGAGATCTAATAGAGTAAAGTACATCTTACACCGTTTAAAAAGTCCGAGATACTTGAATGCTTCCTTAGAGATATAAAAAATCACACTGCCAAAATCACAGACATCAGGAGATTCCTCAATATTTACACCAGCCAATAGTAAAGATAAGGCAACATTCACGGTCCTGAGTATGTCTGTTAATAAACAGCACTGGGACTTACAGGCATTTAAGTCTATCCTTTTTTAAATACATCACTCAGAGATTAAAAGACTCAGTGAGTCGTTCCGTTTCATTTTACTTGTTAGCACCGATCTCATATAGGCTGAGCTTAGCTTAAAGTGTGCAAATGATCTACAAGAGTGTAGATAGGGTTCGATGCTTGACATTAGAAGGTCATTAAGAAAAATGAGAAATAGAATTAATCTTCAACGCGTTTGATGAAACTATAACAACTCTTATAGTGCGGTATCTGAGAAAACACGATATAAATCAAGAAAAATCATCCCCCACACTTAAAGTAGCAGGCAATGTAATACCTCCAATCTATCCAAAGCCTTAAAATATCTATGGCCACCACTGTGGCACCATTTTTTCGAGAGATATGCCAAAAAAAAAAAAAAACGCCATTAAAATGAACTTAAAGAAGTGCATATCGGTGGGCACAAAGTAAATTGTACCGCTCTAGTTGACCCTATTTTCCACTACTTTCGAAAGCGCAGCGTAAATTTCGACTAGGTGATAATTTTCAGGTTTATATGCCGCACCCCTTTGTCTATTGGGGATTTTCTTTCACGTAGAAATAACACATTGTCAAAGGGTTCAGCTAATACTCTTAGTAAATTTTTTGAAAAGCTTGCAATCTGTCTGAACTTTTACTAAAACTTAATTTCCTAGAAAGAGAGTTCTGTTTTAAAAGCAAAGAACTGCTTAAGTGGTACTTTTTTATAGGGTTGTTATTAAGGATACTCTTTTTAAAACCAATTTTATATATAAATTTTTGTTAATAATTATTTTTCTTTAAAGATACTTTGCTTAAAATACTCTATATCTAAAAATTTTTTTTTTGTAAAAGGATTGGTATACTTGTATTAAAAGGTATAGGATTCTTACACTGAAAGGTAATTTTTAAAAGCTACCTTTTAAAGAAACTTTTAGTAAAACTTTTTTTAAAAGCATTTATTTTAAAAAGGTCTTTTGTAATCAGAAGTTAAAAAAACACGATGCCTTAACCATAGTTATCAAAAATTGTACTTTAAGAAATCTTAAACCTCTTTTAATTAAAAGTACTGCTTTTCTCTACTAAAACAAGTAAAAGAATACCTCAACTTAAAAAGTGTGATCTAGATTTGAAACCAACTGAAAAATATTTTAACCTATTTAACACCAGCTTCTATCAAATAACTGGCACTTTATATTGACAAAGTGTTGTTAGCAGAAAACCTTTTGAAAAAAGGCTGTTATAAAAATAAATTAATGTTTGTTAAAAAAATAATTATTAATAAAAAGAAAAGCTACTTCAAAGATTGCTTGCTTTTTTTGAATTCACCTTGATGTTTTGGGATTCTTACTAAGCACTTTTAAGTACTTGTTGGCACTTATGTATGTGTGTATATTCGATGCATTAAGCCAGTCACTTAAAAACGTTACTTTAGCTATATTATTAATAAGTGATAACGTATTTTTGATTATCTAACAAAAGCTGTTTTCATTTTTTTACCATAACAACAAAATTAAAACAGAACTTAAGTTGTTTTTAAGCTAACTTTAGTGGCCTATTATTTTTGAATTGACACTTGTTCTAATACAAAATTTTTTAAAAGCTACTATTTTTTAAACGGCTCCATTTAAAAGGCACTTTTTAGAAGATTCTATTTAAAAAATTTTTTTTTGTTAAGTTTATTTTTTAGGTAGCACTGCCATCTAGCGAGCGTTGTGTGTGCTAGCGTCACCCCATATACAGGAACTCTGCTCTTTAATATGGCTTCGTCGCTATAGATGCTATTTTATTTGGAATCATAGTCTAAATAACAAAGATTGCGTTCATTGACATGACAGTTACTGTTATCCAATATATATCCATGATAATTGGAAAACAAAGTTATATCCCATAAAGATTTTCATTTCATTCCTGTTGTTGAACAAATTTTCTCTTATGTTCAATAACAAAATTTGTTGAATCAGTCAATAAACTGTTTGAATATGGCCAGCGTTAAGACGTTAGAACAAAAATTTAATAAAACTATTTGTATGAAATTGAATATTTGAAACTGAAAATATCACTGTTTTTAGGAAATTTTCTTTAAAAAAATATTTTACCAAAAAAAGGTACCTACCTTTTCTCTGCTACATTGCGTACGGTGAATAATTACTTATTGTTAGTTCATATTTTGAAGATTCAATAAATAAATGAATGACAAAAAAAAAAAAAAAAAAAAAAAAAAAAAAAAAAAAAAAAAAAAAAAAAAAACATTGCGTACGGTGTGCAGTAAGTGCTGTGTAACTAGCCATAACGGAGTTCTTGCTGCTTAGACTAGTAGCTCTGTAAGGATACAATACCATTTTTTACACTCAGTGCTACCATTCTTCTTTTATATATGCATTTTGGATTTGTTCCTTTTCAGTTCCTATTTTAATAGCGTCAATAATAAATTTTTTGGTTCTTTTGCCATAAGTTCAATTATTCAACAAGGTGCGAGGCGTAGTTCTCTCAAAGTTACAGCAAATGGTATTATTAAAAATTAAATCTAGAAAAAAAGCAATCCTTACAGACATTTTTCTATGAAGCGGAAAACTCTTATTACAGATAACTCTATTTTATGATAAAATAATAATTGCGATATTTTTTTCAAAATTTCTGATATTTTTTTGAAAATTTCTGATCATGATCCAGTTCATCCAAAAATATAAAATTTTTGTAGAAGCCAAACCCCACTGAGGACTATCAGATAAATTTTTTTTTTTGAGGGAGTAAAAACGGAATGTTGGCAGAGTTAAAAATCAGTTCCGTGCATTAAGTGAACAAGTACAATTTTGTTAACTCTAAAGCAAAGTTTTGTCAAGTATAGTTTTTGGAAAAAGTCTCTTTTAAAAGATACTGCTTTTAAAATTTAATTTTTAGAAAAAATAAATGTCTATTGAAATGAAGATTTTGTGAAAATGAAGATTTTGTAAGAAAGCGTGAAACTTTTTAAGAAATTACTTATTTTTTTTTAATTACTTGCTTCAATGATGGCGTTTTTGCAATTTTTTTAATACTTTTGCAATAGTTTCAACTTTCAATGGTATGGTATAGACATACACATATATGTACATATAGTATTTTTCAGCAAAAAGGTCGCTCAAAAAATATATCATAAAATTTATTTTCTACATGCATCATAAAATTTTACTTTTGTCCTTATTTCAAATGCATCGAGTGTTTCAAGATAATTTTCAGCTGCAATTTTAAAATGTTTCTTCATCAAATTGTGCACATAAATGGTTGCAAGAAAAACTTTACAAAAACACATCTTTACAAGAAAACAAAATTAATTACCTTTGGCTACAATTTCATTTACTGCAGAAGTCTTAAAATAAAAAATTTAAAACATATTTTCATGCTCATGTTTGTGTCGAATAAATAGGACAGAAAAAAGAAAAAATAAATAAATAAGAAGAGAAAAATAAATAAATAAAAACTGTAAAACTTGTTAACGAAGAATACCGAACGGAAGAAATGTTTAAGATAGACATTAAAAGGAAAACATTATTATACAAAAAAAAAAACAGCATGCTTTAAAAGATACAAGCATACACACACAAGGGCACAGTTACATCTACAAATGAAATACAAAGATGATAAATGTAACAGCATGATGGATTATATTTAAAGCAAAAATAGTGGTAGGAATAAAAAGACTTAAGAGTACTTAAACCAGCCATGCAATAAAAAGTTAAAGGTGTGTGGTTTCATTTTATTTTTTTAAATACTCCTTAATGTTATAGAGCTCCTGTCATTTGCTTACTTTGACTAAAGTTTACTTTATTAAAAAGAGAAGTAATAAGAAGGAAACGTTAAAACTGGGTAAAACGTCTTGAGAGTAAATTACGGAACGAAAGGTGAATACCGTTTGCAATCGCCTTAAGCGTTAAATTTGTTCATAAAAGCAAATATAGAGCAATTTTGTAATTAGATGTTATATATATTATACCTTTTTAGTAACTATCCACATACATATACATACTTATATGGTTTTTTTTAGAACAGAGAGAATAAGAATGTATCAAAATAAAAATAATGTTTAACGACAAAATATCTTTAAGTAATAATGGAAAAAAAAATATATATATATATATATATATATAAAACTAGATTTTACAAGCTTTCAAAAAAAACACACACACACACAAACTGAAGCCAAGAGTAATTGTTTCCAACTGATGATGAATCCTTCCCCTGCGTTTAAGATATCTGTAAACTGAATCCAAAGTTACAAAGGTAACCACAGATACAAAATAAATAAAAAAAACTAAAAGTAAAAAATTTCTGACGTGCTTTTTCTTTATAATTTTTTTTCTACATCGGTTTACTATTAATGAAACAAAATCTTTTAACGTTGCGAAAAAAAAATTCCAAACAGCTGGAGAAAATGAAGTCGAAGTAGCGAGAAGTTAATATAAAATCGTTAAATGGTATTTTATTAATCATACGTGCTGGTGAATCTCTTGTTACAACATTCAAAAGTATGCTGCACTATCGAAAATTTTAACTATGCGGTACGTATGAGTAATTTTCGTTTAAGAACAGGTGCCAAAATATTACTACCACGTTTTAATTAGATTACTTAGTTGATGACCTGAGCTGCTAATGCTCACTTTTTACATTTAGTATCAAAATTAATTCTGCTGATTAATTAACCAAATAAATAAATTATTAGAATACAAAAATAATTCAGCCCAAATGATGATTGAGTTTCTTATATAAAGATTATTTGTATATAAGTCTTAAGGTTTAACTCGAAGAAACTTTAATATAATAGACCAGCTCAGTCGAATCAGTCTTTGGCGAATATCGCCAACACCCACGTTGTAGGTCTCACAAGGTGAAAAAAACGTTCAGCCGGATAACCCATGCACGACATATTGTCACGCATGACCCTGCATAACAAATCGTCATGCATGGGTACCATTTTCGACCACATGCTGAATGGCGCATGCTCTGCCCCATGGTGTAGGGCGGAGCCGTCCTAAAATTCCTTCCGATCTCAGGGTCATGGCACCCGGTTGCAGTACAACTCCACACCGGGTCCGAAAACTCTCCTAGCTTTTGGGTATTAAACTACAACCACCAAGTTGCCCTCAACAATAGCCGCGCTAGAACAATGTTCCCGGGGCTCCCGGCTCCTGCTGTACCAGATTATTGCTGATACAGTTTTAAACCCCAAACGGTTCGAGGAACTGCTAGCCCCCACGGGTCACTTGACAGTTAACGTCAACTTATAAAGGGTGACTCGATGGCTGATTTGGTAGAGTACTCGACCAACAGTTTCGAGGTCGCAAGTTCGATTCCTGCCACAGACCCTGGGTGTTACTGCAGACAAGCAAAAAAGCTTCGCAATTTTTGTGTTTATTTTAAAAACCAAAAACCAAAGTACACATATCAATGACTTTGGAAAGCACAGCCATTGGCAAGCAATTGTTTTTGTATTTATAACTACAGAAGCAATTAGTTTGTTAACGGTGGCAAATCCTTATTTGATAGGGTAGTAAAACTATTTAATTTCCAGCGCAAACTTGAGGTTCTTACCATTGTTTTGTTTTCAAAAGCTTTTGAAGAAGACTGTGATGTATTACTTTGTACAGATAATAAGAATGCAAGTATAATTTCAGACCAAACCTCTTCAGTTTCGAAAAAATGTAGTGCCGAAATTTACTAAACTAAATAAGTATTAGCTATGATACAAAGATAAAATTACGAACCTTTTGAATTTCCCCTTACATGCTTAGCTTTTTTTCAAACAATGTTTTTATAAAGCGAATGACAATATTTACAAATTATGGACACCTGTAACATTCTAGATTTTCCAAACTACAATCGTGTTTAAAAAAACAAAATGGACCTAAAAAGCCACTTAATAAAACACAAACTTTTTGTTTTGTCAACTTTATTATTAATTATGATTCACCAAATGAATTTTTAGGAAATAAACAGAAAACACCGTTGGTAAATATCAGGGTGTCCACAATTGAGGTATCATAAAAATTTTGTTGTAATTTTTTTACTTGTAATTTTTAATCTAAATTTCTATTTTCAAATTCCTAATACATTCCGGTTAGTTATTATGGAACGTTTCACGAAGGAACATAGTATTTTGACTATCAAAATACTTATAAAATAGCAAAAGTATTGAAATTGTAATTAGAAAATTTAAAAAAAACTTTGGTAGAGAAAAAGCTCCAACAAATTTTGCCATCAATCAAATGGTTGCGACATTTAAGAGACTAGCTTCGTTCATAATACCAGCAACATAACTTATCAATGAAGTAGTTGCTCAACTGGGTATATAGTGTTGAAGAAGACTCTAAACATTTTACATCATGACCGTCATTTAAAGGCTTATAAGATCCATCTGATCCAATAATTAAAACCAGGTAACACACGTATTACGCAGACAATATTTTTCATGGACCATGTAAAAAAATATATATGTAGAATTTATTTAGCAAAATAATCTTCACCTACAAAGCCTATCAAAGTATGTTGATAGGCTCTGTGCCGTGAGATATATATGTATGTATTACTGGTAAATAGTCGAACTTATTTTAATATTTCTAATGTTATATGATGGTAACATTCGTCTGGCTCAAGTATATTCAATTATTTTTTCCTGTCTTCTTGATTAAAAAATAAAAATATTTCTTGGCTTTAGCCAGGGTTCAACTTGAGTCAGACGAATGATACCATCATATAATATTAGAAATATTTGTAGTAATTTGAAACCTGCTTCAGAAATTTCTCCTGATATATAATATGCTTTTTACGGTTCTCTTTCTACAGTTTATCTTGTAAATAGCTCTAATAACTTTTTTAAGTCGAAATTTCTGAATTTCTTTTTACGAATTACAACAAAAAAAATTTTATGAAATTCTGAACCTTTAAGAAAGATTTTTTGTGAAAAAACTTGCTATTGAACTAATTCTTAGTTAACTGTATTTTTTATATATAAAGGTGACAAAATATTGAATACTAAACTATACAGTGTATTTTAAAAAACTGAGTACATAGATTTTTATACAGAAAGAAAACGTAAGTGTTTTTTAAACAATTTGCTTTTCAAAAGCTTTAAACCTCCTTTTAGAAAGTATTTCAAAATAATCTGAATCAAAAATATATATAAAATATATATAAATATATATCCTTTGAATGCTACTATTTTAGACAATGGCTTTAAAAAAATACCTCTAAAGAAAGTTTATACCCAAAAAAGTACATTTTAGAAAATTTTAGAACTTACATTTTCGAATTAAAGATAATCTATTTGAGAAAGGACCCGTTTCATTATACCTTTCCAATAAATATATTTGAATACATAACGTTGGAAAAATTACAACTTAAATATAATGCCTTATATAAACACTGTTTATACAATAAAAGGCAGCATTTAAAAAAGTGTGCTTTAAAAAATTATTTGTTAGAAAAAAAGTTTTTTAAGAATTAACACTTTTGAGAAGAGCATTTTCAAACTTGTTATTAAAAACACCGATTTTGCAGCTGTTGTACCTTTTCGGAAAGTACCTCATTTTACATTTGTACATTGTACCATTTAAGAACGTACTATTTCAAAAACTTTTTTTACAAAATTTACTTACTTTTAAAAAAATTTCTTTTAAAAAGACAGTTCAAATAAAAAAAATACTTCTGTTAAAGTAAGTTTTGAAAAAGTACCAATTCAAAAACTATTTTAAAAAACGACTTCATAAAATAGTATATTTTAGTAGATATTTTTTAGAAACTACCGTTTTATAAGCACCTATTTCAAGAATGGCTTTTTTTAAAAAGGAAAGCTTCTAAAAAGTACTTTTTGAAAAGTGTGTTTTAAAAAAAATACCATTTGGCAAAAACCTATAAAAAAACATAAACGATGCGTAAAACCGCAAATATACTATTATATTATTCTATGTTTTTATTTAATCTACATAATATACTTCAACTAAAACACATAAATTACAACAAATCCATTTAAGCTAAAATTTAATACTGTTATTTTTAGCATTTTCCCCCCTGACAAGTACTTATCAAAAATATTTTTTTTTATTTGCTATAATTAATTGATATAACTATATATTTGTTTTTTTAAGTAAATAAAGAAAATAAACAACATAATAAAAAATAAAACAAAAACGGCAAGTGTGAAACAAATAAATAGGTGTTGAAATAAAATTCATGTGTATAAATATTTCACACTCCACTAAGCAGCTTAATATTAGACAAGTCACAGGAGGATGTATTTAGAATACTGTGAAAAGCCCCACCAGCCTCATATTCTACATTTTCTATCTGCCATGTCTTAAAAAGCTTTGCTTAAAGAAGTTTTGGTTTGGTAAATGTATGATTTATATTACTGAATAGAATTCTTCAAAATTAACGCAACTATGGTTATTAATTTTCGATGCCTTTTTGTAATAATTTTGTTTCGAACCTATCAACTGGTTATTTGATCTGTACAATATTTTCGTCTGATATAGGGTTATAAGGTAGCTGCAGTTATCTTTACATGCATTACTTGGGAAGTGGCATCTGCTTGCACAGCTCGATAGATACCAAAAGCAATGCTGAAGTGGCTAATAGCGGATTGAACTGGACAAAAATTCTACAGATCAATATTTGGAGTTTTTAATAGAAAATTTACCAATTCCCCTTATAAAGCGCATTATAGTTAATTTTAAATGAACTTTGTTTTATGATCAAATTTTCCTTTAAATTTATTTGATTATATTTCCGGTCAGAGGTTATTTTTCATGTGTTTACTCAACGTTTCGTCGATGTGGGTTGTCGACTTCTTCAGGAGTATGTATGCTTTTTATTAAAGAAAAAGAAACATATATATTATATATGTTTTAGATATTAGATATATGAATATAAATACATAAAGAAATTAATAATTATATTTCCTTAATACTCACAATAATTTACATAAAAACAGTCACTTTTTTTGTTTCAAACTCTGTTTCAACTTACATATCTGTGGCATTTTGTCATAAAAACTTAAGTCGATTTTTAAAAATTGTAAAAATTGCTGCTAATTTGATTATTTGAATATGGTATTCTTGTTTGCAGAAATAATTTTTCGTATTATTAACAAAATTTTGTTATAATTATGGTTTATCTTCTTTTTTTCTTAAATTTAGTTCTTCATTAAAATTTCCATTCAAAACTTTTTAGTTATTTGGTTAAACAACCAAAAAGAGTTGTGTGGCTGTGTGAAATTGTTATAAAATGAATAATTTTATATTAAGTATCAGCATGTTTGAAATCACTGGACTCTATAACCAGCCATGCCAATACTGACTACAGGTGCCATGAGGACAACACCAACCAAAGCACTTCTTGCATTTATGAGCTGGATGCCATGTGACTTAGAAGCCAAGCAGATAGCTCTAAAAGCCACGATCAGGTTGAACGCGACAGGAGCATGGACCCTCGGACCGTGGGGGTATGCCAATATATTAGAGATTGCAAGGGACCTAGTCCCTAATTTAATTGATTACTGCATCCCAAAATTATTCCTCTCAAGGAGCTTCGGCTACCACATTAATGAATCTCCCCTAGAATCTGGATACTTCTATGTTTACACGGATGGTTCCAGAGGGAAAAAAAGGGTTGGAGGTGGCGTTTACATAAAAAATTTAACACTAAAATATCCTTCAGACTATCAGACGGATGCAGTGTTCTGCAGGCTGAAATATCGGCTATAAATAAAGTGGCCAGATGGCTGACGTTTCACAAGATATTCGGTAGGGATATCTTGATAATAACGGACAGCAAGGCCGCCATCAACTCTCTGATTGGAATATACACTAATTCTAGTCCAGTCCAGAAATTTCGGGCACCTTTTAATAATATGGCGAGACACTAATCTAACCCTAAAATGGGTGCGTGGACATGAGTCTAACAACGGCAACAACATCGCTGACGACTTAGCTAAAACAGGGACAGCCCTAGAGAATAGAGATCCCTTTTGCGGACAACCGTCATCAGCGTGTTGGAAAAGAATAAAACTCCACACGCTGTAACGTGCCTAAAAAAAGTGGCTCACATGCCTTACATCAAGGAACCTGTGGCCGCATATTAACTCTAAGAGAAAGTAAGAGCCATTAAAACTATGCAGATCTCGCATGCCTTATATCAAGGAACCTGTGGCCGCATAATAACTCTAAAAGAACGTGGGATCTATTACAACTATCCAGATCTTAAATACGGGCAATGTCCAGTGATGACTGCCGCAGTCATTGCTCATTTGGGAACCATGCCAGGAGACTAGGCCTACCCTATAACGTCTTCTGTAGAAGTTGCCAAGACGAGGAGGACGACGAGACGATCCTTCATCTCCTCGGCACATGCCCGGCATTGGAGCATCATCGTCTAAAATATTTCGGCGAGTGGAGTTTCAACAGTTTAAAATGTCTGGCCTCGGTCAAACCGACTAGCTTCCTTTATAAGAAGTAGCTGATGGCTAGTAAATCAGCAAGTAATGCCACATTAAGCAGTTTTCCACCTTTCCTTTCTCACTCCCACTATATCCCTCTAACTTTTATTCTTCAATATTTCTATCCCAGTTTTTAGGCAATCACAATGGAAACAATCTTCAGGACCCAAGTGAGCTAGAGAGTCCAGGTACTTTTTGGAGAATCCAGCGACTTGCCTTCCTAACCTAATCTAAGGTTGTGAAGTATTTAAGTACTGTTTAACGAACAAGCGCCTATGTCATTATATCATTTGCAAGTTAAGTATCTGCAAAACAATATTTTGACTACTTTTTCTATGAGTAAAAAATTGAACAGTTTGAGAGGTATTCAATTATTTTCATTAAGACTTTAAGTAATTTCTTATAAAAAAAAAACCAAAACCAAAAAGTGACCTCATGCTCGAAAGTTATTTAAAAAACTTAAGCCGTCAAAGTAAAAAAAAAAATAAATATTTTTAGTCTGTTAAATTTATTTGTATATTACGCTAGTGTTTTCAAGTGTAACATGTAACTAAATCTATTTACGATTTAATAACAACATTATAATAAAAAACATAATAAAACTGCAAGCCGCACTTAAGAAAATTGCTTGTTCCAGCCTCAAGAGATAATAGCAAGTCCCACATATTACTTGTAGTTTTGTGAAGAAAAGCAAAAAAAAAAAAAAAGTAATACTTTTCTAAAGATATGCTCAATGCACAGAATATTTTTTTAACCCCCTCTGACGATGACACATAAAAGAAATCCTCAAAGATCTTAACATTCCATATGCAAATCAGTTTGTTTGCAAGCGTGTTTTCTTTTATTTCAATTCTTTTTTTTTTTTTTCTTTGTTGGCGTTCTTGTTTTATTTTTATTAAATAAATCCTAGAAAATATAGTATTCAGTTGTTGCAGCTTTTACAAAATAAAAACTTACACCAGAGTTGTGATGTTACTAAATAAAACTCAAGAAAGCACCTGTTTCATTCCTTTTTATTTGTTTTTCTCTAGAAGCCGCAATATACTTACAAGTCCTAAACAGTAATAAATACTTGATGCATTTGCATAAAATAGTGTCTCTTAAAATGTCTTCCACAATATGGAACATGATTATAAATTAAGGTTTTCTAACTTCAACCCATCTTAAGGGATTTCTCATGGAGCTTCTTTTTGCTGGTACTTTTTATAAATATCCTTTTTTGGAGTAGCAGATATGACAGACATTTAAGTAGAAAACAAACTCCTTTTTTCTGTAACCGGAAGTAGAAATATGAGCATATTTTTCTGTTTGTGTTGCACTGTCCATTATGTGGCGAAATGAATTGTTTTCTTTTTTACTAAGAAGAAAAGGATTTTGGTTTTTCTTTTTGTATTATTTTCCAAGAATATTTTTTAACAATTGTCACAAGAACTGAAGTAATGTTGATGTTACAAATATAATAAAAAAAAATTACGCTTTAACATTAACATTTACATGCAAACGTGCTTTTTAACATGCATGTATTAGTGTAAGTAAGTACTTGTACATGTTTACTATTACATGCTACTAAAAGGTTTATACATTTTGTTAACCATTTCCGTTTGTTTTTGCTTTTATATTTTACTTCGGTTGATGTTTTGTTTTCGTTTTCGTTACAATCAATGACGGTGGAGAGAATAGTCAAAAATTGCTTTAGGATAATGTCAAATAAAAACGGGAAACTTATGGTGAAGTTTTGACTTGTGCCCAACGCAATGCATATGGTATAAGGCAAATGCAGGCAATCAGAGTAAACTTACTCATATGCTAAATTTAACTATTTCAATGTGGCAATAAAATTAATTTGATGACTTTCGAAAATTTAAATGGGTTCTATTAATTTTTTATTAGAGCTTAGTGCTATTTACACCACCTATATTTGACCGAAAATGCAACACAACACTCCAAATTGGACCGGTGTTCCAAAGAGTATTTACGGATTACTCAGCCATGGGCAGAAGTTGGCAAAGCAGCCCAGTAGGGTATCCAACTCTGCTGATGTTTCGTTTGCAAATCCCCTCTTTTTATATACTACACGTTCTTAGTCCAGAGTGGTGAATTGGCCAGTGAATTACAACATGTATTACAGTAAAATGAACTACTTCCAGATTAATGGAAATTCATTACATGGAAATTCAAATCAAACGTTCTCAAACACTATTCCCATTTTCCTTGTCGCTATAAGATTTTCCTAGTTCTGGTACAATGCTCTGTATACGTCTGGAGTACAGTAACACTTTGATCAGTAATGAAAGATTTGATATATAATGAACAGGTTTCTTATAAATAAAATAATTAATCCATGTAAATAAAAATTAATTGCCAAATGTATGTAATCGCATAACTTGAGAACGGCTGGAGCGATTTGAAAAATTTTTTTTTTCTCTAAGGCTTGATATTTTTGGTAGATAGTTTGTAAAAAAAAAACTTTATAAAAAAGCCTCGCCCATACAAAATGAATATTGATTTGTTTATATCTTAAAGTAAGATTTTCTGATTTGGTTCAGATTGCTTAAAAGCAATTTGAATCAGAGTACATGTTGATTTTTGTATATATTGAGAGCGATTAAATCTAAGTTTCGAAATCTGGTAAGAATAAAATGATGGTCAAATGGTTGATGGCAAAAAGTGAGTGAGGTCAGAAAAATGGGCATGGTACCTCCCATGTAAAACAAATATTAAATTTAACTAAAGTTTTTAAATTTGGTACGAATGACTAGATCGTTGAAACGAATTATCAAACAAAATGTAAACATGGATAAACGTTTGCATGCTCACGTGTTTGTAAAGCGGTTAATGTATCACAGATTGTGATTAATTAAATCTACTACTTCATCCCAAAATCTCTTATATCTATTACATACCTTTTCAGGTATGTTACGAACAGAAGCGACATGTTTTTTTTTAGTATGCAGCTAAGTATAGAAGTGATGAGGTTTCTTAATATGAGATTGTAAGTTATATTAGCACCAATGAAGCTGATAATATATCTTGCCCATCTATGTTTCTATACACTTAGGGCATGGACAACGAGTTCATTTTTCGGAAACAGACGTAACGTAGGGGTCAGAACGATCAACATCTGTAACTACAACAATGTACAAGTCATTCGTTTGCAAGAAAACTACTTTGCTTAGAAATGCCGAGATTTTTTATACGGAATAATTAATCACAAAATTGTGTCCACATATTGCTCAAAATTGCAGTAATTATGTTTGGTTGAGCGAAAGAACTATTTTAGTAGCCAAAAATAAGAACGTTGATGACAAAAACTTTACAATTCAAAATCTAATTAGTGGTAAATTGCATTCATATAAGTCAATCGACTCGATTACAGACTGTGCTGATGTTGAACTATCCAATAAAGCCCCTGAACTCATTTTACTTATCGCAAATATTACCTAACGATTTATAGCATAAGGTTGCATCAGTAGTTGTTATAATACGTAACCTGAAACACTATGCAAAAATACTGGATTGGTTGTTAAAATGCTGATAGTAAACGTTATTATTGGAAATAAAATAGTTTAAGGGCGAATAAATACTTACTCTCGGGTCACCAATGATACCAACTGATTTATCTCGATGACTATTAATAAAACTCAAGAGCAATTGTTAAAGGTGTAAAGGTTGGAATCTTAATGTTTTACCACGGCCAGTTGATAGAAAAACTAAAAATGCTGTTTACAAGCAAGCTCTGAAATGAGATACTTCTCTCTGTTTTGAAATCAATTGTTGTTATAATAATCCTAATAACCTAATTTAGAAGAATCTTTTGAGCAATAAATTGAATCAAATTTTATTTGTACTGAAATATTTGGGTTAATATATAATTTTAAGAAGTTCTATATAATGATTGGCAAATACTTTCCGAGCAAAGCCGGAGCGATCAGCTAGTAATTAGCAAAATTAAAAAATTATTTTGCTGCTGCGTTAGTTGAAAATTAGTTTTCTACATCAGCGAAGTTTATTTAAATTCTTTACATAATCCTTTATTTGTATAGTAAATTTTTCCACTGTATTTACAGCATTTACTTTGTCGTTGTCTCTTGTATCGTATTGGAGTTCTAAATGTTGTGTACTAAAAAATGAGTTTTATTACATTTTTAAACATGAATTGTATCAATTTTATACTCAGCACATTTGCATACCACTTTCAAATATAAAACTTTAAAATTTAGCATTGTAAATATGTATGTGTTTACTATATATTGATGTGTGTGTGCATTAACTTTTATCTATATACATGCGTACATATACATACATATCTTTATAAACATTCATGTATAACTTTTTGTGATTTTGTATTTTTGTTATCATGCAAATGATTTCAAAAAAGATATGTGTGTATATGCATATGGAAACAAATTTGAAAAATGATTTTAACTTGACTTTCTAACAACAATTGTTTTTCTTTTTATTATTTAAACTTCAAAAAATTTTGAAAGAATGTCTTGAATTTTTTTTCCTTTTGATAAGCAACATTTATGACACTGAAACAAAACAAAAAGAAAAATAATAGGACATAGAAACATATAAAGACAGTATTTTTGCCCTAAGCTTTGTTGACTTTAAGCCATACTAGGAATTAAAATCCTCCAACTTAAAAGAATACACAGTAATAATCTTCGTTACTAGACTTAATTTCTAATATTTTCTCTTTTTTTTATTTATCCCTAGACCGTTTTTTGCTTTATTTACATACATATGGCTTATATTTTAACTTGAATTTTTTATAAGAAAGATTTATTTCTCTTTGTATGTTTAGTATGTAAAAAATTATTTTTCTAATCTTTTTTCAGAGACTTATCGATTATGACAACATTATTGTAATATATGTGTTATATGTTGTCTTTAGATTTTGCTCTAAAACATCACAAGTATAAAAATGTTTTTGGTATAATAGAAGTGCTTAAAACAATCACATGGAAATACTTCGTATATAGTATATAATTTTTCACAGGCAAATGACGCAATAATTTATAGACTGAATAATAGGAAAGCAATGTCTAATAATTTTGCTCTTATGAAATGAAAAATAAATCAAAATATACAAAAAATATAAACTGATAGTTGTTCAACATACGGAGAAGTACGGAATGTGACAAAGCTCATAAGACGACATGTATTTCAACTTAGTTGTCAGTTGAAAAAGGCAACGTATAACGTACGACGGATTCTATATGCCCTGGCCTTAAATTTGTAAACAAATTCTTAAAGACTGCAGTCATTTTAAGGGAAAATTTATTTTTTTGTTAAAATGCGAAAGAAAAATAAAAACATTTGTTTCTTTTTTTTTATATCGTGCTCCAAATTCGAGGAAAAATGGGAATTCCATCAGTTCAACTGCTAAAGTTTTTGCGCAAGCCACACCTAGAGACTGTAATCAAAAACATTTCTGAGTCTCAATCTCTAATAAGTAAGCCAAGAACTGGACTTCCATCCAAAGTATCCCCACGAGTTAAGCCATTTATAAATACTCGTATTATTGTTCAAGGGTTTCGCAGCCGCGTACCTAGAAAAACCCATTGATAAGCGAAATAAACAGAAAAAAGTGACTCAGCTTCGCACGTAAGTATGTGGACAAATCAACAGATGTTTGGGCGAGTGTGCTTTGTAGTGATGAAAGTCATGTACAATTTATTCAGCAATTTTTCGAAAACTAAAGAATTTTTAAGGGGTACGTACTATTATCTGTGTGACTGTACATATACTTATATATAATATAAAACAAAATAGAAATTGCATTTGTCAACGAAAAATTTTATTATATATATTTGTTATTGTACAATTGCTTGTAAAACAATTACACCTAAGTCTGTTTTTACACGGTCTTTTTGTACACGGTTTTGATATAACACGGTTTGAAAATTGAGTATTTTTAATTTTTTTACAGGATTTTATTCCATTTAGCACGATTTGAAATTTTATGTACTTAAATTTTTTTTGTAAAATTTAATTTTTGCGAAGTATGTTCATATCAAAAAAAAGTATTTATGAAAGAAAAAAGTCTGAAACCATCGATAGTATCGATAGTTTGCGAACACTAGCTTAAAGATTTAAGTGAATTCCCCTTTAGCGCGTACAAACAATTTTTACTGGTCAAAGCAAATGTGAATAGCACTAATTTAGGGGAATTCCCTTTATGTGCATACAATAAATTTTACTGGTCAGAGCAATTGAAACGTGTTAATATTTTGTGAACTGTCAATGCAATAAGACGTGTTTGGTAAAGAAATTTTTTGCAGGCAAATTTGATTTTCCATTAAATTTAATTTTAACCTTAAAAATTTTTTACCTTAAAAATTGAATAACCTATTCTTTTCGTTCACAACATAGTTTTTTAGTTCCTGAACTTGCCATACATTTAATTTATATTACTTTTAAGATTAGAGTGCATATCTTTTTTATCATTAATTACTATGCTTGTGAAAATAAGCATTATATATTTGATTTAATAAAATAAACATGAATACTTGTTCTTAAAAATTCTTGTTTTTCACTAATTTTAATAGGTTTTAGAGATTAGGAAGATCAATGTCTTTTTTTACACGGTTTTTTTTTACACGGCTTCTTCTGGAACCAATCTACCGTGTAAAAACAGACTTAGGTGTATATGAAAGTACTCCATTAAATCTTTGTGAGAAGTTGTATTTCTTGAAGTGTAGTAGAATTACCAAAAAAACTTCATACTAAATAAAATTGGAGTTAGGAAATTTTTCATGACACCAACGATTTACTTGGCAAGAAAAAAAATCTCAAGAACAGTTTGTTGCTAATCTATTGTACTATATTGCATTTAAAGAGATAGAATTTTTTGTAGCGGAAAGGTTCGGCAACATAAACTTCATGCTACCGGATTAAATAACATGCAAAAAAAACTCATGTTATTTTTGAACGTTTTTTACTTTATTAACGTTATGATCCAATAGAAAATTTGTCAGCTTATGTAGCCGTAGAGCAGCTGCACTGAAACTTCTCAAAGCTGTTTAAATAAAATTGTTTAAAATGTTGAAAAAATAATCAAATAGGAGATATGAACGCAATGTAGATATATCACTCCTTTACTGCAACATAGTCATATTTCAAAATTAGCTTTTCAAGTTAACAATGCAGAATTGTTAACAGTACTTCCTTTTATATTCTACCAAAAATTTATTCAAATTACTTTTACTTCAGGTGATATTTTCTAAAAAAAAATTTCCAAAACTTGTATTGAAGCTAAAAATTTGAAATGTTATTTTCTCGAAACAAGCTTTTTTGCGTTATGACTATGTTGCAATAAAGGAGCGATATAAGCCAGGGAACATATAAATATTTCACGGTCTCATTAGTATGCAATGAGTCTACCAAACGTGATAATATGTATTTTACAATATATTATTCTTACTTCAATCAACCAATTCAGCCATTTGTATTTATTTCCCAATGGTTTTCGCTTGTTTAATTTTTGATTCTCTTGGAGTTTTATTTTTCCGGCCCCATGCAAATCTATTTTCTCCCTGTTTTTACCTACTTAAAGTTAATGATATTTATATTGGTTTTGGAAAACGGTTGTAATGACTTTAATGAAAATCAGTATCTGGCGGATTTTTAAGATCACAAAAGCAGTGTAAAATGTTCCCGGTCTCGGGAAAATCTATTTTTGTCCCAGTTTTGACCCATTTGTGATATTTATATTAGTTCTCGAAAACGGTCCTAATGATTTTTATAATGTTCGGTATCTGAGGGTTTTCAACATCGAAAAATTGTTCGAGACTGTCTGGGTATTTAACTATTTGCAATACTTTTATTGGTTTTCGAAATTGACTTTAACGATTTTACTCAAATTCAGTATCTGGGCCTCTGGAAAACTTATTTTGTTCCAGTTTGCACATTTGTGATGTTTTTATTGGTTTTTAAAAATGGTTCAAACAATTTTTATGATTTTTAATGTTGCAAAATTTATCTAGATTTTGTTGCCCGGGGAAATTCAATTTCGTCGTGGTTTTCATTGATTTTAATCGTTCTTGAAAATGGTGTTGAAAGTTTCGATAGCATTCAGTATCTAGAAGTTTATAAGAATCAATATAATCTAGATTGTCTCGAAGCCATGTAACCGCATTTTTGCCAGTTTATGCTGGTTTGGGGTATTTGCATTCGTTCTTGAAACTACTCTCACGATTTTGATGATAATCGGTATTTAGGGTTTGTTAGGGACGAAAAATATATCCAGATTGATGCCGATCCCGTAATTGTCTATTTTCTAATAGTTGTTTTATCCATTTTCGATATTACGATGTAACGATATAGTTATTTGTTTTGATAAAAGCCAGTATTTAAGGGTTTCTGGCACGAATATATATCTTGTTTGGTTGCGGTCTTGAAAAATTAAATTTTTTACGGTTTCCGGCACTGAGGTATATATTAAGGGTTGTCGAAAGCAACAGAAAATCTATTTTCATTAGTCCGGTTGCTGAGGATATCTCTTTTATCCCGGTTATCTCATATCTGGTGAAATTTTGATATAGATATCAAACTTAGTATTTTTAATGAAAACGCAAAGGTTGATTTTTTCAGCGAGGAACAGCATACT
Source organism: Thecocarcelia acutangulata (assembly GCA_914767995.1). Taxonomy (NCBI): domain Eukaryota; kingdom Metazoa; phylum Arthropoda; class Insecta; order Diptera; family Tachinidae; genus Thecocarcelia; species Thecocarcelia acutangulata. The sequence goes on along the minus strand of OU612094.1, from coordinate 163,561,224 downwards.
AAATTAGCGAAAAACCAAAAAGATAGTCTAAGAACAATTTCATTTAAACGGCGTCAAAATTTAAAAATCTTGTGGAGTAAGTTTTATTAAAGTAAATATACTTAACTCCGAACAAAGCTCGTTGCCGTGGGTATTATTAAGTTGGCGTGATGTCTTGGATTTGATTTATGAAACTTAATATTTCATACTTGTGTTCATGTATTCAAAATTAAATTTGATGCATTTTTATTTGAAATTATTTGTTTATGTGATCAAGTTAATTACCTTTGTTTCGCCTTTGAAAGTTTTGTGTCTCACTCGCGCTGGTGAATTGATTTACCTTAATTCACTTTGTTGTTTTATAGCTTGTTAATGCATTTTGTCGTTAATCTTTAGTCAAAGCAACGTCAAGTCAAATACACTGTTCGCTCCAAATTGGGCAGATGGTCTTCGTTACTCTATTTATGCTTTTTACATACAGATATTCAGAGTGTCCGCCAGGAAGCTATACTACTTTGTTTGTTTATAATTTTTTATTGAACGAAAGAGAATGATAAATGATAAATGTTTTATTTATTAAATACAATATCAGATATATATCCGCCTTGGTTAGAATCACAAATGCGAGCCCTTTTGAGCACATTTTCGATTATATTCCCACACATTTCACGCGGTATTTCATTAATTTCGTCTCAAATACTTTATTTGAGTTGCTGAAGTGTTTCTGGTTTGTTTGCATAAACCTTGTGTTCTTTATATCCCCACAAAAGAAGCCCGGAGCAAAACAGGCGACAATAAAGGCCAATCAACATCACCATTTCTTGAAATAACCTAGTTTGAAAAGAGGTCTCGCAGTTATTCCATTATAATACTGGCTGCATGCGATGTGGCACTGTCCTGTTGATACCACATGTTAATCAAGCCCTTAAGTTACAGTTGTGGCGTTAAAAAGTTTGTAATCGTATCACGAATCGCTCCCTATTTACAGTTACCGTTACGCCGCTTTCATTTTCAAAGAAGTAAGGTCCAATGATTCCTCCTGACCAAATTGCTTACAAGACTGTCACTTTTAATGGATGCAAAGGTGACTGATAAATAAGTGAAGGTTCTCCATTGCCCAGAACCGACTATTCTGTTAACTTACATATGCATTGAAATGAAAATGTGCTTCGTCACTCATTATGATTTTGTCAAGAAAATCGGGGTTGTCATAGGCGAGCTCTAATATCCTATCGGCATATGTACGGTGACGTAAATGGTCTTGTAACAGATGCTCTTGAGTCAGTTAAATCTTAAATGGAAACAGATCCAAATCCTTGTGGAAAATTCTGGCGAAAGTTGAAGAGAAAGCTCTTGAGCCGCGTCATCGAATTTAGGTTGATTTGACGACTTTCTTGAGTAGCATTAATGTTTTCAGCCGATTTTGCAGTACGTTGTGATCCATGCTTCAAAATCATTCACTATATGATAAATAGTGCCTTTTGTTGGCACGTTGTTTCTCACAAAAATTTCACATAACTTTCTCACCGTCACAATAATCGATGATTGATTTTGATAAAATGTTTTAACGAAAAACCACGCTGGTTTGTCTAATACTTCACGAATCACGGTACTAAGCAAATTTAATCTGCATAGTATTTTCAAACAAATAAATAACCAAATATGTATTTTTATTTTACAGCAGAATATCACAGTGAAGCCAGCAAACTTTCTCGTCATTAGCATTCACATATGAGCACTGATTTCAGTGCAAATATATGCATCTGATAGAATATTATATCAAAACTAGTTTTAAATTTAATTATATGAAAATTAGTTTTATACATTAGAGATTTGTGATATTAAAAGTTTTATATGTGGTTGCAATTTAATTGTAATATTCCAGCTAGTACTCATATTCGTGTTATAAATGATTTGCTTTAAACTGATATCCGTTCGGTTTTTCGGAATATTTTCCTTGTCTTAAGCTGCTATATTCATTTCTTTTTTTTAATTTCCTTCTATGCATAACTCTTTAAGTCCAACCATAATTCATTTACAAATCAAAAAAGTTAATGGAATTTCAGCATAAAAGAAACTTTCAAAGAAATTAAATGATTTATGGCATTAAAGAACCATAAAAAACTGCAGAAGTCTGCTTCGTATTTTGTAAGATTTTAATATTAAGTTTCACATAATTTCAATGCCCATTGACGCACTTTATTAAATGTCAAAGAGTTAAAGTTTTATTCAAACATCTGTTGTTGGTCTCAGGAAAATTTTTGCTTCAAGAAAAATCCACCTCCTCCCCACACCCGTTTAGATTGATGATATCGTTCGGTGTCCTTCTCTGAAACAACTCAAGTTACTCGTAGACTGGCTTCTGTCAGGACTAAAGAACTTTTTTTTATTTTTAAGCTTTATAGTTTCTTCAATTCATTTACGTTTTTAATGTTTATGCATTACGTGTATGCTTGTGAGTGCAGTACTTTTTATCCTTTCGTATGGTATCTATTCGTATCTTTCAAGTCAAATTAAAAACTTTTATGCCAAACTAATATTCTGCTGCCAAAAGAAAAAAACAACATTTTATACAAATTTCACAGTAAGTTTTTTAGCTTTTTCTTTTGGTTGGTTTTGTGTGTGTGTGTGTGTTTTTTTTTTTTTTTTTCTTACTTTCAGTGACCAAAATGAAACTTAAATTCGTTCAGGGAATATAAAGGAAAAGAGGATAATTTGTAAACAAACAGGGGAACGGAATACGTAATTTTTAAAATAATGGAAGGACTTATTGAACTTTTGTGTTTTTTAAAGCCGCAAAAGTTGTTATCAAATGGTGTTTATAAAACTTTTTAATATTTAAAACATAAATTTGATGATAAATGTCTTTAAAGAGCTAATTTCAAGTTTGACTTCAGATTTCAGTTCAAAACTCGTGGAAAGTTATGTTAAGAGTTTTAAAATTTTTCCAATAAAATTATACTTTCAGGTTTATTACAAAAATTTGAAGGATAAATTTTGGATTTTTATCAATAACATAATCATGTTTGCAGAGAACAGATGTTTTCAGTACAGTGTTGCCAAGTGAAGAGATTTTCCCCTTTTTATACAGCTTTATTTGTTTATTTCCACATGTAGGGGAAAAATACAGATTTTTATGATTGGGCTAATTAAACGGATTTTTAAATTATTACAAAACTGCTGTCTAAATTGGCTATAGATGCATTTTGATCGAATTTATATTAGATATTTTTAAAGTAACTTGGCTTTCCCAATTACCCAAAAATTATTAAAATCTTTTTCAGGCTGCAAAGAATAGGTTTTCTATAATTCCCAACATACGTACAAAAAAAGCTAAGTTAAACCGTGAAGTTTCAAACTCCATATGCACTCTAAGATCTCATATACAAGCTTATTTCATTAATTGCATCAATTTTAGATGTAGATTACCTAACCACTTGAAAAACTTTGATCATAAGAATACTGCTACTGTTTTGTATCACTCTGTCTAACACACTTAACTTATCAAAACAAGAAAAATATGTATGTTTCCGTAAATATAAGTGTATTGACTTTTTGTTGAATGTTATAATTTTTAAATTAGATTTTTGGTTTTTGTACATTTGTTCATCGGGTTGTAGTTCAAGTTTTTCCTTCCGTAAGTTTCTTAAGAAGAATTTTTTACAATACAAATTTGCTGTGATTAATAAACTTTGATTGAAAAAGACTAGAACAATAATCAAACCTTTAGAAGGGGACATCTAGCTATTTCGTAGCCTTTACACTATTCATCAGTACCCATTTTCGGGTTTAAACATGACGCATCATGAACGGCCACCTTAACCACTCAGACAAACGCAGTAATCGTAGAGGCATTGGACTTTTGTATGATATATATTTCTTACTAAGTTTCTGCACGAAAAATTGTCTACTTGTCAGGCAATGTAAGCACAATCTGTCAAAGCAGGCAGTCTGTCTATGTTCACTTTAGTTTGGGTTCCCGCAGATAAGGCCTTCTACGGGGTACTAAACAGACCATATATCCATCGCTTAATCAGTTGTATTCCTATGGGGTTTATTAAAAATTGTATTCTTAGATGCTTTGTTCCGGAAAAGATTACATCAGCACCAGCCTTTACGGCCTTATCTGATGATTGACCAATTCCACGGAGTGAATTATTCACGATTCACCAGGCTTACCAGGCACACATAGCTAGCAATTCTTGCTATATGTTTGTAGCCATATCGGCAACTCATTCCGGAGATAGGACCTTCTCATTCTGTGTGCAATTTCCCAGCAAACAATGTAGGACAAGGCTTAATGAGTTGGTAGGCCGAAGCCCACTAGCAGCTTTAACCCTTAAACTAACTCACCCGTCCAACAATCACCACTGGTTTCTTGCAGTACAGGTATCTGTTATAAGACAACAGCACCTCGGGTGTTTGTTAGCCGCCGAAAAAAGGCAAGCACCAACAACTATCAGGGATACTAATTCCCTCTTCCTTCGTCTTTAAGTTCAAACTACAGCCAGTTCGTGCCAACCAAGGAAGGCACCTCAACCATGATCAGCCCAGGTTGAACTGCAAGCAGAACTACCCGGGAGCATGCTGATACTCGTTCTGCCAATTTCTAATCTTGGTAAGGGTCTCGGAAGCCAACACAACATAAGTCATGCGGCTTGCTAGAGTTTTCTTTGCTATAACAAACGAGAAACTTCTATTCCTCTTTACCCGAAAATTAATGAATGTCCTAGGGGGATGCAAAAGGTAAATGTGATAAGAGTATAATTTGGTACTGTGTGCCGTTTGCGCAAACTTTTTCACGAAATAGTTTGAAAATGAAGCAACACTGGTACCACAAAATAAACAATAGCGAAGAATGATAAAATAAAATATGCGAAAGGGAAAAATTAAGTGCGAAAGGAAAATATGAAAACGCAATACAGGGTACCAATTCTTCGATTGCGAACCATTTTTCGTTTGCATCGCAATAGAGAGTAATCCCCTTGGTTTGGAATACGCCAAGGCAAAACTTGTTTCTTAGGGGTGCTTTGTTCAGAAGGCTTTAAAGACAATCTTAGGCGAAAACAAACTAAGCAAGTTACAACCTATATTGAGATTACTGGTAGTAATAGCCGGTTACTGTATTGTAGGGAAATAAGCAAGTCACATTTGACTGCCCTGCAATAAATTTTGTTTTATATGCAACAATAAGCAGAAGTAAGAAAAGGCATTCTACCACCTGTGTAATTACCTAGCTTTAGCTGTCATGAGAAATACTTTTTTGGGAAACTATTATTTTCTCAGTAGTAAAGCAGCTCTAGGCTGAAGAACAGCTCTCGCATCATCATAATTATTTCTTAAGTGTGGTCAGGTTTATTCTTTCTGTTGCTCGGTCTTCGAGAGTCTTGCGTGTCACTTACACTGGTTAAAGGTTTGCCTCAGCTAACTGTATTCTTTCTAGATTCTTTCGTTGTTAACCGCAATCAGCATCCTATGTGAAGGCATAGGTCGTTATAGTTAGTCACAGCCGACGCTAGTGGTAATACGATCTAGGGCATATGATGTCTGTCTATGATGTGCATCCTATACTTTTCAAATTTATTTTGCAACTGTATAGTTAAATACATAAATAAATATATTATTTTCAACCTTGACGAGCTATCAAAGTCAAGACCCAACGACCTACTGCAATATTTTACAACTACAAATTAGACGCAATTCTATAATAAATGCACTATGGTGTGAGTGTTCTAACGAATGGTTTGTTTCAATTAAAATGGAATACTTTTGACTCTACTGGACTGCCTGAGCGTAGTAATTTACCACAAAAACAAACCAAATAAAACTTGTTTTACTTCTCTAAATCCATATTTAGAAAAAACAAATTTCAATCAAAACACATTCAGCCAATTATTGCAGCCCCAGACACCAAGAAATGTTTCTTGTTTATAATTTTCAGCAAAATCAGAAAATAAAGACGCGCCGTAAATATCTTTGAGCTGTAGTTTTCCATAAAGATATCTTTTGTTTCGTAAAAAATGTACCAGAATACGCCAGTAGGATTTCATTGAACTTATTTTTAAAATTATAAAATAGTTGAAAAGAAAATGAATTACAAAACTTATATTTGTCTATTTCAACGCAAAAAAAAAAATTTGCCTGTTTCTTGAGATAATTTGGGTAAAGTTCATAATTTTCTTACAAAATTCTTCGTTCTGGTTAAAATTGCATGATAATTTGGCTTTGTTGCTATTAAAATGGCAAATAAAACAGAACAAAAACAGATAGCGGGCTCAAAAGAGAACGAGGTACAAAGTTTGTCATGTAGTTTAGTCGGTCAGGTCTGTCTGTCAGTTTCATTAGTTTCTTCCTTTACCCGGTTTTTTCCTCTTCTTCTTGATGGTTGGTTGCTTGGTTAGTTAGTTTGACTTTTTATATTTGCATAGTTAAGCAGTTTCGTTAAGCATAATAATGAAATAATTGAATAATAAAATATAATAAAAAGGGGGGCATAATTGGTTTTATCCACATCATCATCATCATCATCATCATCATAATCGTCATTATGATCTTTATGCCACGAAAACAAAATTTTCTATGAACGCGAATTATGCAGCTTTAACCAAAAGTTTTTTCTTTGTTACTGCTCTTTGCTTAAAATAAAGGATATCTGAACAGAATTACCAAGCTAAAACAGATAAGTCATTTCTTACTTTCAGATATTCTTATACTCGCATTAAGTTAAGACATTTCTTTTAGCACTCTCAAACTAGCACAGCAACAAATGGAATTAAAATCTAAACAATGTAAGAAATAAATTAGTTTGCGAATCGAACAAAGAGTTTAATTAATAGTTTTGTGAGATACTAAAAAAAGAAAGTTTGGTTCAAATATTGCATTGAAGCAGTGGTACACGAAAAAAAAGTATGCTAATGCTAACAGATAATTAAATCCAATACATTGAAATTTTAAAATAGAATATTTTAAGGAAATATTTTCCATACACACTGACTCGAATTTATTATGTCATAAAAAAACAAATAACTTTTATCACATTGGCAGTTTGATGCATAGAAACAGGACAGGGATGTAAAAGCTCATATAATCATAGTACCATTTTGAAATATTTGTATACAAAAAGTACATGTTACTTTTAGCAGTTTCATAATTCCCAAAGCGGTTTAATCTTATAAAATTAATAAATAAATAAAATCGTTTTAGTGCTTGTATCAGAATTTGAAATCGTAGTCTGTATGTGCTGGTGATTCAATATCTTCTGTCTTACATGTTTCTAAGGGAGTACCGCAGGGTTCTATTTTGGGGCCACTTTTGTTCACTCTGTATATTAATGATTTACCTAAGCAACTATTACACGGCAGAATCCATATGTATGTAGATGATGTACAAATATATATAAGTTGTAAGAAAAATTTGATAGAAGAGTGTATTACCAAGCTTAACGTTGATCTAAATAACATATTTTTATGGGCATCATCTAATGGGCTATACTTAAATCCTAAAAAATCTAGATGTCTCATTATAGCCCAAAGAAAGCAGAGCATAACCATAGATACTCCGATATCTATAGGGAATCAAGACATTGCTATCGTCGACTCCGCTAAGAATCTTGGAATTATTTTTAACAAAACACTTCAATGGGATACACACATTAACTCTGTCTCTAGAAAAATGTTTTCAATGCTTCGAGTGTTATACTCTTCACAACAGTTCACACCGACTTATCTACGCGTGCTTCTTGCGAAATCGTGTTAAATGCCTATGTTGTTATATGGCTGTGAAATTTTTGCGTATTGTGATTCATGTAGCAAGAACAGATTAGTTGTAGCCTATAACGCAATTTTGCGATACGTATACTGTATCAAGAGCTATGAAGGTACTTCACAGTATTCAAAATCTTTATATGGAGTTGAGCTCTTGGATCTGCTTAAGATTAAGTCTTTAATATTGCTACATAAAATTATTTACATGAAAGAACCAATTATTTATTTGATCGTCTTCAATTTGCACGGTCTAATAGAGGTAAAAACATTATTAATTTTAGATATCAAACATTAATGTCTGAATGGCAATTTTTTACAAATACAATACGACTGTGGAACTCACTTCCTAATTCTATGCAAATCACAGGCAACGTTGTACGCTTTAAAAAGAAATTGTTCTCAAGTTTTTAAGTATACTTTAAACTTCCCGTATTACCATTTTTTTTTTTTTTACTATTTATTTTTTTTTTTACTTGTTTGCTATAGAAATTGAAATCTATTTGAAATCCATTTTTTTAATACAATTTATTTGAAATAAATGTTAATTTTCATTTCCTCTTATTTTACTTTTGCATTTTTGCAATTTTTTTTGTATCTTTTATGTTGTAATACTGATATTATAAACTGTTTATTTTATTCTCTATATATTTAACAATATTGTATTGTATCGTTATAAGATCACATACAGTAGTTTAAAAGATTTATTTCTTGTTGCATGTGATATCCACTTTTAATAAATAAATAAATAAAATAAAATAAATAAATATAGTAATTTTGGAATTAAATAGGTTTTTACGAGTAACATTTTAATCTTGAATGTACTGGTAGAATATTTCGTAAACGACAAATTTCAAAGCATCGAGAAAGCTTTTCTGCTGGTGGCTGAATATGTGGTCTGACCAATTTAATATATCAGTAAGAAATAAACCCAGATTTTTTTGGCTTTCCGTATAATTTCTATTTCCTAGTTATTAACGTAGATTTTTAATATTACTAATATTTTCTGTGGTCGCTTATGAAATAAAATACATTTGGGAATAAAACTCCCGCTACTGAGTCTGTGTTGCCAAATAAAACACAACTTTATTTGGTTGCGCGTATGGCAAAGACTGACTCTTATGTTTATAGCATAATCGTTTGTTTGTTTGTTCGTTTGTCTTGTGTTTCATATTGTCTTTTTACTATGTATTCGTTTCGAGAATGTTCTATTAACCCTTTGTGTGTTCAAAGATCTTCTAGTCCCTAATCCCACATACATTGCGACTTTTTTTGGGTTAATGTTCAAAACGTTTATAAAATCCCACGTTGAGTATATTTCCTAACTCTTATCCAGCTTCTTCAAATATTTGATTTTTTATTGCTTATAGCGCGGTACAGAACCTAATTAGGTAAATCATTTGCGTAAATAGAAATAGTATGGTACACTCCTGATGGCAAGAAGCAGTCAACTTTTACACACTGTTCTCTGTCAAGAAGGTAGATTTGCATTAATATGGATGTTTAAGCGTTGTATAAAAATAAGTCATTGTAATAATATTAACTATAATGAATTGAACTATTATTTAACGAATATGAATTATTGAATATGATACGAATATCGATTATTTGCTTGTTACCAAATCTACCGCTTTGAATATTACTGTGTTGTTTTTGCGGTTTTTCCGGTTCTTTTGTCGTCTCAGAAGGAATCTAGATAGCGTGCTGCTCTTATATAATATATTTTATACAATAAATACTAATGTAAGTGAATAGAAAAAAAATCTCTGTTTCTTATCATATAAACTCAGGAATCCCCTGCTATCATTAAACGTAAGTTTCTACAAAGATTGGGTAAATGTACCTCAACTTTGTTCAATGGAAGATATTAAAGAGAAATGCATCATTTTTTCAAATTCCTGAATAAGAATGATATGATTAGCGGTATCAAAAGCCTTGTCGTGATCTGAAAAATCCAATATTTTTCATATATCCATTATATTCTAAGAAGATCACATCAATTACTGTCTTTGGTGTGAGACATACTTCACAATACAACTCTCCTGTTTGGAACGATGCCTCAAAGTTGATTTTGGAGTTAATCGACTGAGTTCGAAAGCAGGCGAAAAACCTTATCGCGGACAGTAGGGTATTCGACTTTATTGACTCATTGGAGCATCGCAAGTGTCGAGTGGGTTTTTTTCTATCATTTGTAAAATGGATTTTGATTTGACGAGACTAGGAGTCTTGTTCCCGAAACCTATAGATTTTTAAGTAACATGCGGTTATCCTTCAGGGCTCACCCTTTTGTGGTCCATTGTGGTTATGCGGACGTATTTCTTGTCACAAACAACGTTGAAAGGTTCAATTTAAACGTCCGCAAACAATACTCCCTCTTTCTTCCTGCACATAACTTTTTACCTAGTTCCGGTACAATGCACTGCATATGTAAGGATGATGAGTACTGATGCAAGACGCAAAAAAAGTTAGGGCCGTTATGCAACTGTATTTGGTTTGCACAAACTCTAGATTGCTGTGAAGTAATGTCAAGCTATTAAGTTACTTGCATATCAAGTCAAAAGGATTGAGATTTGTGCAATCCCCAAGTCTCTCTCTCCCTCTCAGCTTCCCCAAAAAAAAGTTATGAGGGTACTTGAAGATAACTTCGACACAACGCAATGTATAATAGGATTAAATCGAGAGATGTCAGTTAAAATTAAATTAATGTTATGGCCGTTACATCAAGTGTAGCATATACATTGTGGTATTATGTGTAAAACACACAAGCTAATGATAGTTTTTAAGTAAACTGAACAATAATGTATAAGCATTCACAAAGGCAATATTGAAATCTACTTTACTAGGCAGCCCATTAAAAAGTGCACTTTTTTCTGTCAAATTGAGTGCAAGAACACAAAGCAGAGAATATTCAGTAGTTATCATATACAAAGAGCACTCTTTCTACGAAACAGAACAGTAGCAAAAACTGCGAACATTATTACTCACAATGAGATATAACTAAGGTCATCAAAGAAGTATACTTTAAGAAATTTTAAGCCAATCCTAATTAAAAGTGCTTATTTTGTCTCTTATAATCTAGTAAAAGCAATATGTAACCAGATGGGTATGATCCACACTTAAAACCATCTATAATTGATTTTAATATATTTAACAACAGTTTTAATTAAATAACTTTCACTTTTAATTACAAAAGTTTTTCTATCAGAAAACTTTTTGCTATAAACTATGAAAATCCATCGACAAATGTTGATTTTGTTCAAGCTGTCACCCTAATCGTTTTACTTAGTGAATTCCGTGAATCCATTTTCGAGTTATAACGACCTGGTTATAAGTAAAATTAACCAGGTCTGTAACAAAAATCCCTACGCGGTGGAGAAAAACTGAAAACTGCTGCTGTGCAGTGTAATGAATGTTAAAATCTAAGCCACTTTTGAAAAGAAACGTCTTTTTTGGTTAACTATAGTTTTGATCCAATGTCTTTAAATTTATTTGGAAATCTTAAATAAAAAGTTCAATAACTTATTTGCTAATATAAGTTGAACAACCAAGCCGTCATTCTTTGAAGTGTAGAACACCCCGTTTTATGACTTTGCATATTTCTTAAAAATGTTTTCATGAATTTCTTAAACAACATTGTCATGCTTTTGCATTAAGTTTTTTCAACTGCTCGAACTGTTTTTATTATTGTTGCTCATGTTGGCTCCTACAGTTGTTGTCACTTTTCTTAATGCAAGTATATGTTGGTAGTCGTTGTCCTCGTTGTTGTTTTTCGAATACATCTTTGCTCTGTTTTCTGGTTTTTTACTATTTTTTCCATTTTGTTGTCCTTCATGTGTATTAAAGTGTATAAATGTCTTTGCTTGTTTGTGTGAGTTTGTGTATGTATGCGTGTGTGTAGCTGAAAATATTTATATGTATATATTCTTAATATAAACATTTTTCGGTTATTCTTGTTAAGTAAAGCCATGCTTTGTTAAATTGTTTTTCCACTTCGCAAATGGCAGTATTTGTGTCTCAGCCACAATCTATGTGAAAAATTGAATACATTCAAACTCACACATCCCAACATACATGTAAAGATGTGTTGTTTTTTTTTTCACAGTAAGTGAACATAACATACATACCCAGCAAACATAATTTGAAGTGCTTGAAGAAAGCGACAGCTTCAGTTTGATTGCAATAATAACTTCATCCCTGAACAAAAGGTCGGACTTAAGGGATACTGTCGCAATATAAGCAAATGGATCCACTCATTGAAAAATTAAAAGATTTAGATCATCCTTAGCAGCGAAAATTACAGTAGCGATGATGCACACCTGTAAGGCAGTAAAGCACATATACGAGTACGAACCTAAACGTTTTCAAACACTTTCCACATTTGTAGAATTAAAGCCTTCTTCTTGTACACAAAGCATGCAAGATACTGAAGTTTTCATCCTACGAATATTAAGATTAACAGCTTGGTTTCATAGGAGCTACTCTAATCATCAGTAAACTTTGGAAATTTTTGAAAGATATTCTCAAAAACTCAGCTTTATATCCCAACAATCTAATTAAAGTATTGAGAATTAAAAAAAAATGGTTTATTAATAGCTGTGCTTACTCTTTTCTTCAACCCAACTGGGGTGATCGTCATGTAGGGTGAAAAATATATTGTTAAGAATTTCTATCACATCTAGCCCAGTGTGCAGCTGTTGATCTGCTTGTTATAAACGTAAAGCACATTCACACAAAAAAGATAAAACTAAAAACATAATACACAAGCAAACAGACATGCATGAGTTACGTAAAATTTCCAGTAAATCAACTACAAATGATGTTGTTATTTTTGCATTCTTGGTATATCGTTTTCTTATTTGTTGTTGTTACTTGCATGAGTGTGAATGTGTATATGCGTAAGAATTATATTTGTACATTTGAGTCTAGAACTGTGGATGACTAGAATGATCGTGATGATTGTAGAAGATGATAAAGAAGTATAAATAGCAGGCAGTTCGGCGACAGCCTATTTTTAAGCTTTGTCAGTTTATTTTCAAGCTTTGTACAAGACAGCCATAAGTCAAAGTAAGCAAGTCTAGCGTTTTGGTACACAGTGGTATCAAGTGTAAATAAAGTTGTGAATAATTAAGTACTGTATAACGAACAAGTATGTGAGTCATTATTTTATATGTAATTGAAGAATCCGCAAAAGCGTTTTTGGAGGGAAAATGTTGACTTATACGTGTTCAACGTAACTGAGCACAAGCAACTAGAAGCACGTTACACACACCCAATTTCTTAGGTAGTCATAAACGTGTCGCTGATTTTCGCCTTACTTCTGACGCGTTCCGTGAACAGGCTGTTAATTAATAATTTGGTAGTTTATTAATTACTAAAGCAGTAGCGAATACACGCGCCATCATACGAGTAAATACAAACTTTACTATTCAGTATCTGCTTTTATTAAGATATTTGACTAACTTGGCTTGATCGTTTAATACCAAAACACTCTCTAAAGGCAGCAAATTTTATAAAACGAATCGTTTCTTTTTTTGTTCGAGAATATGTATACAGCAACAAGAGTGCCTTACACAAAGCAATTGATAAGGTATGTTTTCCACATTTTTACTCTGTGTTCTGTTTATGCTCTACAAAATGGAATGTAAAAATTTTAGACACTTAAATACACTTTTTTTACATTAGAACAAAAAGTTGTATTGCATATGATTTGATGCCACCGAAGTTTAAAAAGCGCACAGCACACCGGCTATAGAATTTTTCACACAAAAAATTTTAAAAAACAGCACAAACGGTGCGGAACGCACTGAGTTGACAACGCTGATACTGAATGTTATATTAAAAAATATTTTATATTTTCTAATTTAATTGAAAGCATTTATCTGAATAATTCAACATTGGCTCCATATAGAAACTGGTATACTTCCACTTTGTTTGTTTATATAAGGAAAATATTCGATTTACCCAGAAATAGTCTACATCGAATTTCAGCAGAACAGAACTTGAATTTTATATATTTTTTCATTATTTTCACTTTTTTGTTACTTTTGAAACTTTTACCACACATTATTATGTATTATAGTTACAAATTGCCAATCAGATACACAGCATTTGTTTGTTATGTGTTATTGACTTATCCAAAGGCAACCTTTTTCGAAATTATATACATATGTAACTCAACGTGAAAAGTTTCTGAAATAAATCATCTATCCATCTATTTAAACATTTTGTAATTTGTTCTTTGAAGTGCTGAGTTGGACAAACATTTGTGTATGTATTTTGTGCCCCACTAACTCTTAATATTGTGTACAGTTTGCTTAGGAGCAAATAGATTATAAAATTGTCATTAAAATATAATATATAACATAATACTCGTATATATAATATATAATATAATACAATACTCGTATAATAAAGTTTATGTATTCTCTTCTATAATTGAATATAAAATAAATGTTCGAACGTATTTTTCAAAGATTTTCAAAACTGCTGATGATTTGGTTAGTTTCAATATAAATATAATAGAAAAGAAATACATGGAAAATCTTCTAAATTTCTAATTTTTATACAAAATTAATTTTTTAAATGAATGATTTTTGAGAATTTTTTGAATTTTCAATCTATGCTCAAATTCAAATCAAGCTTAAGTGTTTGTTGGGTAAGAAAATTTTAGAAATAACTATCATATGATAGAATACATTGAAAAATCTGCAATAAATTTCTCTCATAAAAATTATTAAAAAGTAGAAATTAATTTAATTGCACAAAAAACTAAAAAAAAAAATACTACCATCAATAAAAATTTTCAGGAGACGCCCGATTTCATAAAGTTTTTGTTTGCTTGCCACCCACTTAAGCCTTGAGTATTTTCTCTTCCACTCATGTCACATTTCCTTCATAATATTTTGCCGTCTGCATGTAGTTTTTGTTTATATACAAAAATTTGTAAATTGTTTTTACTTTTTACTTCATCCTTCAGAATGCATTGGTTAAAAATGGGGAAGTCTGCGTTGATGTTTACCATTCGCATTTAATCGGTATGAAAAGTTTGTATCACCATGTGAATGTGTGTCTGTGCAAAAATATGCTCTTCAAACCAGGGACCGTAACTATTGTCTTTAATTTAAGTCAGTCAAAGAGAAACTTATATTCATTTGTTAAGTATAATAAAAACTGTTAGAAGATCAGCCAAACATATGAGCTAAAACTTTACCGATCATTTTCTAGTTAAAAGTTTACATTTCAAATTTTGTCGATACATGTTAATTTAAAAGTAAAAGATGTAATAAAAATTGTACTTAAATTTTTTCAGTCCAGTTCGTTTTTTCAGAAACATTTCCTTGTATGTGATCCGTCGTATACAGTTGTCTGAAAATACTGGGCAATCATTAAGACCTGAGACGGAGACCTGAGATAGAGAAACATACGGAATTACGGTTCCAACATAAGAAATTTTATTTTCTTTTCATAATTAATACATGTACTCAGCGGACGTCTGCTAGAAACTAGGATAGGAGTCTATAAGAAGAAAGTAAAAGATAGTACTGTTTGTAAAGGTTTTATTTGGTTGTTCCTACATTTTAAGTGACAAGAATACATTATAGTTTATTTCACAGACGGGCCATACTGTTAGAGAACTAAATATCACTGTAATGCCACTCACTATTCAATGCACCACCGGCAATGATGAGCTTTTTCGCCCTCTCCTACATGCGAACAAGTAGTCCTAATAGACTTTTAATCACCGACCTAATCGTGAGAACTGTACTGCATTTTCTATCGGATATAAGCGGTATAGTAGTAAGGAGATCGAATTGAATGAAGTATGTCTTACATCATTTCCGAAAACCAAGGCACTGAATGCTTCTTTTGAGAAAAATGTATGCATTCCAGCTCACATCACACGGAATTTAATTTCAAAAACAGAAAGAAATTCAAATTCCCCAATATGTTTACCACTTGGGAGTACAGATGAAGTAGCATTCGCGGTCATCCATCTGTGTGTGTTTATTAACAAGCAATACTGGATCTTATCAGCATTGAATTTGACCCAGTTTTTGTGACCCCATTCGGAGCTTTATTCAATACAACTCCAAAGACAGACACGTTGACCCCCGTTCTACTGCGTTTAACCTTAAGTGAAAGTTTTGCAAGTTCCACCTATCGAGGAACAGCTTTCCGCAGGGAGCTGGGTAGCCCAGTTAGATATATGCATAGCAAAACCCTCTCCCTGTAGTGATATCGTTACCACAATGGAATCTGTGTTTGTGAAAAATCCTGCATTCTATGCTTATACTCTTTAAGAGTACATGTCTGGTATTTTATGTAATTTTTAGCGAAAAAAAAATTTAAATCCCAACCTCACAATAGCTCGACAGTAAAATTTTCACTAGCTAAGACGTAATACATCAGTTCACTAGAAATAAAAACTGCACGTACTAAGTTCAAAGTTCCCAATTACCAAAATCATATTTGTTCGTGAGTCGCTCTAATGTTCATACGTACTTATTACTTACTTTCATATGCAGTTTTTTTAACCAGAATTCTTGCTTTTTTTTCTTTGTCATTCCTGTTAAGAAACATGTTTTCGAGATTATATGATGTTTTTCTTTTTTTTTACATCGAAATTTGCTGTTCGAACGCAAAAACATTTCCTTCAATGTTTTCAAAATTTTTTTATGCAATTTAAGGTTACTTGTATACATGCAGAAAATAAATTAATTTATTTTAATAAAATTAAACTACACCCATTTGTGACTTGGGGCAAAAAATTATATACAGACTAAAATATCAAAATTAAATTTAATAAATTTTTATGTATATGCGTGTTTTCATCAATGTAGTATATGACAAACATTGAACACAGAAAAGCACTAATCTAAATTACTTAAAGGCAACTACACTCAAAAAAAGAGCTGAGTAACGTGGAATTCATATGGCGACAAGAAATAAATTATATACAGAAATTTTATAACAGCGTTCAGAATAGTTTTTTTAGTTTTAATTCGTTTATATTTATACCAAACAACAAATATATACTACTGTTCTTTGTGTTTCTTAACAGTGGCGTTTGATAGGTGTTAACTTAATCGGTAGTAGACTTAAAAAATATTACCAATAATGTCTATTATTTTAAAGAAAATAATATAAAAAAATTATTTAAAAATATCATTGTTCTAATAATATTATTGAAGCACAATAACAAGCATTTTTTGTCTTTTTACGTTCTAGTACTGAAGTATATCGTTGTTGCTGATAATAGTATATTGTTATATTTAAGACGCCAATTATTCATCATAATTATTATTATTATTCATCATAATTGTGTAAGAAAATAATTATAAACAACTATATACCCTGATTTAGCACTGTTATACTAGTAGGTAAACATGGCATTAATTAAAGTTACCATTATGTTATCATACCCAACTATACTATTATACTAACCAAACACTTTTATTAAGCATCCATGTTAATGTCATAAATATTACAGATTTATTCTGAAATAACCATACTTTTAATAATTATAATTAATTACGTTTTAACTTTTGCCAATTTTTGTACAACTTTGTTGTTTTATTTTTGCTTAAATCAGCATACATACTAAACATCTCCACGGTTATACTTAAAATACACAACTTTTTTAAATTTCATTTTCTTGTGGCGGTTTATGGGGGTTTTAAATATTTCTCTTACATATTGCCATTGCTACTTGTTTATCAGTCAATGTCAATCAATTAAAGAAGATGCGACTACAGACAAAAAAAAACACTTGTGTTAAAGAACTACCTGGCGCGTTTGTATGCGTGTACTTTTACTTACGTCGCTACAAAACATGAGACAATTTATACCATAAATTTTCAAAAATTGTTAGCCCTAAAGGAAAAAACACGAAGAAAGTGCTTATTTTGTCTCTTATAATCTAGTAAAAGCAATATGTAACCAGATGGGTATGATCCACACTTAAAACCATCTATAATTGATTTTAATATATTTAACAACAGTTTTAATTAAATAACTTTCACTTTTAATTACAAAAGTTTTTCTATCAGAAAACTTTTTGCTATAAACTATGAAAATCCATCGACAAATGTTGATTTTGTTCAAGCTGTCACCCTAATCGTTTTACTTAGTGAATTCCGTGAATCCATTTTCGAGTTATAACGACCTGGTTATAAGTAAAATTAACCAGGTCTGTAACAAAAATCCCTACGCGGTGGAGAAAAACTGAAAACTGCTGCTGTGCAGTGTAATGAATGTTAAAATCTAAGCCACTTTTGAAAAGAAACGTCTTTTTTGGTTAACTATAGTTTTGATCCAATGTCTTTAAATTTATTTGGAAATCTTAAATAAAAAGTTCAATAACTTATTTGCTAATATAAGTTGAACAACCAAGCCGTCATTCTTTGAAGTGTAGAACACCCCGTTTTATGACTTTGCATATTTCTTAAAAATGTTTTCATGAATTTCTTAAACAACATTGTCATGCTTTTGCATTAAGTTTTTTCAACTGCTCGAACTGTTTTTATTATTGTTGCTCATGTTGGCTCCTACAGTTGTTGTCACTTTTCTTAATGCAAGTATATGTTGGTAGTCGTTGTCCTCGTTGTTGTTTTTCGAATACATCTTTGCTCTGTTTTCTGGTTTTTTACTATTTTTTCCATTTTGTTGTCCTTCATGTGTATTAAAGTGTATAAATGTCTTTGCTTGTTTGTGTGAGTTTGTGTATGTATGCGTGTGTGTAGCTGAAAATATTTATATGTATATATTCTTAATATAAACATTTTTCGGTTATTCTTGTTAAGTAAAGCCATGCTTTGTTAAATTGTTTTTCCACTTCGCAAATGGCAGTATTTGTGTCTCAGCCACAATCTATGTGAAAAATTGAATACATTCAAACTCACACATCCCAACATACATGTAAAGATGTGTTGTTTTTTTTTTCACAGTAAGTGAACATAACATACATACCCAGCAAACATAATTTGAAGTGCTTGAAGAAAGCGACAGCTTCAGTTTGATTGCAATAATAACTTCATCCCTGAACAAAAGGTCGGACTTAAGGGATACTGTCGCAATATAAGCAAATGGATCCACTCATTGAAAAATTAAAAGATTTAGATCATCCTTAGCAGCGAAAATTACAGTAGCGATGATGCACACCTGTAAGGCAGTAAAGCACATATACGAGTACGAACCTAAACGTTTTCAAACACTTTCCACATTTGTAGAATTAAAGCCTTCTTCTTGTACACAAAGCATGCAAGATACTGAAGTTTTCATCCTACGAATATTAAGATTAACAGCTTGGTTTCATAGGAGCTACTCTAATCATCAGTAAACTTTGGAAATTTTTGAAAGATATTCTCAAAAACTCAGCTTTATATCCCAACAATCTAATTAAAGTATTGAGAATTAAAAAAAAATGGTTTATTAATAGCTGTGCTTACTCTTTTCTTCAACCCAACTGGGGTGATCGTCATGTAGGGTGAAAAATATATTGTTAAGAATTTCTATCACATCTAGCCCAGTGTGCAGCTGTTGATCTGCTTGTTATAAACGTAAAGCACATTCACACAAAAAAGATAAAACTAAAAACATAATACACAAGCAAACAGACATGCATGAGTTACGTAAAATTTCCAGTAAATCAACTACAAATGATGTTGTTATTTTTGCATTCTTGGTATATCGTTTTCTTATTTGTTGTTGTTACTTGCATGAGTGTGAATGTGTATATGCGTAAGAATTATATTTGTACATTTGAGTCTAGAACTGTGGATGACTAGAATGATCGTGATGATTGTAGAAGATGATAAAGAAGTATAAATAGCAGGCAGTTCGGCGACAGCCTATTTTTAAGCTTTGTCAGTTTATTTTCAAGCTTTGTACAAGACAGCCATAAGTCAAAGTAAGCAAGTCTAGCGTTTTGGTACACAGTGGTATCAAGTGTAAATAAAGTTGTGAATAATTAAGTACTGTATAACGAACAAGTATGTGAGTCATTATTTTATATGTAATTGAAGAATCCGCAAAAGCGTTTTTGGAGGGAAAATGTTGACTTATACGTGTTCAACGTAACTGAGCACAAGCAACTAGAAGCACGTTACACACACCCAATTTCTTAGGTAGTCATAAACGTGTCGCTGATTTTCGCCTTACTTCTGACGCGTTCCGTGAACAGGCTGTTAATTAATAATTTGGTAGTTTATTAATTACTAAAGCAGTAGCGAATACACGCGCCATCATACGAGTAAATACAAACTTTACTATTCAGTATCTGCTTTTATTAAGATATTTGACTAACTTGGCTTGATCGTTTAATACCAAAACACTCTCTAAAGGCAGCAAATTTTATAAAACGAATCGTTTCTTTTTTTGTTCGAGAATATGTATACAGCAACAAGAGTGCCTTACACAAAGCAATTGATAAGGTATGTTTTCCACATTTTTACTCTGTGTTCTGTTTATGCTCTACAAAATGGAATGTAAAAATTTTAGACACTTAAATACACTTTTTTTACATTAGAACAAAAAGTTGTATTGCATATGATTTGATGCCACCGAAGTTTAAAAAGCGCACAGCACACCGGCTATAGAATTTTTCACACAAAAAATTTTAAAAAACAGCACAAACGGTGCGGAACGCACTGAGTTGACAACGCTGATACTGAATGTTATATTAAAAAATATTTTATATTTTCTAATTTAATTGAAAGCATTTATCTGAATAATTCAACATTGGCTCCATATAGAAACTGGTATACTTCCACTTTGTTTGTTTATATAAGGAAAATATTCGATTTACCCAGAAATAGTCTACATCGAATTTCAGCAGAACAGAACTTGAATTTTATATATTTTTTCATTATTTTCACTTTTTTGTTACTTTTGAAACTTTTACCACACATTATTATGTATTATAGTTACAAATTGCCAATCAGATACACAGCATTTGTTTGTTATGTGTTATTGACTTATCCAAAGGCAACCTTTTTCGAAATTATATACATATGTAACTCAACGTGAAAAGTTTCTGAAATAAATCATCTATCCATCTATTTAAACATTTTGTAATTTGTTCTTTGAAGTGCTGAGTTGGACAAACATTTGTGTATGTATTTTGTGCCCCACTAACTCTTAATATTGTGTACAGTTTGCTTAGGAGCAAATAGATTATAAAATTGTCATTAAAATATAATATATAACATAATACTCGTATATATAATATATAATATAATACAATACTCGTATAATAAAGTTTATGTATTCTCTTCTATAATTGAATATAAAATAAATGTTCGAACGTATTTTTCAAAGATTTTCAAAACTGCTGATGATTTGGTTAGTTTCAATATAAATATAATAGAAAAGAAATACATGGAAAATCTTCTAAATTTCTAATTTTTATACAAAATTAATTTTTTAAATGAATGATTTTTGAGAATTTTTTGAATTTTCAATCTATGCTCAAATTCAAATCAAGCTTAAGTGTTTGTTGGGTAAGAAAATTTTAGAAATAACTATCATATGATAGAATACATTGAAAAATCTGCAATAAATTTCTCTCATAAAAATTATTAAAAAGTAGAAATTAATTTAATTGCACAAAAAACTAAAAAAAAAAATACTACCATCAATAAAAATTTTCAGGAGACGCCCGATTTCATAAAGTTTTTGTTTGCTTGCCACCCACTTAAGCCTTGAGTATTTTCTCTTCCACTCATGTCACATTTCCTTCATAATATTTTGCCGTCTGCATGTAGTTTTTGTTTATATACAAAAATTTGTAAATTGTTTTTACTTTTTACTTCATCCTTCAGAATGCATTGGTTAAAAATGGGGAAGTCTGCGTTGATGTTTACCATTCGCATTTAATCGGTATGAAAAGTTTGTATCACCATGTGAATGTGTGTCTGTGCAAAAATATGCTCTTCAAACCAGGGACCGTAACTATTGTCTTTAATTTAAGTCAGTCAAAGAGAAACTTATATTCATTTGTTAAGTATAATAAAAACTGTTAGAAGATCAGCCAAACATATGAGCTAAAACTTTACCGATCATTTTCTAGTTAAAAGTTTACATTTCAAATTTTGTCGATACATGTTAATTTAAAAGTAAAAGATGTAATAAAAATTGTACTTAAATTTTTTCAGTCCAGTTCGTTTTTTCAGAAACATTTCCTTGTATGTGATCCGTCGTATACAGTTGTCTGAAAATACTGGGCAATCATTAAGACCTGAGACGGAGACCTGAGATAGAGAAACATACGGAATTACGGTTCCAACATAAGAAATTTTATTTTCTTTTCATAATTAATACATGTACTCAGCGGACGTCTGCTAGAAACTAGGATAGGAGTCTATAAGAAGAAAGTAAAAGATAGTACTGTTTGTAAAGGTTTTATTTGGTTGTTCCTACATTTTAAGTGACAAGAATACATTATAGTTTATTTCACAGACGGGCCATACTGTTAGAGAACTAAATATCACTGTAATGCCACTCACTATTCAATGCACCACCGGCAATGATGAGCTTTTTCGCCCTCTCCTACATGCGAACAAGTAGTCCTAATAGACTTTTAATCACCGACCTAATCGTGAGAACTGTACTGCATTTTCTATCGGATATAAGCGGTATAGTAGTAAGGAGATCGAATTGAATGAAGTATGTCTTACATCATTTCCGAAAACCAAGGCACTGAATGCTTCTTTTGAGAAAAATGTATGCATTCCAGCTCACATCACACGGAATTTAATTTCAAAAACAGAAAGAAATTCAAATTCCCCAATATGTTTACCACTTGGGAGTACAGATGAAGTAGCATTCGCGGTCATCCATCTGTGTGTGTTTATTAACAAGCAATACTGGATCTTATCAGCATTGAATTTGACCCAGTTTTTGTGACCCCATTCGGAGCTTTATTCAATACAACTCCAAAGACAGACACGTTGACCCCCGTTCTACTGCGTTTAACCTTAAGTGAAAGTTTTGCAAGTTCCACCTATCGAGGAACAGCTTTCCGCAGGGAGCTGGGTAGCCCAGTTAGATATATGCATAGCAAAACCCTCTCCCTGTAGTGATATCGTTACCACAATGGAATCTGTGTTTGTGAAAAATCCTGCATTCTATGCTTATACTCTTTAAGAGTACATGTCTGGTATTTTATGTAATTTTTAGCGAAAAAAAAATTTAAATCCCAACCTCACAATAGCTCGACAGTAAAATTTTCACTAGCTAAGACGTAATACATCAGTTCACTAGAAATAAAAACTGCACGTACTAAGTTCAAAGTTCCCAATTACCAAAATCATATTTGTTCGTGAGTCGCTCTAATGTTCATACGTACTTATTACTTACTTTCATATGCAGTTTTTTTAACCAGAATTCTTGCTTTTTTTTCTTTGTCATTCCTGTTAAGAAACATGTTTTCGAGATTATATGATGTTTTTCTTTTTTTTTACATCGAAATTTGCTGTTCGAACGCAAAAACATTTCCTTCAATGTTTTCAAAATTTTTTTATGCAATTTAAGGTTACTTGTATACATGCAGAAAATAAATTAATTTATTTTAATAAAATTAAACTACACCCATTTGTGACTTGGGGCAAAAAATTATATACAGACTAAAATATCAAAATTAAATTTAATAAATTTTTATGTATATGCGTGTTTTCATCAATGTAGTATATGACAAACATTGAACACAGAAAAGCACTAATCTAAATTACTTAAAGGCAACTACACTCAAAAAAAGAGCTGAGTAACGTGGAATTCATATGGCGACAAGAAATAAATTATATACAGAAATTTTATAACAGCGTTCAGAATAGTTTTTTTAGTTTTAATTCGTTTATATTTATACCAAACAACAAATATATACTACTGTTCTTTGTGTTTCTTAACAGTGGCGTTTGATAGGTGTTAACTTAATCGGTAGTAGACTTAAAAAATATTACCAATAATGTCTATTATTTTAAAGAAAATAATATAAAAAAATTATTTAAAAATATCATTGTTCTAATAATATTATTGAAGCACAATAACAAGCATTTTTTGTCTTTTTACGTTCTAGTACTGAAGTATATCGTTGTTGCTGATAATAGTATATTGTTATATTTAAGACGCCAATTATTCATCATAATTATTATTATTATTCATCATAATTGTGTAAGAAAATAATTATAAACAACTATATACCCTGATTTAGCACTGTTATACTAGTAGGTAAACATGGCATTAATTAAAGTTACCATTATGTTATCATACCCAACTATACTATTATACTAACCAAACACTTTTATTAAGCATCCATGTTAATGTCATAAATATTACAGATTTATTCTGAAATAACCATACTTTTAATAATTATAATTAATTACGTTTTAACTTTTGCCAATTTTTGTACAACTTTGTTGTTTTATTTTTGCTTAAATCAGCATACATACTAAACATCTCCACGGTTATACTTAAAATACACAACTTTTTTAAATTTCATTTTCTTGTGGCGGTTTATGGGGGTTTTAAATATTTCTCTTACATATTGCCATTGCTACTTGTTTATCAGTCAATGTCAATCAATTAAAGAAGATGCGACTACAGACAAAAAAAAAACACTTGTGTTAAAGAACTACCTGGCGCGTTTGTATGCGTGTACTTTTACTTACGTCGCTACAAAACATGAGACAATTTATACCATAAATTTTCAAAAATTGTTAGCCCTAAAGGAAAAAACACGAAGAAAAATTTTTTGTACGCGAAAGCATAAAAATTTTTTGCGTTAGAGAGAGTAAAGCAAAATAATTTAAACGTTTTGTTTAACTCAAGGTTGATATATATTAGGGGTCCTCTGCGCCCTTCATTTCCAAGGTGAAAAAATATTTGACTGAATTTCGATGTGACCGTACAAGCAGAAAAGATGCCGAATATTCTAGATACTCAGTTGAAGTCTGTACATCCGAAAGGATACTGAGAATGAGAGAGATTGTGAAAGTCATGGGTATTTCACATGTCAAAGTGGCTTAAGTTTTGCATGACCTCTTGAGTATGAAAAAAAAGCTTTCTGCATGATGGTTGCCGCATTTGTTCATTATCGACACAAATGCCAGCGTGTGAGTGTTGAGTGTTATTCAATCGCAATATAGACAAACTATTTCGTAGGTGTGGAAGAAACGTGGATCCCAACACACAGGAGACCAAATACCAATTAAAACAGCACTTGGCCAAAAGTTCTTTTTCGCTAAGACAAGATACACAAGGTTGCTCGCTTTGGCAATTTCCATTGTAAACATCCATAAATTGGGAATCGAGTTGATCCCACATCCTGTTTATTCTTGAGTATTATACCCAAATCGAGCGAAAAGAGTTTTAGCTCCAATAACAAAAACATTTTTTTTTTTTTTGTCAACGTAAAGTATTAAAGTTGAGCAACTTTTAACGAACGTTGAGAACTTTGACAACTATCAGTTTAAATTTTTTGTATTGTGCTGTTCATAAAACACAGGCAACCACTCGTCTAAAAAATTTTATGTGGAAATCACTCAAAAAATTTAGTAACTTTCATACAAATTTTCAAGATGAGTTGCTCGCCTGCGTTCTATGAACAGCACATTAGTTTTTTTTATTTAGTTTTTCATTCAAAAATAAAAAAACAAATTGTGTTCGATATTCTGTGCTGTATCTGAAAAATGAATCAAAATATTTTAATCAAACTAGTAAAAAACGTAAAAAACAGTTGAAATTATACCCGTTAACAAAGTACCGATTGTGCCAACTTCATACTTCGTATACGGTAATGTCAGTTAAAAAAGGAGGCGGACAAAGTCCGTCGTATGTGTAGAACTTTAAAATACGTCTATCCTTGAATTTTCGGTTATTACCCCAACTTGTCTTCTATTGTACTCATTGCTAAATCAACCGGTATATAAGTATATCAGAAGAAATCCACATTATCCATATTCAAGCCTTATATTCCTAAATTGCAAATGACTCTTACTACAGTATTCATAAAAAAATATGTTATGTTTATTAAAGACTTATTTGACACACTTTGTATACAAAATTTGTCAAATAAACCTGTAAAGCTTTGTTCAGACAGTTGTCTGATCTAACAATGTGCTGACAATTGCATGATAATGAACAATTGCTCCTACAATACAAATTGTCAGTTTACACGGTTGGTAGGCAATTTTCTGAAAACTTCCAATTCCATTGTAAGACAATTATCTGACAATGCTGGCATGAAAAATATTGTCAGTCGCCGCGGTTGTCAGATTTGGTATGCTAGGAACACAACTGTGACGAATTACACTCAACGCAACGAATTCGCCGGCTAATATTAGTTGTATAAATTCGTCGTGTCAAGCACAATATCTACGATCTTTTATGTAGATACCATTGTTTTCATTCCGTGCAAAAAAAAACTAAGGGGACCATATTAAAAGTAAACATATATAAACCCCATCCGAAAGAGGGATTTTTGAAAAAATTATCTGAGCTGCTTTATATTTTGAGAACATCTTCATAAATTTTTTACTTCATGGATTAATATAAATATAAAAAGTATTATTTCGTGAAAAATACATTTTTTATATAAGAAACCTGGTCACCTGATACTGGTTTGTTCGTTGTTCGCTGACGAATCAAGTAGAAATAAAACTATTTCAACTTTTGCTGAGTTAGACGAATTTCGACCAACACCACGATTGTGTGCATTTTTATATACACCAAAGTGTTTTATTTTTGGCGACCACAAATCGTCGCAGTTGTGTTCCTAGCATTATGCAGCAAAAATTGTCAGCTCAGTTGTCACACTTAACAAACGTCCTTAAAAATTTAATTGTGTGTGTTGAATTGAAATAAGAGCTCCGGAAAATTGAACTGGCTGGAAAAAGGATGGAAGTCTCTGAATCAAGCAAGTAAACAAAATGATCGTGAATTTTGATCGATCCGTATTTTGTTTACTCGTACACCGAAGGAAATTCAAAATACCAATGAAAAATGCAAAAGAAATAAAACCAAAGGAATTAGTATTTTGACTTATGACAAGAAACTGATTTTATTGTTACCTTTCGTATTCGCTTCACAAGGACAAGTAAGTTAAATTTTATAATAAGAAAACCGGAACCAACA
This sequence comes from Thecocarcelia acutangulata, assembly GCA_914767995.1. Lineage (NCBI taxonomy): Eukaryota > Metazoa > Arthropoda > Insecta > Diptera > Tachinidae > Thecocarcelia > Thecocarcelia acutangulata. Next base: position 163,534,357 of record OU612094.1, on the reverse strand, counting down.
TAGTGGGCATTGTTAGCCAAGCTGTCATTGCAAAAGTCATTCTGAGACATACCATTCAGCTTTCATTTACATCGAAAGCAAAAAGAGAAAATAAGCCCGTCACTGATATTAATGCCAAAGTACTTCTAACGCTTTTGGCATTAACATTACCGCCCGCCTTGCAGAGATTGGGCAATTAAAAACCGCATGGGGAAGCAGTCTTGACCAAGTCCACGATGTTGGCTTCGGAATATAAATTAAACAAGGAAAGAAAATAAGAAATTTTAATATAATTCGAAAATTCATTTAATATTATTACATTGCTGGGTTTTGGTTATTGTTCATAATTTTCAGTTTGATTATTACAATTTAAAAAGTACAAAATTCAGAAAGAAGTATAGTAAATTCAACACAAAAAAAAATACATTAGCTTATGAAGAAGAAAAAAAAATGATACGTTTCAGTTTTTGCTTTTTACTGTCTAAAAGTGCATTTGTGTAGGTATCTGTATCTATGCTGGTAATGTGATATAAGTATATATATATTTTTTACAACGAGCATGGACCGTAAATTGTCCATCCAAACACCGTGCTTTGGGCAGTTGGGAATCCAACTCGAGAAAAAACTCCTTGGCAAATTGCCTTCGGATATAAGTCGGCCCCGATGACTATGTCAATAGAAGCTGATTCATAAAATTTGGAATCTGCCAAGAACAAATCCTTAAAATTAGCTTTGTACGTTGGTGAAAGAGACTGTGCTGGCGTATGGAGTGCGATTCGATTATCGACCCTGAAAGTACCCTCTAATTTCGAAGTTGAGTCATACCCCGACTTTAAAACTATTGGACATATAGTTTCGTCCCGCAATGTGTATGCGGTCAAATGTAGCTTGTCGACAAGTGCCTTAGAGACACGGCTGAGGGGAGACCCTGAATCTAACAAACATCGCGCATATGAGGTAGTTGAGCCTATTTTTATCAGCACCGTAGGAAGAAGCACAATCGTGTTCTGACGTAAAATGTTGCTTAAAGATGCTGAGTTCGAGTTGGATTTCGATCTAGTTTGAGAGGACGATGAATTGAACTTTTTGGACGTTGATGGCGCTGCTTCAGGAGAGCGCGAACGTGACCCTGAATTGGAATGCGATGACGAACAAACGGACAGAAGATCTTTTTCTAATCTTGGGTGCACGTGTAATAGAGTATGGTGATATTTGTGGCAATGCTTACAGCCACGCTTTGAAAAGCATGTACCATGAGAATGGTCATGTGCCAAACAATTTATACAATATTTGTTGTCCCGCACAGCTCTTAGTCGATCTGACATATTCATTGTCAAAAATTTACGGCATGTCCTTAAGGGATGTGGACGGTTGCATAGACGGCAAGGATATGACTTGTAGCTTGCGATAAAGTCCCTTGACGAAGACTGAGATTTTGGTTTGGACGACTTTGACGTACCTTTAGGCATTATCAGCTGGAAATAGGTAAAAAAAAACTTGATTATGTTATATTTCGAGAATCGCCAATTAAGGTTCTGTGGAGAGCACAATAAGCTTGACAATTGGTCGTGTTATAATACCCCTTTGAGTTCGTACATCTACTACCCTGACCCGGCTATCTCCTACCGTATATACTTTGACAACTCGACCTAGCCTCCATGAATTTGGCGGCAAGTTTTCTTCGGCTATGACAACTAGAGTACCTTCCTTTATATTATCGTCCGGTTTCTTCCATTTATGGCGTTTAATCAATTCTTTTAAGTATTCATTTTTCCATCGATTGCAGAAATTTTGATGAATCACTTTTAGTCTTTGCCATCGATTCATCATTGATACTGTCGAGTCGTCTATCTGGGGGTCAACTGGAGCAAGGATTGGGGTTCCAATAAGAAAATGTCCTGGTGTTAGTGCACAGAGGTCAGTTGGATCAGTTGAAGAAGGAGAAATCGGCCGCGAATTCAGGCACGATTCAATCTTCGTTAGAAGTGTGGAAAATTCTTCAAAAGTGTATTTATTAATGCCTGCGATCTTTCGAAAGTGTGTTTTAAAACTCTTTACCCCAGCTTCCCACAATCCACCCATATGTGGGGCTCCGGCTGGAATAAAGTGCCATGAAATATTTTGGTGCGCGTAGTTAGATGTTATACGTTGTTGAAGCGTTTGAATCACTTCTCTTGCGAGGACTCTAGATGCCCCTACGAATGTCTTACCATTATCTGAATGAAGATGTAGCGGGCATCCTCGTCTGGAAATGAAACGAGTGAAAGCTGCAAGAAATGCTGCAGTGGATAGATCGGATGTGGCTTCTAAATGAATTGCCTTCGTTGAAAAACATACGAACAAACAGACGTATCCTTTGGAGACTCGGCATGCTCGACCAGAATAGCTTTTAATTTCAAAAGGTCCTGCAAAATCTAAGCCTGTGTGTGTGAATGGGCGAGAAATTTCGGTTCTTTCAGAAGGTAAGGCTGCCATAATCTGATTTTGAAACCTTCTTTTGTATATTACGCACGGCTTGCATTTGTTAATGATGGATCGAATCAGGTTTTTCGCTCTGGGTATCCAAAATTGGGTCCGTAAAAGCCGCAGAACCAATTGATTGCCACCATGTAGGCTAATTTGGTGGATGAATTTGATCAAGAGCTTCGAGAGTTGAGAACCATAAGGGATAATAATAGGACGTTGTTCATTATATGAAAGTCCATCAGCAGATTCTAATCTGCCGCAAGAACGAATTATTCCTACTGGATCCATAAAAGGGTTAAGCGTTAAAATACTACTGGAAGTCGAAATGCTTTTCTTGGCAGAAAGAATCTTGTATTCATACGGATAAAATGCTTTTTGACACACAGCGATGAGTTGATCTCGGACGAAGTTAATTTCAGAACTTGATAATGTTAACGAGCTTTTGGAAAATTTTGAACGAGATCTAGGGCGACTTCTATGTAAAAATCTATAGACATATGCCATGACACGCATTGCTCGATTATAAGACGAAAATCGCTCCAGCAAGTCTTCAAATTGAGAGAAATACGAAAAATGAACTCGGACTGGTTTGACCTCTAGTTTGGTATTTGGATCATAAGATATATTGTCAATGGGCCATTCAGCTCTTGACCTTTTCAGCCAATGTGGTCCATGCCACCATAGATTATTATCAATCAATTCTACAGGAGGCGCACCCCTGCTTGCCAAATCAGCTGGATTCGATTCAGAAATCACGTGATTCCATTGCGAAAACTCAACCACCTGAGTAATTTTCGAAACTCGATTTGCAACAAAAGTTAGCCAGTTACATGGTGGTTTTGCTAACCACGAAAGTACTATTGTTGAATCTGTCCAGCAATTCACACTATATTCTTTAACGTCGAACCTGGGTACCAAATTCTCAATCATTTCCGCTAGCAGCACTGCCCCACACAGCTCAAGTCTTGGTATGGATAAAGTTTTAATGGGAGCCACCTTAGTTTTAGACGCTATTAAGTAGGTTGAAACACAGTCAGAGTTTCTAATCCGAATGTACAAAGCTGCTGCGTATGCTCTCTCCGACGCATCGCAGAAACCATGAAATTGGACCGTGGCACTTGGATGATAATCAATCCATCGAGGAATGCGAATGGTATTGATCTGTGAATAGTTCGCCTGGAAGGAGTTCCACTGTTGAAGCGAATCTGGAGTAAGTTCCTCATCCCAGCCAGTACCATCAGCCCAAATCTTCTGCATCAATATTTTTGCGACAACAATACATGGAGCTAGCCAACCAGCTGGATCGAACAGTTTGGCTATTTGCGACAGGACTTCTCGTTTCGTATATTTCGCAGCTTCTGGAAATGGGCTAGTTTCAAAATAGAACTCGTCTGTACACGCGTTCCATCGAATGCCTAAAGTTTTAGCGGAACTGCTATCTTCCAGCTTCAGGAAGTCTTCACGAAGTAGGTGCTCTGGAGAAATGCCCAATAAAATATCTCTTGAATTAGAAGTCCATTTTCTAAGTGAAAACCCCGCCGAATCAAGGGCCTGAATAAGTTCATTTCTCGCCTTTATTGAATCCTGCTTTGTATGAGATCCTGCCAAAACATCATCGACATACATTGAATCTCGTAATATGGTACTTGCCTTTGGAAATGTGAATTGTATATCATCAGCTAATCGTAAAAGTGTGCGGATCGCAAGATAAGGTGCGCAGTTTACCCCAAACGTAACTGTCTTCAACTCATAATCCATAATGGACTCATTGCGATTACTCCGAAATAGTATTCTTTGATACGGCGTGTGACAAGGATTTACCAAAATCTGCCTGTACATTTTCTGTATATCGGCATTGAAAACGTATTTGAAAAAACGCCATTTTAGGATCAATAAAGTGAGATCATTCTGCAAAATAGGTCCCGGATAGAGCAATGAATTTAAACTCTGCCCATTGGAAGAAGGTGCCGCAGCATTGAATACAACTCGTACCTTAGTTGTAGTGCTCTCGGGCTTGAGCACTGCATGATGGGGCAGATAATAAAATTTTGACTCTTCAGAAGGCAGAGGTGACTTTACCTTACATATATGACCCAACTCTTCATATTCTTGAACTACCTTATCGTATTCAACTTTAAGATTTGTGAAACGAGAGAGCCTGGCTTCGTTTCGAAAGAATTGTGCCATCGCACCTGTTCTAGAATGCCCTAACTTACCCGCTTCAGATAAAGAATTTTTAAAAGGAAGAGACACAATGTATCTACCATCTTCATTTCTTTTCGTAGTCCGAACATAAAGATCTTCGCATTTCTGATCGGAAGTAGACAAAAAATGTTTCCTTGGAAGATTCTCCACCTCCCAGAATTTCGAAATTTCTTTATCTAAAGAAATTTCGCAGAAGTGTGAAACTATGTTAGGACTCAACTTAGATTGCGAAGAAATAGGTCCCGTAAGAATCCATCCAAAGACAGTTTCTTGCGCAATAAGTGAATCGCAAACGCGTCGTTTAACACCTGAACAAATAATCGAAGGAAAGATATCGCCTCCAATTAGAATGTCAATTGTTGAACTGCAATGAAATTTGGGATCAGCCAAAGGAATATCAGGAAGACTTGAGAATACCGAATCAGAAATAGTTTGCGAGGGTAGATTGCTTGAAAGCTGTGGAACGACAAGTGCGGTAGCTTCAACTTGAATTGTACTATCAAAACGAGAACCTAAAATCATTGTACATTGTCGAAGAACTTTCGCTGATATAGTATTGTTTAAACCTGAAATTTGTGCATTAGTGCGTTGGCATGGAAGTCGCAGAAGACTACAAAGGCGTTCAGAAACAAACGTACCTTCTGATCCCGAATCAATGAGTGCCCGAGCCTGATAGTTGACTCCTAAGTGACTAATATTTACCCAAGCAGTACCTAACAAAACGCCTTGAGAGTTAGTTACGAAACAAGATTGAACTCGTCCAGATGTCGGATTACTTGTGTACTGTATATTTTCTAAACTTAAGGGTGAATATGGGGCAGAATTTGCATTTAGAGTTGAACCCCACTTCTCACCAGAATTTTGCATTTGTGACGAGGACTGTAGGTTTTCAATCTCTTTATGCAAGAGTGTGTTATGCCTTTTTTTACACTTAAAACAATTGTGTTTACTTGAGCAATTTCGAACACTATGCGTTCTTGAAAAACAATTTAAACATAACCCTTCTTTTTTTATTTCACTGAGTCTCTGTTGGGTATTCATTTTTAAAAATTTAGGACATTGACGGATAGTGTGGCTTTCTTTCGGACAAAGTTGACATTTTGGAGTTGTAATTTGCGTTTCAAAACTATTTACCTTCTTATTGGAATTCCCGGCTCTGGGTTTTGAATCACTGAGTTTAGAGATGTTCGTATTTGAGTTACGACTTTCAGAAACTGATTCTAAAGTTCTATACCTATTTGTCAAGAACTCGTCTAACTCAGACCAATTCGGGATTGCGGTTTTGTCCTTCAATTGTTGTTCCCATAATGTCAAAGTGTTTTCCGGAAGTTTATTTGTACAAACAAATACAATAATTGGATCCCAACTCGACACATCGATTTTATAAAGCCTGAGCGTTGAAATGCATGAATTTATAGTTCTTTGAAGCTGCTTCAAAGACTTCCTCGATTCAGCACTAATAGCCGGCAGAATTTTCAACTGGCCATTGACAAGAACTCTTCGATTTTCGAACCGAATGCACAAGTCTTTCCACGCCTGCTCAAACCCTTCATTAGTAAGCGGACTCTTTTGAACGATTTCCCTAGCCTCCCCTTTAGTTTTTTGCGTCAGGAAAAACAACTTTTCAACGTCACTTGCCTTTGAATTAGAAATAACCGCAGTAAACATGTCCCGGAAAGTAGGCCATGAATTGTAGTCCCCATGAAATGTTTCGATGTCAATAGGGGGAAGATTGAGATTGCGTGATTTTAAAAAAATAGAACTTTGACTGGCTAAGTCTTTGTCCACGCCCATTGCCTCTTCTGGGCTGACGAGCTTTCGGCCTTGACAAGCCTCTGACAATTCGCACAATTTGGACATACAATTGCAATAAGTAATATACGTGGTTTTATATTTATTTTTATAAGCTGTTATACTCCCTGTGGCTTCAGAATCGTCGGCATCGTCGTGATCTTTCCGATCAGCTTCATGCAAAAATTTGTCATAGGCTTCTTTTAGCCGACTCCAGCAGGATTTTAATTCATTGCGGTGAATAGAAATCGCATGTGGCGTAGTAAGTGGAAATAGATTGTCGTTAAGATCTGCCTCGAACTCGACAATGTTATCAGCCAGTCGAATAAATTGATCTAATGACATGTTGAACTATTTTGAACAATAAACTTAAAGAACTCCAGAAAGTGCAATAGAAAAAAAAAGTTGAGTAAAGGCTACAAAATTAAAGATCGAAAACCTGCTTCGTAGTATAAGAAAAAAAATTTATTGCCCCAGGAGCGACAAAACTAATATGTTTCTTAGCCAAACTCAGCTTACAACTATTTTGCAAAAAAATGCACTATATTCTGGACACACTGTAAAACATCAATCAGCTGTCTACAAGAAATCAATAAACTTAAGGTCATTAACCTTTAATTTATTGGAAGAAACCGAAATATTCCAAAAGCAAATTATTAATATTAGTACCGTTCGCAACAAATCCCAAAATAGAAATGAATGTTGAGGAAAAAAAAAAATTTTAAAATTGGTCTTTAGATGAAAGTATTATTTCGGAAAAACAAAACCTAAGCATTAATTAAAGTTTTACACAAATCATTTATTTTTTAATAAATGTAAGTCTTGTTTCGCTTCAAATTATTATTTTATTTTATTTTTTTTTTTTAATTAAATGAGGGAAAAATCAAAGCAAAAAGTTTAAGATCGTTAATCCCGACTGCACCTATTGTTGCACCGTTCAATCTCTCAATTTTTCCAAAAGAAAAGAAAATTCCAATTATTAAAGAGAAAAATGTGAGAAAATGGAAAGAATTAAAAATATTTTATTGAAATATCCTATACTTTGCAAATTTACTTTGCAACTGTATAGTTACATAAATAAATAAATAAATAAGAACTACCAAAGTTCTTGAAGTAAATCTTTAGCACAAAAAATTTAAAATGCGAAATAAAATTTGAATGGAAAGAAAAAGTTTAACCGCTCTTATACAATGACTCATCCAAATGTATAAAATAAAGAGAGAACGATAAGTCTTAAGAGTTTATTGTAACTTTGGTTTAACCACGCACTTGGTTTAGGGGAAATAAATTAAAGAGAATATGATGTAAAAAAAAAAACTGTGAATATTTAATAAAAATTTTATATTATATTCCAAAATTTGCTGCAAAAAAAAGGGGAAAGAAATTTATCACATATCCATACATATGCATATCATAGAACCTGGAAAAAAAACGCGATCTTGTTGAGTACAAGAAAAAGAAATACCCAACACACAAATTATATGGAAGAAAGAACCACGAATATTTACCATTGAAATTTTTGTCAGCTTTCTTAACTACACTTTTTGGCACGGCACTATATAAGCTCCCCACAGAACTTTTCGCCAACTTTAGACGTCCCGTTTTTTATTCGTATATTTTTACTTGTATATTTGTTTTTGTTTCTTTCCCGTTAAGATTTCTCTTCTATTTCTTAGAAAGTTTTCCCGCTATTTTTTTTTGTTTTTTTTTTTTTTTTTATATTTTATTTTTAATTCCTTTAATAAACGTTTAATTTTATACGTTTATTTTTATATTTATTTAATTTTATACCGTATTGATCAAAAAACCTAATCCTGCGTGGAATGCACTTTTATGACTAAAGCAATACACTAAAACGTACCTGTGTTAATGTTGGTTTAGTTGGAATTTGTACAGCAACAACAAATCGATGAAGAAATCTCAGAGACTAACTTCTTTTCCAAATCTGGTTCGAATGGATCAAATGTTGAATTGAAATAAGAGCTCCGGAAAATTGAACTGGCTGGAAAAAGGATGGAAGTCTCTGAATCAAGCAAGTAAACAAAATGATCGTGAATTTTGATCGATCCGTATTTTGTTTACTCGTACACCGAAGGAAATTCAAAATACCAATGAAAAATTCAAGAGAAATAAAACCAAAGGAATTAGTATTTTGACTTATGACAAGAAACTGATTTTATTGTTACCTTTCGTATTCGCTTCACAAGGACAAGTAAGTTAAATTTTATAATAAGAAAACCGGAACCAACATAGTGGGCATTGTTAGCCAAGCTGTCATTGCAAAAGTCACTCTGAGACATACCATTCAGCTTTCATTTACATCGAAAGCAAAAAGGGAAAATAAGCCCGTCACTGATATTAATGCCAAAGTACTTCTAACGCTTTTGGCATTAACAGTGTGTTTGGATAAATAATAATAAATAATTTAAAAAATATTTATTACGATATAGATCAAGATATTGTGAACATTTTAATAGTGTATATTTTAGAAAATAGTTACGATGACGCAGAAAACAAAGAAACATCGTAGTCTTTAGGTAAAGAACTGAGTGCTTCGTCGCCATCAAGAGCGATTTTATGCAAAATTACTCACCTAGCTTTGTGCAAATGAACCGTAATCTTTCCTAAATTTCAATGGAAAGTTGTATATTTGCGACTTTTTGCCTTTGCGACATGTTTGTGTAGTTTACAACTATATTCTACTCATCCCACAAGCTTCTTCGATACTCAATGTCTTGCATTAGTTTCAAAATATTTTCAAGATTTTTTGTTTTCTTTTTAGTTTTTTTTAGTTCCATCATCAAATAAATTATTTAATGATGGAACCTTTATAGACTGGAACAAACAGTCACACATTTTTTCATCTTCACCATCTATAACCCATCGCGATCACAATATATACTTGAATTTTTAAAATAATTTTTTCAGAAAGTTAATTTTACCTTTTTGTTTCGCGCTAAAAATTTGTTTTTTTCAATTGTTTTGTTTTTCATCAGACAATGATGCCATTGTCAAATGTTAAAAAATGCACCCACCTAACAATGTGAAATAAGCCAAAAACGTTTGACAATCATCTGATAACGGCTATAAAAATGTTGACACGATTGTTAGGTGTCTGACAATGTACTGGCAATGTTTTGGCTGAAAATATTTTCAAACAAAAATTGTAAGTTCACTCGATTGTTAGAAATTTTCTGCAATTTTTTTCTGGCAATTTTGACAGATCTGACAACGTTCTGAATAAAGCTTAATATACAAAAAATATTATGAATATGGCCGTTAATATTAAATTTCAAGCTATCACTAATTTTTTATGAATATCTAGGACATATTTTCTTTACTGATATACACGAGTATGCTCCAACTCGGTTCTGAAGCTAATTGTAACTAATATTTGATCAAATAAGTGTAGCAACTGCCTTTTTGCCTTTTAACATGTTGCCTTAAGTAACGCAAAATAGAAAGTGGCGCCTTCTGACAACTAACAGGTGTTTTAGTATAGACGAAAATACTGGTAACGCTTATCTCGTCAAATATTCATTCACTTTTATCGTCATTTAATTGCTTGGGAAAAAAATGAGCCGCAAAATACCCCACAAATTGTTTTTCCATATATTGTACTAAATTGCATTTCTGCTTTTCTACTTGCTTTGTGATAAATTTTGCATGACATTCTTGTAAACGTGCATGAGAAAAATATACTACAAAAAAAAATGTTAAACACATACATGTAGGAACATGAATATAAATAATAAACCATTTTTAAACCGAACTGTTAATTAAATAAAAATAATATTAAGACAAATTTGTCATTGAATTAACCAAACAAAGAAAAAAAGAAAGTATTAAAAAAAATTTTTTGACACTTCCTCAGCGTGTTTGTTTTTTAAAGTAAATTTAAACAAATAAATGAAACTTTTTTTTTTTTGTTTATATCACGTTCACATTATTTTACTTGTTTACAGTGGAATACATTTTCGGAAACCATAGAAGCCTAAAATGTTGTGACAAAAAATACTCTGCCGTATCCCCTGACCATTTCAAAATGCATTCTTTTCTACCGAAACCATTTTGAGGCAAAATGTTATTGTTGTTCTGGTCCGTTGTCCGGCAAGTTCAAAAAAAGCAAATATATATTTGTACAAAATTTATTCTCTGGTAAGAAAATGCAAACACAAACAACAAGAATAGAAAGAAGAATATATTTAAGACTTAATTGATGATTGTCACAATGACCCTCTCCTTACTTTTTGTGAATATTTTGTTGTATTCAACTTTGTTTTTTTTTTTTCTCTCTCTCTCTGCAATTTAAAAATAACTGAACCAGAGTAATTTTATAGGAAAGTAGTTGTAAAAATATTTACAAACCAAATGCTATACAGTTACACACAGACACACTTAAACATATAAATTGCCACAAAAGCAAAATTTTAGCAGAAATTTTGAACTTTTTTTTTCGTTTGTGTTTTGTGTCCTTTTGTTTTATATTTCTCTTGTGTGTGCATGAAAGTGAATAAACAAGAACATTGAAAAGGAAGTAGAGAGAAAAGGATTTAGTATGTTTGGACATTTTTTGAAACAATTTGTGGGAGATAATAAATTGGTTTAAAGAGAAAAATTAATTAGAGTGTTTTATAAAAAAAAAAAAATGTGAAGAAAAATTGGGTAGTTTAAGATAATATGTTGCCTTTAATTGTTAAAAGAAACATTTTTTTAAGTCCTTAAAAAATGAAATGAAAAACTAAATTAAAGCACTTTTAGTGTGTTTAACTGAATTAAGCATTCACATTTCACTAAAAACCATATGCAATTAGATAATCTGCTGAAATGAATTATTAGTATTTTGGTAATTATTTAGTATGTTTATGAAGTGTATTCGTATATACCCCGACAAATTAAAATGACAACAGAATCGTGTTTAAATTTATTAGAAAAATAATTCGAAAAAGCATTTAAGTATTTTGTATAAACATAGCAATTTTACTTGAAAATCAACACGATATTGACCATATTTCAGGCAGTAGAAGACGCATTTAAAATGCTAAAAGGTAAAAAAATACTCTACAGTAAAAATAAATTTTCTAGTTTTTATTATTATACGAGTATGTATAGTATAGATATCTAATATTTGCAATAAATTTATCATCCAAAAGACCTGGAATCCTTTGGGTTGTTTTAAACAATTTTTTCAAAATATTTTGAATTTTTATAAAAAAAAAAACAAATCTTACTGAAAAAATCTTGCGAAAGGAGGCGAAATATCGAAAAATAAAACAACAGAAATGGACTTTGAGCTGAACAAATTTATTGCAAATATTAAATTAAACTAGGATCATGATTATAGGTATCTATTATTTTTTATTAGTATATAATAATTGGCAGAAACAGTTACATTTCAATTACCTGTACATACTACGAGTATTTTTAAAATATTTAACATTTTGAGAATCTACTACAAGGTGCTTTTATAGAGACGTAAAACTTGAAGTTGGCAATACTTTTAATTGGCGACAAGCAGCTAAATAATATATGTTTAGTTTCGTTTGGCATTTCAGCATGAATGGACTGAAGCCTGAACAACGCTTCCAAATTGTGCAGCTTTATTTTGAAAATTACGCCGTTTATGGTCAACATAACATACGGCTTCACTTCTTGAATTTGAGCCATCATCAACCATATAGGTTGTGTGTTCCACGGCAAAAACGCAAACTCAATATGAAAAACCGGTTCCAAGCCAGTTAGCGAAGTGTTTCGATTTTTTTGGTAATTCCCAAAATCAATTTCGTGAATCTCCAAAATCACCCGACTTCCAATTTTCGCACTAAAGCAGCACCGCTGTATATACGGTTTTATATACTTACATATATAACATATGGCATAGATTTCGAGTGTTGTAAACATATAAGTGCAACTAGTATGAGCGTGTTAAAAATAAAAAAAATCAGGTATTCCGATTTTAGCTAGCCCATTTTACCTGTTTTTTATTCGCACAAGCTCTTGGTAGATTCTTCATATTTTTTTCTGATTTTTTCTCATGATGGTTACAATCAATCCTGTCACCTTGTTTCGGCTTGTCATTGAATTCTTGGACATCCTATATGTAAACTGATTTAATTAAATTACTATAACATGAAAAAATAGAAGAATAGATTATGGTCTGATTTGTCCCATACTTGAAAAACTTTGAGACCTGACATTTTTAGCTTTATTAGTTATGAAGACTCAGTTCTCTTTTTTCACAATACTCATAAAACATATTTTACATTCATTAAATGTTTGCTTGACAAACTGTTTAAAGAAATTTGTAATATAAATCTTTAATAAATTAAACACATTTCTTATGAATATGGCTGTGAATTGTTATTTAATACAAAAAAGTTTTGCTTTACAAAGTGCTATCTTTAATTAAACACATAATTAATTTGGATTTTTTTTTTTTATTGAAAGTTATAAGAGTACGAGTAGATAAAAATATTCAACGTTTTATAAAATCCGTTGAAAATTTATTTATTTGCATATTTTTGGAATTTCAGTTTATATAGATGTTGTTATCCCCGTCAGGAAGCATAATTTAATATCTAGAAATGCAATTTTATTAATGAAAACCATATTTTCTCCCTTTTTCAATCACTTTATATCATTAATAATTTACTATGTATGTATATCATTTGTTATTAACTTCAAACGTCGTTTGAAGAGTTTAAATCCACCCTTCGCTTGAACATGCAATAAATTGAAAGTAAGTCATGCTTTTTGTATGCATGTTTATATGCGTATTTATATGTATGTATGTACATACATACGAGTATGTATCATATTCGTTTATTTAAATTTATTAAAAAGTTTCAATTAACAAAATGAAATACAAAAATTACTTCATGTTTCAGCATGTTTTGCAAATATCAAAAGTAAAAAAATAAAAATAAAAAAAACGAAATCAAAATAAGATAAAAATAAAATATTTAATAAATTATAACAAACAATATTTTTTGTCGTTTATATGTTCACATGCATACAAATACATTGTGTGTATGTACAAGTATATGAATGTTTGCACAGGCACATGAACAACAACAATATTGTAAAACACATGAACGAACAATATTTTTATTCTTTTTTACACTCCCACTAAGGAATAAGGCAATCATACCGTTGAATGTTACCTATTGGGAGAGAAAAAAAAAACTGACACAGAAAATACGCTCAGAACGTTTTCCTTATATGAAGAAAAACAGAAAAATAGAATCGCATGAAAGACAAAAAAGAAGCAACAAAATAATCATTAGAGCAAAAACTGCGAAATATTTATTTGTGGTTTTATATTAAAAACTAAATGTTGGCTTAAACGGGATTCACTTGTTCGTCAACTCAAGGAATAAAATACTATTTTTAAAATCATAGTTAGATTTAATAAATATGTATCTATAACACTATGAATTTAACAAGGTTGGGGCAAAAGTCCCGCTAACAATTTGTTTGAAAGAAAAAAAAGTTTGGTTTTCATAAAAAAATTATCTGGTCTTTAAATTTCATTTTTTTTTTTTTTTTTTTTTTTATTAGAAATTTTTAGCGTTTAAATGGTGACTGTGATTCGCCATGCAATTTACGGTATTTAAGGCATTTTTCATGACAATCAGCAACATCTCAGGCTGAATTTTTTTCACATGAACTTTTGATTTTAAAAAACCCCCATAAGAAAAATTCTGTCGCTGGTAAATCCAGAGATCTGGCCTAGGTCGCTAAATAAATAGCTAAATCGCCACTTCCCGAAATTAGTCTGCATGTAAAAACGTCATTTAATATTCGAATTGTTGAACGAGCTGTGCGTGCTGTGGTCCCATTTGCTAACATCACGCGTCCTCTAGTCCTTGTTTTTTCATGTCAGGTATAAGAAAAGGTCGACTCATGCTCTTGTTATCATTCAGCGCTAACAGTAACACCAATTCCTTGGTGAAACGATGTTTTGGAAACTTTATCGCGCACCAGAGCCACATTTTCAGCGCTACTTGACGTCTTTTGTCTTCCAGCATGCGGCATGTGTACTGTCGAAAATTCGCATGTAAACGAAAAATTGTGGTTTTTGGAGTCACTGGACGATTAGGATAGTTTTGATGCAATTTCCTATGAGTGGTAATAATGGATCAATTATTTTCAATAGATATTACCACTATTTTTGCTCGTTCTTGTGGCGTATATTTATCCATAATAACATTTTGATGTCTGTACAACAGCCCCCACGGCCCTGGTGAATCGTGAATAATTCACCCTGTGGAGTGGATCCATTATCAGATTAGACCGTCAAGATAGGTGTAAATCAGTTTCTCAATCTGTCTACACAACACAGTGGTTAAGTGGTTAAAGGTAAACTGAACTAAGCGTCACATAACCAACAAGGCGCACAATCAAAAGGGTAGCTAGACTTTTACCCCACTCGTTGCTTACGGGTTAATCGCTGGAAAATATTTTTCACAGGTTTGGGGTAGCTTCTATGAAATGGCGACATATAGACAGCTAGAAAACATAAAAAACAACCCGTTTGTATTTGTTATGTTAACATGGAATACAGTGTACAGAATACATATTGTTTGTTTCTAAACTATTTTCTTTATATAAGCGTTTCAGTCCTAAGTTATTAATTTATTAGGGAAGTTTAACTTTAATTGACTTGCTTTTTCCGTATATATCCAGATATAGATAAAAAGAAGAATGGAATAAATCAAAGCTGGTAGCTCAATTACTTCCTAATGAAGAAATAAAAGAAAAATATCATTTAAGTCTAATTCTCTTACAGCCTTATTCAAAAAAACTTACTAAACGTTTACTTATCGTTATTAAGCAAAATTCCCTAAAGTATTATTCAGAAACCAATATTTGTTTAATTTACTAATATTAACTCAGTGTCAAATGCTGAAATTTTAGTAAACCTTCTGCCCATCTTTAAACCTACTTTTAGTCATAATTCCTCTTATTGGTTTTTGTCCCTAATACAATTTTTCAGGACAAAATCCTATTTGGTCAAATAGGATTTTGCATGTGTGTGTAGATAAGTTCATATGTACCCATCAAACACTAAGGTTTGATTTAAAATTGAGAATGATTTGAAATCAAACGTTTTCTCAAACGTTTGATACTGATTTGAATTCAAATTGAAAAACTTAGTATTCTCAGCAAAAAAAAGAAATTATTTTCAAATTGCAAAATTCATTTATTCTCAATTAGTTTCAAATGTAATTTTCAAAAGTTTTTCAAATGTGGATTGTGAAGTGGAATACAAATAAAAACAAATTTTTGCTTTGCAAATTAATTTTCCTTTTGATTTATTTGCGGTTTTTAATTTGAATTTTCAATTTTTATTATATACTTTATTCTTATTATTTTCCTTAGTCTTGAAATTCTTGGAAGGATGAAATAGTTGGTTCCTTTTGGCTCTAAATCGCAGCCAAATCAGACAATCTTATTATTTCTTATTATTGCACTTTTTCATGTTTTATTTCATGCGTTTTAACTTATTTAAACTAATTTTTGCTGACATTTAATTAAATATTGGTCGCAAACAAATCACATTTATTAATTTTAAATAAATTTAAAATGTTGATATTTTTTCAGTAATTGCTAACACATTTGTTTTATGATTAATTTGCGATTCAAATCAAATTGATAAAACATTAAGTATCAAATGTTTATATTTAAATAATTTTTCATTTAAATTCAAATGTTAAAATCAAACCATTGAAAAAGTTTTGAAAACTATGTTTGATATCAAATGATAACGTACTTTTATATCAAATGTTTGATTTGGTGTTTGTTGGGTACATATGTTCATATTTATGAAAAAAATTTTTAAACAAAAACTTTATTTAAAACCAAAAAAGAAATTGAAAAAATGTATCCAAATACATATGAATGGATGTTTGTATGTATGTACTTCTTTCATTCATATTTCAATTTTAATAAATTTGTATTTTTGAATGACAAACAATTACACTCAAAAAAGTAGTAGTAAAGTTATTCGAGTTCCTTTTATTCGTAATGAAAAAAGTACATCTCATTCGCCTTCGAAAATCTACTCAATTTGGTTCATAAATTTAATAACTTTATTTATTAACATTTTTCACTAAAAGATAAAAACAGAGAAATGTTTATTGCACGCAAATGTTTTTTTATTATTTTACAACCAAAAAGTATTCGAAAATTCGGTTACCGATTAATATAATACATATTTTTTGCATCATTAAAACATAAGCCAAAATTTTTTGGGAACTTAAGAGGCACTTTTATGTATACTATTACCAGTTCAAAATTGCTTAAATTACTTATCAGTTAATATGTGTTTTCTGAATACAAGTTTTTAATAACAGTTTCTTAAGCTTTAAGGCCATGTCAGATAAAACTTTTGCTTCGCTTTGCGTTGCACATTCGCTTTGACATCTAAGATAAAATGTATATACTTATATGAAACATGTCACATAGAGCACTTTTAATGCAACGCGAAGCGAAAAGTTCGGCAACTCTCATCTTTTTACGCGTTGAAGTTTTTTCTAATAGCTTTATGCCCTATGAAAATAATTAGAACCAATTTCAGTAGTTGGTCTAATAATATTTCTAACTTCTGTTATCATAAGAAATGATTAAGTGTAAAAATTAACAACAATTTTTTAAATAAATAAATAAATCGTGAGCGTTGCCAGAGTTTTTATTCTGACATACACCTTTTGCTTTGCGCTTTTCTGTTAATGTTTTAAACTTCACGCAAAGCGACAAAGTTTTATCTGACACGGCCTTTATTCATTTGGTAACAAATATGTACATGAAACCAAAAGAATTTTTTTTTCATAAAGTTGTTATTCTTTATTTTTTAAGTAAGGTACGTTATATCTCAACCCCAACCATATATTATTAATAAGGAAACAATATATACATATAAATACTAATAAAGAAGAAGGGCGGGTAAAATTTTTGGAGTATTGACATGCCGATAAAACTATATTCCTTTTTTACCAGGATGTTTTATAAATTTATTTGATGCTGTTTAATATTGTAATTTCATCATGTTGTTTCACGTGAGATATTCCCCAAAGCAGTTATATTTTAATGAAGCACCCTAAACAATAAATTTAAATAAACAAAAATCTCGCATTCGGATATAGACTTTTCACCATTTGGGAATGAATAAATTTTTTGCCCTTTATTTGCCAATTGCAAAAATTTTTATTTAGAGCCAAAAACATGATTGAATAAATGAATACATCAATAAAGTATTAATCAAAAGGGTGAAAAAAATGAAATAAAAATCATTTAAAGCCGCAGCAATCATCCAAATGTATTTATTGTTTTTAGGAACATATCACAATAATATGGAAATTGATGTTTGAGTTACATTATGCTTTTAAGTAATAAGACTTTGCATATTATTTTTTCTAATGGAATATTAAATAAAGAAAACTTTTTGGTCTATGCAATGTATGCATCTATTGCAATTAATTTTAATAACAAAATATTATCGTGGTAAATAAAAAGAATGTTAAAAATTTTTTCAAATAGCAGTTTAAAGAAAAATTTACCACATTTGACAGAAGAGTAAAAATTAGAACAGAATTTTATAGAAGAGTAGAAAACCCGCAAATTATAAATTTAATTTATTTTAATTTAAACGTAACAGAATAAAAACTTGAACAACTGAAATGTCATTTTACAAAACAAACTAAAATTTTGTTGTTGCAGAATAAATTATTTGCGGTTGAGTTTATGTTTTGTAAAATTGTTTTACTTTGGCAACATTAACAATTCAAACAATTTAAATTTACAATTTGTACAGATAAATGGAATTTTTAAGCAAAAGTTTTTTCAACAATACCTAATAACCGACTCGTTCATAAGTAAGACATGTGTTTACGTAAAATTGTTACAGATTGAAAACTACTTGTGGATAAAAGCTGGTAAATTAAATTTTAGCTGGATGTGTAGAATATGTTTCTTAATTGATTTATCACACGACATGGCATACATAACAATTGTAATAGTTTTCTAGCCGTATTTGAATTCCCATTGGGTTTGTTTTAGGTTCTTCACATACCGAACGAGTTTTGTTATTTCTAGATATTATAAAGTCTACACTTCCAATACAGAGCACGATAAAAAAAGATGAATACAAATAATACAATAACAGTTTTTGAAGGAAAAAGAAAAAAATTACCTTTTTCAAACACCAAAGTGGCTTTAAAAAGAGTTGTGGAAGTGAAAACTTGCTTTTGGACGTTGTCAATTATATTAATTAGGGCTGGTTTGGTTCTAGATTTTCCAAAAAGTTTTGATCTTGTAGATCATCTAATAATGTTAGGTAAACACAACTGCCATAGTACCTGTCAAAATACACGCAGAAATATGTGTTTCAAATACAAGATACAAAACACTTTTCAATTGTGTATTTCAAATACAAAATACTTTCAAATTGTGTATTTAAAATACAAAATACTTTTAAGCTGCGTATTTCAAATACAAATGTATTTTTGTATTTTGGTCTCAGAAAAATGTATCTCTCTGGTCTTAGACACATATTTTATTTTACGTATGCACTTAAATTAAAAAAAAAAAAAAAACTAACAGCCTATTTATACGAGTTAGCTCACTCGCGACGAGTCAATTTATAGACGAGTACGTAAGAAATTGGGTTCTTAAAACGCGACTTGATTGTATCGTGCAACTTCTTTACGTATATGTCAAACATTTATGATATTTTAAATCAAATTCTTGGCTTGTACACCTGTACAACGGGTTACAATTCAGGTTTTTTCTTTCTTAAGTTTTTTTCTTAAGAAGGATTTTTTACAATACAAATCTGCTGCGATCAATAATTTTGATTGAAGAAGACAAGAAAAATAATAATCAAATCTTTAGCTGGGGGACAACTAGCTGTTTCGTAGTCGCTACACTACTCATCAGCACCCATTGGGATTCGAACTCGGGACATGACGTATCATGATCTACTGCTTTAACCACTAAGCCACCGAGCATTTAATTATTTTCTATCTATATTCATCTCATATTGAATCACATATGCATTTTGTTAATTGCCCACATTGTTTGTACAGCGTTTGCTGTATTTTAATATTCTCCGTACCCAGAGATGTAAATATAAATTTATTGAATTTTTTTTTTTTTTTTCGTAAAAAAAAATCCTTCTTAAGAAAAAAACTTAAGAAAGAAGAAACCTGAACTGTAACCCGTTGTACAGGTGTACAAGCCAAGGATTTGATTTAAAAAATTATAAAAGTTCATCAACAATTCAATAAATTTATATTTATGATATTTGTTTGTTGCTATCATGCGAAAAAATAGTATCTGTATGTATAGGGTGTTTTTTTAATAAAAAATAACACAAAAAATGAAATTGTAATCAAAATTTTTTTTTATTCGAAAGATCAATACGTGACATTAACATTTGAAAATGATTTCGGGCATATGGGCACCGCGGCTGTTCTTGACGAAGCGCATTCTGGACGTCCAATTTTGGGCCACTTTTTCGAGCACTGCTGGCCGTATGTCACGAACAACACGAACAATGCTGGCCTCCAAGGCGTCAATTGTTGCTGGTTTATCAGCATAAACCAGTGACTTCACGTAGCCCCACAGGAAATAATCGAGAGGTGTCAAATCGCACGACCTTGGAGGCCAATTGACAGGTCCATTTCTCGAAATCAACTTATCGCCAAATTTTGATTTCAGTAAGTCGATGGTTGCGTTCGCCGTATGGCACGTAGCGCCATCCTGTTGAAACCACATCTCCTCCGGATCAATGTCATCCATATTTTCAAACAAAAAATCATTGATCATGGTGCGGTAACGATCTCCATTGACCGTAACGCGAGCTCCGGCCTCATTTTTGAAGAAATAAGGTCCGATGATGCCACCAGCATGAAAACCGCACCAAACAGTGCATTTTTCTGGATGTAATGGAGTCTGTAGGGTCTCTTGTGGATTGGTCTCACTCCATATGCGGCAATTTTGCTTATTAACAAAACCGTTAAGCCAAAAATGCGCCTCATCGCTGAACACAATTTTGCGATAAAACAACGGGACTGATTTTCAAAGTAAATTTGGATAATTTCGTAGCGTTGTTCAAGCGTGAGTCTATTCATGATGATTTGTCAGAGTATACTGAAACAAATAAAAAAAATGTTTCATCAAAATTTAATTTTTTGTGTTACTTTTTACAATTTAAAGTTCTATCTAGCTTAAAAAAACACCCTATACAATTTCAGTTCATGTCTTCAGAAAATTGAGAGATTCTTAAAACGTTCTGTTGCAATTTCCATTGCTAGTTTTCTTATTATTTATTATCACTTATAAATTATTTTTATTATATTTCTTATTATTTATAACACTTTCCACACATTTTCTATTGACGAGCATGTTTCTTCATTCGCCGATTTTGACAGTTATGGTGAGACGACTCGCCATAACTGTCAAAAGGATGTAACTGGGAAAATATTGAAAGCCTATTAAAATTTGTGGATAATTGATAATGTGGATATTATTGATAATAACACCCTGTAATATCCCTGTCGGATAATGAGTAGCTGACTACAAGAATAGCCAACTTTAAATTAATTCTTATGAACCAATTTTAAGCTGTATTGCAAATTTCGTTTAACAAAAATGTATTTCCAATTTCGGCACCTAGTAGGCACCGTAGATTTCAGTTTTAATACTACTGCGTGATATTAAAGTTTTTTTTATATACATATACACTTTTCATTTTTGTGAAGGTTTTCTAAAATGAAATATTTTATATAAGTACACACATATGTCAAATAATAAAATATGTGATTGCTTTAATTTTAATAAAAAGTGCAAGAATGAGAGTAATTTAAAAAGGCTTTTTTAAAAAAAGAACGTAATGTATACGCCAACAAACAAACATTTGATCCAATATTATTTATTTAAATTATTTCTGAAATTTTTAAGTTTTTTGTAACATGCAATATAATATTTTCTGTTTGTGTGTAATGTGTAATATAAAACTGAAGTTTTGAATAAATTATTTCTAAAAATTACAATTAAATGCGTTAAAATTGTTTTATTTCTAAAAATAAAACAATTGAATAATTGTTGGATGTCAGCTAGTTGCAAAAAGTTGTTTTTCTCCTATAGTGTCAACAATTAACTTTTCGTTGATTTAAAACTAACTAACTTATGGTTGATTTAAAAAGACTTATGGTTGATTTAAAAAGTCAACGGTAGAATAGTGAAAATATTGCTAGCTTAAAAAAGTTAACTGAAAGTTAACATTTAGCAAGTTAACTGTAAGTTAGCTGAAAAGTAGTGTAAAGTCAAACAATTGACTACCTCCTAGGATATCACAATGTTAAAATAGTTAGTTGCCTCCATTGAAAAGTAATCCAAGTTTCAGTCAGCACTAGTTGACAAATAGTTAACTTAAAGTTAGTTTAAAATTAACTCT
This sequence comes from Thecocarcelia acutangulata, assembly GCA_914767995.1. NCBI lineage: Eukaryota > Metazoa > Arthropoda > Insecta > Diptera > Tachinidae > Thecocarcelia > Thecocarcelia acutangulata. Next base: position 163,512,456 of record OU612094.1, on the reverse strand, counting down.
CACATAGGTTTTTTAAAATTTTGCCTCCAATAAAAATTTAATATACATATATGTAAAAAGCAATTTTTTTAAATTACTATAAATACTAAGAAGAAAAAGTGCAAAAGCTTGAACTATTTAAATATAATTTTAGGATTAAAATGTAAATTGTTAGAATAATAAATTGAAATTGAAAATTGAACTCAGTTTCGGACAGGGTATATATTTTTTACGGAAAATTTGAAATATAACTATATATCTACGAGTATGTAACTATATATATATATTTTTAAATAAGGACGTAACCTATTTCACATCGTTTTTGAAATGATGGCTAATTCTATCTGGAAAATATCATAGTTGCCAAATCTAAACATTTAAAAAAACTTAAAAAGTAGAACATTTTTGTGTGATATACACATTTTTACTTGATTTAAAACAAAGATATTCACGATTTATACAAAAACCAAGAACTTAAGATTTATTGTCATTTTTCATTCAAGTCTTGAGTCAAGCACAAGAAAAATACAATGAAAATTTTATATAAAGCGCATAAGAATTGTTATTTGGTACTTAACTCTTTCCCAATACTCAGACTTAGCAGCGCACAACAATGTAACTTATTTCAAATTGTGTCCTTATTTTTTGGAATAAAAAACAACAGCAACAAAAACAATAAACGCTTTCTATATTTTGTAATAAAAATAAGTTCTGACTGTAAAAGCACAAGAAAAATACATGTTTTTTCTTATATATTGAGCACAACAGTTTTTCAACAATGATGACAGATATTTGCTAAAAAAAACAGTATTTTGTTTAAAAATTAAGTTAGATTGGATGCTATATACAGTGGTGAACATATAATTAAAACATAAATGTGATTTTTGATTCATGACGAATCCAACTTTTTCCAGTGGGGATCAGATCGAAACGTTATGAATGGTGTCTAGTTAGCCAACAACATAATCTTAGATATACCATCAAAACAATAAATTAATTTACTATAAAAAAGTTTTTAATTATGTGGCTACCACTGTAAATATATATCCATCGGGATATTTCACATGTGAAGCAGGTAGAGCTATTAGGAAATCGATTGCATAGATGAACAATTAGATCATAATCAATTTACAAATATCAAGGTAATTCATTATATTACAAAAAAAATTACAAAAAATACAAATTCACTTCGTTTTCAAGGCAGCGTTGTATTAAACTTGCAGCTACTTCTTTAGGCACCTTTACATGGTAATGCAAGTATTTAGACTTGTCAAAAACGTGTGTAGAAGAAATGAAATCTAACCGTGTAGAAGCAAAATGTATTTAGTAGGTGAGAAATCCAAAAATTGAAAACGATTGGTAAATCTTCATTTTCTGAACCATTTAAGAAAACTTTCTATTCTCATCACATCGGAAGTGTATTTTTAAATTTGCATCGGCAGCACTTCAAGATTTTATTGAAGATGTTACAATATTTATGAACCCAAATAATTGCAGCTCAAAAATATTGCATATGTTGTGCAATTGCAGCTAGACGTAAATTTATTAGACGTTCATAATAATACTGTTATTATATTTATCCTACAAATGTAAATATGAAAAATACTTACAACAAATTTTTGTTTGCTTTTCGGAAAGAATTTCGTAGTTTTTCGCTCCCACAAAACCTAAATATCTAGTATTACCATCTAAACGTGCCTTAATAACACCAGAAATTTTGTGTCCATTTGACCAAACAGTTGACACAAAGTAAACAGAGATGAATAAAAAAATGTGAAATTATCTCTTTCATTTTTTCTCCCCGCTTTTTGTACTTCTGTTCGTAAACAAAAAGTTTTATAACCTTAGATTACTTTTGCTGTGTCTTTTCTGGCATCTCACCAAAAATGAAAAAAAGCAGATTTTATGTTTTATTCAAACGTCACTTTTTTCATCTCTGTGGGTGCGTACTGTACAATAAACACCAAAAACAATTGTAGGAAAAATCATCACATGTATTTTGCAAGCACAGCTGTCTATTGTTTCCATACCAGAATAATGTCAAAATTTTGTGTATTCTGATAAAAACCATGGACTGTTCTCAAGTGCGAGAGTGCGCAGGTTTTTATAATATTATGTTGTACTCTACTGACAATATATGTACGTGTGGCGTTTTTTGGTATTGTACTCGTATTTATTATAATAGCGTAGTAAAGCTACCTTGCTAGAAGGTAACAGAGAATTATTAAAACCAGGAGCCGAGCTACCACATACGTGATCGAGTATGCTTTCGTATCGAACACAATTTCGTGACGTATCGAATACACTAATTCCTTCATTCGAAAGCTTACATATCGAAATTGCTAAAATAATGTATAATAATGTAATAAAAATGACGTAATAAAAATGACGTTTAAAAAAATAATGGCAACATTAATATTACTGTTTTTATCGTCTGAAGATAATTCTAATACTGTATGCATTATAAAGCAAGTGCATTACAAAAGTGATTCATTCCCACTGTCGACTGCTGCATAAATTCCTCCAACCGATTGCAATTAACATATGTAAAAGGTTTTTGAAAATTAATTAAAGATAATAAAAATAATGACAACATTAATATTACTGTTTTTGTCGTCTGAAGATAATTATAATACTGTATGCATTATAAGCAAGTGCATTACAAAAGTGATCTTTTGCCACTGCCGACTGCTGCATAAATTCCACCATCTGATTCCAATTAACATACATATGTATTTAAGAATCATTAAACGGTTTATGCTTTCAACAGATACGTTCAATTTTCTGCTTTGTAAACTGGGTTTTGCGTGCAGCATTACATGCTAAGCTACAACTGGCAGTAACTATCGCTTCTAGAAGCTTTCAGCAGACGCCTGAAAATGATTATGTGATGTCAAAGCGCTATAAATTTTTGCCCAAGTTAGGAAGTTGTACCATTGCATCCTTTAGCTTTTTTTTTAAATATTGCTTCAATAAATATTTTCTTTATACTACATTTTTTAACTTTTGTGCACTTTGACAACAAAAATCTTCTTTTCGATCGCTGTAGAGTTAACGAGTGCAACAGTTGACACTCGTCATCGTATGTAGTAATCTCAAATTACCATAGTACCTGTACGATAATGACTGCAGTAGTTCCAATAAAAAAATTAACGAACAGTTTTACTCAATCAAGTATGCGGTAATTTGACCCCAGAGCTAACTCTTGTTTTCAAATGCAATAAATTATATGCCTTTGTACTTGTGTTTTCTCAGAACTATGCTGCTAAAAAAAAAATTTTTTATGTTTTCCGTTTGCAAAACAAAAGACTACTGCGTTAGTGAGGTTACCTAATAAAGCTGCTTTGGCTAAACATTATTTTGCTTATCGCTAAGTTAGTGTTGCCATTTCTGCTTTAAAAAAATCTTATTTTCTGAAAATATTTTTTATTTTTTTTGTTAAAATCATGCCACGTGCGGATATTTTATTTAAAAATCATAACAATGTAAGCTACGCAAATCTCGAAAAAACATTTTCTTAGTCGATTCAAGTTTTGCAACCATAAATCTTGATTAGATATTAAAACTTATTTCTTCTGCAATATTTCGCTAATAGTTTATTAGAAAAATTTTTTCTTCCATTCTGTGTACACGAGCTTTCTTACTTTCTTCCGTATTTACATTCTCTTTTTTATCGCTCTTAAATAATGCACTCTCATACAAAATCCCATCTTGAAACCAAGAAAATCGTGAAACCCCATATACATGGAAGAATCTTAAATGAAAACAAATGCAAGTCCTTGTGCAAAATTGTGGCCAAAGTTGTTCTTTGAATACCAAGTCCTTTGTTTTTTGGATTGTTCTTGGACACTTTCTTAGCAGTAATGTTTTCAGCCAATCTTTCTAAACGTTGTGGTACATGCTTGGACCTATCACCTACAGCTCCTCTTTCTTCGAAATCATTCATTGTTGGCACGTTGTTTCTCCCAATTTTAAATAATAAAAATTGCACGTAACTTTCTCATCATCGCAGTAATCGAAGATTGATTTTGATAAAATGTTTTAACGATTAAAACACATTGTTTATTGAATAGTTTTCGATAATAAACCTGCCGCTTGTCTACTTTACGACTTTGACTGTATGAACTGTCAAAAACAAAGTATTATACTTTTCTCGTGGATATCCGTTTTGCTCTGAAGCTACTTTTAAAGTAAAGTTTTAATTTAAAGTTTTACCTCTCGCTAGTAGTTGTTTTAAGAGTTTCCATCGCTACTATTAATGCACGAAACGAAGAATGTAATATGCTTTATTTGCGGGCCGTAGTAAATGAAAAAAATATATCACACAATTCTTAATATCACACATTTCTTAAGCTTTTGGCTTTAAAGAAAAAATTTTAGTTTTTTTTCTATTATTTATTGCTAGGAAATCGTATCTATGAACTCACTTTGTCTAGCACCATTTTGACTTATAGCAACAAAAAACCACAACGAGTATTCGTAAAGACCCGTATAACTTCGTAGTTCAGACAAACTAGTGCCCTTCACTGCGCTAACGTGCTGTAGTTAAGGCTTGATGTGCCTAAAAACTCAGCCACTCTCAACTCCGTCCTACTTTGCCTCAATTCTAAGAAGAGACTAATAAAAACCCTGAGCACTGCATAAATTAATTTAAAAAAACTTTTTCGTTTTTTTTTCTATTATTTATTGCTAGGAAATCGTATCTATGAACTCACTTGCTAATTATTTTGTCTTAAATATTTTGAGGAATTGTAAGTAGCATCATTTTGCCCTTATAGCAACAAACAAACACAACAAGTAATCGTAAAGACCCGTATAACTTCGTAGTTCAGACAAACTAGTGCCCTTCACTGCGCTAAAGTGCTGTAGTTAAGGCTTGATGTGTCTACAAACTCAGCCACTCTCAACTCCGTCCTACTTTGGCTCAATTGTAAGAAGAGACTAATAAAAACCCTGAGCACTGCATAAATTAATATTGAATATAAATGGAGCTTTCCCAAGTTGAACCTAAATGACAATAATTTTGCAGCCTACAAAAATTTCAAATGTGTAATTTTCTTTACAAATAAAAAAATAAATTGATTTCGTTTTACATTGATTTTTATACTATATTGGTATATATTTATTTTAATACCCCTTAAAATTTAAAACCAAAATTCTAAACATAATTGCAACATTTAGTTAAACATACCGAATATAGTCCAAGCCTTTTGTTTAAATACATATAAACAAAGGCACATATGTATATACATTTCCATCTTCCAAAGAAATGTAATTTCAGGACTTTAAGGATATTATTTTAATGCTTCAATACATGTATTATAGAAATTCGTTTTGTAAAAGTACGTACGTATAAGTGTATTTTTTTGTGTATAGAAAATCTTGATGAATAGATGTTTGTTTTCGAAATTAATTTATTTTCTTCCAATTACCACACATACTTTTATTTTTACAAAATACCAATACATTGAAGAAAAAACATTTCAGATAACAACTTCTATAAATAGTGCGTCGAAAAGAGGAGTTTTTAATATTTTATTAGAGAAAATTTCTTTAAAACAAGGATTTCATAAGCTTTAATTTCTTGTGTAAATTATCAGTAAAGTGAGTTTTAATCTTTAAGAATTGGACCAAATACTTCTAACACATTTTTTTAAATGCAATCGGTTTTTAAAATGCAACCTTAGATATATAAATAAGTAAAAAAATTATGTTAGTTTCGCTTATGGAAACTTCCACACAAATCTAAATTGCAGCGTGCTAGTTAAATTGCAGTGTATAAGTTAACTTTCTGTTGAAAGTTATGCTGCGTGGCCGAGAATTAATTAATTAATTAATAAGTAGCCAACTATATCGCCACATGATTTTTAAATCGCCAGTCGCGCAACCAACAATTTAGTCACCATAGTAGAGAAAAAGTTGCCACGTTTGGCGAGAATTCGCCATATCTGACAACTCTGTGTGTGCTATGTACAAGAAAATAAATCCTTTCCTTTTTTTATTTTACTCTCTACGCTCTCATTATATATGTTATTTAAGTAAAGCCACATATGATGAACAAGTGTCAACAATATAATGTGTAATAAAATTCATTTACACATTCTCTTTATAGTTATACTTATTTGCCTTTGTTTAAACAATACTTGTTGTGATTACAAACTTACATCAATATAATACATTTTTTTTCTACTTCTTAAAAATTAATTTAGAATTAGAAATAATAATCTTAATAACAAAATTATAATACTATTTATCATTTTCGTTTTTTTTTTTTTTTTTGTTTTTTGAATCAGTTTTGACAAAATAAATTTGTCAGAATTATTAATCAAATGTGTCATTGAGTTGATGTCACCACAGTTGTAGCATTAATGATACTCAATATATGACAAAATTCTCTGATGACTTTTGTCATTGAGATTGATATTAGTTTACACATTACTGATGATATAATACTGATGTCACAACTCTGACGACACGCTGCCATCAATATGAAGATGCTTTTTTCTATGACTATACTCATGTTTTTTGCAGAAACAACGTTTTTCAGGTAACAGACGTTAAAAATTACATCTAGATTATTAAAAACATGTCGTGTACTATATAGTTGTATGATGATTGTTATCAAAATGATGTTTATTGGGCTGTTTATTGAATACAGACGAGCAACTCGCCCAGAAAAGGCTAGGAAATCATTCGAAAGATGTAATAATTTTTATAGAAATCTAATAGAAATTTCGTTTGTTTTCTGTTAACAGCTTATACGCACATTATTCTAGTCAATTTATATATTCTCGTTAAGCTAATTCAACGATATGTTGAATCAGCATATACATGTTTACACTAATATGTTACGATTGAACATCAAATTCCTCTATCAACATATTAAAAATTACACTCGTCCACACGATATGCTGAAAATGTATTTTTTTAAATTCAACATATGCCAGCAAATGATTTTTCAACATATGAACTAGCATACAATTTTTATGTCTACATGATATGTTGAATTCCGTATGAAAGAAATTAAAATATATTTTTTTTTTAAAACACATATTTTTTATACGTTAATTATAATTGTGATGAACAAGAATTGAAAGTTTCTTTCTGTTATCTTAATTATATGTATATATACATACATACGTATTAAATAATATTGTGACTAAAATTCAATTGTTTAAAATTAATTATTTTTAGAAATTGCTATTATCTCACGCAATTGGTTGCTATGAAAACACAGGACTACATATGAAGTTTAGATTCCTATATTTTATCCATTCTATACAGGAAGAGTTCCTTTCTTTTATCCAGGATAATTTTCTGTTGGGAGCTTTATTCTTCTTTTAATTATAGTCTTTAGGTGCAGGCACGGCAGTTGCACTTTTTATACCAGTTTCGAACATTAAGAGATAATGGCAGATGCCTCAGTAAACCCAAATCATTAATTAAACTTTCGGCAATTTTGAATAGGGGACATTTATTAGAAAAAAAACCGAGAATTTAATCTTTCCTGTTATAACTTATAGGTGCTCGTACATACGTATTGACCATTGGAAAAAACTAAGTCCATGTTATAAGCTTTCAGTTTTTCGTTTAAACTGGTACCTCAACCGTAAGAACTTAAAGGCTCCAACAGGGCTGGCTATGTTATTAAAATCGCCATCTATTATATATTTTCCTTTTCCAAAAAGCTTATAAATATCAAGCGAAAGCTGTTGCTTATTAACACCAGCAGAAACAAAAGCTCCTGCCAGATCCTATACCAGAGTTGGTCTAGATGTAATGAGCTGTAAATTGACAAATCTATTCGCAAACACTACAATTCGGACAGCACTTTTCATACCTACATGATATATAAAATTTCCTTGTGTTTACTTTTCAACAAACAACAGTTAACAAACGTAGAAATTTTGTTAAAAAACAAAAATATAGTGTCTACACGATATGCTAAAATTGTGAACATATTTTTTGTTGAAATCAGTAACAAATGTTAATCAAATGAATTTAAACACACGTATGTTGAAAAAAATTTGCTGTCTACACGATTTGTTGGCACTAATAGTAAATTTTTCAGCATAAATATGTTGATTCAACATGTCGTCTAGACTTAGCTTTATACTTGCATTTATTTGTAAATGCTTGAGATCTCTTTCTTATAGTAAAAATTTATATCAATATGATGTATATTTTTGAACTTCCTAAAAACTAATTTATATATAAAAATAATAATTTTTACAACAAAATTCCCCCTCAACCATAAATAGAAAGCACAATAATAATACTCGTACTTAAGCTGTTTTTAGCATTTGATTATTTGAAATATTAATCAAATGTATCATTAAATTGATGTCACTATAGTTGTATATACCTTCGATGATACTCAATGTATGACAAAATAATCTGATGTCTTTTGTCAGTTTACGTATTACTTATAACTATTTACATAATATTAATGTCACAATCCTATTCACATCAATATGAAGTTGCATTTTTCTATCAGTATATAACAAACAAGATAAAATAACAGTTTGCCTTTTTGAAGTTTATAACACTTTTTTCACAGTTCCCTGTAGTCCGACTGCAGCAAATGTTATTGTCCAATTCAAACAATTTACAACGATGTTAAATTTTTAATACAGCAAGAGTGTAAAACATCCATTAAGGACATACTACAAGAGCAGAACAAACACATTGAGAATAAAAGAACCTATAGAAAATGTTTAAAAATAATTTCACTCGCCTTCTTAAAAATTTCATGGCACAAAGCAATAAACAATTTAACGTTGTATCGAAAATGCAGCGAAATGAATAAAAGCTCAAAAGAAAGAATAGAAGGAGAAAAGAAAGCAAAATAAAAATATTTTAATATAAAATTGTAGCAGGTAAAGAACGTATTATGACGTTAAAATACAATGTTTGAAAAACTTCATAAAAATAGAAAAACTATTAACGACAAATTGCAATCATTGTTTCAATGATGAATTTCCGACATTTTTATGCTCGAGCACAATAAGCGCTGTAACAGAGCAAATGAAAAAGCTGTAAAAAATTTTAACACAGGAACCTTTATAAAAGGGAAATGCTTTTCAATAATCATTTCATTTAATTTTAGATTGAACAAGAAAATCATCTTCTCAGGTCATACTGTTGTTAAATGCAGACGTTTTAACTTTACAATCAATATCTTCTAAAAATGGGGACTTTTTCAGTCCTCTTCCTTGTTTCAGGTTTTAAACAGCATCATTGTTTCGTTGCAGTAACATTTGTTTTTCTTGTTTTTGGAAAATGAAGCAAACTACTTTTATGTATCCTTTTTTATTCCTCTCATAATAAGCGGTTGAGTTGCGAAGAAGTGCTATTGGAGGTAGTTTTGTTTTCACTCTTTTAACTATTTATTGCACTTCTATAAGCAAAAGATTTATTGCCGAATTCAAGTGTTGTCTGTTAAATGATGAAGCTTCAAAACTTCAACAAATCATTTTCTCTTCTATTGAAGGGAATTCAAGTATGTTTTATGATCAGCAAACAATGTGCAACATGCCACAGCAAAAGGAAAATATTCTTGATATACGTTTTTCCAAGCTTAAAGTTTTACGTATTAAATCAATGACTTTGTTCAGAATAATTTAAGTAATAGAAACGACATTTTTCCAAACTTCACTTAAAGAAAATTAAATGCAAAATAAAGTTTATAAAAAAATTATTATTAAGAAAAGTATGTTTAAAAAAGGTTTTAAACAAAAAAATCCCTCTTGGAAATGCATATTAACAAAATATTCATTAAAACCTCTTTTTAACAAAAACTAGTTTTGAAAGATAAGAATCTTAGAAAATGGTCTCTTTTCATAAGAGTGCGTATTAAAAGAAGCAATTTTTGCAAAAATATACAAGGTCTGATCAAAAAATTACCATTATTTTAAATATTTTCCAAAAGTATTTATTCATCAATCACTATCTTGTCCCCTTTAAAGTAATCCCCCTCAGATATAATACACTTATGCCAGCGTTTTTCGCTTTCTTTTCATTGATGTCTTCAGTTTTAGGAAGAGGAAGAAGTCAGTGGAGGCCAAGTCCGGTGAATACGGTGGTTGAGACATGATAACGGTGCTGTTTTTGGTCAACTCACGCACAAGCACAGATGTGTAAGCTGGTGCTCTCTGGTAGTTCAAGGTAGTATTCCTTATTGATCGTACGGCCTTGTGGCAAAAATTCATGATGCACCACACCATTGTAGTCGAAAAAAGAATTTGACCGAATTTGACTTTTGCTTTTCGCTTTTGGTTCTCTAGACGCTTTTATTATGATGATTGGGCTTTGGTTTCAATGTCATATCCACACACCCAAGCTTCGTCACCAGCCTGCAGGATCATCATTGACGATGTCCAACAGCTCTTTAGTGATGGCCATGTGATGTTGTTATTGCTTAAAATTTAGCAATTTTGAAACAATTTTTGCTGCCGCACCTTTTATGTCTAAAACATCCGTAGAAATTGCTTGGCATGAGCCGAACGAAATGCAAACATCACTTCTCTGATAGTGATTCGACGATTATCCAAAATCATTTTCTTTACTGCTTCAAACTCCGAACGCCAATCAACATCTCAAATGTCCTTGCGCACTTAATATCATTTTTGACACAAAACTTAATACAGTTTCTTTGATCCATTTTTTCGAATAGTAAAAAAACGAAGAGCACACCAAAACACGACTAACTTTTTATCTGTCAACATAACAGAAAAAATGCCAATATCGAATATACGTGTCACAAAATTTGAAAATAACGGTTATTTTTTATCAGACCCGAGATACTCATATAGCCTAAATCGATTTTTTCATGAAACTATTTTTTTCTTTTTTTTTTTGTTCTGGTAATAAAAGGAGGGCACTAATATATAGAAAATGAAAATATTCGAAATCGGTCCATATATACCCGAGATATAGCCAAATCTCATTTTTCCATGAAACATTTTTTTTTTTTTTTTGCTTAAAAGCAGTTATGCTAACTCAAAGTTAAAATTTTCGATATCGGTTCCTAACTTAAAGTTAAAATTTTCGATATCGGTTCCTATATATCAGAGATATAGCTTAAACTGATTTTTGCATGCAACAACTTTTTTTTTTGCTTGAAAGCAGTTTATTGTTAAGAAAATTTAACAATCAATTTGACTATTCTGCTATTCTCTAGCATATTTAACAACACTTGTTATTGTGTTGTCATTTGAAAAAACTTGATAATACCAAAAATTCCAACTGCTTATAGCTGGGCGATAATATTTTTTTGTATTTTTCTTTGTTCTTTTCGCAGTTTTGACATACTTTTTAACCATAGTGTCACTTGATCGAAGTTTTTGTCAATGTTGTTATTTATTAGTTACAGAATACACAATCGTAACTGCAAGCGATAATACTAGTTGACAATTTAACAAATTTTGTTATTGTTAAAAGTTACAGAATTCGCACCCTGCTAATAAAAAGAGGTTACTTAAATACAGAAAATGAAAATTTTTAATATCGTTCCATATATACACGAGATATAACCGAAACCGATTTTTATTTATTTATTTATTTATTGCAGCTAAATGGTTAAGAACAACTGAAAAATCACTATAACAAGGAAATAGATAGAATTAATGTAACAAACAATTTCATTAGAAAACTACAAACAGTTATAAATATAATTACAAGAGTTTAAATACAAAAGAGTCTTCTCTTAGTAACATGAATATTGTCAGATAAGTCGATGAGATCATAAAATCTGTTTACTTCGCCACAAACTCTACGGAAAAGATCAAAATTTAAGAAGTTTGATCGATGAAATTGAAGATACAGTATAACGTATGATCTTAGCTGTCTGTTAGGTATATTGATGTTTATTCTATCGCGAAGATGAATTGAGGCAGTATCCTCTTGTAATAACTTTAAAAAGAATAATATATTTGATGTAATTCTTCGGCTTTTCAATAAAGGGAGATTAATAAGAGCTAGTCACTGCTTTATTACAATGGAGATGATTAAGATAGAAAGTAAAACATTACAAACACAATGTCTCTTAATTTATAAATAGAGATGCATATTGGCAAGTAATGAAGGAAATTATTGAATTATTTGTGAAAGTTTATTCTCATTCATTATGTGATGTTGAGTTTACTGAAAGATTATAATACAAATTAGAATTATTATACAATGAAGATTACCCTTATGCCATAGCGATTACAAGGCAAAAACATTTACTCCCCGATATCGGTCCATATATACTATAGTTCAAATTTGCAATACATGTAAATATGGTGAAAGGTAGTTTAGGTTCGGCACAGCCGAATATAGTACACTCTTAAGGCAGAATTAGTTTGTACATTCTTTTCCGTTCTGAATCAGCTGTCTTGTTTCTATTCAATGTAAACAATATGTACATGGTTTGTTTTTACTTTTACGTTTTGTTCTGTTGCGGACTAATCTGTGGAAAATAGAATTCAACGTTAAGTGACAGTCAGATATGTGTATGTTTTACTTTTTTCTGGTATGGAAAAACTAATTTTTTTAGTCATATGAATACAAATTTTTTTATCGAAAACTAAAATAATTTGTTTTAATTAAAAATTTTTCAAATTTAATATATATCAATCAATCAAGCCACTATTAATGATCAAAAGAATATAATTTTAGCGAATAAACATTATATTTTGTATAAGAAATGTCTTAAATTCTGCAGATCGTGAGAGCAAAGTTGGCTGTTTCGTCACCATTTCTAAGTAATTAAATTTTTTTTTTTTTTTCAAATAAAATAATTTTTACGAAAAATCCTAATTCCAATATTTTTCTTTTAATTTTGCTTTACTGTAAAAAACGGCTGAATTTTTTCACAGAAAAAGTAATTGTAAAATATTTGCTACAGAACGGCAACTGAAAGTAAAAACTAATGCGGCCTTTAGAGAAAAATGCTCTATATAATATCTGTCAAAACCCAAAAACGACTTTTTTCATTTATACACGTCTCAAACATCTCTTTACACCTTTTAAACAAATGAACAACCGTTGGTTGCTACGATTTGTTTTTTGAAAGTATCGAAAAGCAGAGACAAAAATTCAAACAATTGAGTTTTTTATTCACTATATTACCCTGCAGGAAATGTCAATAGTAAAACTATAGTGGCTACCTCTTGACGATGTCACCAGTACTACTGACAAATTGTACCCTTAGTAATGCTAACTACTATTGACATTTAACACAGGCTTGTCCTACGAAACTTACCAGTAGTTTGCGTCAATACTGACTAGCTAGTTCTTGTGGGGTCATATGGAGAAAATGTCAATAGTGAAATTGTATTGACTTACTATTCACGATATTACCGCGCTGTGGGAAATGTCCATAGTAAAACTGTATTGATTTCCTATACGAGTAGACGCTGTCACCACGTGTAGAAAATGTCAATAGTAAAACAAATAGTGATTGCCTATAATTATAAAATATTTAACTAGTTTAGCACTTTTTACTTACATTTACCTTTTTATATCACTTTTTATTATTATTATTTTTTATTAGAATTAGCTATTTTCTCGCGGCCACAGATAAATTTTAAAAACAAATGAAATTTTTAACAAAATATTTTCTCTATCTATCAAAAACAAAGACAAGGAAAAAATTTATTGACAGTGTCACCAAAAAGACACCATAAATGTTGACAAAAATGTTGACATGGATAAACTTAACCCCACTTCAGGTAGCTTCTAACATTGATACCAATACAAAATTATAAATATAAATTATAAAAATTTCGAAAGTCTACTGATGATTAGGGTACCTCCTATGAAATGTCGACATTTAGATAGCTGGGAAACATAGAATACAAGCTATTTATAATTTTTTATTGGTATCAATGTTAGGAGCTGGTATACCGAATAAAAAGCTCAACTGATAAAACTGTTATGTGAACACAAAACAATTTTGATTGTTAAAAGTGATCATTTGCTTTGTAAAAATAAACAAAAATATATAAACCTATAAAAACAAAAGCATAAAACATTGCTGCTTCTCGTGCGTTTCCAACTGGCTACTCGTATATATCGACACCGCACAAGTACCAGCGCACTCATCAGTAGACGTGACAACCTTTGATATATGACAAAATTTTTCAATACATCAATTTTCAATCATTTAACTTTATATTCAGTTGTGTTGAAAAACTACATTACGAATTCAAGAGAAAAAATTTCTTATACAGTGATACTAAAGAATAAAGATATAATCGTAAACTCAGGCGTACTCTTATAAAGGAAACCCTTTTGTTTTTTAAAGAAAAAAGAAGAAGAGGTCCAATGAACTTTTGCTCAGAATGTCAAATGTATTGTATCATTCGAAATGAAATTTAATATTGCAATTGGCCTGTAAGAGTCAAAACCAGTAAATTGTAAAATTAACAAATGCAACGAAAACTTCAATAGCATCGAAACATTCCATTACAGATACACTTGCATATATTAAAGGAAATAAGCCAACTAGCAAATCTACAATCACAAAGATACAAAACTGTGAAGACTTTGAGATAATTCACACCATAAAGAAGCTTTAAATTAAAAAATTCTCCCCCTGGCGGTTGCACATTTACAACATTACAAAACGTATTTGAAAACCAGCTACAAGTACGAGATATGAGTGAGTGGTTGTGTGTGCTTTTAAGTTTTCATCACTGTCAACGAGGTTTTCGTTGCTGCAACGATGCATTAAGAAGAGACAAGAAAAAGATCTATTGCACCAGATATTAGAGCTGCACTTGCCAGTTCATTATGAACACACATACACACAAACTCATATATTAATTCGTTCGTTTCAACGTCTACATATATACTGGTAACTGATTTAGCAAAAATTCAACTTGTAGACTTTGAAATTGTAGACCCAAAACAAATATCCTTCACACAGACTGCGACTCATTTATTGAATCATACCTAAAATCAGATAGACGTTTTCAGTGCCTACAAAACTTTTGTGACAAAAGGCAAAATCATGTGATAAAAAAAGATTGTGGAGCAAAGATTCCAAGCCAATACGAACCCAGTGCATTATGTGGAGTTAAAGACAATTTCACAGGCAATCCATTTTAATTAAAAGTTGATGCTTCTGATGATGCCGACTGACATAAACAAATATGGAAAACAGTGGTGCATCATTGAAAATGTCCAACGTAAAAAAAAAAAATAATTGCAATAGAAATTTAATTTCAATGAAATATTCCTTTTACCTTGGAAGTGCTTACACAATATCCTCAAAGCTTTTCAAAAAATAGCAAATAATAATACATTAATCTTAAAGCTGGTATACTGAGCAGTAAAAAAAAGAATATTTACCTTTTTTTAAGAAAATATTTATATAAAACTTATTTAAATATAATTCTGCTTTTATTTAAAAAAAATTTTTTTTCCTAAAGGGTTTTTAAAAACTGTTATTCTTACTCGTCAGCAACGCCTTATTAAAGTTCGTACAGTGATCTTGAAAGATATTTCTTTTAATTATTCCTTTCCTTATTGTACTTTCTTAAATGTATTGATTTTTAAGATAGACATTCTTTGTCAAATATATTTTTCTAAAGTCACTTCATATTCTTAAAACACACTTTTACAATATTTTTTAAACGAACATTTACATACGTTTTAAAAAGGTATATTTTTAAAAGGGCATGTATAAAAAGCGCTTCTATGAAGATCTTTTGAGAAGTTACTTTTTTAAATAACATTATTCTTAAAGGCAAATGCTTTTCTTTAATAGAAAAAAATTCCAAACAATTAAGTTTTATACACTATATTAGCTTTTAATATTGACACCAATGAAAAACAGTAATTGGCGTTTAAACAATTTGTTTGATTCATTACGCCAAAAAGGCAAGGACCTCGTGTGCCAAGGTACGGCGCAAGAAGTTTCTTTTTTAAGATAGACATTCTTTGTCAAATATATTTTTCTAAAGTCACTTCATGTTCTTAAAACACACTTTTACAATATTTTTTAAACGAACATTTACATACGTTTTAAAAAGGTATATTTTTAAAAGGGCATGTATAAAAAGCGCTTCTATGAAGATCTTTTGAGAAGTTACTTTTTTAAATAACATTATTCTTAAAGGCAAATGCTTTTCTTTAATAGAAAAAAATTCCAAACAATTAAGTTTTATACACTATATTAGCTTTTAATATTGACACCAATGAAAAACAGTAATTGGCGTTTAAACAATTTGTTTGATTCATTACGCCAAAAAGGCAAGGACCTCGTGTGCCAAGGTACGGCGCAAGAAGTTTCTTCACGAACCGCGTCTTCGCGTCAAGGTCCTTACCTGGGGCAGTAAGACCTCTGGGTCATTCGTTAAGAGAGTAAAGCTAGTTCATCAATCCCAACTCTCTTAAAGAATGACCAAGCATTCACCGACCGGTTAACAAAGCTAACCTCATCGCTGAAATTTTTGCAAGCAATTCCTACTTGCCGAAAAGCAGTCAACCACTTCCCGAGCTCGAAAGACTAACTGTTACTAGGCCAAAGATATTTTTCCGGGCTCGAGCAGTTAAAAGGGTTTTGTCCCATCTCGACATAAATGAGACTCCTGGACTGCATGGCTTTCCAGCACTGGTCTTGAAGCACTGTTCTACGCTTGCGCATCCATTAGCACACCTCTTCAGCATACTTTACCATGTTGGTGAGTTTGCATCATGCTGGAAGGTTGCTAATGTAACACCAATACCCAAAAAGGGTGAGGCAAATAACCCTGATAACTACCGTCCAATTGCAATTTGCTCTGCGCTTTCCAAAGTAATGAAAAGTATGGTTAATTACCAGCTTGTGAGGTATCTAGAGCCTCATAAATTACTTTGTGATCGTCAGTATGGGTTTCGTAAAGGTCGCTCTACTGGAGATCTTTTGGCATACCTCTCCGAGAAATGGTGCCACTCAATCCATCACTTCGGCGAAAGTGAAGTGGTGGCTCTAGATATCTCCAAAGCATTTGCCAGCGTGTGGCATGCTGCACTACTTACTGCAAAACTTTTGCTTTTGGTGTCGGTGATGACTTTTCTCGGTTTATATCGAGTTTTCTCAGAGACCGCACTATACGAGTTGTTATAGATGGGGTCTCATCAAACGAGTTCAAGAATAATTCAGGGGTACCACAAGGCTCCGTTCCCTATTTCTTATTTTCCTCAATGATCTTCTACTTCAAACTTCTAACCCTATCCACTCCTTCGCGGATGCAAAATATGAGCTCACTGAATAGTGATATCCTATTACTCTCCGAATGGGGTCGTAAAACCAGGGTCACTTTTAACACTGTTGCTTTAACAGTGTTGCTATTAACACACAAACATACGACCGCGAGTGCTGCTTCATCTGTGTAAATTGGTGAAACGCCAATTACTGAATGCTGCCACTCTGGATCTGACTGCATTCTTGCACGTCTGATTAAACCAAGATTTCGCTCTAGGTTGAATCGAAATCTGCTTGGAGGGTATAAATGTTTTCATCCCTAGCAAGATCATATTTTCGACCATTTTTGCTGAAGCATTTATATCATTATCAAGAAAGTTTCCAATTAAAATATTCGTAAAATTGGTTGAGCTCAACCTTGTGAGCCTTTTCGTAAACAAATTTTGGCCATTTCGTAGCTGATTTAGAAACGTTATGAAGTTCAGAGGCCGAAAAGAAGGCAGAAATGGTGCAATGATCTGAACTGCAGAGAAGTGCACTAACTCTGACTTCATACTTTTCAGAGTGTGAAGTCAGAAATAGATCAAGTGTGTTTGAATGGTGCCCTTCAACACATGGAATATGCGTTGGCTCATTCACTAATTGCGCTAGGTGGTTGTGCACACCGAATAATTCAACATATTCGCCTTCCGGAGTTGTATAACTCGAATGACGAAGCTACGATGAGTTGTGAACATGTTTTATTTTATTCTATTCTATTTTATTTTATTTGATTTCAATTTATTATTGTAACAAATAATATTTACATATTAATCTTACGAGGACGAACATCTTTTTTTCAAAAACCATTTAGTTGTTAACATAGTAAGGCGCTACTCCATTTTATACCATCTGACGCCTCAAATTTGTCTACTTTAGTCTTGCAGTTACGAAGTTTAGTAATAAGCTCGAAAGTAAAATTTTTAATATCGTCTAACGTCTAACAGCTCACTGCCATTATTGTAGTTAACATTGGTGTTGTGTTTCCATTGTTGTTGTTGTATTGCATCATTACGAATATTTAGATGCAATGAATTCGGTAAGTTCTTATTGTAGTTCATTTGATTCCAACTAACATGGATTCGTGGGACGGGACGTGTTGGCTTTGAACGTCGTCTACTTTATAAGTATGTAGACTTGCTTGGGCACATTTCAGATGTTGATTTGTGATTGCCACTGCAATTAGCACATTTAACGTGATACTCCTTACCAGCGTTGCCATCTCGGTGCATTTTGCACCGTTTTAGGTGATTTTTAAAATTTTTTGTGCGAAAAATTCTTTAGTCGGTGCCCTACAGCTTTTTTTTAATGTAAAAAAAAATGTATTCAAGCCGCAAAAAGTGGTGAAAATGGAGTAATGTGGAAAACGTACCATATCGTATCGCTCCTTTATTGCAACATAGTCATATCTCAAAAAATTAGCTTTTCGAGTTATTAACAGTACTACCTCTTATATTGTGCCAAAAATTTATTCAAGTTATGTTTAAACTGGTTTCTTTAAGAGATATTTTGTAAAAAAAAATTTCTAAGACTTGTATAGAAATTAAAAATTTGAAATGCGTTTTTCTCGAAACAAGCTTTTTGGAGTTAAGACTATGTTATAATAAAAGACCGATATGTACAAAGTGAGACAATCTTGCTGTTGTATATAAACACATTCTCGAACGAAAAGAAACATTTCGGTTTATACAATTTGCTGTTTTTACAGTGATAAAAGCAGACACTGCACAGTGAAGATCATATTCATGAACGCGCGTGAATTCGCTACTGTTTTAATAATTAATAAATTACCAAATTATTAATTAAATTCTTAAATATTTCCAAAACCATTGGAAAAATTGTGTTGGTACACAACTGATTTTCACTGTTTGCATACGAAAACACAAACGAAATTTGCACTGATAGAATTGCTATTAATCGAGTTTAATGGCTTGTAGTGCAATTCTGTAACTTTAAACGATCCGATAATCGTAAATTTTTTCGACATATTTAATTCCTTGCAGTATGCATTGTATGCTCCTGCAATATAATTAAACGACGACAAGTAGCTGTATTTTTGTGTGCTTGATAATAGGCAGTAAAACTAACAGCTGATTTCGGTCCAAATCGAATATTATTAAATAATATTTGTTAGACAACAAATTTGATCAAATATCTAAAAATAGTTAAAAGTTCTGTGATATTAGGGTTAAGTTTGACAAAGAATATTTGTGTTGTTTTTTTTTATATATTTTTTTCATTTAATTAGATGCGCAAGTAAAGGGTGTTTTTTTAAGCTAGATAGAACTTTAAATTGTAAAAAGTAACACAAAAAATTAAATTTTGATGAAACATTTTTTTTATTTGTTTCAGTATACTCTGACAAATCATCATGAATAGACTCACGCTTGAACAACGCTACGAAATTATCCAAATTTACTTTGAAAATCAGTCGTCGATTCGCGCAACTTATAGACGACTTCGTCATTTGTATGGCGTACATAATCGTCCATCTGAACAAGCCATTCGTCGAACTGTGGATAGATTTCGTACCACATACTCTCTAGAGGATGCAATAACACCAGCACGTCGAAGGAATGTGCGTACTGAAGAGAATATCGCCGCTGTAAACGAAAGTGTGGAAGAAGATCCAAATTTATCGATTCGTCGTCGGTCGCATGAATTGGGGCTCTGTCCGTCCACTACGTGGAAAATTTTGCGCAAAGATCTCGGCCTACACCCGTATAAGATCCAGCTGGTGCAGGAATTGAAGCCACGAGACCATTGTATGCGTCGTTCTTTCGCCGATTGGGCTCTAGAGCAGTTGGCAACTGACCCGTTGTTTTATCGCAAAATTGTGTTCAGCGATGAGGCGCATTTTTGGCTTAACGGGTTTGTTAATAAGCAAAATTGCCGCATATGGAGTGAGACCAATCCACAAGAGACCCTACAGACTCCATTACATCCAGAAAATGCACTGTTTGGTGCGGTTTTCATGCTGGTGGCATCATCGGACCTTATTTCTTCAAAAATGAGGCCGGAGCTCGCGTTACGGTCAATGGAGATCGTTACCGCACCATGATCAATGATTTCTTGTTTGAAAATATGGATGACATTGATCCGGAGGAGATGTGGTTTCAACAGGATGGCGCTACATGCCATACGGCGAACGCAACCATCGACTTACTGAAATCAAAATTTGGCGATAAGTTGATTTCGAGAAATGGACCTGTCAATTGGCCTCCAAGGTCGTGCGATTTGATACCTCTCGATTATTTCCTGTGGGGCTACGTGAAGTCACTGGTTTATGCTGATAAACCAGCAACAATTGACGCCTTGGAGGCCAGCATTGTTCGTGTTGTTCGTGACATACGGCCAGCAGTGCTCGAAAAAGTGGCCCAAAATTGGACGTCCAGAATGCGCTTCGTCAAGAACAGCCGCGGTGCCCATATGCCCGAAATCATTTTCAAATGTTAATGTCACGTATTGATCTTTCGAATAAAAAAAATTTTGATTACAAATTAATTTTTTGTGTTATTTTTTACAATTTCAAGTTCTATCGGGCTTAAAAAAACACCCTTTATATAACTACATGTTTGTAAAGTCCAGTTTTTATTAAGTTAACCAACAAAAATTATCCCAAATAAACACATACCACTGAAGAAGCTTGTAAAAAACGAGCGAAACGTTGAGTGACAAAATAAAATGAAATAGTTTTATTTTATTTTATTCGTTTTTGGACTGACCATAATTAGCCCGTGGAAAACCCACTGTTTTTAAATATAAAAATAAGATATGGTCATAAATACTTGAACTTGATCAAATATCGTTATAATTATTGTAAAGAACTAACGAATTTGATAGCACGACATCAGCCGCTTAAAAGGTTGGTACTTTGTCGTATTTTTAATATAAAAATATCACACTTTCTATAATATAAAATGGGATTTTTAAAATGAAAAGAAAAATTACAAATTTTACAGTGGTGCATTTTGAAATTTCAAAGTTGACAACGCTACTACTTACAATCAGTTGGGCCGACTCTCAAAATGAAAGTTGCAATTCATACACTTTGTAAACGCATACGTAAATTTTCTGGCAATGTCCAATGTTCCTAATCATTTGGCAACTCTTTTTAAAGAGTATCAGCTGTTAGGATTGCACATCATTTTTATTTTCATGCACACATTTTTATTTTTTTCCCCCCGGATTTTTATTGTCCTTAATAAAAGTTATTTCTTCTTTTTTCCTTTTTAATAAGTTTTTTTTAGCAAATCAATATTTTTTGAAGGTCTATCCTGAGATAATTCCTCAGCACTTGGCAACAAAATGGATAAATAATTTTGAGTTGCCTCCACTTTTCCAAAAAAAAAAAAAAAACTATTCAATTTTATAACATGTATTTGACATTTATTTTATGTGTGAGCGACGTTCCTAAATGCCGATAAAATGCAAAAAATATCTCTGTAACGCAAGGTTGTACTTAAGTCATGTTTAGCATTCCATATGCGTTTTTTTTTAATTATGCATTGCAACTTGCATTTATGAAGTCGACCTTGTGTAAACCGGCACCATTTGCACAGAAGGTTTTAACTAACCTTACACCTGTTGGGTCCATGGCCGAGCGTCTGGCAATTGTAGCACTTTTTGATTTTATTTCTTTTTGTTTGATAAAATTCCCATTTGATTTTAACGTATTCTATGACAAAGTGGTTTTGTCTCAACTTTTTAATTTTTATAGACTGAGACTCAAAATAAACAACATAACTGAATTATTCGATGTTATGGTTATTCTATTTAACCATTAATTTTACATCCATGCATTTTAACCCCATATCTAGTATCATTTTCTTAACCTGCATAGAATCATTCTTATCAAGCCAAAATAATACAGCTTTTTTTAATGTTTATTTATTGGAAATTAATATTGGCTTAACTAAAAATAACCAAATAGTGTCAATAATTATATTTCAATTGTAGACACTGTTCCATCAAGTATAATATATATATGGTTGTATTAAATAATTTGTAAGCAAAAAGTGAGAAAAAAAAACTTACTTTTATATTATGAAGGTTAATATAGCTTTTCATTTGTAGTTGCAAAATTCATATGAATCTGATAGAGCAGTATATAATATCTTGTCAAAACTTTCCCTACAGCGACAAAACAATTTAAGGCTGAATGAAATTTTTCTTATAGAATAATCAGAAATTTTATTTGGCCTACAAATTTCATGAAGTTCTCCTATTCTACATGTTAATACAGTGATAGGTAATAATGTTACTTTTATTGGTTTTTAAGCAATAATTTCGTCATCATTATTTTGAACTGCTTGTAACGGAAAATAATAATTACCCAATGAAAACTTCTATTGCAAAGTAATGTGTTAAAATGTTCATAAACGTATTCTTCATTACTTCTATTTTGGCATTTTAAGTCATTATTTTAACATGACAATGTTATTGAAGGCTAGTACTTACCATTCTTGTTTACGAATAGATTTAACAGGCTACCAGCTATTGTACAGCCAGCCAGCCCACTTGGGTGCAATCTGATCCCGTTCAGTTGTAACTAAACATAAGTCACTGAACAGTTGATGGCCGCAAGTTAAAACAGTGCCAAAAATTTTTTTAAAATGTTTAAAAATTTACTTTTATAAAAAGTCTTAAAAAAATTTTTAAAAATTTATTATTTAAAAAAGCCTCTAAAATCCAAATTTCGGAATTTGAAATTTCTTTATTAAAAAGACAGAAAAAAGTAGTTATCACTACGGCTAAATTTTTAACTTACTTACGAGCTTATCGACGTAGACTTGCGACTTCACATATCTCCATAGAAAAGAGTCTATCGGCGTTTAATCGCACGATCTTAGAGACCAGTTCACGGATCTGAAATGTGAAACTATGCGATTAGCAGAATTTTCCTTCAGTAAATCAATTGTGGCATAGCTGCGGCACATCATGCTTGTTCAGTTGGATGGAAAAGTCATTGATCATCTTTCTATAGCGGTCAACATTGGCTACAATGTTCTGAGCAAAATAGTTTTTAAAAAGTGCGGACCAATCATTCCACCAGCCCATAAAGCATATCGAACTGTCAGTTTTTCTGGATGTAATGGCTTCTCAAGATACACGTAAAGATTATTCTCACTGCAAATGTAGCAGTCTTATTTACAGACATATTCATTCATCGCTAAACAAAATTCACTAATAAAAATCGCGATACGTATTTTGAACGGAATAAATTTGCACAATTTGGAAGCGCCTTTCAGGCGTCAGTTTACTCATATCGAAACGACAAACCAAACTAAACACAATTTGGTTTAACGGGCTGCCAGCTTTTGAAAAGCCAGTCTACTTGGGTCTAATCTGGTTCCGTTGTGTTGTAAGTAAACATAAGTCGCTTAACAGTTGATGGCCACAAGTTAAAACAGTGTCGCCAAAAATGTTATGCCTTTATATAAAAAAAAAACATTTTATAACAATATGTCACAGTTTTAACGGACAAAATTGTTGTTGTTTTCTATATAGAGAAATGTTATAATACTTCCTTACCGTTAAATAAGTGATGGAATATCAATTTAAATTTCGTTTATAGCTAAGATACATATATGTTGTATTTCCCGTCTTTATATTGTTTTAATTATTCAAAGAAATGTTTATACATATTCTTTTTTATTTTTCTATTAAATTTTATAAAAAAAAAGGCACTGCATACGAGTATGAATAAAACAAATGTCTGTTGCGTTGTGCCACAAATTTGGCGCACAACATAAAAATAAAACCAACATCTCACCCGAACACTAAATGAGCAAACATGGACCGATACGCGAAACCAATGAACAACAACACCAACCGACCAGCTGTCAATGTATCTGTGTTTGTGGCAATGAATTTTTATAATATATAACAACATTTTATGAATAATGCTCTTTAACATTTTTCACATACTACACACTAACACACACACACTCAAACAGATAGACAGTTATACTTTCACGTGCATTAAAAAATCTATGCAACGGATATCCGGTTTTGGTTTTTGCGCTACATGAAGCATAAAGTTTAACACAGCGAACGAACAAAAATTGAAATTAAACAAATAAAAAGTTATTAACCAACAAAAAATAAAATAAACAAGTTTAATAAAATATCTTTTGTGAACATGTTTTTTTGTATATTTCACATCTTATAAGTGCATCAAAATAAAGTAGCTTTTATCTCTCTTGTATAAAAATTTTATTTAACTCTATTTCTTTGCTGAAAATATTCATAAAAAATTAAGTGATTTTTTTTTAAATAATGGGTTTTTATTGCTCTCAAGTACATAATGCCATTTATCGAAGATAGGAAAATAATTGCTTAAAATGATTTTGTAGTTGAAAGAAGTCAACAACAATATTCATTAATACAGCAAACTTAAAATTATTTCGCAATTAAATTAAAGTGATTTATATCAGTGTTTATAAAACTGAAGTATCTTTCAATTATTTTTACTTGACTTTTGCTTGCGCTTCTGAAATAAACGACAGTTTTATTCAAAGCAAAATCTGGCAAAACGATTAACAGACAGTTGAGCGAAGCCTTCAGCAGCAGTTGTTTTAAAAATTTAGATTTTCTTTTCTTTTGAACGGTATTGCAAGTAGAAGTACAATGACTGTTTATCGCCGAAGCAAAACTTTTTGTATTAGCAAGTTATAAACAATTGCAATCATTTGATTTCACTACTCGTGTATTAGAAGAATATGACTTTGTAACAACAACAAACTTCTGGTTTCATCTGGGATATCAACATGTCTACATAATTCAAAAATTTAAATTTTGAAGTCATGTAGTAGATAAGTGGCAAATTTATTATGGCAAAATATTCGATAAACCAACGTGTTTTAATCCTTAACACATTTTATCAAAATAAATCATCGATTACTGTGGCGATAAGATAGTTACATGAAATTTTTGGGAAGCCAAAGTGCCAACAAAAAGCACTACTTACTGTGCAGTGCATGATTTCGAAGTAAGAGGGTCTGTAGGTGATAGACCCAAGCATGGACAAGCATGGAAAACATTACTGCTGCTCAAGAAAGTGTTCAAAACAATCCAGCAACCTCAATTCTACGCCGTGCTCAGGAGCTTGGTCTTCAAAGATCAACTTTGGGTATAATTTTTCACAAGAATTTTCATTTGCATCCATTTTAGATTTAGTTGACACAAGAGTTTCTTCTACAAGAGCATGCATTTGTCAATCGGATGTTACAGCTCGCCCATGACAACCCCGATTTTCATGAAGTAATCATGAATAACGAGGCATATTTTAATTTGAATAGTTCTGGGCAATGAAAAGCCCTCAAATTATTCATCAGTCACCTTTGCATCCATTAAAAGTGATAGTCGGGTGTGCAATTTGTTCAGGAGGAATCATTAGATCATACTTCTTTGAAACCGAATGCGGCGTAACGCTAACTGTGAATATGGAGCAATATCGTGATATGACAGAAAACTTTTTAACGCCATAACTCCATGGTTTGCGCTTGACTAATGTGTGGTATCAACAATACAGTGCCACATCACATGCAGACAGGAGTACAATGGAATTAATGCAAGTTATCTCAAGAAATTATGATGTTCGCTGGCCTCCACGGTCGCCTGATTTGACTGCTCCAGACTTCTTTTTGTGAAGATGTCTGAAAAGCAGGGTTTATGCTAATAAACTAGAACTGCTTGGGCAACTCAAACAAAATATTCGTTATGAAACACTACATTAAATTTGTGAGAATATAATAAAAAATGTGCTAATCGAGGCTTACATTTATCTTACATATATAATTGCCGACTTTTAATAAAACATTCATCAATATAAGATACATTATCTTTCTTATAGACAAACAAGGTAGTAAACCTTTCCGGCGGATACTCGTTATAAGAGAAAAAAAGAGTGATTTTCTTTTTTTTCTACTAAAACTGCATGAAACAAATAACTAAGATGACGCCAAAAAATGACAAAATATTTTTCTACTGCCCATTACGTCACACGGGATTACAATTTGTGGTTTCTTTATTCTGTTTTGCTATAACATGTTTTTTTTTTCATTTTTTTTTTCTATTACAATAATATGCAAAAATCACTGTCTACATCACATTCTACAGCTGACTGATGTAAACGGGCCTACTCAAAACGTAATCTATTATTTTTGATTCATGATAAAAATGTGCAAAGCTAAAACAATGACTACTGTTACGACTGTGATCAAGCACAGAAAGAAACCGAAGTAGAAAAATCAGGGTAATCAACTCGGTGGGTTTCGCAAACATTTTTTGTGCTTTATAAAACTTTTTGTGCGAAAAATAATTTAGTGAACTACATTCACAGTAACTATTTACCAAGCTCATTATTTTACCTTGGACCTATACTCAGAGGATGATCTCTATATATGCAGTGTATTGTACTGGAACTAAGAAAATAGATTATTGTAGACGTTTGACTTTAACTTATCAATAATGACCCGGAAAGACCAAAACAAACATTATCACAGTATTTAAAATGTTGGAATTAAATAAGTTAAAACTGATCAGTGCTTGGTTTATATACTAGTATACAAAAATCAAACTAACAAAAATTAGTCCAACATCTCTTCATGTAATGAATTACATTGTATAGGAATTAATAATGAAAAAAAGGGACAACAGTGAAAAGAACACGTGTGCACAGAATGGAAGAAAAACCAAAATCCACTAACGCCATCAGCCTATAAACCATACCAAACAGTCACTCTTTGTAAATGCATGGGGAGTTAAAAATCAGTTATGGATTCTGACTTGCCTAAATGCGGCAATACTGATCGTTAACGGATCTACTGAGATAAATGTGTGTCTAGTCGCTGCAGCTTATTTTTTTGAAATGCATTTTGTTTTGAGCGCCAGTTTTGCTAAAAGTTTTGAATCACATAAACGCAGTGTTAGTTGTGTAACATTTCAAACGCTTAAATAAAGAAATAACAAAATAAGTTGGGCGAAAAGCTTAATTTTAAAGTGTAATTGTAAAACACATCGTGCATTTTCGTTGAACCAAGCTTTACACACATACTTACTACATACTTATACATACATACTAGAGCCGTACTATATTATAACAATATATATTTCGGAAACTGATGTCACTCATTATTTTCTGCACAAATAAGAAAATTGTTTTATATACTGCTGTTTGACTTTACTCGTACTGTGACGCACTCAACTTGTCAAAATGAAAACAATATATTTGTGATTTGGCATACAAGAAAACTTTTCTTTGTTCTGTTCCTTTTTTTTTAGCAATTCTTTATGAATATTAATAGTAAAAATATTTTAAAAATATTTTTAATTTTTTTTAAGAAGATATAAAACAAATATGTTACTCTCAATATCTCTTTTATTTACCGACATACGAACTAATGGCCATTATAACACCCTAACAATTAAGTCGCTGATAGTTAAACAAACCATTATTTAATATGAACGATAAAGTCTCCATTAAATTTTTTCTATTTTTACAACTGAAGTTACCATATTATCAGTAGAAATTATGTTAGCTTCAAATGCTTAAAGTACACTTTGAAATTTACCATGAGGATAAACTTGCTGTTAAGTTATCAGTAACCTTTCAGGTGTATGTTAACTTGTTATAACCAAAAAAAAAATTATCTGTAAGATAAAATCCTAATTTTAACAATAATAGCCCTAACTATAGCAATCCTTTGGGAAACAGTGAATAACTTACATGAAAGTACAAATATTGAAATTTGTGTGTTTTGTAACCCTGCTTATATTTACATACATATTTCAGCCGATTTTGTGTTTTTGGAGACTAATATGTTTCACTCAAATACATCTTATCACAAAGATAGTAATTGTACAAAAAAAGTTACGTGTTTATAAAAACAGTTTCAGTTTTGTTTTTTTTCCGTCTTCTCTAAAGTTCCAATTATATTACGAGTAGTTAGGCCTTTTTACACAAGATCTACGGTATGTACATTTTTTGCATTGCATAGTCAACTGTGATTTATTAAGGATTAAACATTTTGTATTGACGGCAGAACAAATACGAAAATACGAAGAGACTGAAATGTAGGGGACTATTACTAGTTAACGCAATTTTTCAAGGGGCCGTTCGTTACGAATTATGGATATTTTCGATTTAATGGTGTACGTGGTTAATGCTATTCTGTTGTATATCATAAAAATTAAGGGGAAAAAGCATAATAAAACATGTTGTTATAAAAGTCGAATTAACATAATACAGTCCAACTTCAATATAATGAATCTTAAAGGATTACAAAAATACTTTGTTATAGCAAAATTTTAAGACATATGCAAAAGTGAGAAAAATCGTTATAGTTATTGCCCCAAGTTCTGTTTTACGCTTTTAAATAATACAAAATTTGTTTTGACAGGAATAAAAAGAATCTGATTACTCTTTCTTACGAATTACATATCGTTGCCCTCATGTAGAAAGGCCTTAACTAAAATAATTACAATTTTACAGGAGAAGGAAAAATCGTAATGGAAACTGTATAAATAGGTACATCTAAAAGTAACTTTTTTCGCTCAATTGCTTATAAGAGCGATGTGTATGATATTATATAATCAAATCTTTGTGACTCTGTGTACTTGCGTGAAACATAGTAGAATCCCGAAAAGAGCTCAATTCAGAGAAATCACGAGTTAGGACCTTTCTACGTGACACTAACGATATACAATTACACACACATTTGGATTACGTTGCTTTGGTCACACGGCCATTGCGCCTTAAATACTATTTTAGTTTAGGCTTTTAATAGTTCTTAAGTAAAGCAAATAAAGCAATAGTAAAGAAAAATTAATTAAAAAAACAAGAAAAACGATTTTTCATTAAAATTAGTTAAGGTGCCTTTATGCAAGTGAACCAAAATAAATTGCACATTTTTGGACTTTTTTTATAAATTGCTTAGTTAAGAGAACACTATTGAAATAATTTTTTTATGTCTCTTTCACTTCTATTCTAAAATTCTGCAATCGGTTAAAAATTGCAAAAAATACAGGCATTTTCAGTGCCTTTAAATAAGTGAACTGGAGTGTATATGTTTTATTTATTTAAAAATTCAATTTACAGCAACATATTTTCATATATAATTATTACAAACACCGAGCCGGCCAAATAGAAATATGAAAATATTCTCACACTCTAAAAACCACGAACACACACATGTTCTGTAGCATCTTAAAAAGCAGAGAGGAAATGAAAAATGTATCAAATAAAATTTTATTTAAAATAAATGCAAATCAAGAAATTATGGCAACAAATAAAATTCCATAAATCTTTGATAACAAAAAAAAAAGTAAATAAAGCAACTACAATTCATCATGTTTTATACACTTGCAACAACAACAAAAAACAAGTGAAAATCGTTTATCTAAATCTTGCATTCATACCCTCACAGTTAAACGTTTTCAGTTAATACAAAAGAACAGCGCCCCAAGGTAGGCAAAAAAAAAGCACTAACAGGGGTTTTTATTATATTCTTTTAGCTTACATATTCACACACATGTGTACATGCATATATACATGTATCTATATATTTTAACGCCCGGCATTAGTAGCGCAACACTTTATAGGCATCAAACGCGTTTTTTCAACACAAGCGCTTATGTGTGTGTGTGTGTGTTTTGTTTGTTGATATTAAATGGAAGGCGCTCATACTTCTTATAACGTAAGACACTTGAATATTTTGGCATTTGTTTACGACCCATTAAGTTATTTAAATAAAAAAAGTATAATATAAAAAACGCATACAATCACAAGATGGCAGTTATCATATCCTGATATACGAATGTTAACTTTACACATGAATTCTTTAGTGATTATAAAATCAGTTTGAATAAAAAGTATCCTGGAAATTAAGTACGAAAGAGAAAGAAGGTACATATCGCTCCTTTATTGCAATATAGTCATAACTAAAAAAAGGTCGTTTCGAGAAAAACGAATACTGTTAACAATTCTGCATTGTTAACTCGAAAAGCTCATTTTTGGAGATATGACTATGTTGCAATAAAGGAGCGATATATTTTATAGTATGTTTATTTGAAATTTAAACCACTTGTGATTACTAGTATGAGTAAACTCACATAACACAAACCAGGGCTGGGCAAAATACACACCTTATTTATACAAATACATTTTTGTATTGCGGTCTCAAAAAAATGTACCTCTCTGGTTTCAGATACATATTTTATTTTACACATGCATTTAAATTTAATAAAACTAAGTTATATATTGTCACCTAGAACCCAAAATGGCGTAACTGAAAAAATACTGAAAGCCTATTAAAATTTGGAGATAAGTGTAATTTTGATCATAATAGCACTTCATTTAATAAAAAATTATGGACTAGAAAATTTTTCGTCAGTTACACTCTTGTGTTTTAGGCGACAGTATGTATGTTCATGCTTACAACTGTATATATGTATATGAGTACTATTCTACAAATTGTATAAAAAGGTTTAACTTGTTTATTATATTTTTACATTTAATCTTAATATATAAAATTTAATGTGTGTTTGTACGTTTGTTTATTTGTGTGTTTGTACCTTAAGATCGGCCAGACCGCTGGACCAATCTTCCTAAAATGTTCACTGTAATTAGCTGGAACACTTGAATGAATTATAGGCTACTTCTTGTCAACCACGCCTTCTTTTACGCTCCCTATTTCAAATTATATTATTTCTTTCACAAAATTTTTAACAGATTTTTTAATATAAATGAGCATAACTCCTCCATTTTTTAACCAAATTTCAAAATTTTTTTGTGCATTTGCAAAAGGACTAAGATTATTTTGGAGGGATGAAGTTATCGCAAATTGACCACCCCAATATAATAATGAAATAACTTCATCATTTATGGAGCAATTTTCAAAATACTTTTTGTATATGGAAAAAGTCAATAATTTTTTGCTTTTGCTTTTTTTTTTTGTTTTGGAAAATTGGTGGCGTGATTGTCCAATTTTCAAAAAAAAAAATTTATACAAAAATATATCTATCAAACTGAAGATGGAACGCCTCAAAAATTCCTTATCAAAAAACTTTGACATTTGTGAACCAATTTTTAAAATTCTTTTTGGATGCAGAAAAGCTGTACTAATTTTTCTTTTTTTGCAAAAAGGGGGGTAGGGAAGTGGAAGAAGGGAAAAATATTTCCAGCTCCAATTGTTGATTATCAAGCAACTTCGTCAAATGTGCATATGGTAAACGTCAAAAATATTTTTTTTATTGAGGGAGTGGGTCAGATATGAGGATAGAATTGCTAATGGATTTTATTGTTAAGTTACGTGTTTTTGGAGAACGTGATGCTAGATATATTTTATTCAATGGCAGAAACGTGAAATGCCTCATTTCCACATTCGGATATGGCTGGTTGAAAAAATTAAGCCAGATAAAATAGATGATTACTTCAACAGAAGTACCGATACTAACATTGATCCACACTTACATGAAACTGTGATTAAAAACTTGCTTCATGGTTGTAATTCAAATCTGTCATGCGTGGTCGATGGGAAATGTACGAAAAGGTATCCTAGAGAATTGCTTCAGAAAATAATCTCCGGTGCTGATGGCTACACCCGCTTTATCATCATAGATCAACGGTGGTGGACAATCAATTACATTAAATGTGCAAAAGAATGAAATTGATGTTGACAATCGTTCGATAGTGCTATATTGCACAGTGCTTGCACAATGCTATTGCATATAAAACACATTAATGACGAGTATTATAATTTCGTCAAATCAATTAAGTATATCTGCAAATATGTAACCAAACGATGAAATTATACAATATCAAATGGCCCGATACATTAGCACTATTTATGGCTGAAAATCTACCACACTTACAGCAGGTGCAACTCTCGTCATACAACATTTTAATGAGAGCACTTACTAATGAAAGTGGTGGATTGTAGTTTGTGGATGGATCAGATGGGACAGAAATTTTTTTTTTTATTTCGTTAATATTGGCTTAAGTTCAATCACAAAACAATATTGCACTAGCCCTTGCACCGTTCGGCAGAGCAGCAATAATTTTGTATGGTGGCAGAACAGCGTATGTGGCACTTAAATTACCTTAGATGTAATTTAAGTGCCAAATACGCTAATTCAATAATTGGCTGCTGCCAAATTCTATAAATGCATTTTTAATATTTGGATACTGTTCTAAAATGGCAAGCTCCTTACTTTTATCTTATAGCACACTGATAACCTCAAGTTCCAAATTTGGTTGATCGATAAAATCTTCATCATCCTTACTACAACTACTACTTCTTCTTCTGCATGCAGGCATGATTTCTCATTTTGTGTAATTTTTCTACAAAGTATCTATTGAACGATTTTGAAATTTTTCTCTCTCTTTTACTGAGATGCTTTCTGAAACTAGAATTGAAACGTGACGCCAATATGGCTCTATTTGCATCAGGTGTCAGCATGGAAAACTCATTAAATCTTCTTTCCAAGCTCTCCATCAATTTTGTTAAAATACAAGGGAAATGACTAAAATTATTGTATTGCAGTCGATCTATTCTGGTTCTCAAGGACATAAAGGTGGGCAAAAGTTTTCAATAATAACAATTATTATATATTTTGTTAGAATTGAATTTTCGTTTCGAATTTTCAGCAAAAACAATCATAAAATCCACTGGTTTACAGTAAAAAATAAATCTGCTGAATCACATTATTATTGTTGACTTAAATTGTTCTGGCGTGAGATAAAAGACATCTATCACAGAATGTACCTTCTATCACCATGGGAAAAATTAAACAGCGTTGAAAACGTTAAGTTTGTTCTTTCTTTCTTTAAGACATGTCTGTTTCAATCAAACTAAATCTATTTATTTGGCACTGCATATGTTTTAATTTTTCATAAAAACAATAATACAAACATGCTGTCTATGCGGCATATCAACTTTTAAACCAATAAAAATAAAGTTTCAATAAAAGACATAAAATCTTAAACGTAGTATTCGATTTCGTTTGTTCAAGTAGAAAAAAATATAATCGTATAAAAAGTTTGTTCGTTCTTAAATTAGATTTTCGTTAACCAATATGTTACATTTAATGTGACCCAGTACACTTATATTTTCTTCGTTTTTTGCTTCAATTGTCCAATAAGCATCAGCTTGCAACTTTTTCAACAAGGTGGCGCAAAAATTTTGAATGCAGTTTCTTAACAAGTATAAAACTTAAGTTTTGCTTTCGAATTGTGTTTATTTCATGGCTAGTCGAGTCATATTTTGCTCATTTAAAAAAAATTAAAATTTTTTTTTTTTTGCTATTTTGCTTTAAAACGCCGAATCACAACTACTGGTACCAGCATTGCAAAAATTACATCATCTTCCGATATGGTTATGATTTTTGCACCACCTTTTATTTATTTTGCTTGTGCTTGCTCTTTAAGATTTTATGTTATTAAACATAACATAAGACATGTTTGGCTGTAAAGGGATTTCATTTCGGGATTTCATGCAGAAAAATAAGTTTACGGCAAACCCTTCAGTTCATAAACATTTTTCTTTTTATTTTTTAGATTTCTTGTTTTTGTACATTTTTATGCGTTCAAATCCGAAAATGGGCGCTGATATGTAGTATAGGCTACGAAACAGCTAGTAGTTCCCCATCTAAAGGTTTTATTATATTTATTGTCTTCGTCAATCAAAAATTATTGTTCACAGCAAATTTGTATTGTAAAAAATCCTCCTTAAGAAAAGGAAAATCTAGAACTGGTGTTTTAGTGTCCGCGGCCAATTATTAGTGTTCTATGAAAGTGCGTTTTGTAGGAAAAAATTCAGCTACAAAGAGTTTCCAGTTAGGGACGGTGTGCAATAGCAGAGTTTTCACTGTATACATATATGTATATGCAGGGCTGGGCAAAATACGCAGATTATGTATTTCAAATACAAGATACAAAATACTTTCCAGGAGTGTATTTCAAATACAATATACAAAATGCTTTACAGTAGTGTATTTTAAATACAAGATACAAAATACTTTCAAGTTGTGTATTTTAAATACAAAATACAACTACAAAATACAAATACATTTTTGTAATTTGGTCTCAGAAAAATGTACCCGTCTGGCTTTAGATACATATTTTATTTTACATATGCACTTAAACTAAGTTGTATATTCATATTATTGTTCTAAACTTGCTAAGAAATTAAAGGAACAAACCTAATATTTAGCATTTGATAGATAGTAAATAAAAAATTCATTCGGCAAAACAAGTATTTCCTTTAATAAAAACTAGATATTTCAATCAGTTATCTGACAAACAATAATCTTTCTACAGGTCCTGAGGAATACAAGCTGCTGTCAAATTTTATAAATGTATTTATTTTTGATTCTTGGATAGTTTTCCAGAATAGCAAGCTCGTTTTATCATTTTGAAAACTGATAAGCTCAAGTTCCAAATTTGATTTACGAGGTTGATCACTGTATTGTGCAAAACAACAATAAAATCTTCATTACCTTTACCTCAACTACTACTTCTTCTGCATGGTTTCACGTTTTTTGCAATCTTTCTCCATGGTATCTATTGCAAGATT
The DNA here is from genome assembly GCA_914767995.1 of Thecocarcelia acutangulata. NCBI lineage: Eukaryota > Metazoa > Arthropoda > Insecta > Diptera > Tachinidae > Thecocarcelia > Thecocarcelia acutangulata. Next base: position 163,477,683 of record OU612094.1, on the reverse strand, counting down.
TTGAATTTTTTGCCTCTCTTTTACTGAGATGCTTTCTGGCAATCAGCTAATTTTAAAACTAGGATGGAAACATGACACCGATATGGCTCTATTTGCTCCAGGTGTCAGCATGAGAAACTCATTAAATCATATTTCCAAGCTCTCCATTAATTTTGTTAAAATACAACTTAAATGCCTCAAAGTATTATATTGCAGTGGATCTAATCTGGTTCTCGCAGCCTAAAGTTTTCCATAATAAAAATTATTTCCCTGTATATCAAAAGCTGGTGGCAAATATATAGAAATTCTTACTGATTCACCCGATTAGTGTAAAATGTATTAGCTCTGTATAAATGAAAGCCAAATTGCAGTATTGTAAAATGATTAACATTTTAATGGTTGTAGTTTCTAGCGGTTTTAGCTTTTGTGAAATAACTTGTTTTCAATTTATTATAATAAATAAATGTATTTTGTAAAAATGTATTTTTGAGCCACATGTATTTGAAATACAAAATACTATTAAGTTATGTATAAATACAAAATACTAAATACATTCCGGTCGTGTATTTGAAATACAGATACAAAATACGTATTTGTCTTTCAAATACTGCCCAGCCCTGTGTATATGTTTGTGCAGTAAACAACTGAAGACCCCAGAATTTTCAATTGTGCTAACATCAGCAGCCTTTTTGCTACATGCACAGTGATTCAATTAGTGAGAAAAGTAAGTCGCTGTTTATATTTATAAAACATCTGCATTAAAGAGAAAATAAGAAAAATTTACAACAAAACAATTAAAAAAAAATGCCGAAAATGTAGTCGAAATTTATCTTTGCAACACTTGGGGCATTCGTTATTAGTGAGTTTCAATCCGAAAAATTGGCATTTAATTACGAATCCAAATGGCTGATATTACTGACTTTTGTCATTCTTGTGTTGAATATCAATCAATAAAAACTCAAAGTTATTTTTCATTTTGAAAAATTCCATACATTGCCGTAAAGTTTCAATTCTTTAATACTGTTCTCATTATATGTACATATATTAGAAAATATATTCGATTATATTGTAAAATTTTAACAAAAAGTTTAAGTTTCTCTTTTTAACACTTTTTTTTTTTGAAAGTAGAACATTTTTAATAAAAGGTTGATATAAACGGAACTTGTTGTGTAAAGCAACGAAATTTCTAAGGTGGCCACACTGTAGTAAACTTTTAGGTAAATGGTCTCGTCTTGCTGCTATAGTCGACTACACGACTACAACTGCGGGTTGCAGCATTTGCTGTCATGAAGTCTGCTGCGGTCTACGTGTTTAATACTTTATTTTGAACAGATACTGCTTTTAACAACTCTCATACTAATGGTATGTACAAGATTGAGAAACTTGTACATAAAAGTGTGCAGGAGAATGAGAGCAACTCGACCTTTAGTACACCGCAGTTAGCTGAGTTTCGTGCTCGTACCCGAAGGAAACTAAACTCACTTAGGGCCAAAGATAATATGTTTGCTTTATGGACCATAAACAATGATAGAATGCATCAAACAAAACTTAAATCTTCTGCTCATGTTGGTCAATTGACGTCACGTAATTTAACATACTTTAGGTTAAATTACGTCATCTAAAGGTAAATCATGAGCATGGCGTAATCTCTAGTTTCATTATTCTTTATGGACCATAGGACACTTGGAAAAAATGGACGCAATGAGATCCATTTCCAAATAAATGGGCACATATTTCCCTAATTTGAGGCCAATACCAATGCACATGAGATTCGAAAGCATTTAAATCATAAGGTTATTAGGGATGTTGGGCATACATTGTTCATTTGACCAAATTATCTTGTCCCAAATCATGTTAAAATTTGTCTGTGCAATACTGGTGCGGCTGTTATTCTTACAATAGCAACCTCGGGGCATCCATTATGGGTTACAGTTCGATAAAATTACATTTAATTACGAATCAAAGTGGCTGATTTTACAGACTCTTGCCGCTAAAACATTGTTGTGTGGAATATAAATCTGCAAAAACTCAATAATATTTTCTATTTTTATAGATTCTTTTTTATTTTGTTATATTAAATGTTTATTGAACATTTTTGTTTTTTTCTATGATGAAGTATAATTACACTAGAGCTGTGTCGTTCATGCACGAACGGGTTAAATTGAACGGATCATCTCATTGAACGAAATGAACCGGTCATTAAACTGACCACTTTTCGTTCAATAGTGAGCCGTGCAATTTGGATAGCTTTCGTTCAAATATCTTTCATTCTTTTTATGTCATGTTCTTTTGTTTTTGTTGTTTTGTTTAACAATAGTGGGGGTTTTTTTGTATTATATTATCTGAAATAAACCAAAAATAGAATATGAAATTAATCAAAATTGATTTAAAATTATTTTCTCTTTTTTGAAACAATAAAATTTTATCACTTTTAATTTTGCCATTTTGTTTTGTTTATTTTAAAGAGCTGTGTTGAAAAATGACCGGAGAATTGTAGTGTCGGTACCGTGCCTTTCGTTCAAAGTGACCGATTGAACGATATGAATGAACGGATCAGTCTTTTGTAATTGAACGAAAGTGACCGGTCACTGAAATGAACGACCCGGCACAGCTCTAAATCACACAATAAAAACGTCAAATTGATCGAAAATTCGAAGAGAAAATTACTTGAAACATAAAGGAAACCCTGCGAAATGATTTCCACAAATCAGCCAAAAATAAAAGAAAGATTTGCGTCATTGAAAAATTTCTATTTTTATTTACTAGCCAATTCAAAAACAAGTATATCAGTAAAAGAAAGACTTTTTATTCGTTTTACATTTTATTTTTTTTAAAAGAAGAAAAAATTTTGAAATCGATTCATAAATGGCGGATTTATTTAAAAGTCGATTTCTTTTGCTTCCCCTTATGAAGTAACATTTAGAATAATTTCCGTGCTTCTAAGTATTTGTATGCCGAATTTCATCTGCATAAATTCATTCAGCGGTGTGGGCATAAAACTCTTAAAGACACACATAGTTAATTTCACATGTTCAATACTAGTTGGGATATACATATGTATGTGTGTATGATAGTGTGATAAACATTTTCCTTTTTTTGCTTAGTGTCAAACTTATATTTTTATTAATATGGATATAAAGTATAAACAAATAGTAAAAACACTTCGTTTAAATATCAAAAAAAAATACACAAATGCGTAAAATTCAAATATTTTAAAATCTCCCCCCAAACCAAATGTTTACTAAACACAGTTTCACGTGTTTTTTCTGTGTTATTTAACCGATTTAATTTTTGTTGTCATATTTATTCTCTTTTTCATTTTTGTTATCAGTTCGTATTTTCCACTTACCTACATTCCCAAAACAATACGGGCGAATCTGTTGGAAAAGAAACATTGAGAACCGGTAAGAAAACCCAACACAAAAACCAACACACAAAATGATTCAAGCAAAACAAAAAATAAAAAAAAATAAAAATCCACCCAACAGATAAATTCGCCGCAAAAACTACACAGCAGATGTTTGTTACCCAAAAATACAACTCTGCCTACTTACGGATACATAAACACCAGGCAAAACGCAGAAACGAACAAAGCAGAAGATATACACAAAGCAGAAGAAAAAAGAAATTTAATTTATTTTACATATAAATTCGCTTCAATAGTTTACATTAAGAGACTCAGACTAACTGCCGAATATAACATAAAATTGTACAAAGAAATCGACTAAATTGAAGTAAATTATTAAAGAATGGAAAATATAGGCGGCTTAATTTAGTGCAAAAAGTTTGAAAAAAAGTTTCATACAGAAAAAGTGCAAAGGTTTTGGAGACAAAAAAAAAAACGTTCTGCAGCATCAAAAATAAGCACTCGGATTGAATCATGGATACAGGAGCTTAAAAAGTACGAATTTGTGTGTTTTATTAAATTTGTATTTCAAATTAAGAAGTTTTTGTGTTAAATAAAAGAAGAAACTACTAAATTCAAAAAAAAAGAAAAATAACATAATTTAAAAAAGCTTAAAGAAAAAAAATGTATGAAAAATATTTAATTAGGCTGTGCCTTATTTTGGTATATGCTCTTAAATTTTTTTTAAGTGTGCTGTTGTTGCTGTTGCGTTTTCTCATTTTGAGTGTGTGTTATTTGTTTTGTTGTTGTGTCTTCTTGCAACAAATCAATAAAAAGTGCTGCCAGCCAACAAGTGTCGTCAACTAAGCGCTTTCTGATTGCTAATAAGTAACTTATTAATCAAATAAGCAAATTACTAACTTAAAATACATCTACAGAACTGTTATTAACATTGAATTAACAAACATTTAAATAAATCTTACATTTATAAATAATTATAGAAAGCGATAAAATGATGATAGAAAGCTATATACATATTTAGGGGTTTACGCATTGAATTTTTTCACAACGGATCATCATACAAAAGAAATTTTTTGAAACTAAAAATTTTTTACAGACCACCATTCGATTAAAACTCTGTTTTAACTTACATATCTATGGCATTTTATCATAACAGCTTAAGTCGATTCTTAAAAATTGTAAAAATTGCTGCTAATTAGATTATTTGAATAAATATGGTATTCTTGTTTGCAGAAATAGTTTTTCGTATTATTCACAAAATTAAGTTACAATTATGTTGTATCTTCTTTTCTTCTTAAATTTAGTTCTTCATTCAAATTTCCTTTCAAAACTTTTCTTGATCTTATCTCGACTTGAACTGTTATGATAAAACGCCACAGATATATGTATATATGTATATCTGCCTTATATATAAAAAAAAATTATTTCATGTTTATCAAGCTCTTATTAGAAAATTTTGTGCAATAAGAGCTTAATAAGCATAAAAACTTTTTTTATAAATAAAACCGTATACATTGTATATGCTATATAAATGGAAATACGAGTAAATATGACACACGCATAAATTAGATCGTTCGGTATTAAAACCCAGCGTTGAAATTACAATTTTCTTACGTGCAAAATCTTGGCTGATCTTTGTATGCTTAACTTATTCTCAATTTTCCTTTGACCTTGCTTTCATGTTAACATGGACATTTTTTACAACATATATTCATTTGCTGATCATTCATATAAAGCTCATATATTTATATGTAAGAATCTAAATTTGTGTGAACAAAGGAATATTTAAATACTACGCTTTAAACTACAACTCTTGACATCAGAATATTTTTTGTATTTTTTTTTTTTTTATTGGACCAGTGAATTATTAGTAATTCAACCTTTTTCTTCTTGTTTATGGCTTAAAATTATTTTACATCAAAGAGCGAAAAAATTAATAGTAGAAATAAATGCAACTACCGAGTATCTGGATTTAGTTTTCCCTTTTCTATTATTTTCGCCAAGGTCTTCTAAACAAATAAGAAGCACTAAATATCCATGTTCTCGAGTAGAACCGCTGTGGCTTTAAAACAGTGTTTCCCCACGTTGATAAACGCTATTACCCTTGACGGCATTGCCTAATATTCAATGCTTTAAAAAGTTTTATCCTGAATATAATAAAAACAAAATGTATTAAATATTTAATCTGCTTTAAAACGCTTTAAACCAAAACCTTAACGAACCTAAAAAGAAATAGATATATAATAAGATAAAAAAAAACGTGGAACTTAAATTGAAAATAATAAAACGCAATCACCAGAAGTACAAAGTTTATTTTATTTGATTTTGATATTTTGAAAAAATTTTTGGAATTAAACCTAAAAAAGTCATAGTAACATACTATTTAATAGAACTTTTCTTTTGTCGAATTTCAATTTTTTTACAAGACTAGATAAAGCTTGGCTTTCTCATAAAGGTATATAAAATACTTTTAAAAATTTGGAAAATCATTAAAATCAAAATATAATAAAGAAATAATCCTCGGAATATAAGTGTGTCATACAAATTACATTTAAATTTACAATAGTTATATGGAATCACTAAAATTTCAGCAAAAAAAATTTACACGTATTTAAATTTCTGTAAATTCAACTTATTTGTAAAATATAAAAAATTATGCTACTATGAAAAACAGCTTTTACTCACTTTTACTCAAAATTATTTTTATTGTGCTAAAATATTTTGATTGGTCACTTTTCTAAATGTTAAGCGAATTAAAAGGTTCTTACGAACTTGATTAATTGGAAAACCGCTATAACATTGAAATCCTCTGTTTAGTAACGCAAAGTACGGAAAAGAGATAACTAATAAGCATAAAAACTCTGTGCGTTGCTCACATGTATTCTCTCCTCGCCTTGTGCTTTTATTCGTAAAGAAAAACTTCGATTGATAATTAAGTAGCAAATTTTGTATTAGTATGAACTAAAAGCTGTACAAATGTTTTTGTACAAATTCACAAATATCTACATAGGTATACCTATTTTTAAAACTATTCTCTACCATCCGATATTAGTACTGTACAAAAACCATTTTTAACATCTCTGTTTACTTTGTGTTAATACATTTTTAGATCATGTGCAATTTTTTTCTTTCCACAATAAAAATTTATCAATAGCTTCATTTTCAAGCTTTTAGTAGTGAAGTACACATATATTGGTTATAAATAATATAGACCTCACACTCCTCATACTAGTATAATAGCTTGTTTTATTAATAAGTATGCCGCACATATCAAATTAACTTCATTTAAGACTTTTGACTTTTTCATTTTTTTCCTTAGGCAACTTTCACTGTAATCGTTGTCGTAGGAGTCATCCGAAAACTCACGTAACTCTGTTAAAACGGCGGGATGTTATTTATAGAACTAGCAGTTTGCTCATGTGCATATGCTATAAAATAGGTATACAAATTTTTGGCCTTTCCTATAATATGTCCTAATATAAATTTATCTTTAGTTTAACAAATTTATGTATTGTTCCGGTTATTAACCCATTTTGTCCAGTGTATTTTCTAAAAAACTTTTAACATTCAAAAATAAAGGAGGGTATGGAAAACTATGCAATGCTTAAAATACATTTTTGCGCTTCTTTCGCACACCTTGCTTTGATTATATTGGGTGCACGCACGATGCGTGACGCACCTGCAACCAACTAATCTTTCGATTAATATGCGGCAAATAGCTCGTAATGAAATTACCAGCATATATTTACTTTGCACAATCAAATTGTGTGTAGCATTAAAATCTGACAATGCAAACTTATACACATTGCAGAGCAACCACTTTTAGCACTTATTCCATATTGGCGTTTTTGCCAACACGCCCATATGTGCATACTTTCCTTATTAGCATCTCTGTTTATGCCTTGAATTTACTTTCCTACTCATCTCCATTCTACATATTAATGTTTAGATGTTTGTATATGCACTCTTGCTGGCTGGCATGATTCCTTTTTTGCCTCAGTGTCTGCCTGCCAGACAGACGGTCGGTCTAGTGTCCGTCTGTTTAACTTTTTATGTTGTCATGTGTTGTTTAACTACTCTAACGCGCAAAAAGTGGTAGTTTAATATGTCATTGCCTTTCTTCATAACTGTGTGTGCTAGTACTTGTTGTCTCTTTCTCTCTGATACCCTTAACAAACCCCTAAATAAAGCGGCTTAATTTCTGTTGCTGATATTTTCTTTTTTTACGGTTTTGCATCGTCAAAAAAAATAACATCTGGTTTTGCAAGAAATACACACATATAATGAGAAAAAATGAATCCTGATTTTGGTTAGTTTTGAGAATCTACAAAACTTTACTAATATTTTTTTTTTTTAGTTTTTATTTATTTATCCAAAGTAATTTAGGAAAATAATTAACTCAAACAACACATGAATCATTGAGAACCGAGGAAAAGGAAGAAAAAGTGCAGTTGTGAAGTAAAAGAATAAAAAAAATTAGAGTTCTTCGTTCTTAGTGATATGTGTACATACATACGTACATACATAAATATTTTATGTTCTACACTTTATTGTGGATATTTTTTCAAGTTTTCTTCTATTCCAATATCCTTGCGACATCAAAGTGAACGCATTTTAACTCTTCAATGTGGATATACACATACATATGTAAGTATGTATGTATGTTGTATTTTACGGTTCTATTGTTATTTTTCTGAGATGCATGAATTTACTATCCTTAGAAAATAGAAATCAATTTCTCCCCCTTTGCCAAAACTCATTTAAATTTATTTTAAAAGTGTGATAAATTTAATTTTTCATCTCCTCCTCATAATTAAAATAGCTGGCATTTGAAACAAACAGTTTTAATTATTAAACTGCATCCCTTGCGGTTTAACAAAAATTCATTAACCCAGTTTCTGAAAAATGTATCCACAAAGCATACGTACTTATAGGTATGTTGTATACGAACATTTACTTCATATATTAGAACAAATTAAATATTCAATTATTCGTATTCATTGATACAGTAATAGCTCAATTAGAATTCGGAAATCCAATATTTGTTTGTCATGCAAACAATTAAAAATTGTTTTATATCCGTGATTAAAGATAAGAGCAATAACAATAAGGAAAATTGTATGAAAACAGATGTTTAATTGAGCTTAAATGACTTTCTTTTACTACGCCAGACTTCAAGAGGTGAATATACTATTGTATGTACAAAATGATTTTCCATATGTGTTATGTATACATATGTGTATGTATTTATCATATAAAATCAAATCTGATTATATCAGAGAGCTGCAACGTGTATGAATTGAAGAAAGCCTCTCTCTCATCTTATATAATTCACGCCAAACCAACAATCGGCACTTATATATAAATTAAGTACAGCTAAAATCTTGCTTACAAGTATGTAAAGGGTGTCCTACAACTAACGCAATTTTCGAATTAAGCAGTAAAAACACATTTTTTGCCCTTTGATTATTATTCTTTTTTTAATTAAATCATGAAGTACGAAGGATAGGGTTATTTATAGAATAACATTTTTCAATGAACCTCTTGCACAAATATGGCTCAACTTCGTTGTTGCAAAGTTGAATCTTGGCAGGTCTATTCTTTCAAATAACCCCATAAAAATTAATCTAATGGTGTTAAATCACACAATCTATCTACAGGGCCAATTTTGTTCATAAAAATCACACGATCTAGAAATGTGTCATGCAGCAATTGAATTGCTGTCACGGTCTGTATGGAAACATATTCCATACCATCTTGTTGAAACTACATATTGGCCTCATCAATATTATTATGAATTTTTATTACATCTAACCCAGTGTGCAGCCGTTGATCTGCTTGTTATAAATGTACAACACATTCACACAAATAAGATAAAACTAAAAACATAAACAAACAAACATACTTGATTTAAAGAACGTAAAATTCCAAGTAATTCAACTACAATTGATATTGTTATTGTTGCAGTCTTGGTATTTCGTTTCTTATTGTTTTGTTGTTTTTGCTTGCTTACTTTTCGCATGCATGTGTCATATTTGTCAGTAACTGTCTGAGAAATTGCATTTAGGAGGAATTAGAAGGATCGAACTCTTCAACAATTAGGTTGTAAATATGACTACAAACTTATAGCAAGAGTTAAGATCTGTGTTAGCCTTGCAAGCTAGACGGGATCGTTGGTGAATAATGCAACCCGTAGATGCTGATAATGGGTGATTTTATAAGAACTATCGGAAATTTAAAAAAAAAACCCCCCATAAAATTCAGAAAAATGCATGAAATATTTATTTGGATCGATAGTTGGGTCGATATAATTTAATGTTTGAAGATTATTTCATGCAAATGTTGGCCGCGGCTGCGCCTCAAATGGTCCATCCGCTTAGTCCAATTTTGGCATACTCTTTCCAACATTTCGGCCGGTATCTCACGAATAATGTTGGCAATGTTGGCTTCCAGTGCGTCAATCGAAGCGGGCTTGTCGCTATTGACATTAGCCTTAACATAGCCTCACAAAAAATAGTCTAGAGGCGTTAAATCGCACGATCTGGGCGGCCAATTGACTGGTCCCAAGCGTGAAATAAACTGTTCACCGAACTCGCCTCTCAATTGGTCCATTGTTTCGCGTGCTGTGTGGCATGTGGCACCGTCTTGTTGAAACCACATGTCATGCAAGTCAAGCTCTTCCATTTTGGGCAAAAAAAAGTTTGTTATCATCGCACGGTAGCGCTCACCATTCACAGTAACGTTGTGATTCGCATCATCTTTGAAGAAATACGGCCCAATGATGCCGCCAGCCCATAATCCGCACCAAACGGTTGTTTTTTGTGGGTGCATTGGTAGCTCTTGCAATGCTTCTGGCTGCTCTTCACTCCAAATACGGCAGTTTTGCTTGTTCACGTATCCATTCAACCAGAAATGAGCCTCGTCGCTGAACACAATTCTTCGATAAAAAAGTGGATCTTCATCTAACTTTTCAAGAGCCCATTCACCAAAAATTTGGCGTTGTGGTAGGTCGTTTGGCTTCAATTCTTGCACCAGCTGTATCTTATAAGGCTTCACACCCAAATCCTTCCGCAAAATTTTCCACGTAGTGGAGTAACAGAGGCCCAATTGCTGCGAACGGCGCCGAATCGATAATTCACGGTCATCACCAACACTGGCCGATACGGCTGCGATATTTTCTTCAGTTCTACGTAAGCGTGTTGGTGGTTTAATGTCCAACAATATAAATTTGGTGCGAAATTTTTTTACAATAGCCCGAATAGAAGCCTCAGTAGGTCGATTAAACTGACCATAAAATGGAAGAAGCGCACGATGAACTTTCTTAACAGAGCACGCATTTTGGTAATAAAATTCAATAATTTGCAAGCGTTGTTCGTTTGTAAGACGATTCATGATTAAATTATAGACCAAACTGAAGATGTTTGACAGTGACACAAGATACAAAACGTGCGTGAGCTGTCAAAACTAGTGTTGCCAAAAAGATAATAGCAAAAAAATCACTCGTTATAAATCAATTTCGCGTGTTACCCTTTTTTATGCCTAACCAGGGAGGAGTTTCTATTTTGTTGTAGAAAATAAAACTAGAGTCCGTATGTCTTATGTTGTGATAGACTTTCGTCCACCAGGGATTAAATGACAGAATAGGGATCGGAAAAGCCCACGAGAAGCTCTGCTTGCAGACAATCCCATGATCATGGTTTAGGTGCCTGTATCTCTAAAATCGCAGGAAGAGAAATTAGTCGGCTGGTTTTCAGATGGTAATAACCCCCGAGGATTATTCCATTGATTATCTAGGAAACTGCATACAGAAGGGATTAGAAGAACAGAGCTCTTCAGCAAGAGGTCTGTTCATATGGCTTTAAATATATGACAAAATTTACGATCTCTTTGCGCCTTCCAAGCCACATCGGTATACTGGTGAATCGTGAATAATTCATACCAGGGAGATGGGCCATCATCATATAAAGCCGTAGGTGCTGATATAAATCGATGACACAGCCTGTTGATGTTCAGTAATCCATTCATCGAAATTTATTCTACCGTATAACGCTTCATTTTTCCAACCCTAAATTGTCAGCCATCGAATTGTTTTCTAGGGTTACCAACACTCTACTTCGAAAATTGCGACAAATTCAAATCTTGTCTTAATTTTTCATTTGAAGTCTTATTTCGACAAAAATATTACATAATACTTTTATACTTTGTCTTAAAATTTTTAAAGTTTTGGATATGTTAAAAATTATTAAAGCAATTCTATCTATGTAGGGAAATATTAAATAAATAGTGGACATCACAAAATTATTAACTCCTTAGAATTACTAAATGAAAATTGTTGAGCAATATTTTGCATTAATGTTTACACGATGTTCTTTGGAGCGTATTTACAGTGCAAAAGCTGGATTAGGTGTAAGTAATAAGGAAATCAGTTATAAAGTTTTACAATGATAAAATCTGCAACTCATAAAAAATTAATGTCATAACTAAATAAAAGCTTTGGCAATAAAAATTATTATTCAATGGTTAACATTTCACAGGTTTTAAACTGGCGTAGTGACAAGTGGTTAGTTGTCGTGACTGGTTAATGACACACTCCTTGTCTGATTAAGGAAGCTAAATACTACTTTTTCAATACTCGTAGTAATATACCAATTTATTTATATACTTCAAACTACTTAAATAAAGTTATGAAAAATCAAATACAACGCTTGATTAATGATTTATTTTGCTGTTTAAAAGCAACCGTTGCCACTTTCAAAATTGATGGTTTCTTTATTTTGAAGGTTTGACTTAGAATTTTTAATTTCATGATGCTAAATTATATAAACGAAAAAAAAAAACAATCAGCACTTTAAGTCTAAAGGTCAAATAATTTTTTAAGCGGGCACACTTTCATAATTGGAGGCAAAATTAAAAAACTAAAGCATTACATTTCACAACAAAGAGAAACCGCTTTTAAAGTAAAAATAATAATAAAATACAAGTACGCTGACAAACTTTGGTAGAGGGGAATATAGAAAATTGCATTTTACATATCTATATTACGTTAAAAAACTTGCGTTTGAATCGAACAAATAAAACTCATAAAATAACTTTTATTTTCTAAGGGAAAAATAAAACTCAAAAACTAATTATTATTAAATGAAATATTCAAAATACATCTAATAGCCGTTATGCCGTTAAACATTTTACATTAGAAAAATATTACTTAAAGATATACACATATGTACTAAAGATTTCCTCGCGAAATTTATATACATTATGTTTTTGCTAGAAAATATACGAGATCTGATCAATAAATTACCGTTATTTTCAAATTTCGTGATTTACGTATTTTCAATGAACGCATTTTTTCTGCTATGTTGGTACACATGTCTGTTATATATGTGGGCAATACCAGCCATTTTGGATTGTCAGTTTGTTTTTAATTAAGATGAAAAGGTTAGTTGTGTTTTGGTGTGCTCTTCGATTTTTTACTATTCGAAAAAATTGATCAGAGGTTTTTTTGTGTTTAGAAAGTAGTATTTATTGTATACTTTTAAATTTACAATAAAAATATTAAATTATACTAAAACGTTAGCTCTGTATTAAGTTTTGTGTAAAAAATTATTCTCTTGTGACTCTCCAACCAATCGGTCGTAAAAAGTGAACAAAAAAATAAAATAAAATCATTGCTTAAACGCCTTTAAAATTAAATTGTAAAAACAATAACAAATTATTTAAAAAAAACAACGGGAAAATAAATTCCTTACATTTCAATAACTAAACAATAAAATCAATTTCAATAAAACAAGTGCGGTGGCAGTGCATTGTTATTGTTGTTATTGTGCGTGAAGATTAACTACCCAGTGGGAAAAAAACTATACATTAAAATTTTTTGTTTTCTTACAAAACCGCAATAAAAGGAAGAGCGAATTTATACAACAGAAAAACTTTATGACAATTATTTTTATATACTTTTAAATTAAAAAAAATATAAATAAAAAAAAAAAAAAAAATTGCATGAGTGCACCTAGTAGATGCAATTCTGAGAGGGAGCTTAGCTCCACTAGAAAAAACCTCTGGATTTCTGAAGAGGAATCATTGAAAAAATCATTGGACAATCTTCTCTCTCTAAGAGACAAAAAACGCACGCGTTCGTGCTCGCCAAATATTGTTGTCGCAACAGACGACAAACCATCTGCAAGTGTAGCTATTGTTGATAAACCGAAAACTCAAGTGGGTATGGATAGGTATATAACAGTGGTTAAACGTCAGCGAAGCCCTAAATCCGCGCAAATATCATCGCAACCAAAAATGTCTAAGGGCGATATTACCTCTGCGACAACGGATAGTAATAGGTTTGCTATCCTTCAGACTGACGAGCCAACTACATCAAAAAAAACATTTAAACCGCCACCAATATACTTGAGGGAACCTACATCAAATGAGCTGGTAAAAGCACTTATTACGGCAATTGGTAAAGACACCTTCAACGTAACATCAGTGAAGCACGGACAAATAAGTGAAACAAAAATCCAAGTCTACTGCGAAAATAATTAAAGAAAACTTTCTGCCGCTCTGGAAAAAGAGAAAAAATCTTTTTATACTTATCAACTTAAAAGTGCTAAAGGCCTTCAGGTTGTTATAAAAGGTATTGACCCTTATGTAGACACGGATGAGGTTAAAACTGCACTGCTAGATAAAGGCTTTAAAATAAAAAATGTGGTTAATATTAGAAACCGTGAAAAAATTCCTCAACCCATGTTTAGGGTTGAACTGGTACCGGGTGATGTTATTCTCAAAAAGAATGAAACTCACCCAATTTATAACCTTAAATTTCTTCTTCATCGCAGAGTTACCGTTGAGGAGCCGCACAAGCGTTTAGGGCCCGTTCAATGCATAAACTGCCAGGAATTTGGCCATACTAAGGCCTATTGTAAACTGCCCACAGTTTGTGTGGTGTGTGGAGAACTGCACGGCACATCACAGTGCCAAAAGTCAAAAACTGACTCAAGTGTTAAAAAATGCAGTAACTGTGGAGGCAACCACACTGCAAATTACAGGGGCTGCCCTGTCTATACCCACTTTAAGCAGTCAATGACAAATAAGTCATCAATCACCTATAAACAACCCCAGCAGCCAAACATAATTCATACAAACAATTTTCCGCAGATAGGCCAGTCAACCAGCCAAATAATTATGCAAAACCCCAAACAAGTTTCATATGCTAGTGTGGTCAAAACCGATACACAAAACTTGAATCAGGAGCCCAAGCCCCAAAATTCCGATCAAAATTTTACCAATCTTGAGGCAACTCTTCAGACTCTTGTTCAGTCCATAAACACATTTACGGTTTCTATGACGAACATGATGCAGGAAATGCTGAAAATGCAATCCACTATTTTGCAGGCAATTTTAACAAAATGAATTGGTTTAAAATATGTTTCTGGAACGCAAACGGCATCCGCCAACACAAAAATGAACTTGAGCACTTCCTTATGGAAAAACAAATTGACATAATGCTTATTGCTGAAACCCACTTGACAAGCAACAGTTATTTCAAAATTAATGGCTACATACTGTACGACACAAAAGATCCCCGTGGAAGATCTTGCGGAGGATCGGCAATTCTAATAAAATCCAGAATTAAACACTTTTTAATGAACGAGACATGTGAGGAGTATCTCCAAGCAACTAATATATGTATTGAATATTTGCATGAAAAAATCGTTATTTCCTCAATCTACTCACCGCCACGCTTTTCAATAACAGAAAGCCAATACTCAAATTTTTTCAAATCACTTGGTCCTAGATTTTTAGCGGCTGGCGACTATAACGCAAAACACACTTTTTGGGGATCACGTTTAATTACCTCGAAAGGCCGTGTGCTTTTTGACACCGTTTCCAAAATGGGTTTAGATGTGGTTTCAAGCGGACATCCCACTTATTGGCCGTCAGACCGACGAAAGATCCCAGATGTTATAGATTTTGGAGTTGCGAAAAATTTTCCCTTAGAGTGGATGCAAGTGGAGCCTTCATTAGATTTGTCATCAGATCACTCTCCCACTATAATCTCTGTTTCGTTCCCCCACGAGATTGACTCACCGTTAACTGTCAATAGAGTTAATTGGTTAAAATACAAAAAATTTTTGAGTACACATTGTACTGAAAATATCGCCTTGAGAACGCCTGAGGATATTGATGTGTCAATTAACGATTTTTCTGAAAACCTCAAACTGGCCGTACAGCATGCTACCACTAGTCATATAAGATCCAGAAATGAAACCAATAGAACTTATTCGTCTGAAATTGAGCAACTTCTGTCAGAAAAAAGAAGAGTCAGAAGAGAATGGCAACTTCGCAGATCGCGACAAAAGGTTTAAAAAGACCCGTAATAGGTAAGCCACCTTTGCGAACTTCAACTGGCGACTGGGCAAGAAGCGACTCTGAAAAGGGGATGTTGTATGTCGATCATTTGAGAAACGTTTTTATTACAAATGATTCAGCGAATATTACAGCGGAATTACCACCATATGTTGTTAGACCCCCTGTGTCTTTGAGACTTAATTTTCAAGATGTCGAAAACGTTATCGCAAATACAAACCCAAGAAAAGCTCCAGGTATTGATCAAATTACTGGTAAAATGCTTGAGTTCTACTTTTTATTTTTAACGCCATTTTACGCCTTGAGTATTATCCTGCAGAGTGGAAGGTCTCAATGATTACTATGATACCCAAGCCAGGGAAGGATCTGACAAAGGTAGAATCATATAGACCAATAAGTCTACTACCAACAATTTCAAAACTGTTCGAAAAATTGTTAATGGCGAAGTTGAGTCCAATATTGAACAATGTGGGGTGTATCCCTGATCATCAATTTGGTTTTCGGGCTAAACATAGCACCATAGAACAAACGCACAGACTAGTCAATGTCATAAGACAGACCTTTGAGGAGAAGAAGTATTGCTCAGCTCTATTCATCGACATATCTCAAGCTTTCGGTAAAGTGTGGCACGACGGGTTGATGCACAAAATAAAGTTAAACTTGCCTGTAAATACTCACAAGCTTCTGGAAAGCTACTTATATGGGCGGAAGTTTATTATCAGAGAAGGCGATTTTATAAGCCCAACTCAGCCAATCGAAGCAGGTGTTCCCCAAGGTAGCATACTGGGGCCTACTTTATATTTGATTTACGCCTCTGACATGCCAACGACATCCGGAATCCATACTTCAACCTTTGCAGATGACACAGCGTTTTTGAGTGTTCATGAAAACCACCAATTAGCTTCACGAAATTTACAGGAATACATTTCAATATTAGAGAAATGGCTAAAACTTTGGAAAATCAAAGTTAATGAACAGAAATGTACTCATGTCACATTCACTCTGTGTAAGCAAACATGTGCGCCTATCCAAATAAACAACTCACCTATTCCGCAACACAGTGAAGTCAAGTACCTTGGTATACACCTCGACCGTAGGCTAACGTGGAAGTCTCACATTGAAGCAAAAGTCACTCAGATGAAACTAAAAGCAGCGCAACTAAATTGGCTTATGGGCAGAAACTCGACATTGAAGTTGGATTGCAAACTTCTGTTATACAATGCAATTCTAAAACCTATATGGTGCTACGGAATTCAATTATGGGGCACCGCCTCAGCGTCAAATATTGAAAAAATTCAAAGGCGACAAAACCAAATTCTTCGAACGATTACTGCAGCTCCATGGTACGTAAAAAATTCACGAATTCATAACGATCTGAGTGTTCCGCTGGTAAAAGAGGAATTTTCCAAGTACGCGACAAGGTATGTCAGTAAACTGGAACTTCATCCAAACCCTCTTGCGCGCAATATACTTAATTTTGGCGGCCACATTCGGCTTAAAAGAAGGGATACCGCTGCCACCATCAGATTGCTCAATAGGTGATTTTACCGAAATAGCTCCCGCATAATAAAACTTTTTGTCTAGCATTGGCCGGACTTAAGAATCCCATTTTTTAAATTTAGTGTTAAGATTTGAATACTTATTGTTAGTTCATTTGGAAGATTCAATAAATAAAAAATGCTACAAAAAAAAAAAAAAAATTATAAATTAAATGCGCAAGGACATTTGAAACGTCACATGGACATCGTCAAAGCCAACATTACTCGTACTCGTGTTATTTGCAAGATACCAGTTGCTATTCTCGAACGAGCCGCCCAAAACCGGGCCATCCTAGTGGACCTCAGACGTTTCAAATAGTAAATACCATAAATTTTTCTTTTAATAAAAATTTTAAGTTTACTTTAAAATTTTTGTGTTTTAATTTGTATTTAAGTCAAACCTAACGAATGATAAACAACCTAAAACCATTTCTTAAACATTAGTGGCTTTAAAATTTATAAACATTTTTACTGTGAGTGAAACTAGTTCGTACGAACTTAAAAAATAACTTTTTTAACAAAAAGAGCAAAAAATCAAATCTGTCCAAAATAAAAACAAAAGGAATTAAGAACAGGTCAATAACATATAATACGATATATTTGACACAATTATTGTATTACCAATATAAACCTATTAACAAATAAATAAACAAAAAGTAATATTAATAACAAAAAAATTAAACAAAAACAAAACAATAGCAGCACCCAAATCGAGTGAGATATATTTGGTTACACTTTTCACGAATTCCCTTTCGATTGCATTCATTCATAATGAAGTCAAAACAAACAGCAGCACAACGGAGCGTTGAAATTTTTCTATTTCAAAAATAAACAAGTTTTTTTTTAAGTATTTAACACAAAAAAGTAAAATTTTTAATTTGCTTTTAACAAATTAGATGTGTGCATTCGAAAACAATTTAACTTAGACAATAAATAAGAAAAGAAATACTGACAAAAGATAAACACTATAAATTCAGTGAATGACTTAAAAAAAAGTGTGGAAATTTTGGCTGTAACAACAATAGCATCAACAACAACAAGAAAATCAAACAAACACAATGTCTTCATTATTATAGACTGTTAAAATATTTGCCCTAAAAGCTTGCTTCAGTTATTTTAGCAGGCACAGTGGGCCCAAAAACGCACAAAGCAATAATTTAAAAAAAAGTAAAACGAACGCACATTGCTTTCATCCTGCACCTTCAAATAAGTATCTCCTTGAAGAAAAACAAAAAAAGTAACGAATTAGAAAAAATTGATCTATCGCACAACGAAAGATTTATATAATAATTGCATCAAACACCTAAGATTTTTTTCGCAACTAAGCTTACCACAAAATGTGTAGATTAAAGAGTCACACCACCTTGTTACGTTTATGCTATAAACTGTTAATATTTGTGGCCATAATTCAACAAAATTATGGTAATCCTACAGCCACAAATATGCCTTTAATACCCCCACCTTTTGATATGGAAATATCCTCACCAGTGCCATTTACGACACGGAAACCAGAGATCTCAATTAAAGCAGTTGATGAAAAAAATATAGGCTCATTGGAAGCAGCGTCTATAGATGAAACACGCTCTTCCACAGAAGCAAATATAAAACAAAAGTTCAACAACAATGAAGATCGTAATAATGCTGATGACAGCAGTTATGAAGATTACATCGAGGCGGATATGAAGGTAGAGAAAACTACACCAACTTCTATGGAACAACAAGACGATCCTGTCATACCACCCACCACTATAACATTTAGCAATGTGGCAGCTGCCGGCATTTTAGGCAATTCGAACTCAAATATTGATGGTGTTGTAATGGGTAATGGTGGTGATGGTTCAAACGAGGCAGGCTCGGTTGTCAATTTTAATGATGCCACCCCACCGTATGCTGCTGTCGACGAAAAATATGGTAAGATTTTTAACTGTACTACAATAAAAATTAAATGTATTCGGATTTACAATTGTCCCGTCTATATTATATGCCTATTGTATATATGCATATTAACTTACAAATATGTTGATTACTTAATACTTTTTAAGATGGATGTACTTTTTAAGTTCCTAGTATATTTAATTTAAAAAATTGCGGAGAAGAGCATTAATTCGGTATTTTCAATTTTTCCGCCTTTTCTTAAATATATATTAACTTATGTATAGGCCTATTACATTGTAAACCTATTTTACATTGCTTATTAAGTTGTACGTACTTTTTAATATACTTTGAGTATATTGTACCCAGGGCTGAGCAAGTATTTGAAATACTTGTATTTGAAATACATTTTTATCAGACGGAAATACAAAAAAGTTTTTGTATATTTTTAGTTATATTTTGTATTTGAAATACACAACTCGAAAGTATCATGTATTTAGTATTTGAAATACACAAATTGAAAGTATCTTGTATTTTGTACTTGAAATACATAATTTGAGTATTTTGCCCAGCACTGATTGTACCTATAATATTGTTAAAAAATATGACAAAAAAATAATGCTCTAAATTTATATGCAACCAGTGTCTTCAACAACGCCAGCGCTTTTCGTAGAATATTTCCAGTACTAGGTCCTTTTTATAAACCCAATGTGTTTTATGCATCCGGTACTAAATATTTCCAGTGCTACGGCCTTTTTATAAACCCGACGTATTTTATGTACCCGGTACTGCTTACGTTATATATTTATAAGCCCTGTAGTCTTTGTGTACCCAGTACGTTATAAAGGATTGTTATTTTTTGTTCAACTGTAGTTTAATTTAAAACCGGAACTTCTATCATATCCCGTACTTTATATGCACCCGGTACTTTTTATTTTTTTAATTAGGTCATAGTTCTGAGAGACAACCTCTAAGTATTCCGTTTATTGTACCACAAATACGAAAATAGTTTATGGGGAGGAGGGAAGATGAAGTAGTGTTTCAGTATGTTTGAGTTAAACCTTTTTACATTATAAGTGACAGGAAATATATCTGCAGGCAGTTTATTCTACAGCCAAGAGAATGCATTCTGTATATAATGCATTGCGCGATTCACTGATCAATATACCATGAACGGATGAGCTTTAGGCAATGAACGCGTATTACGTAAATAGACTTTAGATTTGGCAACGAGAGTCCTGCTCTTCTCTGAGTAAAATCCATTGTGTTAACGATAAAACAGTATAACTCACACCATACTGCGACTATTATCCAGCCAGTCAATAGAATCGGGCACTCTACAGGACACCGGTGACTTTCCTTTACATGATCAAACCAGAGTTTTTTTCAGATATACGTAGTATAAACTGCAAAGAAAATCCGAAGTGCTTAGAGGCTTCTTTTGAGTCATGAAAAATGTGCTCTGTTTTGATTACGATTCTTCATTAGCTACACCACCTATGAATAGAGATGAAATAGCGTTTATGTATATGCAGACGACACTGGGTATTACTATATATGTCTTGCAAAGAAATCCGAAGAAGCTTCTTTTGAGCCCTGAAAAATTTTCTCAGTTTTGACTACGATTCTCTATAAGCAGACGACACTGGGTCTTATATGCATTGAAAAGGATCCTGCTGAAATCACTCCAATCAGATATCGTTAAAAAATCTTTGTTGATAGAATCATTCATATTTTGTCTTATAGCACTAATCCCCATTTGGTTAGGCGTGTAACCGAATCAGTATGAATGACAAAACCTGCTATCCTCTGCAAGAGTTGGAAGTTTCAACAGAAGGTCATTAAGCAAAATAAGCAATAGATTGGGAGACACGGAGCATTGGGTTACAGTACACCTTGATTTATCTTGAACTCTACAAACCTTGAGAAAACTCGGTATAAATCGAGCAAAGTCATTACTAACGTTAGAGATATTCAGAGTATAAGCAATAATTTAAACCCAAAAATAATTCGTTGAACAGTTTCTTTCAAAATTAATTAATGTCTTTATTTTGGTCAATTATTACTTAAATAAATTCAACATTCTAATTTCTGTTTATGTCAATGTGTTCACGTACGCGTTGGCACAACTTGCTCTTTCGGCTTTACTTCAACGACTACCAAGTCTCGTTGCTTTCATTCAGCTTTGTTCCTCACAAGAGCTACAACTTTACCTTCGCCAACATTATGCACTACGTGGTAGTAACTTAGGTGACTCTGTGCGGTTACCCGTGAGGGCATTACATGGTAAGTAATGCTCTACGAGTAAATACCTCGCAAAGTGGCAATTGACTATGCTTTCCATTACTTTACTTCCATTACATTGTATACTCCTCAATATAGTACAATGAGCTGAAAAGGTGTGCTAAGGCATGTGTGAACGCCGTAGAAAATTGCTTAATATACAGCGTAGTATAAATATACCAGGTACTATGTATATATATGGCACTATATATTTAAATACATACATATGTATGTATATGGTACTATTTATTTAGTTCCACAATTTTTTTTTTCTTTCTTCAAACTCTTAGTTTAAAAAATTAATTATCGCAAGGAATATATAACTTGCTGAAATATCATAATTAAAATTGCATTTTCATAAGAGATTATATATTGTATAATGCATTTTGTAACGGGCATCCACCGGGAAGGTATAATACTCACAGTAATTCCGTTGTAATCCTGCCTGTATATGATGTGGCACCGTCTTATTGATACCACATGGTAATCATGCCCAAAGTATGCAGTTGTTATGGAAAATAATTTTCAATAATATTACGATATCGCTCCCGATTCACAGTTGCTATTATGCTGTTTATTTTCAAAGAATTAAGGAAGTAAGGTAATGATAATTTCTGACCAAACTGCACATCAGACTTTCACATTTAATATATGACAAAGTGACAGCTGAGTAATTTGCCCACAACCGATTATTCTGTTTATTCACATATCAATTCAAATGAAAATGTTCCTCGTCACTTATTATGCATTTTGCATGAAAATTTGATCAAATGTTTTAGCGATCAAAATACGTTGGTTTATCGAATATTTTTCCATAATAAATTTGCTCTGTACCTACTTCACGAATGCCAAATAGGAACTGTCAACACTAATATTTACAAAAATGGCGGCAAAACAAAGTAGTATACCTTCCCGGCGGACACCCTGTAGTTTAATAAACAAATTTGATTTGCAAGTCACTTCTAATGTGCTTTAATGTAGCAATTTTGTAAGATATTATAATACAAATGCTTGCCAATTCTTAATACAATACCTTATCCTTTTTTTATGTACCCAATAAGCGCTAATTTTTATCCTTTGCATGGAAGGAAGCTGCACAACATCCATAAGTAAAATAGCTTTATTAAAAATAAAAGTGTCAAATTGCAATTAATGTTATTGATTACATAAAAAAGATTTATTCAATCAATATTAAAAAGTTGCAAAAAAGAAATTGCCAACAAAACGTGTTGAAGATATTTTTTCATCTACTGCTTCTACACGTTCAGACCTTGACAAGCCTTCTGATTATGGCAAAGAATACGAGCAATGGAGACGAGAGAGTGTTGGTGTGCTAAGTGGCAAAAACATAAAAATGTGTCTAATTGAGATAAAGCTAAAAACACTTGAGACAAATCAAAAAGGCATATACTTGAAATTAATCAATCAATTAAACTGTCCTTTTTTAGTCCTTTCAGAAATAAAACTTTAGCTACAGCTAAAATGAGCATGAACTCAAAATTGTTCTAAAGGTTTGTTTTAGACAAGAAAGATAGTTACTCACTTCCTCAATATAACCAAACTTGAGCCAATCCTACAAACATTTTGTCGTAACATTTACACCACAAATGCGAAACCAAAGAACTTTACCAATTCCACAACAAATTACGAGTAACTCAAGCAGCAACAACAATTTAAACGCCACCTTAACTCGTGCGTATGAAATTTAAACCTGTGTCATTTACAGTTGTTGTGGTCAACCAACAAAAGTTAAGTTTTAGTGGTTTATTTCACTTCTGTTTTCTTTTTTCATTCTTATTAAATTAACAAAATGTTAAAACTGTTTTACCCCTGTTGTTAAAAACATTTGTTTTATTGCTACTGTTTGTCAAATAAAATATCAAATACTTATTTATAGTATTCAGGCTCCTTCGGTGCTGTTGCTATAGACGGAATAGTAAAATTTTACCACTCTCAAGTGTGTATTAAAATCTTTACTCTTCTTTAAGCAGAAGTACGAGTACTTCTGTTGTGGTTTTACACACTTGTGGTTTTATTTCTTGATTTTTTTTTTTTTTTAAATATTGTCTGCAGGGAATACAAATGATTTATATTCAGTGATGACATAAAGATTTTGTGTTTAAAAAAGATTAAACAAAAAGAAAAAAACGCTAATTTAAGAGTTTTGTATTTTGTTAAGTCATATACGAGTAAATATCTTTAAAGATTTTATACTTTGTATAAAGCAACTAAACAAAAGAAATTTCTTATTTTCCTTTTTCATATTGTTTTTAAATTGATTGTAAATTCATTAAACCTTTCATATTTTAATGCAAGACAAACCGAACAGCTATTTTATTGTCTATGTTTGTTAAAAACCCATTTAAAATGGCATTCACTTCTTTTAAGTCATTTATAAGTGTTTTTTATTGAATAGAAAATGATATTAAAAGAAACATTAATTTAAAAGCCATGCAGACAACTAAAGGACAACAAAATAAAACAATTGCCGATCAAAAGTCACATGCCCGGTCTTAATGCAGATGACTTAACTTAAACGTCACTACCAACCAGCGTTAGAGCAAACAATCTATGATTATCAACAGGAGTAACTGTCACAAAACTTGAAAGGAAAAAACAACAAGTTCAAGTGAATTTGTATAAATATTCAGACAAATGAAATTCCACTTCAGTTAATATTTATATTATACTTCAGGTAACAATAGAATAAATGAATAATGAAAGGAATAAATGAATGCAGGGATAAATGAACGGATAAAAGTTGTTGGAGGAAAAGAAATTTATAAACAATGTACTAGAAAACTTGTTATCTTAGTGGCAGACCTTGTAGTTTATTCCTGATTCCAATTTATTCAATTGAATTTTATTCAATTGTATAGAAAACTTGTAAATATTTCTATTCTAAAAAAAAGAAACTCATGAATATAACACTCTCAAACATACACACACACAGACACACACTTACATTTGTAGCATGTATGTGTGCGATAGTGACAACAAATAACGGAAAACTTGGTTGGGAAACATTAAACGGAAACGCAAATTTATAGCATCAACAGGAAACCAGATCAGAAGAAACGACTGTTTAACTGTAATAAATCGCTATACTGTTACTGGTAACCGTTTGTGCAGACATGTGTGATAGAAAGAAAAGGACAATAGCAACACAAACACTCAGATACACACTTAAACAATAAAATATAATTCTTTAACACAAAACGTTTGTACAAACAGATATTTGCAAAATACGAGTAATATATGAATAAAAATCAATTAAATTACAAATACAACCATTAAAATTTAAATAAAAATTATTCAAAATCTAGTGTATTTGAGATTGCAATTGCATTTGATCTCGATTGAGAATGGCTATTTTAGTTGATCGGTCTTGCCTTCTGCTTACCACCTATTCGTTTGCTCATAGTGAAAATATTGAATGTTTTTCTAGAGATTCACAACTTTAAAAAACATATACATAAAACATATTTAATACGAATATTTAATCATATTCATAAAAACTAAAGCGGCACGGGCACACATTAAACTGTTGCTTCAAACTAGACCTTTTTTGATTGTATTAGTGAGAATAAATTTACACATAAGGTTTGATATGAGTTTGAAGAAAAACAAAATAGTTTAGATTTTTTACTACGACGCAGCAAAAGTTTTAAGCCAGTTTGAAGTGTGTGTGCGTAATTAGTTTAAATTTCATTTATGTGTGGTATTGACAGCGACAACATCAGTGAAAACAAAAAAAGAAAGAAAACAATTTTAAATTCAATATTCGTATTATTAGATCTTGTTTATATTAACCTTTTTTATAAAAAAAAGAAAAACACCAAAAATAAAGATCTTTAGCTGGAAGAATTTATAAGAAATTAAAACAATTTATATTGGTACTTGTTGGTTTTTTATAAACAATTTCAATTAAAAATATTATTTTAATTCTAAATCAATCTAAAAACGATTTTTCTTGCGTGTACAACCAATACATCGAAAAAAATAATAAAAAAAACTTGCAATTTGCTCGACTATTTATACACGCAAGTGCAAGTTCATTTTCAAAATGTCGTCGAAGATAAACGTTGTGCACTCAATAATGAGTTAGCAACACTACTTTATTTGAAAACACATTTAACAGCTGATAGTTCCTTTTGATATTTCATTATAAACAAAATGACACTAGAGCAACGCTCGCAAACTGTCAAAAACTTTATTATTATTTCCATTCAAGATTTTAAACCCCATTTGTCACATCTGGAGTGAGGAGAATCTACAATCTTTTGTCGAAACACCATTACTTCCTCTGTTTGGTGAACTTGTATGTGGTAGTGGACTCAATGGTTCATATTTCTTCAAAAACGTTGACTGTCAGAATTACTGTCAATGTTGAATACCCGCAGGAAGCAGTCTTGGCTTATTCCTATCTAGGGTGCCATGATTTTTGGGATATAAATGGGCAGGAGTCCCTCATTTGTTGTAACAAATAAAACTTTATAAAGTCCTAGCTTAGTTGGACTTCCGAAATTTTCACTAACGTTTAGTTGGCAGAATGGGTATCAATAAAGACCCTAAGAGTTTCTGTTTTACAGACTATCCTGGTGTTGATCCTGGTCGAGATTCCCGTATCATGACTGAAATGTTCTAGTTGTGGTTTAAATCTTCCCTGATAATTATGATGCATAGCCGATTTTGTGTGAGCTAATTATAATCCCAAAACTGGTGCATAGATGTGAGTTGGTTAATGGCCGATATTCTGTATGGACTACGGGCTAGCCACTCGTTTAGCTTTGTCTTTCTTTGACTGTCTGGAGAATGCGTACAGGAGGGGTTTGAAGGACCGAGCTGTACAGCAAAAGATTTGTTCATGAGCTAATTCACGCCAATCTATTACACAACCTGCGACGTCTGCGCATCAGCCAGTTTTCTTGCAATTAAAAAAATATTTCTTTGTTTTGATATAACTGTAAAAACACCGTGCATAAACTACTGATCTGTGTTATCTGCATGTGCAAAAGTGTAGCAAGTGCATCTTTATATATTTTAATAGTGTAAAGTGGTTAAGCCATTTTGAAAATGACATGATGCAAGCCCATAAGTATAAGGTTGTGAATAAGGCTAATAGAACGTATACAAATTAACCATTTAAAGAAAACAAAGTAGTTTTCTAACAAATATCTAAATGTAATGAAACTTAATCAGAGTTACAGCATGTTCACCGAACACAATGTGCTCAAAAAATGCGAAGAAAACTTGACGTTTTTCTTACTTGCGTTCATGCAAAGCGAAAAAAAAACTTTTTAGACGAAAAACGTAACAACTGACATCTGCTTTTTGTCTGTGTATAGCGTTTTTAAATGCCAAGTAGACGAATGGTGCGCCAATGAAAATTTTCATTTGTTGAGAAAGAAAA
Organism: Thecocarcelia acutangulata; assembly: GCA_914767995.1. NCBI lineage: Eukaryota > Metazoa > Arthropoda > Insecta > Diptera > Tachinidae > Thecocarcelia > Thecocarcelia acutangulata. The sequence goes on along the minus strand of OU612094.1, from coordinate 163,450,868 downwards.
AAGAAATAACTTGAACAAAAATAAAAAATCAAATAAATAAAAATGGAAATAAGAGGAAAAAAAGTATGCATACATGTACATATATACATAAATAAACGTTCATATCCATGTTAACACATATCCATACAACACATATATCGCTCCTTTATTGCAACATAGTCATAACGCAAAAAAGCTTGTTTCGAGAAAAACACATTTCAAATTGTTAGTTTCCATACAAGTCTTAGAAAAAATTTTCAGAAAATATCTCCTAAAGGAAACAGTTTAAAGGTAATTTAAATTAAATTTTGCCACAATATAAAAGGTAGTATTGTTAATAATTCTGCATTGTTAACTCGAAAAGCTCATTTTTTGAGATATGACTATGTTGCAATAAAGGAGCGATATGTATATGTAAACAATTTCCTTTTTTTGCTAATTATTTAAAAAAAGGAAATAGTCTAAAAAAGCCAATAAATTAGTATAAAGCCATACAGGCATTTGTATGAACATCAACAGTATTTGTATGACCAGCAAATATTCTATAACTTTTTTTCCAACATAAAATTTCTTACGTAGTCATGAACGTGTCGCTGGTTTTCGCTTTATTTAAGACGCGTTCCATGAACAGGCTGTTAGTATATTACTCCATAATTGTATGTATTTAAATTTTTATTATATTCAAAATTGTCAACATATCATCTAAATGAAGCACAAGCAGTCAAAACTAATTTTAATTTACTCCGTTTTCAATCATCAATTCATTTGTTTGTTCAGTCATTATCAAAATAAACAATTCATTCAATCAAATGCTTGCAATGAAGTTTATTATACGAGAACGTCGTCTACCTCTTTCATCTTTATTTTAAATCAACTGTATTGTATTGAAATATGGAAAAAGGATAATATGCAATCATTTAAAAAAAATAATTTAAACCAAAAAATTTTGAAAACATTGAAAGTCCAAAAAGAAATAGAAATATACGAGGAATGTAATATTTAGTTTACAAGGAATGTAATATTTTGCAGAAGATTTTTTAAGTTGTTGACTTGTGAAATTTTTAAACAGACAGAAATAATTCCTATTTTCATTCATTCAGTAAGTTTTATTATTTTAATTAATTTAATTAATTAGGTGAAAGAAAATTGACAAGAACTAGTCCGGTGTTTAATGCTTTGGGGAACAGCTACATTGTTATAGGAGATATGAATTAATATTGTCACAGAAGTTCAAAGATTGGTTAACTTGAATAATGATCAAAATTAGCAATTATTCCGTAATTTTAGTCTAATATTCTGTCATGTTACAGCGCTTGATTCTGTTCGAACACGGATTTGATTCCGATTTTTAGTTCTTCAAAAATTGAAAAGTTTGACGGAATGGAATCATTTTTTTATTCTAGAAAGTAGCGGGTTTTAGCGCTTTTTGGGTAATGCTGAAGGTCCATATTGCGCGTTATATGCGCTGCGCGTTTCAAACTTTCTAAACTCAAGCTTCATGCAACGCTTTTCATGCGATAAGTGTTGTGTTTGAATACCTTCAGCTTAAGTTCACGACGCGTTTATTATATAATATATAGTAATTATTTCTTAAGTGAGGTCAGGCTTGTGTTTGTTGTTCGGTCTTCGAGAGTTTTGCGTCTCACTCGCACTGGTTAACGGTCTGCCCCAACTAACTGTTTGGCTTACAGGTTTTTTTTAGAGGTTATTCATTGTTAACCACGTGGAAACTTCCTATGTGAAGGCATAGGTCGTTATAGTTAGTCACAGGGACGCTATAAAAGTATTGTTAATACCATCTTGGGCATTATGGTTTTTGTCACCCCGCCCTTGCTGTGTATCCTATACTTTGCAAATTTACTTTGCAACTCTATAGTTACTAAATAAATAAATAAATATTTTACTCCGAAAAACTTTTTACTTTTTTCGTAACAAGTGGATTCAATTCCATATCCGGACATAATTGGACTGACTCTTCGATATGGCCGAATATATTTACAAAACTATAAAATGAATTGCGACATTCATGAGGATAACTAATTTAAGCGACTCCATTTTTTGACATCTTACTATGGATACACTTACACCAGAGCAATGCTTGCGAATGGTTAAAAAATTTTATCAAAGTAATAGGTCTGTTCATCAATTTATGTTGTTATTGAGTTTTCATTCAAAATTTGTTCTCCTACAAAGCATATTTTTGGTTGAATGGTTACGTAAATAAACAGAATTGTCGCACTGTCAGTGAGAATAATCCTCAAACGTTTGTCGAAACACCATTGCATGAGAATAAAATTACTGTTTGCAAAGCTTTATGGGCAGACGGAGTCATTGGAGTCTGACGGTTAGAGTGTTACTGCTAGTGGTGAATGGTGGTAATTGGTTCCCCACGGCGGCTACATGGCTAAAACCATATTAAATATGCATTAATGACATAAAATTTTGTATGCAATAAAGCCTGTTTTATTGCTATGAAAAGTATATATACCTTATTATTCGTATGATATAAACTTGCGTAGCTTTCATAAAAACACCTTGTGGATAGTTTTCGCTTGTAATACGATCATGCCGTAGATTGGATATTTTTGCTAATAGCTATCCTAGAACAAGTTGTTTACGAAGCCCAAAAGATACCTACTCAATATAAGTTATATATCTCACACGCCGTCTCATCCCCTTCCACGTCCCTGACTTCTGTATGATATTGAGCATATATAGTTCATTTTGCTGTTTTTATTTTACTTTTTTTATTTTTTTTTATTTTATTTTACTTTTTATTTTACTCAATGGTATTTGCAAAAAATATATATAAAAACCTCAACACTCATTTATCCATGGCTCCAAACCAAAAAGCAAAGACATGGAATAATAAGGGATTATTCAACTATACAAAGAGCAGTATAGAAACCCTTTCAATTTGATTGGAATATTAATGAAGTTGTGTCTTCTTACATCACAACATCTCTTGTTTAAATAAAATTAGGAAAAAAACTAAACAGCATGTTATTAAAAGTAACAGAGGTTCTTGTTCTTTTTTTTTCCAGCAAAGGAAAACTAGGAGACAATTGTAGAAAAAGAAGAAAATAACAACTGTTGCTAAGGAAAAAATCCTTAATACCTTTCAGGATAATTACATTAAATCTTGGCAAGGGAAAATTTTAATGTGCAGCGTTAAAAGAAAAACTTAAATTTGTTTAGTGGAAAAAAGTTTTGTTTTGTTTCTTATACCTTTTGAAATGGGAATACAAGCAGCAACCAAAATGAAAGGATTGACGGAAACAGTGATATTTCAACTTTAAAAGCCCAAATGATTGCTTGAAACTAAACCAAAAGGAGCTTAAGTTAAGTCTGTCATTAAAAATTTACCCATCAGCCCCTAAAACTATTTCTTTTAAAGGAAAGTACACTACAGAAAGTAATTAGGAACACATCCTTGTTGTGATTGAAATAAAAACTATTTAAAAGCTTAACAAGGTATTTCCTGTTAAAGTGGATTCAATAAAGCTATCGCTGAAAAAACTTTATTGTGTTGACATATTCTTGCAGCAGTCTAAATGAAATTCATTTACATTCTGATCCCAATTGTATTGAAATAAAGAATATCATAACCTTCGTCAGAATAAAACTAAGTTTGTCATGAAAATTGTGTTAAAGTATCGTATATATTTTTATCAATTTCATTGAAACTTATCACAACTAAACAGAATAATTTTGACAGCAGTGCATGTTCCAGCTAAATTTTTGACAGAGTCGATAGAGTATTCGACTAACAGTCTTGAGCTCGCAGGTTCGATTACTGCCAAAACTTCTGGGCTTTAGTTACTGCAGGCAAGCAAAAGGCTTCGCAGTTTCTGTACCTTGTAGTTGGACACAGGTGAAGAACGCATTTTTGTCTGTGATTTAAATAATAATATTAAGGAATTACGTAAAGTAATAATGTAAGTAAGAAGTAATCTTTAGCTAAATTCTCACAAGATTTAATAGGGATTCGACATATGAAGCAAACGGTTATATGTCCTTAGTTGGTGCTAACATTTTTCAATTAGATGCAGAACAGCCTTCACTGTGACAATGATATGGTAAATGCGACAGACTATTTTGCGAAGAATGGTATGCTTCTACGTAAAGTCTCACATTACTCGAAGATGATTGGCAGTTTAGCAAAGGAAGTTCGGCAATTATTACAACCTAACGATAACGTTCCTCATAGTTAATCTAAACATTAATCATCGTGAACGATTAAGTCCATTAAATTTTTTGCATTTTTTTTCAACTGAAGGTAGCACATATTCAGCAGAAAATATGACAGCTTCAAATGCTTAAAGTTGACTTCGAAATTTACCATGAGGATAAACCGACTGTTAAGTTATCAGTAAGTTTTTAGTTTAATGTTAAATTGTAATAAACAAAAGAAATGTATCTGTAAATCTAAGAGTCTGAACACAATGTAACGATAATTTATTGCAGTACGGTTTTTCATACGATTTTGAAGTAAAAATCGCAGTGGGGAGCGGCATAAAATTAAAATTTACTTTATTTTCATTGTGAACTTTTTATTCTATAAATTTTTGGCTCTCTTTCTCTTTCCGATGTTGCCATAGTTTTTGAATAATTGGCAAAAAACATGATTTGGAAGTTTGTAAGTTTTTGTCATGAAAGTTGAAAAAATATATTAATGGCAGAAGAAAAAATTGCCAATAATAAAAAAATTATCGAAGAAATTAGAAAGTATCAGGGCTGTTCTGCAAATCACTTTTTGTCAAAGTGATTTCAAATCACGCAAAAGGTGTTCTGCACACAGAAAATATTCAAATCACGGTTAGCCAAATGGTTGGCTTTTTGATATCACTTGGTTATTTGCTCTGTGTTTTTCAATACAAATTTAATAAAACTATTTTTATGTATTTAAAATGATGTGTTGTTTGTTGATTTTTGTAATAAAATTAAGTTTTATTCACACAGAAACACAAATATTAATAAAATTATTGACACTGCTTGTTTTTTGAGAAATTGTTTTGCTGTGTTTACCAATAGTAGTGATTTATATTTTTTCTTTAGCAGTCAGCTGGTTTATTTTTTTACTTAATATTCACTTTTTATTGTGGTTAAGAATATAAAACTATAAATAAACAAAACAAAAATGTAAATATAGCTGTTTTTTCGTGCTTTCGACAAATTAAAAGCACGTCGAAAACCGTAAAATCACGTGATTTTCTGAACAGCTTCAAATTGTCTGCGTGCTTTCAAAACGGTTCGTGATTAGAAAACACGCCGTTTTCAGAACAGGCCTGTATGACTTTCTTTATTATTTGCATTTGGGAAATTACAAAAACTTTCAGGGCAAAAAAGATTTGTCATATTGATGTTTTTGCCATCTATGGCCTCCTCCAAACAATAAGGAAGACCAGTTTTTTCCCCCTAAAAAAATGATGTTTGGGACCAATCGGTTATATTTGGACCAGCCATATAGATTTCATGCAATTCATTCCATATTTCTTCGCATGTTTCATAAATAATCTTCCTTATCGTTTATACTCTAATTTTATATGCTCAAGCCAAAATTTGCATTCTGCAAGTGAGCGAGGTTGCTTAATGAAAAGTTATAAAAAAATTACGTTTGGTGATAGTGAAGCAAGAAGTTTTTAATCATTTTTGTAAATATATTGCAGACTTAACATTATACATTTCCACTTCTAAGGTGATAAGTGATAATCGGGGCTAAGTAGTTTTCTAAATGAATGTTTTTTCTAGTATAGGTTTAAGTAGAGAAACGAGCACCTTGTATTGAGAAATACTCATTCCTGTTGCTAGATGAAGATACTCCTCATCCTGGCTTTCAATTTGCCGCTAGCATGTTTTGAAAAATCCATCCAAATCCGTTGGTACACCAATGAGTTTTACCCACCATCTTCTGTTAGTATGTGTCGTGGTTTCTAATTCCACACATAACACCAAATGGCTTCTACCAAATTAAACATTTTTTAACAGCTATATATCCTTTATTTACTGGCATTAAAAAATACTTAACACAAACAGTAAAATTTTACATAAATGTATACACAAATAAATTAATAAAAATGTAAACCTGTCATTAAAAAGTATTGCCGTCGCCATCTTTCGTTGTATTATATTTATTTTTCTTTACCGCAATTGGAAACCGCACCGCAAACATTGTGTTTAGGCTCTAAATTCTAATTTTTACTATTTGCCAGTAATAACTGATTAACTGCATTAATTGCAGACGAAACAACTTCAGATACAACCGACCACGTTCACCCCGGAAAACAGGTTTTGTCTCGGCACCTTCTCTTACCAATCTGCTCAACTTGCTTAGAAGGAAAAATGTCATTGGTACCTGGAGTATCATTCAAAAGTAAAGAAAAAGATTTTTTTCTTTTAACAAACACAAAAGCTGCGAAGTTTTTTTTTTTTTGCTTGTCTGCAGTAACACCAACGGTCTGAGGCAGGAATCGAACCTCCGACCTCGAGACTGTTGGTCGAGTACTCTACCAAATCAGCCATCGAGGCACGTCGATGAATGTGTGACTATTATTGTGCAGTAACTCCCAAAGCTTTCATCGAAAGTTAATTGGCGAAATGCAGGTCACTAGATATGTTTTTTTTTCAATTGCAAAAAATTTACTTTATTTGTACACACCTTTTAACTTCAAACTAAAATTAAAATCAACTTTTAAACGTTATTTTATAAATTTTCAATATGTCTGCTGATTTAACAAATTACATCAATTCCATTAATTAAATATTTCTTATAGGAAAATAAAATTTTTGTAAAAGATATTCATGAATATAGAAGCATGTCATCATTAAGAAACAAGTGCTTTAACTCCTACATAAACATACACACATCTTCGATTACAATAACAGGCACCTAAACAAACGTTTTCTTCTCTATACCCAACAAACACCAAGTCAGGAGTTTGAATAACTAACTTTTTTTCAGTTGATTTTTATAATCTTATAAAATAAAAAATTGTTAAAGGTATATTTTGCTACCACTTTACGAGTAATGAGCTGATTTGCAGAGCCAGTTGATGAGTGCTGGAGAGTGTAGCAGCGACTCTTGTATGCGAATTTTATTAAGGAACCTGAGATAACATAATCGTATTTACAGCATTTGCTATCAATAAAGATCCAATAATTTCTTGATAAATTTTTTTTTCTAAGATCAACTTGCATTAGAATCCTAGCAGGCTAGCAGTTTTCCCATTCATATTTCTTTACCAGATTATGTATATATCCTGGTTGCGAAATCGATATCTCTTGTTATTTTAAATCTACTTCGATCCCAGTAAACTTGGTATTTTCAAGGTTTTTGGCGTGAAGAAAGACAACTAGACTGCAATGACAAAGTTCCTCCTCATCATTAACTCTATATTTACTGCTTTTTCTACAGTTTTCCTAAAGAAAATCAATTTTCGTTAGGAGCTATAAACAACTAGCTCGCTTGCTATTGCCATGAATTGTTATGAACGAAAAAATAGTGTTAATAAGTAAATTAACGCTGCAAGTTTTCTATACGTAATAGCAATGAAAAGTTTTTAGATATACTCACTTTTTGCATATCGAAGAGTTTTTAATTGTGACTGTCATCTCGTTTATACGAGTACGTACGACTTATTTGTAAATAAGCAAAATAGTGCCATGTACAGAACAGTCGTAAAGCAACTCTGAGCTGGAGAACAGCGCTCGTAATTATGTCTTAAGTGCAGTTAGACTTGTTGTTGTTGTTTGGTCTTCTAGAGTTTTGCGTCTCATTCTCACGGTTAACTCTTTGTCTCAACTAACTGTATTAGGCTGAAGATCCATAACACGCATTCTAAGCGCCAGTCAAAAAAGTAGAATCAATGCAATTTTATGTGATAGGTTACACAGCACAAAGCGTAGGATGCGTTAAACGCGTACGACGCCAAAAATAGGTTTACTTTCTACTTTTGCAAGCGTCATAAGCGTTATAAAAACTGTCAGTTGTTTTTGATAGCCGCATATCACAATTCATCTTATTTTTTCAAAGTTATTGCCAAGAATATTTGTGCCGTGGATTGTTATTGTATGTTTTTGTGTTAAAAAAAAATATTTTTATTGAAAAAAATACTTCAAACACAACAAAAAACTTATCGCATGAAAAGCGTTGCATGTAACTTGAGTTTAGAAATGTGTAGAACGCGTTAAAAGCGCAGCACATATGACGCGTGGTATGGACCTTCAGCATAATGCAAAGCGTTGCCGCCGCGCTACTTAGGTTCATGAAGCAAATAACTAAGATGACGCCAAAAAATTAACAAAATAATTTTCTACTGCGCGTCATGTCACACGGGATTATAATTTGTTATTTCTTCATTCTCTTTTACTATTACAATAGTATACAAAAGTCACTGCCTACCTACATTCTATAGCTTACTGATGTAAACAACATAACGGACCTACGCAAAGCGTAATCTATTATTTTTGATTCATGCTTGGTTTGGTCTCATAACGTTTTATATGTGTATAAGGATTTTTGACAGATATATTACGTTTGACATCTTAATTTAGGTTGCGCTGTAATGCCCAATTTAAAGGAATGCAAGTATGACTTGTGTTTGTTGGGTTATATTTATCAAGCAAGGATGGATATGATAATTTTAATTTAACACGTTGCTATTAACTATTGTTGTAACTTTTTTCTTTTTAATGCCGTAACTTTTAACGTATGATGAGACATGTGTGTTTGTTTGAATGAAAAAGTTTTTTAGTTGAAGGTATAATTTTATGTAAAAGAAAGGAAAGAAAACAAAAAACGAAATGCATCTTTAGACACCAAAGTGTAGTGCCAGATAATGCAGACTTCCTGAAACGTGACATTGAAACAATTTCATTAATATGATGAGTTTGTTGCAACTTAACAAGCACCTCCTTATAAATCTAGAGGCTGGGGCTACTGGTAATAAATACACACTACAACTACAATGACAACAACAATCACAACTACAACTGCTTCTTACTAAGAACTAACCGGGAGTTTCAAGCAATTCCCAAGTAATTTACAATGACAATAAAAAAAAAGCTGAAGTTGTGAACGTTGATGTCGACGATAGAATTGTTGGCTATACTCGTATTGCTGACAATACAGTCGAGAGCATGTCGAAAGTGGTGTGATGATAATTTTGTTGTTGATGATACTGTAACTCATACGTTCATTGTCACAATAGCGCACAGCAGAAGTTTGCATTATATTTTATTTTCCTTCTTATTTAGCGTCTGTCTTATTAATCTATTCAAAGTTAAAGTTTTATTTATTATACTCATCAATTTAAGAAAATAAGGTGTGAGCTTTAAGGATTAATAACGAAAAGTAGTGATTTAATTGTGTTTTAACGGAGAAACTACATAAGTTTATATTCAAATGTTATATTTCAGAGCAATATCTGATGTATGTATGTAAATATTTTCGTGCAAATTTAATGGCAACCATTTTTATAGAATATTTAAATTGTGAGAAAATTTTTAAAAAGAAAAGTACTCTAAGCAATTGTAACTTTCTTTTATTAAACATTTGATGTCAATTTGAAATGATTCCATATAAATGAAATGATTTCGTATAAAGGTTTAAATATATGCGGATCTTGATATTAGTTTTTCGACATTTTTAAAGTTTTTGAGTCCGTATTTAAATGTTATTTAGCTTTAAGTTCCATTTAAATACGAAAATCAGTTTTTCACCACAAATTTGGACTAAACTTAAATGTCCAAACTTCTTCATTTAAGTTTTATTTGAGTTTTCTCATAATCTACATGTTTTTTGTGTGCTTGCATTTGTTTTAGTGCAGAAAAGGTAAACAAAACACATATACGAACAATTGCCTGTAGAAGATATTTGAAAATTCTTTGCTAATTTTGCACTAAACAACAGCACAATATAATAATTAATTAAAAATAATTTCGCATGAAATAAAATTATTAAGCTTTTCTATGCCGTTAATAAAATTAATATTTTTCTTTAAGAATTTTTCTATTCTTACACTAATCAACAGTTCTATGGAACACTTTCCATAATATTTTTATAATTTAAGTAAAGCTGCCACACTTTCATTGCATTTAAATAAGAACAATTATTTAAGACTGATAAACTGATATAACTTAAATTTAAATGAAAATTAACTAATTTTGTATTTAAATACGCTGTAAGAAACTTTGCCTAATTCTTATTATTATAAAAATTAATTATTTATTCTTAAATATTTCGACACCACTATGTGTCTTCTTCAAGAAAATTTTTTTGATATTATCTTTACAAATTTTACAAAATTGAATAACATTTATGTAATTAGTTCTTATTTTTGCAGCTAAAGATTGTTTTGGTTTTTTTTTTTTTTTTTTTTTGATAGGGCCGGTTAACCATCATAACCACCGAGCTATAACGAAATTCAATTGAAATATTTATTTATAATCGGTATACGAGGGTATGGCCTGGTCTAAGAGCCCGTGGGTGACTACCTACATGCATTTGACCAGATCTGAACTCTTGTATAAGAGACCTTTATGCCTACCATGCATGAGTTGGGGATTCACTAACCCTAAAGTGTAGGACGTGACGGGCGCTCAATCATGGCAGGTATCTATTTTTGATGAATTTTAAATTCATTTGACCACATCTGCCGATTTGGGATTTGAAATATATTATTATTACTATAGGAAAATAACAATGGCTGATGTCTAAATGGCGGACACAGACCAATAGATAATAAAGTCTTTGCGGGTCGTTTGAATACTAGGAGTAAATTATTGTTATATGAAAAATCTTACGAACGAGATTTGGATGCGCTAGAACCTCTTATTTTGTGGGGTTTGGTAAAAAAATATATATGAGCCTAAAAATTAGGTCAGTGGCTTCGCATCGACGTCAAAGGTCAGGCAAGCTGCAGGGACATAAAATGTAAGACCTATCCCCACCAGAATATTTCTCTCTACATTTCTTGTAAACATATCTGCCCCCTAACTACCCGCCTTATATTTTGTAGTCAATAAAAATAGAAATTAGTTTAATTCGACTGGAACAAAAAACAGCATGGACAACAACCTGCTGTTGTCAAAACAAACGTTCGCATTTAAATGCATGTATTACAATAATACTTGCCGGGTTAGACTCACGCGGATAACCAGGAATCCGAATACACGAGAACTTCCAATATTGAAATTTTAAATTTATCCCAATTTATTCAATAAAACAATTTTAAACTTTACAATTAGATTATTCATGGGAACGCAAAAAAGGAAATTTAAAAAAATAACCAGGAGATAACCGGGCAGCAACTTGTTACCCAGACACACCTCGCTCGCCAGAAAAGAAAGATTTATGAATATTACTAACTACAACACCTGAGACCTATGGCCATTAGTGTCTCTGTGCACTGCCACTACAGTGCGTGGGTTCTATGGCTATTGGTAACCAGTAGAGTCCCTGTGCACCACTACATGAGTTGGGTTTGTTTGTGTCCGTAATGGCCACATCCCTAATGCATCCAGCTGTCTACACACGAGCACAGCCAAAGCCCAACTGAAATGTTAGCAACACGTTGACCCAAGAATTTATGTTAGCTAGGATCAAAGCTTGGCTTAAAGTATAACGTGTGTGTGTGTGTGTGACATTGCTGCTGCTTGGTTCTCAACCACTGTTAACTGAAAAGAGAAGTCTCTTTAAATAATACATATAGAACAGTGGTGGACAAATTTGTTTTGCACTTGTGTTAGTGAGATAATTTGAGAGTAATTTAAAGTATAGTGACAAGCAAAACTAACATACATATTTTCGTTTGTACAATTAAATTAAATAAAATACGTTAAATAAAATACTTTTATGCTGTTATGACAGTTGCGTAAGAGCTATAAATGTTTCAAAGGCGTAGAACCAATTTATTACGTTGTTTACTACATATGAATTTTAAGTCCGAAAATCTTTTTTCACATAAGTATGTTATTATATTTATTCATATTAAAAAGGAAGACATCATAATACCTTCCAATAACATTTTCTGTACACATTTTAAATGTTTGATGTCATAAAGGAGATATTCAAACGCATTTTTTATCATAAAAAAATTTTGCATTTCTATTTATGTTATCTACTGTAAGTGAAAAAAAGCTACTGCAAGTAGAAAAAAGCTCTAAGCTTCTAGCTGATATGTGCATTCGCCAACGTCTGTTGAACGACTAAACTAAAGAGCATAAGAAAAAGAGGCCGTTGCTTACAAACAACTGTTTGACTAAATGTCCATCGCTGATATAGAATCATTTCCAAATGTTAAAAAATTTTAATAGTATTAAATTGAGAGAAAAATTTGGAGGTATAAAATAAAATTTTGAAATTTCATTAAGGTAATAATAATTGACAGGCAAATCGAACAATGCAATGTAAATTATACTTATGTATATAATCGTTCAAATAATTAAATTGCTAATTCATTCCCTTTTGGAGTTTTCTTTGTAAACTAAAAAAAAATAAAAAAATGCATGTAACGAAACATCGTTACAGTATATTATATTTGACATATTGAAGTTGCTTGTCTGATGGATTTAATGTGTTTAATGCTTAACTTTACATACTTTTCCAAATGCTTAAAAAAGTGGTTATATGATTTCTTATGCCACAATATTTGTATTTTTATATTTTCTGACATAATTATATTAAAAAGTATGTTGAATCGAAAATGTCGCAATAAAGTTTTAAATGAATGCCAAGTACTTTTAAAATTTTAATATTGTGACACTAAATGTGAGGTCTAGCGTAAAACGCCCCTTTGTACTGCGATCATCGTTGACGTATTGCACTTTTTCGTACGTCCTTCATTAGGAGTGTTAGCAAGTTCTGTTCATCCAACGTGCAGGCTAGTGACAGCTTGCTAATGTAGTGTCTCAATGTCGCATTGCGCTCTGCACTGAAAATGCCCAATCTGTGTGCACGAGTACATAATGCGAGTATAATGACCTGTGAGTGCACCCATCCGTGTTCTTAGGCTTTTCTTATTCAGATCTACCGTAAATTCCGGCCTCTTAGAATCGAAACTTGGAAACTTTTTGGATTGTTCGAGACCATTTGTGCATGGAAGCCCCTAGGCACCCTTTTTGGCTTATATTTCTGCCATCGCATTACCACTGTACTCTTCATGTCCTGATATTTAGACCAGACTAACTCGGCAGTCTATTTAGCCTGTTGTGATATCTCAGTACAACATAAATACTTAAGGCCGGGGCACATAGAATCCGTCGTACGTTATACTTTGCCTTTTTCAACTGACAGCTAAGTTGAAATACATGTAGGCTTATGAGCTTTGTCACATTCGGTACTTCTCCGTCAACGCAAAGTATTAAAGTTGAGCAACTTTCAACTTTTAACGTACGTTGAGAGCTTTGACAACTATGTGGTAATATTTTTTGTATATTTTAATATAATTTTTCGTTCAAAAATTAAATAAATTGAAAAAAAATTGTGTTAGATTTTGTGTGCTGTGTCTGAAATATAAATTCAAAGATTTTAATCAAGCTAAAGTAAAATGCAGTTGGTTTTATATCCGTTATCAAAGTGCTGATTGTGCCAACTTCATACTTTGTACACGTGATGTCAGTTGATAAAAGAGACGGACAAAGTACGACGGATTGTATGTGCCCCGGCCTTTAAGGTCTTGAGTACTGATTGTCTACCTTCTATTTTTATATTTAGTCATTTTAATAAAAAGAAAAACTTTACACAAAATTAAAAATGATAACTTTTATAGCAACTGTCAGTCATTTCATTGCAAATGTATATACACACTATTTTTGTTATTCTGTAAGTGGAAAATAATTTTCTTTTTATCTATAAAACATCATTGAAATATGTTTTCCATGTAGTACATGTTTGTTTAGCTGAAAAAGTAATGAAATTTTTCACATTTTCTTGTCAACAAACTTTTTTCGCAAGAAAACGAAAAAAAGTTTTACACAACTCTTAAAAAAATAAATAAAAAAAACCTGACTTGTAACAAGAAACTAAATAACAAGATTATAAAAAATGGTAGGATTTAGATTACAGCAATCAAAATAAGAATAATAAATGCAGACTTTCAATAATAACCGAAAATACATGATCTTTGTTAATGTACAAGATTAACAAACTTAAGAATACAAAAAAAAAAAATGTGTTAAGCCGTGCAACTGATAAACACAATACTTTGTTTTTTTTTTTTTTTATTCAAAATGTTCAAACTATTTGTAAAGGATATATATATATCATCAAAGGTATGTGTTCGGCTAGCGAAAGGTGAGACAAATTTGTTTTCAGCATCTGCACAAAAACTTAAAAGTTTCATTAAGTTTAATCAGATATTTAGATACATATGTTCACACAAAATACAAGGAAATATATTCCAGACAAAAATTATATAACACCCCATAAACACCTACGACAGGTTATAAAACAGAAAAGGGATTTGTAGTAGTGTTGGCCGCAATCGTTGAATAACACGCACACGTAACACTGATCTGAGATAAGCGATGTAGGAAACGGATGTGTGTACGCACACCAACATAATGAAAAACGTTTCTAACACCCACACACACACGCAAACAAACAGTCAACAACAATGTCGACTCTTTTTAACACATTTTCACATGCATAAACACTAACAAAGACAAAACAACATCCTACATCCTTTTGTTGTTGTTTCTTTGTTACAGCAACAACTCATACATCAAGTAATTTAAGCTCTTTTATTGTTGGCGTCAACATTTTCAAAGTAAAACAAAGAGCTTGAACTTTTCACACACTCACACATACATTCTTATATAACTGTTTGTGCTTGCGTCCTTCCTGGAGTGTCTGTTTGTCTTTAACTTTTTCTTATTGCTTGGCATCAGACTTACGACTTTTACTAACACACAAATGATAAGCAGCCCAAGACAAATTAGTGAGCAAAAAAAAAAAAAAACACGAATTATGCAAAAGGTAGCAACAACAAATAAGTGCGATAAAAAAGTAAGTAAATTTTAAGAGAAATAGAAAATATTTTACTCGTATTGTAAGGACCAACAATTAAACGTTTGTTTAAAAAAGACTGTGTGCAAAAGACAATTTCTTCTTGTTTTATCGTTAAAACAAATTATTTTTCTTTTTGTATTTGTCTACTTTTGTTGAATAATGTGCCATATCATACTTTAGCCAGTCATTATTTATCAAAACAAATTACTTGGTAAGTGTGTTTATTTATTTTTTTCTTTTTAATTAGAAAGCAGAAGCAGAAAGAGATTTTGTCTTACGTGTGGCATGAATGACTCTAATTTGGCACCGCTTACAATTATAATTGCTTTTAGAAATCACATTGAAGTCATAGTTATTTAGAACAGAGAAAAATTATAGTAATATTAATCATGTGAAAAAATAAACTTTTTTTGTGTGACCTGACTTTCCTCAGTCATATTGTATACGAGTATACGGGATGGCGCCAAATTGATCACTCTATCGTAAAGTGTAATAGTTTTGGCAAATGGCGTTTAATGTCAATTATATTTGACATTTGTGAATTAGACAGCTGCAGGATACAAATAGACAAACAATAGAGCACTATACTCCGCAAGAGCGTGGAACAACTGTGTCGATTATTTTAACCACGATTTTGAGTAGAAAATAATCATAAGCGACGAAGCGCATTTTCATGTAAATGATTGATTCACGAATTATGCCAAAAGATCGCCAGTAGAGCAACTCTTACCAAATCAACATTGACGATCACAAAGTAATTTATGTATTTCTAGATACCCCACAAAGTGGTAGCTGACCATACTGGCCAGCTTTGGAAAGCACACAGCAAATTAGAATTGGCAATTTCGGGGTTAAAGGAACCCAAAAAATATGATGTCCAAAAATTTGCGTCCGCTCATCTTCTTCTAAAGAAGTTGGTTGAAGTTTTAAAATTTCAAAATGTTAAATTTTATAATTTTTCAAGCGCTTCTAATGGTTCTGACGATTGATTCCGTTAGAGGGTTTCTTAAAATAAAAATTCCATCAACCTTAACTCGCCTATTGTTCTTGATTTTCTTGGATTGGTTCAGCGAGCATTAATTCCATTAGACAGAAATAATGTCTACCAATTTCATAAATTTTTATCCGCCCATCTTCTTTGGTTCTCTTAGAATTCAGTTGAAGTCCTGTAATAGCTTACCATTTTTAATATTTGTATTATCTGTTATTAATTACTTATTAGTTTTTAGTTATTCTAATAGCTGATGTGGTATGGTTTAACTTTAGCTAATTTTTGGGCTGGCGGGTCCATATATTTGCCAACAATTGCGTTTGGATTACATACTTACAGATTTTATATGTTTAACAGAGCTATGTTAACTCTTTAACAGATCTCTGTTAAGTCATTAGGCTTATGACCAGGGTTATAAATTTTTAAATTTATTTTCGCACACATCACAAAGTTTACATTTCAAAAGCTTAGATGAATACAAAATTGATTATGAAAAGGGTCAATTTGACCCTTTTTCAATGTCTATAAGACTTTTTATGACACTTTTTTAATATGCTCTTCTGTAGCATTTTTGACAAATTCGTGATACTGTTTGCCCCTTTTTCTCTTTGTTGAGAACTGTCGAACAGTTTTGATATGTTGCATAAATACTAATAGGCTACATAAATATATTCATTTGTTTATGTAAACACTGAAAACAAAATATTAATTCAAATCGCAATTATATATTTAAATTTAAAGTATATATTTAAATTTTCGTTCTTAAAAAACGTGACCCTTTTTGTTCTTAAAAATACCCTTCTTGTGACAACTTTTTTCCAAAATACTTCTTTGTGGCACTTTTTGGACATTTTTGAAGACTACTCGGCTTGAATCCATTGGCCTGTTCGGAAATGGATTATTTAAAAGAAAAACATGTTAAACAACCGATTTTATTATTATTTATTTTATTAGCTACTAATATTTATTCCAGACAAAAAATAAATAGCTTGTTTTTGTGTTTTTTATCTCTCTGGGAGCTACCCTGTTTCTTAATCATTCCATGACTTAAAACGGCTTGTTGCATCACTGCCAATGATTCTCCCCTTCTTGTTGCGTTTGACATGGGTGTTGATCAAGTACTGCCTGCAATTCTGCATCATCGAAAACCGCCTCCCTTCCACCAATTGTACTGATCAGTAGACTTGTCCTGATCATCAGTAGACTTACAATTCTCAATAATTTGTTTAAAATATTGGGATATATAGTTAAATGTCTGAAAATATCTTTGCTATTTAATTATTTGATCTTGTTTATGTAAATATTTCTTATTTTTGCAGCTAAATATCGTTTTTTATTTTTTATAAAAAATTCAACAGTATTTATTTTCAATATTTCGATAACAAATCGTTCGTCAGGAAAATTAATATATTATTACAAAAAAAAATTGAAAAATTTTTTAATAACACATTAATTTTTCTGACGATGATAACAAATCGTTATCGAAATATTGAAAATAAATACTGTTGAATTTTTTTATGAAAAATAAAAAACGATCTTTAGCTGCAAAAATAAGAAATATTTGTCTGAAAATATCTTTCAAAGGTTTCCAACTCTACTGATAATTAGCGTGGCTACTAAGACACATCGGCATATAGACGGCTTGGAAATATAAAAAGCAAGCTGTGTATGTTTTTAACCCATCTTGCGTAGTTTTTTTTTTTTTTTTTGGAAACGAAAGATTTGTCTACCAAAATTTCTGGCACCACTGACAACATATGCAGAAGAAAATTAATTGAGAATTTCTACTCTAAAAATATATAAACGACAAATTTAATATCTACTCTTCAACTGAAATAGCCATTTTTGCGATACGCATTTAATTTTTTCACATAATACTACAATGTATTCTCTATTCACTATGTATGCTCTATTCACAGTCTCGTGCAAATGGTATTGCATCATTGCATTTGTAAAAAGGTTCAGCATATTTTTACTCTATACTAACAAAATACACAGCAATGCACTTGCTAGTCTTATGTATAAATGCAATAATTAAAACCTATAGTTTTTATTTGCTCTACCGTCGCTCATCCCGAATTCAAATAACATCAATCGATGTCTTTATCTGACTTAAAATCGCTTTTTCTATTAAAAAATCCATTAACTGCCTCTTTAAGCTTTTTTTCGGTATATTTATTTTTGATTAGAATTTCAGTAAATCATTTTCTACTCTAATTATCAATCAGCTGTGAATTTCGTGCTTTGCAAAAAGTACTGCGAACTTAACCCACAGAAGTGGTTCACAATTGATAGCATATATTTGCAATTCCATAAATTGGCAATCAAAAATGCACAAGATTGTGAATAGAGCTAGTATGTTGTGCTGTTGCTTTTAACAACTCAAGACATTTACAGTGTCTCCAATATTTGATTTCTAGAACGTATTGCCTATCTTATGCAATGCAATGATGCATTTTTTATATATACGAAATGACTACATATGTATATATTTTTTAAAATCATTTTTATTTTCCCATATAATTCTTAGATTTGCTAAACATAAATGCAAATAATAAAATGGTTCAACTATATTTACATATACACATAAGATTCAATCATCTGTCTAATCATTTCGATGCAAAAACAGAAATGCTAAATTTGCTTCACTTACAAACAAATCTGTCACTTTCAATGTGAAATTTCCAAATATTTCTACAAAAAGAGTCGTTACTGCATCGGCTTTCCAATTCGTTTTGAATTTTATTTTATACAACAACCAGACATCAGTGTTGATATGATAATATTAAATATTTTCACAAATTTGACATCAAATATGTATTTAAATGATGTATTAAAAAAGAGAAACCTCGCAAGGAATAAGTTTGCTAGGAAAATAATGTTAAGGAACTTGAAAATTATCACATGAATGAATCAAGAACCAGTCAAATATTTATGCATGTACAAGTGGAAAAGATTACGACATGATACTGCTTCTTCATCTTCTGCTTAAGAATCTGATTCCACTCATATAAACACAACACGTTGGAGAAACGTAAAAAAGCAACACAATTCATCATTTTAAAGAATAAAGGAATGAAGAAAAAGTTGTTGAACTGTTTGTTTCAAACTCACTTAACAAATGTGTGCATCAAGGCAGGCATATGTGACGTTGTTTCGTTTTTTTTTTTCTGTGTTTCTTTAGTCTGGCACTGTTCTTTTGTCGTGTGACAAACCTTCAACAATAATGTAAAACGTTAAGGAAGGGAAGAGCACAGTGCGGAAACATAAGAATTTATAAAGAAAACCCAGTCAGTCACACAATTATAATGACATGAAGAAGGGTTAAAACTTTTTATGTTTAAGAAACATAAACCATTTGCAGTAATCTGTTTACAAAAACAGCACACATGCTACAGTTCAGTAGAAAAAGTTTTTCCTCTTTGTACAATGGAAAAAATCAGTTTTAGTTTTGTTGTTTTAATTGATTAAATTTAAATATGCAGTTGTTTACAGGGCTACCCATCTGGTGTTTAAGACTTTTTCTACCATTTCACACAGCTACGTATGTAGCTATTTATTTGCAATCAATCTAATAAACAATTTCACCAAATAAAATAGTAGTTTTAGGGGCTTCTTTGCAATCAGTAATAGGTTCATTCGTTTACTTTTACAGTAAAATGCATTAAATGAGTAATTGCTTAGAAAATCATAAAAATTACCCTCAAAAATTACTCAGTAGCTAAAAGGTTTTTCCGTATAAAATCATTTTTAATTTCAAGAACGAGATTAATATTTTGCATTAAAAGAGATTTTTCATGCCGAAAAACTTTTTACTTTTTCATTACCTGAAGAATCAGCAACAACAGATTGAAATCCGTTTCCGAATGAAACTGAATTCCGTGACATGGCTAATTGTAAATACTTTTTTATATTATATTTTGATTTCTTAATTGACGATATAGATACCATAACAAATGCTGAATGTGGTAATAATGACATAGATAGCTTTACATTGCATTTGAGATCATTATTTTTCTGTTGAAATCAAAGTTTTAATTAAGTAGTGAAATCAACGTTTTAATTAAGCTTGTGTGATTAATATGAGGTAAATAGAGACAAATATGTAATTGATTTACGTCAGTATTTGCCAGGATGGTGTGCAAAACAAAACTATCGGGGGCGTGTTGATCCCCGTTCTGCCAATTAGTTCTTGATGACAGGTTTCGAAATCCCCAACACAATTTAAGTCATATTAGAACTTACTAGAGTTGTATTTGCGAGAACAAATGAGGGATCCTCTTCTACACCTCAGAAACGAATATGCCAAGGTATAGCCTACTCCTCAGGCGCTTTGCCGATTTCTATTCTGCCAATTTAGCTTTGATGAGACCTTGGGAAGACCAACACAATCTAAGTCATTCGGCTTCGTAGAGTTTTATTTGTTATAACAAATGGGAGATTCCTATCCCCATATGCCCAAGATAGCAGAGTACCCTGGTCGGTTCTACACCATGCAAAATCTGTCCCCCTCAGGAATAAATGCAAACAGAAAGAGTACGGTGGCTGAATGGTTTAAGTAGCCATGCATGTGATACATTAGCAGACAATATGTTTATCATGTTGTTTGCCAGTTTAAGTCTATAATTATTTTTCTCTGTCTTCTTTAATCAAAAGTTATTGATCACAGCAATTAGTTACAATAAAAATCCTTCTTTAATGAAGAAAAGAAAACAGACTCAAACCAAGATATAACTACAAGAACGAATGTGAATACAATACATAAGTCTAATGTGTATGGGTTCCTTTAACACTTATTGTACAAGACTATTGGAACAAAAAAACCTAAGTACTTAAAATTTCAAGCAGGAACAAAATTGATTTTTTGAGCTTCTTAATACGTTAGGTTTATTGTCCAAAATAACAAAGAAAATATCCAAAAAACGGAACAAAATTTTTGAGGTATACTTTTAAATTATAAAAAGGATTGATTTTAAAAATTTTTTACAAGTTTTTTCTATTATCAATTCATGGCCTTTGATGGAGGGATAACAGGTTTGTCTATGCAAATAGAATATTGAAATACAAATACATAAAAACAAAGGAAAAACCCACAACATAAGAAAAAAACGAATTTGGTATTCATATAATACTTAAGTCATGTTTAAAACAATACCTGCTTCTAAGGGGAGTTTTTAGTGAATAAAGAAAAAGGATAACGATTTTGTTTTAAAGCAATTTCAAAGTTTTTTCTTTCTTTTGTTTTAAAAGCTGCTGCTGTTGTTGACTAGAACTTTTTTAATAATGTATTATCTACCAGTAAAGAAAAAATTTAAATTTCTGAAATTATTTTTCAATTCTTATTTGCCTTAATGTCATTTAAACAAACGGTCAAGTATCCCAAAATGTTTTATTTTATTAGTTTTTTTTCTTTTGTTTTGGACATACCCCTAAGAAATCTATAAATTTGTGATTCCGTTTGTAATTTCTACAATTCTAATTTCCGATCCTATAAAGTTTACATATTTCGAATCAGTATTGATTGAAAAATCGATTAAGCGATGCCCATTTTCTAAGAAAACTATAAGACTTAGAAATTGTTTTCTTTCACCATTTTGTTACTCTATCGATTCTTGGGTTTGCTATTGAAATGCAGTAAAATCAGTTTAAATATTGCTGAGATACTATATATCTAAAATACCGAAAAAATCAGTTTTATTTTTGTAATTTTGTTTGAAAATTTAAGAAAAAAATGTTTCTTTTGCTTCAAACATGGCGGTTACAAGGCAAAAAAAATTTTACGCAATATCAGTTCATATACATATATTCAAGCCTAAACCGATTTTCCACAAAAATGTCGCATAAGCGAACTTAAATAACTCTTTTTTTGCTTAAAAGTAGTTCTGGTTATAAAAGGAGGTTATTAAAATACAGAAAATGAAAAATTCCGATGTCGGTCCATATATAGACAAAAACGATTTTTCCACGAAAAAAAATTTTTTTGCTTAAAAGCAAAAATGAAAATTTTCGATATCAGTCCATATATACCCGAGATGTAACCTAATTCCATTTTTCCATGAAAATTTCTATTCCAGATTACCCTTTTGGCATGGCGAAAAAAAAAATTCCCCCCACATCGGTCCATATATTTACTTATATCCGAGCATATTTAGTTAAAATTTGTAACATACAGGCGTGTTCTAAAAATCAAGTGATTTCAAAGCACATGCCGTTTCAAAAGCATAAAGTTTTTGTGATTTTCGATGTGATTTATACTCTCCTAAAGCACAAAAAACTGCTGTTTTTCGCTTCAATTTACTGATATTTTTACTTTCAGGTTGAATTTTTTTATTCGCGGGATTATTTTAAAAATAAGGTTAATTTCTGCTAATAAATATAAAAAGTAAAGTAAAATAAACCAATAAACCAAATCACAAAATAATACAACAAACCTTGCAACAAAATAAGGGTATCTAGTTTTTCCTTAATTTAGTGAATTATTTCGTATAAAATGAATAACTTTGCTTAAATAATCAATAGAAAAGTTATTTATTAATGTAATAAATTATGAAATTTATAATAAAGTACGTGCAAAAATTAGGATGTGATGTCAAATTGATTGCAAGTTAGTTTACCGGTTTAAAATCGCAAAAATCAAATATACTTTGTGTGCAGAATATTTTGTGATTTTAAATCACTTTCACAAAAAGTGATTTGCAGAACAGCCCTGATACTATATATTTACGTTTCTATTGAGAATTGTTTTTTGTATCCCACAAAATGATTGCATTGACTTACAAAAACATTCTGGATTATTTATGATTTGAAAGCAGTAAAACATTGGATTAATCAACAAGGTGTTCAGCTTTTGGATGGTCCTCCATATTCACCAGGCCTGAATCTACCGGAAAATATGTGGCGTTGGCTTACGATTAAAATTTTTGAAGAAGAAGAACAATTTGAGACGATAGAATCATTATAGGATGCAATAACTGAAACATAGAATACAATTTTGCTAAATTACTCAGAGTGCATGAACTTGAGTCATGTCAAATCGCATTTTTGAGGTTATTTCTGAAAATGGCGGCAGTTCTAATTTAATGCTGGAAGATAATAACAAATGAACACTGATAGGAGGAAGGTGTGGAGCCTACAAAAAAATGCTTTTGTACTGCTTGTGTACGAGTATTTGATTAAGATTTTCCTTATTCTTATTTATCAAGTAAAAATAAGGAAAACCTTTTTTAATTAACTTAAAAGCAAATCGTTGCAATGTGTTATTGCAATAAAAAAAAAACAATTGTTTGAAAATGTTATTTAAACCAAAAAAAAAAAAATATTATTTATTGATTGCAATGGCATAAAAAGTTGAAGTCAAATAGTCTAAGCTAATAAAATCAAATCCTTACAACAAACAGGGATTTAAGTACTTCACCGATTGAGTAGTACCAACCCACTATAAGTCTGGTATCTCTGCAAACAATAAGAGAAAATTTTTTTAAATCAGTACTCGTTAAGTTTTCCTTTTTTTATATAGTGCCTCAATGTGTAAACAACAGAAAAAATATTTTAAACCTTTAAAAGTGGATTTGTATGTTCATTTATATTGCCCGAGGCTATAACCTTTGTAATTTTCCTTCTTTTTTTATTTGCAGTATTTTGTGTTTCTTCGTTTCTTTTTTGTTTGCAACTCCTTTCAGTCCTTTTTGTATGTCGAAATGTCAGTTTTATAACAAAGGCAAAAAAAAACTCATACTCTTCAGACAAGGGTAGAAACTATAATTGTCAACGCAAACCAACTTTAGAAGAAACTAAATCATACAGAAATACAGAGCTTGAAGCGTTTCCATAAAGTGAGTGTGAGGCATCACCCTCACAACCGAACAAAAAATCAATTAAGGTTTAAAACAAAACAGCATTCGGGTTCGTAAATGCTTCGAAAGTTATTTCGGTCGTACGATCATCACTGGTACTGACAGACCATAAATACCATTTTTACGAGTAACATACAACTTTCCATATTGCTACAATTTTGTAGCAATTCATTCTGTAGCAATTTATGCGGTTGTAAAAATATAGATTAAGAGAAAAAGCAGCAAAAAATAGTTTAAGTCATAGTAAAATTTTAAGAAAAATTCAATTTTATTTTAGATACTTTTCTTCTGAAGATAATAAAATAATTAAAAAAAAAGCGAAATGCCTCTATTTTGAGTATGAGAAGAATGTTTCAGTAAACTTAAACAGGCCTTAGGTTTGACAGGCTGCCAGCTATTGTAAAGCCAACCCACTTGGGCCCAGTCAGGTCAGGCCTTAAACTATTTTCTTTTATTTAAAAACATTAACCTAGTGTCTGCAAATTCAATTAACTCTGACAGAATATCTGAGCAAACGTCGGCAGAATAAGAGAACGAGCAGCTTTATGTACATCTTAATATTTGACAAGGACTATACGTATCAATCTTATCATGTCCAAACACCGCTGAGAAACGAGTTCCACAGTTTTTGTTCGACACTGAGCAAACGAAGCACCCATCTTGCCGATACATTTTTCATATGCAAATGTTCATGCAAAATATTGAACACACGTTCATATGACACGAGTATCTTTAACATTTCAACAATCTCACGTAACTTGACTCGGCGATCGTTCATAACGATATCGAGGATTTTCTTGATATTTTCTTCAGTAACCAGCTGTTTTGGCCTTCCTGTTGATGGTATTGTTGCAGTGTTTGTTCGGCTGCGTTTAAATTCAGCAATCCAATATTTTGGCATGTAATCTGACGGAGCAGACTCACCGTAATGCTTATCGGGCTTTTCTTTTGTTTCTTTCGCCGTTTTCTCTTTGAAATAATAGTGTTTAATCACTGTATGATTTTCATTTTTTTTTTTTTCATTTTTCAAGAAACACAAAAGTTGCTTACTTCAAACCACTACAACAAATAAACTAAACGATGAATTTGGGTAAAATTTTAACAATTTTAAAAAAAAATTGTGTTTGTGCTGTCATCTAGCTCTAAATAGCTTCAATATCAATCCGCCCTCGTAATAGGTAAAATTTCAATGGCGTATTTTTGGAAACAATAACATAGACAGTCGTTTTGTTGACAGCTCTTAAGATTGTTGCTATGAGATTTCTCATAACGCTCTCATAAAAATTAATATACGACCGCGATAATCAGCATTGGTGCGTTTTGCACCGCTTTTGGTATTTTTTTTTTTAATTTTTTTTCCTTGGCACCAAATCTTTACTTTTATTGTTTTGATATGGTAAACTTTAGCTTTTCTTGTCATAAAATTAGCAAATTGTCATATATTCCAATAATTTCTTTTAAAAATACCTACTCTAGCCAATTGCTTTTCACTATTCGCTTACGAAAACACAATTGAAATTTGCACTGTGTTTGACAGAATTGCTTTTACACGAATATGATGGCCTGTAGTGCGATTCTGGAACTTTTAACGATTCGATAACCGAAACTTTTCTACATACTTCATCGCTTGCAGTAGCGATTGTGCTCAGTAATATAACTTTAATGACAATAAATTTGTGTAATTTTGTGTTTACGATAATAGGCATCAAAATAACAAATGGTTTTGGTTGAGAATGTCGTTAACAAATGTTAGTGAATAGTAGAGTCGATTAAATATCATTATAATTATTTTACCGATAGTGCAATTAGCTTAAGTGCCTATTTCTTACGGCACAAAACTCGAGGTTTATAAGTTTTATCTTTCAATTTGGAAATTCGTAAGTTTTAAATAAATTCTCTTAGTTCAATATAAAATAACAAAATAACACATTGCTTTTATTTATATACACAGTCTTTTTAATGTAAAAATAATACGCTGAAAATTATACAATAAATATTTATCCAGAATATTTTTTAGCATGTATACGTTTTACAAATTTGAAATTTTTATAACTAAATGCAAATTGAAATTTTCAGAAAATATGCGCATTTGTGCCAACGGAATTTAACTTTATATATTGAGAAAAGTTACATAAGTAAAGCCGTAATGCGTTTTACAACTTTTCTTAATCTAAGATTGAAAGAGTGAAATAGTTAATAATAGAAAGAGACGATTATATATTTTACACTAAAATAACTTGTGTGCACATAAATACGACATTTGTAAACAATGCGATAATAACATCCAATTATGTTCAAAAAAATATTTTTTTCATTTACGAGTATTTTGTTGAAATAAATTACTGAAAAATTATTGTGAAAAAGCCAAAAATATTTATATAATATTTTAGATTTTTTCAATATAGCCGAACGGTTCGCTCTTAATAATAATTTCAATTGTAATATATCTATACTCTTCTCCAAAATCTTAAAAAGACAGAAAAAAGTAAATATTATTACAGCTTAATTGATGTTCAGGCTACTGGGGTACTTGCTTTACTAAATATCCTCTATACGGAAAATATTTTATCGGCAGTGGCGATAACAGAAATAGTCACTACAGAATCGTATTACAGCTAATATTTAACAAACAAGAAGCTTGTGTATTGAGCATGCTTTTATGGCATGCCGTCAGGCGGCGCCGTCAGGCATAGTTTGATCGTTTACTATCGGCTTAAAAGTATTTTTTTGTTTTCATGTTTGTAATTTAAATATATTATAATTTCTATACAAAATTGGTTTGGGTCCGTTTGTTCATTTCGTATGAAATCAAAGTGCACCGGAATAGGTAGCAGTATGTGTACACGTGTTTTTTTTTTTTTTTTTTTCGCCGTTGTTCGTGTTTTCTTTATATGTTCAATATTAATATTATTTTCAATGCATTTCATTACCTCGTAGTGTGGAAGGTGCTGGTCTAAATTTTGCTAATCTGACCAGTGCCGAAGGTATATACAATGCTGATCAGTTTTAACGAGTTTAATTCCAACATTTTAAATGCTGCAATAGAGTTTGTTTAGTCTTTCGTGTTGTTATTGTTAACACTACTCCCTCTTTCCTCCTCATCATAACCTATTTTCCTAGTTCCAGTACATATGTAAGGGTCATCCCCTGAGTACTGGTCCCAGATAAAAAAAAAGTAACAACAATAAATTTGATGCGTTTTTTTTTTTTTTTTTTTTGAAAAAAGGCATTTTTTATTTCATATTGGTGCGTTATGAAATTTCAAAGTTGGCAACACTGGCAATAACGTTAATTTTAAATCTTCACACGCCATAATTCTCTCTGCGATTGAATTTGAATTCTAGATATTTTCGCATTTGTAGACACTTTTTAAAAAAATTATGTAGCCAATGGAACGTTTTGAATTGTATTTCTAGAATGAAATTAACTTAGTTTTTTTAGCTTTAAAACTTAAGCATCCTAGTTGCTAATTGGCGGTCAACTTTTTAAGCTAATCACGTGCAGCTTTTTAATTCATTCTGCCACAAAGTAAACGGAGAAACAAAACAAAAATAAATGTGTAGCTACATTTATCTCTTTCACCTTTTCTCCCAGCGTTTTTGAGTTTATTCGTAAAAGTGAATTTTGTTATCCCAAACGTAAGTAGGCGAAAGCAATAACTCACTATTGCTGTCTCTGTTTTGATATCTCTCCAAAATCTCTAAAACTTGATTTTATATTATTCAAACGTTGCTTTTTGCATTTTTTCTGTACTTTGTACCTCTGCTTCAAACGAAAGCTGATACAGTGTGGTCTGTAAAACATAAAACTCTGCAGGGCATGCTGATTTCCGTTTTGCCAATTAACTCTTAATGAAGGTTTCGGAAGTCCCAATACCACCTAAGTAATGCCTGAACTTTCAACGCTGACACAAACAGATGACAACTCAAGCAAAAATAATGATACGAAGAAAACTGTTATTATTGTTATTATTACATTAAAATCAATAGAAAATGGAAACCTTCGCATTTATGTAAACATTTAAAACAGCTTATTATAACCCATAAAACAACTACAAGTCAAGTATGGTCGCTGTCTTGGATAAGGAAGTGCTGCCAAGCAATTGGTTGGCAGTTGTCGTGTTCACAAAGATTGAGAAATGTGAAGAGCGATTATCTAGAATTTTTTACAATGTTCATGATCATGATAAAAATAAAAGTAATTATATATTCTGAAAGCTTTAGAGATAACATCAGCGAATAAAGTGTATTGACAAGTATTTAAATTAAACAAAAAATTAAAGAAGAGTATATAAATTAATCTGAAATAGTGAGCGTTTTGATATCATTTACATTAAATGAATCTTTAAATCGTTTTTGAAATATCAAAACGTAACATAATATTTATACGTAACGTAATATTTTCGTTATATCATCCATTAAATATCCATTACTCGCGATATTGTGTCTTCTCTAGGCCGATGTTTAGAGACCAATTGAACATATTCTCATTTTTTTTATTTAATTAATACTCGTAATTGCATTAACATTTCATCTTCATACTGCTGCTGTGCCAGGCTATGTTTACCCTGCAGTTATGAACAAATAATTTGTTTTTTGTGCTTTGATTAATCATGTGTGTTAGTCAGATCAAAGAAATTCAACAGCTTATAACATAACTAGCTCAATTATACAATATACAAAAAATAGTATGAATAACATTTTAAAAGAGTTTTCGCAATAATTTTAGTTATACCACTGCACGTCTTTAGAGAAGTACCAGTCCCTGAAGTATTTGCAGCTCGGAAATGGCAGTAGTCTTTGAGCTACAAAGTTTGATCGGAGGCTTAAATCTGGCACCACGGGAACTAGAAGCCCCAGGAACATGGTCCTGCCCGATTAAGGTGCGGCCCTTCGGGAAGTATCATGGTTTAAACCCAAATCGCGGTGAGAGTTCATTTGAATTCTATGCATTGCAACCGGGTCCCGTGACCCAAAGTTCAATAGGAGTATTAGGAAGGATTTACTCGTAGCCAAGGACTAGGGGCATGTGATTGAATTGGTACTTTTGCATGACTATGTCATGTAAACGCATTATTTTCACATGATGCTAAGACCATTATTTTCAGTTGGTGTTAAGGCCATCACGACAGGTACCACCGAAAATCGTTTTCACATCTGCATGTTTTTGGGAGACCAAGATAGAGAGGATAACTTCCTTGTACTTGCCATTCTCTAAAGCGCGGAACCATTTGAGTCTACGTCGAAGCAGTTTTTTTTTTTTAACACAAAAACTGCGAAGCTTTTTCGTTTGTCTGCAATAACACCCAGGGTCTGTGGCAGGAATCGAAACTGCGACCTCGAGACTGTTGGTCGAGTACTCTACCAAATCAACCATCTAGGCACCTCGCGGTTGTGGGAGAAGCTTATTACGCGCAACCATGAGAAGCATAGTGCGCACATCATATGCCATGTGCTGTTCTTAGTTTTGCTGTATACACGTAGAAAAAAAAATATGGTTGATATGACAATATTTTAAGGGAAAAACACTATTGTTAAATTATACGGTTGAACACAACCACATAATATGGTTTCAATACGAAATTTATTTGCAAAACCTAGCACAGCCAAAAACCAAAGTACACCATATAACCATATATATGGTAAAAGTTGTAATTTTTGTATCATGATTAATACTGTTATTGTCATGTCTCACCATATTATATTATCATTCTCGACCATTTTTGAAAAATTGTAAATTCTATTATCAAGATCAACCGTACTGGTATTGAATGTCACAATATTATATAATTACGTAATGTATATACGTACGTAGAACCATACACATAATTTCTATAATTAAAACAATACTTATGTAAATTATTTAATATATTTTTTATTTAATATTTTAACAAAAAGATTAAAACATAAAAATTTTGGCAAAATCTTGATGCTATAGAAAACTTGAAATACATATTAACCCCCGGGGGCAAAAATCTGTAAAATTATGTATTCAAATAAGTTAATACAAATACGTACATATATTTATATATAAATTTATATAAAAACCTTCTTATTTCCAAATGTTAATTTTTATGCCCATTTTGTCTAATTAATAAATCTTATATATAATCTTTATTATTTCTAATATTATTAATATAGAAAAATACACACACACACATGAAAATAGACTGATTTAAGTTTAATGGAAATGTTTTTTTTTTTTTTTTTTTTTTAACTTGGACCAGTACTCAGGGGATGACCCCTACATATGCGTGCATTGTACCAGAACTAGGAAAATAGGTTGTGAGGAGGAGGAAAGAGGGAGTAGTATTTGTGAACATTTGACTTGAACCTTTCAACGTTATAACAGACAGGAAACACGCCAGCAGGTAACTTATTCCACAGGCGGAGCGTACGGCTGAAAAACGAATTCTCTCTGTAATGCGTAGTACGATTCCCTGGGCAATCGACCACAAATGGATGAGCCCTGAACGATGCACGCGTACTACGTAAAAATGTGCGGGTTTCAGGAACAAGGTCCCTAATCTCGTCAGAGCAAAATCCATTGTAGTAACGATAGAACAGAGTAACGCACCCCACACAGCGTCGATGCTCCAGTGAGTCAATAGAGTTGGATACCCTACTGTCACCGATAAGCTTCTTCGCCCTCTCCTGCACACGGTCGAGTAACCCCAAAATTGATTTTGGGGCACCGGCCCAAACATGAGAGTTGTATTCCATTTTTGGTCGGATATAGGTGGTATAAATAGTAAGGAGATCAGATGGAGTGAAGTACATCTTACACCGTTTTAGAAACCCTAGGCACTTGAATGCTTCTTTAGAGATATGAAAAATGTGTTCAGTCCAGCGAACATCACACTGTATCTTCATTCCAAGAACATCAAGAGCTTCCGATTCGTCAATATTTATACCATCCATGAGTACAGATAAAGCAGCATCTGTGGTCGTTTGTTTGTGTGTTAATAAACAACATTGGGTCTTACGAGCGTTAAAGGCGACCCTGTTTTTACGACCCCATTCGGAGATTAATAGAAGATCACTGTTTAGTGAGTCGTTCATATTTTGCCTCTTGGCAACGATCTCGGATAGGCTGGGCCTATAACTGAAAGAGTACGAATGGCAGATGCTGCTGTCATCCGCGAAGGAGTGGATAGGGTTGGAAGTTTGGTATAACAGGTCATTTAGGAATATAAGGAATAGGGTAGGAGAAAGAACGGAGCCTTGCGGTACCCCTGAATTAATCTTGAACTCGTTTGATGAGACCCCATCTATAACAACTCGTATAGTCCGGTCTCTGAGAAAGCTCGATATAAATCGAGAGAAGTCATCACCGACACCAAAAGCAGTAAGTTTTGCCAGTAGCGCACCATGCCACACTCTGTCAAACGCTTTGGAAATATCCAGAGCCACCACCTTACTTTCGCCAAAATGATGGATTGAGTGGCACCATTTCTCTGACAGATATGCCATAAGATCGCCAGTAGAACGACCCTTGCGAAATCCATATTGGCGGTCACAAAGTAATTTATGTGACTCTAGATATTTCATAAGGTGATAGTTGACCATACTTTCCATCACTTTGGAAAGCGCAGAGCAAATTGCAATTGGGCGGTAATTTTCGGGGTTATTAGTTTCACCCTTTTTGGGGATTGGCGTTACATTAGCAACCTTCCAGCACGATGGGAACTCACCAACATGGTAAAGTTTGCTGAAGAGGTGTGCTAACGGACGCGCAAGCGTAGAAGAGCACTGCTTCAAGACCAGTGCTGGGATGCCATCCGGTCCAGGAGTCTTATTTATGTCGAGGTCGGCCAAAACCCTTTTAACTGCTCGAGCCCGGAAAAATATCTTTGGCATAGTTGCAGATATTCTTTCGAGCTCAGGAAGTGATTGACTGCTTTCCGGCAAGTAAGAATTGCTTGCAAAAATTTCAGCCAGCAGGTTAGCCTTGTCAACCGGGTCGGTGAATGCTTGGTCATTCTTTAAGAGAGTTGGAATAGACGAACTAGTATTGTTCTTTACCCTCTTAACGAATGACCAAAAGGTCTTACTGCCCCGGGGAGCTGTAAGGACCTTGGCACGAAGGCGCTGTTCGTGAAGAAACTTTTCACGCCTAAGTACTTTGGCACACGAAGATCTCGCCTTTTTGCGTAGCAAATCAGTCTCTGGGTTTTTGTTTAAGCGCCAAATACTGAATGCTTCCTCTCTAGATCTGACTGCGTTTTTGCACGTCTGATTAAACCAGGATTTCACTCTTGGTTTAACCGAAATCTGCTTGGAGGGGATAAATGATTTCATCCCTAGCAATATCATATTCTCGACCATTTTTGCAGAAGCATTTATGTCGTTATCTAGAAAGCAAAGTTTCCAATTAAAATGCTCATAAAATTGGTTGAGCTCAGCCCAACGCGCCTTTTCGTAAATAAATATTGAACGTTTCGTAGCTGATTTCGAAACGTTACGAAGTTCAGAGATCGAAAAGGAGGCAGAAATGGTGCAATGATCCGAATTGCCGAGAGGTGCACTAACGCTGACTTGGTACTTTTCAGGGTGCGAAGTCAGGAATAGGTCAAGTGTATTTAAGTGGTGCCCTTCAACACATGGAATATGCGTTGGCTCATTCACTAATTGCGCTAGGTGGTTGTGCGCAGCGAATAACTCGACATATTGGCCTTCCGGAGTTGTATGACTCGAATGGCGAAGCCAGGATGAGTTGTGAACATTGAAATCACCAGCAACAACGATTTCACTGCTCGGACAACTCTCCAGGATCTTCGATATGGAGTCAGAGAGGGTATCGAAACCAGAAAAGGTAGTATCCCTCTCCGCATTTGGACTTCTGTATAGAAACCCGAAATGCAAAAAGTGTGACCTGATTTTGAATTTAACCCAAAGACAGGTAAATTCGGCATCGTGCATGCGTAATGGTTGCTGGCATTGGAACACAACTTCATTGCGAACGTAAACGACAAGGCCCCGGTGGAAATTAAATAGGGAGAGAAGTTGATACCCAGGTATGTGAAAATCCTGTGGATCAGCATTCTCAGACACCTGGGTTTCACACAAGGCAAAAATATCCGGCCTATGGAGACATGTGTGGGCATAAACGGAAAAGAAATTCGTTCTCAGCCCACGTATGTTACAGAAATCAATTTTAAAGTTACCTGTCATCAACGATGAAAGACCAACAATCAAATGTTGTCTTTGCCGTATAGGTGAGGCCGAACTTAATTGTTGCTGGGTTGACTATAAAGTATCCAGTGGTATATACCTTCAATACTATTATAATCAACAACAATTAACTCGGCGTCCCCTACATTGTAAAGTAGTTTCTATTATGCGATGGAGGTAGGGAGTTTAGTAACAATGCCTGTAAAAGGGCCATAAAAGCCCTGATCTGGCCATGTCTTGGTATTAAATTATTTTTGTTGTTGGTGTTGTTTTATTTTATTTAATTTAGATATATATATGTATATTTTTTTTTTTTTATAGTGATGGTTGTTGAAATTGTTTATTGGGTAGCATTCACATTTTTTTTTTATGGCATGCACAAAATTATGCTTGTTGGTGGGTTTAAGTGTTTAAATGAATGCAACTGATTTGTTATTGTTTTTGTTGTTGTTGGTTTTTTTTTCTTTTTTAACTGTTTATTCATTGAACTTTAAATTATTGTTTTTATTTTACCTGCGTGTAATTGATGTGCTTTCTTGACAACATAAAAGTCTCCGACGATAATACAAAAAACGTTTGCATAACACGAAAGACAAAACACTACTCTACTGTTGTAGATACATATATTACATAAAAAATATTATATTATTGTACATAACAAAAGCTATTGTTGTATTCAAACTATCTTTTTAAACAATATTATTGCATTTAACCATGTTTTAAACTGATAGAAATGTAACAACAGAAACTTTGAACATTCAACACAGATATGTTTATAGAAGATTACACTATTTTAAAAATTATAATATACTGCTAGTGGGAACAATACGGAATATCACAGAGTAAATACTAATGTTGCTACAACAATATTCCATTTGTGATGTCCGATGCTGGTTCTACGTAGTAGCCTACGACTCATTCTGAGGGTGAATGTTGAGTGTCTGTGTTCTTCACTGTTTGTTGCTGTATGTGCTGTTTTGCTATTTGCTGTATTCTTCTCCTACTGTTTCTGTTGTTGCTGCGTAAGCTGTTGTTTTTGTACTTCTTGTTTTAAATCTGTTCCTATTTTTCTGGTTGCGGTGAACAGTATAAATTGTTGTAGTTGGAGATCACCAGTCCCCAAGTCGTTTGGGGCTGTCTCTACTGCTAATAAGCCTTGAGCTACGAAGTCTGACCGGAGACTTAAATTTAATACCAGCGAGACCGGCAGCCCCAAGAACTTGTTCCAGGTGGTTGTGGTTTAGACCCAAAGCGCGGTGAGCGTTCATTTGAATTGCTGAATTGCATTGCAACTGGGTGTCATGACTCATAGATCGGCAGAAGTAGTAGAAGAGCTCTGATACTCACATCAGTCCAAATAAGATAAGATTGAATTGGTACTTATGTTTGACAGTTTGTCATGTGTGGGGGTGTTGTACCACACCCGGTGATAAGATCACCGTGGGGTAAGGCCACGCTAGCAGGTAGACACGCAAATGATTTTCTTTAGTCCAAACTCGCCCGAGATCTTACGAAAAACAACTAAAGTGTATGTGGAAACGCACGTTGTTCAAACTACTAGTATATACGTTATGTAATGTTTTATTATGTTAATGTTCTGTTTATGGGACTCACTATGTTAAATATAACAGCGTAAAATCTGAAAATGTTTATATAAAAACTCGCTCAACTTGATATGCCTTAACAATATACATTATTAATAAAGTTTACTGGATTTCTTCTTATACATCTGGCAATACAAAGTATTCATGTATATGTACATTTAACATATAGTACATTTGTCACAAAGTAAAATTTGTATTCTTTATTTATTTATTTTTTATTCTTAATCTTTTTGACTATTCAAAGCCATCAGCAACACAAGCCTTTATTTGCCCAAGAACCCTTATAGAAAAAAAAGTATAAATAACATTATTATTGTAATAGAATATTCAAAAAACTTATTTCCCTTTTATCAATTTTGTGTCTATTTCCAGTGCCAAGTAAACCTCAAAATCTCACCGTATTAGGTGTAACGGCAACAAGCATAACGATGTCTTGGCATCCGCCTAAAAATCAAAATGGTGCAATTGCTGGTTATCATGTCTTTCACATACATGAAAATCAAACGGGCGTGGAGATTGTAAAACGAAATGCAGCAGATTCAGCCATTATATTTGAGCTGCCAAAATTAAGTAAGTACAACAAACAACTAATCAACTATTCTCTCCCATCTAAAACCAGCCCCAAATGAATACAATACAAAACCTAATAAACCAATACTAAAATAGCTGCATGTAGTTTTTCATTAAAACAAAATAAAATTTTGGTTTTTTTGCTCAAATATCGTTAAAGATGGGGGGAAAAAAGAAATCTGCAAAATGTAAAAAAGCCAAAAATGTAATTGGATTTAAATTGAGTTTTACTTTTTTATGAGCAAAAGAAAAATTAAAAGGAAAACAACTTTTTGACTTGGAATTTAATTATTTTAATTAACCTTTTGGGCTTTTTATATTCTTCAAAAATAAAACGTTGCTTTAAAATTTAATATAATGCAGCGCTGGGGCTGTTGATATTATACTGATGTACATTTTGATGGGAAAACAATACAATAGAGTATTGTAATGGCATTTAAACTTTATTAATACATTTTGTAGTCATTGTTGCTGTTGTTGCTGCTGCTGCTGTTGTCTCGTAGATGGAAATGTTGAAGTACTCGTATTTACATACTCTGCCCCCATAACACAGCTTTAAGGCCGGATATTGTTGTCACAATAATAATATTATTTATTTATCGAATGACAAGCGAATTCAAGCAAATTTAATTTATATTTCAAAATGAAGTGACCAGTTTAGTTTTGAAATAGTAAAGCTTCAAAAACATTTTTAAAAGAAAATAATAGATATTCGGCCATGTCACGGAATTCACTTCCGTTCGGAAATGGTTTTTTAATTCTTCAAAAAACAAAAATTTTAAACTTTTTCGGAATGAAATCAATTCTATAAAATAATATTAGTTTCGTTCTTGCAATTAGAAATTATTTCATTCCGAAAAGTTTTTTCGTTTTTTGAAGAATTAAAAAAGAATTTAATTCCGTTTCCGAACGGAATTAAGCTATGTGACATGGCTGGTTATCTATGTATGTTTTAAAAAATGTTTCTTTTTAAAAAAGTTCTTCAAAAATATTATCTTAAAAAAAACATTTTTTGAAACATACATTAGCAGACCAACGTAAACAAGAACGTAGTGGGTAACGTAATTTACCGGTTCGAGTTTACGCTGTAGTGGCTAACTTATACAAGAGCGCTAACGCTGTGCCATAAACATATATTTCCCACCGTGTATGAAAAAAAAAACATCAAGTAAAAATAACAAAGAAAGATAAAGTCGCTAAATTGGTATGAAAGTAGCTAAAGCGCGATTACCAATTATCACAGTAAGAGACTAGCAGTTGTTTTGCAACCAACTTTGCTGCATAAAGAACAAAGTTTCGTGCTCTCAAAATCAGATTGCAAAACGTTGATGTTGCGTTATTTGGGTTGAACTCACACATTTTGCATGTGCATTAAAATTTTAGACACGTGGATAACGTTTTACGTGCTAATTTTGGCCGCGCTGTTACATATATCGAAGCAAAATCTGTGTTAAAAAAATACCTTTTAAAAGTGAAATTTTTTGAGCTGTTGAAAAAGTAACTTTTCATAAGCCACCTTTTAAACAAATTTTCTTTTAAAAAACTTTCATTTATTTACCTTTTTTTTGAGAAGGTGTATTTTAGAAAAGATCTTTAGAATACCTTTTAAATAATTATCCTGTTTTAAAAGACCATTATAATAATTATCCTGTTTTAAAAGACCATTTAAACGTGTACCTTTCAAAAAAGTAGTGTTTTAAAAAATTCCGTGCTTAAAAGTACATTTTAAAAAAGTTTTTTAAAAAATTCATCTTCCAAATTAGAGTATATTTTAAATAAGTAACCCAATTTTTAAAGGTTGTTTAAAAAAATTACCTTTTAAAAAATTCCTATTGCAAAAATATATTTAAGAAAGGAGTTTTTCAAAAAATTTCTCTTCCAACAGAGTGTAAAACATAAAAATAAGTTGGCTACACATTTTTAACGGGCGGCCATTTTGTCAGCTGTTAAGTGACTTATGTGTGATTGGCATTTCGACGTAAATAGACTGATGCCTGAACAACGCTTGCAAATTGTGCAAAACAAGATTGCTATTGATCCTGATTTTCATTAGAGAATTTTGTTTAGCAATGAAGCTCATTTTTGTTTGTACTGATACGACCGTTAACAGCAATTTTGTTAATAAACGTTTCCATTTTTTTTAACGATTTTGGTGAGCACGTTACAATCAATGATAACCGCTGAGCCATAATTACTGACTTTTCCGATCATCAACAACATGAATGTGCAGGAGCGAATACTCATGATGCGCAGGAGCTATGGATTCAAGAAGACCGGGCAACATGTCACACAGCTCGTGCTACAATTAATATATTGAAGGAAATTGGCCTTCAAGATCGTGCAATTTAACGGCTCCTGACTATTTTCTGCGGGGACATGTTAAGTTACTAGTCTGCGCCGATAAGCCAGAAAAGTTTGACATTCGCGGCATATTGCCGATCTACGATCGCAAATGTTGAAAAAGTGATTGAAAACTTAACCCCCAGAATAAACGACATCCGAGCTAGGAGTATCGGTCATATGCCAGAAGTCATATTCAAATTATAATGCCAGATTTTCTTTTGATTAAGTAATTTACATGTCAATTTAAAAGCTTCATTTTTGTTTTTATTTCATTACAAAGATCTATAAAAAACGCCGTTTATCTTTAACAAAATGTACCTTTCAAAGAAGTAACTTTTAAAAACTACCATAATATTTTGAAAATGAAAATATTGAATGCAGACCTTTTAAAAAAAGACGGCCCCGTTAAAAGTACCTTCTAAAAAAAGTAGCTACTAAAAAAATACATTTTTAAAACGAGACCATTTATACATAGTTTTCTTAAAAATGCATACAATATTAAAAGACTTACTTTGAGAAAACATTTTTAAAAAATATCCTTTTACAAAATGTAACAATTCTTTTAAAAAAATCCTCTCAAAGCATTTTAATATTTAGAGTATGTGAACACCAATAACTTTTAAAACATTCTTATATTTTAATACCTTTCAGGAAAAATTAGGTTTTGAAAATTTTTATTTTCTTAAAAAATCACTTTTAAAAAATGGTCTCGAAATAAATTCTTTAATGAAAAATAGAGCACACTTTTTTTTGAGTTTTAAATATATACTTTGTACTTTATATTTAATAGGAATTTTTTCCAGTTCCACAAACTGAATTATTCACGATTCACCAGCGCCTCCGTGTGGCTTACTAGGTTCACACAGGCAGCAATTTTTGCCATATGATTGCGGTCATATGAGCAACTTCTTAATGAGGAGTTCGGGCCTTCTAATCCTTCCTGTATGCAATTTCCCAGCAATCAATGGAAAACAAGGCTTAATGAGGTGGTAGGCCGAAACCCACGAGCACTATCAGCCCTTAAACCAACTCTCCCGTCAAATATCACCACTGGTTCGTTACAGTACAGGTATTTGTTGTAAGGCGATGGCCTAGGCCGTAAGATGCATCCAACACTGTATACACTGTGAGCGAAGATTGGATAAGTTCAAAACTATATTATTAACATTTGTTTTCTTCTTTGCTTCTTATGTACATTTAATTTAACAATATGAGTAGAAAAAGACTAATCTGAATCGGATGCAAGTTGTTTGTTGTCCTTAACATGTTTTTGATTTTTTCTGTTGACACAATCGCTTACAATCGGATGCTTTGCAAATTGTAATAACTTGTGGACTGCAGGGCTAAAGTTTTATTCGCTACAACAAATGAGGGACCCCTTCCCCTCTTTAACCGAAAAACAGAATGCTCTGGTTAGGAATACGCCAAGGCAAAATCTGTTCCCCGCGGGGCGATTTACTGGGCAATCAACCACAAATGGATGAGCCCTGGAGATGACCGCATGTTACGTAAAAATAAGTGGGTGTCAGGAACAAGATCCCGAATTTCGTCAGAGCAAAATCCATTGTCATATCTATAAAACGGAGAAACGCATCCCACACTGCAGCGATGCTACAGTTAGTCAATAGAGTTGGATGCCCTTCTATCACCGATAAGCTTCTTCGCCCTCTCCTGCACCCAGTCGAGTAACCCAGAAATAGAATATTGTGACACCGGCCCAAGCATGAGAATTGTATTCCATTTTTGAAATTTGACTCTTATTCGTATGTGTTTATGTGTTGCTTCATATTGCTTAGTAACTGTCAGCTTCAAACAACATTATATTGAATAATAACTCGAAAATTTCCATTTATTACAACTTTTCTTAATAAAATGTCAGGCATTGAATAAAATTGTTTCCAAATCCGAGATAATTTTAATTGCATATCATTCGGTCACCCCATAAATGTTGCGAGAATATGCAACGCACAAATGCATTAATACTTAAGCAAGTCCATGAGCAAACACATGCAGCTACACACTATCACACTAAAGCAACAACGTTGTTTTATTTGGCAATTTTGTCCTTTGACATTTCATTACGCTTATATTATCTGTTATTAATTTCGACCAAACCATTTTGCTGTCATTGGCCATTGTGGGTATTTGATGCCAAACTGAAAAATGAAAATGAGCAAGCAAATATTAACAAACAGAGAGTGGACGACATATTAAACGATGATTAAATATTGTTCAACAACACGAATATTTGCAATAAAAACTGATACAGAAACCGCTCCCAATTCTTTAAGTTTAAGATGATAACGAGTATTAATTATCTTTCGCGAGCATGTTCAATCATGCACCATCTTTTAATTTTGATTTCACAAAGACTGGATATAGAACGTATTAATTGCAGAGATTGAACAGAACATGAGGTTGTCAAAAGGATTAATTTTGGTTGCATAAGAATATAAGTCTTACCTGAAATATGTACCTTAGAATCTGTTAAGTAATTAAAGATAATGTTCCTGTTGTCCGTTTTAAAGCTTTTAAACCAAACAAAAATACGAAGCACGAATACTCAGTTTTGTTCCTTAGCATATACAAAATTTAATTAATGACTTGTTTTTATTAAGAAATTGTTTGTATTAAAAAATATTGACCAAAACATGTTTTTCAACAGACACAATATATTTTAGCTTCACAGCGACAGTCACTAGTGGGCTGCGGCACCACAAATTTGTTAAATACAACATGAAAACTTAATAAAATTAAGCCTGCTTTACTGATTAACATTATTTTTTATGGGGCAATCAGGCTTCAGTACATTGGACATAAAAAAGTCATATTCATATACAAGATAAGAAGAATTTTGCAAATTAAGTGGTAGAGAAAATTACACATACATATAAAGATTGTATGTGTTTTTTTTATATTCTTATGTTTCTAGCTAGATATTTCACGCAATTTTTGTTTCAAAAACACATTTTTTTAGTAAAACTTTAGTTTCTCTTGCTAAGCAATTGAGTTTTATTCACTATATTAGCTTCTAATATTGATACCAATCAAAAAATTATAAACAGCTTATTTTTTACGTTTCCTAGCTGTCTATGTCGACATTTCATAGGAACTACCCTAATTACGGATGCAACGAAACGAGTAACTACAAGTAAATACTCGATACTTTTCTTTCGATACCAAGTACTTTTGGTATCGATGCTTTCTGCCGAGTATCAAGTAGGTATCGGTCAAAAATGCTTTTTTTATAGGCAACCAAAAAAAACTGAGTTGGAGGCTATTTTTACCATAATTTTATGTTTTCAAAGATTTTTTAAAATAAATCCGTGCACGTAAATGGAACCATCAAAATCAGGTTAATGGTTGTATTTCATAAGAGGCTACCTATAAGATTGCGTTCACAAAGGGAACGACTACAGGACCCAAGTGAGCTGGACAACCTAGACTATTCCGGGGTATCCAGCGGCCTGCCTACCTAAGATTGCGTTCACGAAAATTTGAATGCAGCTGGAGAATTGCTATGATAGAATTGCCGTGTTTTAAGTTTTCGCTACTAAATAAGTCACTTCAATTTCAGCCAGTAGGTCTTAAAATGTTAGAGACGTGTATAAATGAAAAAGCTTGTTTTTTGTGTTTTAACAGGTATTGTTAGAGCATTTTCCTTTTTAAATTCTGTTGGGATATACAGTTGAATGTTTGAGAATATCTTTCAAAAATTTCCAAAGTCTACTGATGTTTAGGGTAGCTCCTATGAAATGTCGACGTATAGATACCTGAGAAACATAGAAAACAAGCTATTTATAATTTTTTTATTGGTAAAAATCTTTGACATAATATTTTTGTTTATGTTGAAAAGCAGAAGTTCAACTAATATTTTTATCGAAAATTTTTGTGAATATCTACGAGATTTAAACAATTTGTTAACTAAGTCAGCGAGTTCCGTTATTGTGCACTGAAAAGAGTTACTAGATTTAATTAGCTTGCAGTTGTACAGTGTTCCCAACATAATATACATACATTCCACTAATAGTTCATTCATCAATAGCATGTGAAATTTGTTTTTCTTTGTAAAATAATAATCTCTAAATTTTTTCCTAGTATTAAAACTACTATCTTGTATTTTTCAGAACCTTTTACGGAATATCGCATTAAAGTGAATGCATTCACCACTAAAAACGAAGGTGAATCATCAGATAAAATCATACAACGTACCGACGTGGCGGGACCAAGTGCACCGATAATTGTGAATTTAACATGTCATTCACAAGACTCATTAACCATACGCTGGAAAAGACCCTTAGAATTTTATAACAACATAGATTTTTATATAATTAAAACGAAAATTGTCGGCCAGGATGCACATCGTGATATAAGAATAAATGCTTCGGCCAAGGAATTGGAAACAGCAGTAAGTAAAACTTTTAATTATTATTTTATAGTATTTAATAACAAGAAGCACATAGAACAGTAAACCTTCACAAAGCACTTGCCATTCTTTTCCTTTTTAACTCGAAACAGCAAAGCTTTTTTGCTTGTCTGCAGCTACATCCAGTTTTTGTCAGGATTCGAGATGCGAACCTACAACTTGATGAATGTTAGTTGAACACTCTACCAGTTCTTCCTTTGGGGCCGAACGAAAAAGCATTGTTTCAGAAGGCCGCTAAACTTCCTCTTCAGCAGTATTTATGTATATGTGTGTCTTACGTGTCCTCTGGCAAATCTGCCATTGACGATATTGTAATCAACGATTTATAAGCGATATGTAATATATCGCTTAGGATTTCTGGAATATATTTTCAAGGAAAATGTCATGGATGACATAATGGTCTATATCATGCGTACTGTCTTTTATAGAAGTTAATTACAAATGGCAGCATGACGCACATTGTCTTATAATTTGTGCTTTACCAAAGCCTATCCACGGTAATATGACTG
The DNA here is from genome assembly GCA_914767995.1 of Thecocarcelia acutangulata. Classification (NCBI taxonomy): domain Eukaryota; kingdom Metazoa; phylum Arthropoda; class Insecta; order Diptera; family Tachinidae; genus Thecocarcelia; species Thecocarcelia acutangulata. The sequence goes on along the minus strand of OU612094.1, from coordinate 163,408,410 downwards.
AAATTGTCTTGCAAAGTGTCCTCTATCAACGACAGTATGTGTGACATCGTCGCGCTTTGCGTCTTTGTGCACGATTTTCGCGACACTTGTTTGAAAATTTGTTTGACGATTTTCATTAGTCTCTTGTGTGTCATGTAGAAATTAATATCATCGCGTATGAGTATAATTCGCACACAACATAGCCAAATGGGTTCTTAAGCAAACATAAAGAAAAAAGAATATGCAGATAGCTCTAATTCAAACGTGTTCAGATTAATTATTTTTACAATAAATGAATTTTATCTTAATATTAGTCTATCTTCGTTTGTTAAATAAATTTAATTTTTGCAGCTTCAGAATAAAAGATTTTGAATTGTTAATTTTTTATAAAAAACAAAATCCAAAGATCTAAAGCTGCAAAAATTACATTTGTTTTACAATAAATGAATTATAAATTTAATATATAGTCCACTAATATACGTAAAAAAAAATTCAAACACAAACAGCTTTCGTAAAATTACTTTTCAGCTGACTCATTCAACCATCTAATCAGCAAGAGAAACAATGTATGCACATGAACACTGGTGAGGTGGAAATTTATTACTCTGCGAAAACAATGCAGTTCTGGGGTCTAATCACCGTATACGATATCGAATTAACCATCTAGATTATGGCAAACGATGCATATCGGATCGCAATTTAAACAAAATGTAATAGACTGAGGACCATATGTTTTCTAAAAGCACGAATACAAAAATAAAATTGTTTACTTTTTTTATAATATTGCAATACAATTCGTTCGATATCGTATGCCATGATACCAAAATGAAAAATTTCGATAACATTGCGCGATTTGGCCCCTGTTCTACTTTGTATTTGTTTTGAAGTCTTTATTTATTTTTTAATATATTAAAATATTTTAGGTGTCCAAAATTAAACCCAACTTAAATCAATTGAAAACAAAATATTTTTTCCCAAAGAAACTTTTAATAAAAAATTTCAGTCTTTATTAAACACTAATATGCAAAAGAAACACAGATTAGTCAAAATATTCACACAAAACACCTTACATTAGTAAAACGAGATTGAAAAGAGATAGAAAAAGTAATTAGTTTTATACATATTTTCTCATTTCTCTTGCCACGCGTTGTGAGCATGCCTGTAAACCTGAAAAAACTTTTCATGAAAGGATACATGTTCTGTCTTAGATCCCATTGAAAATAAAAAAAAAGCTTTTTAATTTTTTACTCGTCACTTTTTTCACTAGTGTTTTTTTATACCATTCCTTTTTCATTTCACAGTCCAGAAGTTTAAATTCTATGAAGCGTGTCTTTTTTCTAAATTTAATCATATTTCTATTAAAATTTTTACTATAAATTCCAATCCATTTGTAATAAATTCTAGTCTATTCTGGTACAGTAGTATTTATTTGATTCAATTAAATGTTTATTCATATTCATTAAAAAACCTTAAATAAAAATCGCCTTAAAAGTTTTGCTTGCAAATATTACTTTGCAGCCGAAAATACTAAACTCTACAAAATTAAATTACTCTCAAATAAAACCTCAATGCATATAAAACTGTCATATCTAACATAAACACAAAAAAAGAGCAATAAATATAAAATAAGCCTTCACATTCGCTCTTCCGTTTATGCACTTACTATGTTTATTTATTTTAAAATCATAAACTACAACATTTTTAACAAAACTGTCCGTCTGTAAATCACATTTAGAAATAAATAAAAATAAAAAATAGATTACGTTAAAATCTCATTCATCATTCAGTTTGGGCAATAACTTTCAACTCAATCATATTTTCAAGTTTTTGCCCGTAGATGGTTCTAAAGCTGAAAACAGAGTAACAAAAACAACCATTCGTCAACTAAGCATTCATTGATCAATGGAAGTTCTGTATTTGTACTTTTAGCAAATGTTTGCATTTTTTGTTTAGCAAATAGAAATGCGAGGATAGCTTTATTGTTTTTCGTAAATTGAAACATTACATTTCAATAATTCATTCTGCTGCTACTAAAGGCACGTTTACATGGTAATATCTGCAAGATATTTAGATTTCGTATGAACGAAATATTGCAAAATTCTCTCCGTCCACTAAAAATTGGAATAAAAGAGAGTTGTATTTTTCATGTTTACATTTTCGGTACATATACATGTATACATATTGAACACTGCCCTTACAGTGTTCAATATGTATTGAGCGTGAACCAGCACTACGACAGTTATGGGCCGGGTACCATCCTGTTATTGGTGGATTGCGATCCACATCGCAGAATAGCTAAAATCCAGATCGCGGATGACGTAATAAATACTGAACGTTTGACATTCTTCATGATATTTAATAGCAATCATGACATTGGTAACAAGTGAAAAAAATCAAATAAATGCACCACAGTGTAAAATATTATCCATATAAAAAGTAAAAATTTTAAAATATAGTGTAAAGTTTTTTTTTTACCACAGTTACATATATTAGTTTCACTTTTTTTATAACGCTTGAAAGTAATGGAAATTATTCAGAACCAAGGAAATTAAGTCTCGTGCAAGGCAAAAAAGTTGTGACTGGGGATGTAAAATTGGTTCTTTACGATAATCCGAAGAGCAGAAAATCATGGGATATTCCGGCCATGCTTCCACACCAACGGCTAAACCGAGTATTCACGGTACCAAGGTCATGCTCAGTATTTGGTGAGACCATCTTGATGTAGTGCATTATGTTAAAACTGACTGAAAAAATCGCAGACGATCGTTATCTAATGCAATTAATGTGTTTGAGCCGAGCATTGAAAGACAAATGTCCACAATACAGCGAGAGACATGATAAAATGATTTACCAGTATGACAATGCTCGAGTCCATTATTCGAAAGTGGTCAACACATACTTGAAAACGTTGAAATGAGAACTTATATCCCAACCGTCGTGCTCTCTAGACAATGATCCTTTGGACCTTGTTTCGATCATCACTTCCGGTCTTATTAACAAATAAAAAATTTGATCGCTTCAAAAGATGACTAATTTTTTCAGCGCGAGATTCGTAAATTGCCCGCAAGATGGAAAAAAGTAGAGACCAGCAATGAACAATACTTTGAATCATAAATCTATAACCAGTTTTTTGCCATAAAGCCTCGAATTTCGGAAAAAAAACAGCGGTAGCAAGGTTGTATAAATTTATTTAGTACAGGTCCATGAGTCTCGAATAATCAAATTCGAGACTCATGGTTGTCCTAAAGTCGATTTTAAATAAATATCACTATTAATTCATTTCATCTCTTAATTCATTTTTAATAATTTCACATAATTAGAAAATAAAAAACAACAACCTTTTCAAAAAAAAAAAACTTCCTTATGTTTTGTTCTTTAATCGCATTATTGAACTTATGTGTATTAGTACAAATTATTTATTTCCCCCCTTCTTTGTTAGTCACATGAAAAAGTGTCATACACCTTTTTATATAAAGTTTTAAACTATTTGACCCATATGTGTCAGTATATTAAAAGTGTTAATTTACCAATTTTTTCAAACAGTTTTACTTCCGACCATCCTCGTAGCAGTAAAATGAAAGTAAACAAAACTTACAAATTTATAAATTTTTATATTGAAATTTATTTCAAATAAAGAATGATATAAACTAAAAACACACATACACACACTTTTTTATTTCTGTTTCAAATCTAATAAAACAAAATATTTCGAGAAAAAATTGTTGTAAATTGTAAAGCAAATATGTACATGCTTCATGACATGAAATACATCCCACCTACCTCCCTCCCTCCCTGCATCAGAAGAATATTCGCAATGTTTTTTACAGTCCCGTACACACAAGCTCCAACTCAGCTTAACCAAAACAAAAATATAAATTTCAAATGTCAATTTTTATTTAGTGTTAGCGAAAAATGTTGGGGAGAAAATTGTTGCAACTTAAAACTAGAATTTTGGTGGTTCTGTATTTTTTTTTCTAGTTGTTTATTTCACTTCATTATTTGAGTAAATTTGGAGTTTGAACAGAAGATATGCACAGGAGTTGTTGCTAAATGCAATAACAACAAGTAGAGCAGAATATGTTTTGAAAACAAGAATTTGCTTCACCTTCTTTCTGTATCAAAATTTCAAATGAAATCCTAAAGTCATGTAAACAATTTATAGTCGTCATAAAAAAGACTTTTTTATTTACGAATTTGGCACCATTTCAAACAGGTTTGAAATGTTGAAAAAAAATATTGGAAAGAAACATATGCATAGAATTTAATTTATTGCGTAGACTTTCTTTCGATCAGCTTAAGATATATGATTCGCGTTTTAATGTCGATTGAATCAACATGTTTCGCCATACAAATTTGGAAACCGAACCATCTTAGTTCATTTTGCATCCGGCTACAAACTATGAAAAATTCATTACCATCTCCAATTTTTTTTTTTAAAACAATTATGGCCAGTTTATGTGACCTAGCGTTAAAAAAATGTGAACAGAGAAAAAAGCATAAAGATTGCGAAATTGTTTTTTTTTTTATCAGCACTTGCTTTGTTGGGGTGCCTCGATGGCTGATTTGGTATAGTACTCGACCAACAGTCTCGAGGTCGTAGGTTCGATTCCTGCCACAGACCCTGGGTGTTACTGCAGACAAGCAAAAAAGCTTCGCAGTTTTTGTGTTTGTTCATTTAAAAAAAAAAAAAAAAAAAAAAAAAAAAAAAAAAAAAAACTTCTTTCCTTTTAAAAAAAAAAAACAAAAAAAATCTAATAATGATGGACCATCTTCATGGGGTGAATTATTCAGGATTCACCAGCTCCCTCAAATGGCTAGCTTTCTAGGCTCACACAGGTCGCAACTTTTTGCCTTAAGTTTGTTGACATATAGACAAACTCTTGCTTAAGAATTTGGGCCTTCTAATCCCTCCTGTATGCAACTTCCCAACAGTCAATGGAAGACCAAGCTTAATGAGTCAGTAGACCAAAGTCCATTGAGAATATCAGCCCTTGACCAACTCACCCATCTAACCACCACTCCTTGTTCCTTACAGTAGAGGTATCTGTTGCAAGAAACGTGCACCTCGGCGGGGGATATTAGCTCCCGAATACTGGCATACTCCAAAGTTATCAGAGAAAGTAAATCCCCTTCCCGCGATTTTAGGTTTAAACCGCAGCCGGAACGTTTCAACCATGATTAGCACCAATAGATCTGCTAGTGATCGTCCAACACGATATAAGTGCGGCTTTCTTATATGCTACAACCCATGCCCCGGAAAGCAGAGTGCCCCGAGTGCTGTACGTCAAGGAACCTGTTCGCCGGGGAAAAGAAAAAGTATACAAATATAAAAATAAACATTGAAGAAATTGAACATTTACATCTATTGCAATATAATAGACTAGGTACGCCGTCGCTGTTGCCACGCACGGAATTAATTTTTGACCAATTATACAACTTTTTTTATATGATTATACATCAGTTTGCTTAGTTAATTTGTTCAGTAAAAGTAAAACTAAAATTTGCTAATTTCACAAAGACACGTCTATACTCTGAATTTATTATCTTACCCTTTTGCAGATAGTCAACCAATAAAATACCTTTGAAGTCCTCAAAAACCGTTGCCATAACCTTACTAGCCGATTGAATTGTTTTTGCCTTCTTTGGGGCACTTCCTCCAGCTTCAGCCCATTGTTTGGATTGTTCTTTTGTCTCTGGAGTATAGTGGTGGATCCATGTCTCATCAACGACGCTTAAAATCCATTTTTTTTTTTCGCTTAAAACGATCCAAACAAGCTTGAGAAATGTTCATTCTTATGCGTTTTTGGCCGACTGTTAACAAATGCGGTACCCATCTTGCAGAAAGTTTTTTCTTCATGCAAAATTAAATGGACTCGATCATTTGAGATGCCCATGATATTAGCTATTTCATGCAAATTTATTCGTCGATCACTTAATACCATATCAAGCACTTTGGCTACAATTTCTGTTGTTGTTGCTGTTTTTGGACGTCCACAACGTTCATCACAACGTTTGGTTCATCTTCAATACTTGTACGACCACGTTTAAATTCAACAACCCAATTTTTTACTGTTGCATATGAAGGAGTACTTTCACCTAACACATATTCACCATATCATTATGAATTTCTTGGCCCAATAAACATTTTTTATGTCAATATTTAATGACACCACGCATATCTAATTTTTCCATTGTAAAAAAAAATCGCGGATGCGTCTTCTGTGCACACTGTTTCTATACGAAGGAGTTACCAGATCGAAACAAAATTTAGCATGTGTTCATAGCAGAGATGGAAGTTTCCAAAACACTTAACTTTTTTTGTTTATACCGCGCTTTTTGTGCTAGGCTAAGAAGTTTCTGAACTGCCCCCGAAACTTGCAACTTTTAGCTAGCTAAAGTATTCATTTGCTTTTTCACATTTTTGAGAGTAATTTCGAAAATTTTCTTCATTCTCTCTCTTTGCTAATTTTTACTAGTAAAGTAACTGAACATACCTGTAGTGCAATTCACTAACTTTTAACGATTTTAAAAGAGCATAACTTAACGCGAGCTATTGTGGTTTGCACTAACGCTTATGCGATTCACTAACTTATTCTTAACACCTCTGGTTGTCTGTTAAAAAAATTTGAAATAATGTGGCAGCTTTGTTAAAAATAAAGAAAACCACAAAGAGGAACAGAAAAAAACAAACAAATTTGCAAATAATTCCATGTTTAGGGAAAGTAAAACTATTTATATGTTTATTATTTAAAATATATTTTGATAAATAAGATAAGTTCTTCTCACGGAGAACACACCGACCGACTGTTGGAGTCTTCCGACAAGTCATATGCCAGATGCTGTGAAGTTATTCTAGTAGAATTTTAACGACATTGTTGTTAAGATAAACACCACAAAAATAATTGGTGTTTAGTTAACGCTAATCAGTCAGGCTATAAAAACAGCTGATGTAAAACGAAGACAAATAGTGTTAAAAACTGTTATAGAATCGCGAAATCACCAACGCTAGTGTTAATTTCTCTAAACGAATTTTATTAGCGTTAAAATAGGTTAGTGAATTGCACTACTGAGTGACATTACAGCCAGATGCTCAAAGTGTTGTTCACAGGTTTGCTCACATACTGGCTGTCAAAATTCGTTTAAATTGACATTTGAAAACGTTGAAGATTTATTTTCGAAAATCTACCGTCAAAAATATTTACCACACAAAACAATTATTAATTACTTATATTTAAATATGTCGCTGCAATTCCTAATTTGTTAGTGAGAAGGGAGAGGGAAATTAAAAAGGGGCTCAAAATATGAATATACTCAATTTCTCTTTCGATATTTGTTTTTTTTTTATATATACATACTTAATTTTGTGGACGTGCCCTTTTTTATATCGGACCAGTACTTAGAGTATGACCCTTACATTGTGCTGGAAGAATGAAAATAGTTTATAAGGAGGAGGAATGAGGGAGTATAAACACTTGAACATGTCAATAACAATGAGGAAAGATCAAAACAAACGTTATCTTAGTATTTCTTATTATTATTTAAAGTGTTGGAATAAAATGAGATAAAACTGTTCAGTACCTTCGACACTGCTGACTAAAAAAAATTAGTACAATACCTTCCATACTGCAAGGTAGTGACTTACATTCAAAAGACATTAATAATTAACATATAAAAATAACCGGGGCGATAGTGAAAAATAGTTATAATTGGTGCTTTTTATAGAGGTATAGGAACATACATTTTTAAAATTGCTTTACAATCTTATAATGACTTCTGGTATAAGGCCGAATATGCGATGACTTTTCAACATTTGTGCCGGTATATCGGCAATAACGTAACGAATATTGTGCTTCAAGTGAACAATCGATTTGGGCTTATTCTAGGCGTAGGCTAGCAAATTCACATAAACAGAAAATAGTCTAAGTGCGCTAAATCGCACGATTTTGAAGACCAATTCACGGGTCCGAAACATAAAAATATGCGGTTAAGTTTCCTTGAATAAATGAATTGTGGTACGAGCTGTGTGCCATGTTGCGTCGTCTTGTTGAAACCACAGCTCCTGCGTATCATGGTTTTACAGTTGATGAACGAAAAGGCAATAATCATCATCGCTCCAAAAGTGGCAGTTTTGTTTATTAATATATCCTTTGACACAAACAAACAAAATTCGCTTATGAAAATTGGGATCAACGGCAATTTTCATTTGGCCAAAATTTATATAATTTGGAATGATTGTTCAGCCGTCAGTCAGTCTATGCCAAACCAAACTAAACGTAAATCACTTAATATCGACCAGTTAAAAAAGTATTGAAAACTAAAAGTTATATAAACACCTAGTACATGTGTATACCAATTAAAAAAAAATTGGTGCGATAAAAATCGCTGAATGTAAGTGGAAATTTAAAGCAGAAGCGAGAAAAAATGCGCCTACTGAAGTTGTGCAATGTAAACTGGGACTTTCTTATAAATATATATTAATTGTTGTTGTTTTCTTATTATTATTACTATTTGAGATTTATTATATTTAAAAATTATAATAAACGATTATGAAAAAAAGGACTAGCTATCACTTTAAAATAAAACAAATTCAAAAATTGTAATTCTCTAGCAAAAGTACGAAAAAATATATGATTGTCTCTTAAACAAATTACAGCCTGTTTGTAAAACACGACTCGTCGATAAAAAAAAAAGCACTAACTTTACAACTTTGTTCTGTTTTTTGGTTTCTACATTGTGACTATTGACGATTTTTGTTAAAACACCTAGCATCTGCCAGTTTATTTTGGTTTGTAAAACACGACCATTCTCACCATAAGTGTCAAAATGCGACGAATGATGAAACAAACTCGTCTGAAGAAAATGTGGAAAAAATGTAAACAAATGCTATTTTTTTGCATGGTGACAACAAAAATATGTCACAAATGTTTGGCATATACACGAATTTACGTAAGTTGACCGACACGATCGTCGCGTTTAACAAACCCAATTCTTTACGTACTTGTCTATGAATTGGCTCATCGCGAGTGAGCTTAGCCGTGTTCTATAAACAGGCTGTTAATTATTATTATTAGTGGATGGGATATGGCCCTCATCGACCATTTTCACTGCGACCAATATTGATCTATTGTGCGTCCCCTTGCCCCATTATGGGTTGAGTATGTCGAGAAAACGGACAAGCTCTTTCATAGGCTGTTAGTCTGAAAGATATTTGAGACTTTTAATACTTTCAAAATTAATGGCTACACATTATATGACACAAAAGATCCCCGTGGAAGATCTTGCGGCGGTTCGGCAATTTTGATAAAGACCAGAATTAAGCATTATCTAATGAACGGGACACGTGAGGAATATCTCCAAGCTACAAATATATGCCTTGATTATTTTCATGAAAAAATCGTTATATCCTCGATTTACTCACCACCACGATTTTCAATAACAGAAAGCCAATATTCAAATTTTTTCAAATCGCTTGGTTCTCGATTTTTAGCGGCCGGCGACTATAACGCTAAACACACTTTTTGGGGATCACGTTTAATTACCTCGAAAGGCCGTGTGCTTTTTGATACCGTTTCCAAAATGGGCTTAGATGTGGTTTCAAGCGGACACCCCACTTATTGGCCGTCAGACCGACGAAAGATCCCTGATGTTATAGATTTTGGAGTTGCGAAAAATTTTCCTTCAGAGTGGATGCAAGTGGAGCCTTCGTTGGATTTGTCATCAGATCACTCACCCACTATAATCTCTGTTTCGTTCCCCCAAGAGATTGGCTCCCCGTTGACCGTCAATAGAGTTAATTGGCTAAAATACAAAAAATTTTTGAGTACACATTGTAGTGAAAATATCGCCTTGAGAACACCTGAGGATATTGATGCGTCAATTAACGATTTTTCTGAAAACCTCAAACTGGCCGTACAGCATGCTACCACTAGTCATATAAGACACAGAAATGAGAACAATAGAACTTATTCGGCTGAAATTGAACAACTTCTGTCAGAAAAAAGAAGAGTTAGAAGAGAGTGGCAAACTCGCAGGTCTCCCCAGCTTAAAACTAGGCTACGGGAATGCGTAACTCGACTAAGAAATCTGCTTGAAATCCAGAGAATATCTTCCCTTAAAACATATTTGGAAAGCTTGGATGGTACCCCGCAATCTGACTATTCTCTGTGGAAAGCGACAAAAGGTCTGAAAAGACCCGTAATAGGTAAGCCACCTTTGCGAACTTCAACTGGCGACTGGGCACGAAGCGATTCCGAAAAGGGGATGGTGTACGTTGATCATTTGAGAAATGTTTTTACGACAAATGATTCAGCGGATGCTGCAGTAGAATTTCCGCCGTATGCTGTTAGACAGCCTGTGTCTTTGAGACTTAACTTTCAAGATGTCGAAAACGTTATCAATAACATAAACCCCAGGAAAGCTCCAGGTATAGATCAAATTACTGGTAAAATGCTTGAACAGTTACCTCGTGTAGCTAGAAGAGTTCTACTTTTTATTTTTAACGCTATTTTACGCCTTGAGTATTATCCTGCAGAGTGGAAGGTCTCTTTGATTACTATGATACCCAAGCCAGGGAAGGATCCGACTAAAGTAGAGTCATATAGACCAATAAGTCTACTACCAACAATTTCAAAACTGTTCGAAAAATTGTTAATGGCGAAGTTGTTTCCAATACTTAATGATGTGGGATGTATCCCTGATCATCAATTTGGCTTTCGGGCTAAACATAACACCATAGAACAAACACATAGGCTAGTCAATGTCATAAGACAGACTTTTGAAGACAAAAAGTACTGTTCAGCTCTATTCATCGACATTTCCCAAGCGTTTGATAAAGTGTGGCACGACGGACTGATGCACAAAATAAAGTTGAACTTGCCGGCAAACACTCACAAGCTTCTGGAAAGCTACTTATACGAGCGGAAATTTGTTATCAAAGAAGGTGACTTTACAAGTCTCTCACAGTCAATCGGAGCAGGAGTTCCCCAAGGTAGCATCCTAGGACCCACTCTATATTTGATTTACGCATCTGACATGCCAACGAGATCCGAAATCCATACTTCAACTTTTGCAGATGACACAGCTTTTCTTAGCGTTCATGTAAACCATCAAGAAGCTTCACGAAATTTGCAGCAGTATATTTCAATATTAGAGAAATGGTTGAAACTTTGGAAAATAAAAGTTAATGAACAAAAATGTACACACGTTACATTCACACTGCGTAAGCAAACATGTTCGGCTCTCCAAATTAACAATACACCTATTCCGCAGCATAATGAAGTTAAATACCTTGGTATTTACCTCGACCGTAGGCTAACGTGGAAGCCTCACATTGATGCAAAAGTCACTCAGTTGAAATTAAAAGCAGCGCAACTAAATTGGCTTATGGGCAGAAATTCGACATTGAAGTTGGACTGCAAACTTTTGTTATATAACGCAATTTTAAAGCCTATATGGTGCTATGGAGTTCAATTATGGGGAACCGCCTCAACATCTAACATTGAAAAAATTCAAAGACGACAAAACCAAATTCTTCGTACGATTACTGCAGCTCCATGGTACGTAAGAAACTCACGAATTCACAACGATCTGTGTGTTCCGCTGGTAACTGACGAGTTCTCTAAGTATGCCACAAGGTATATCAGTAAACTGGAACTTCACCCAAATCCTCTTGCACGCAACATACTTAATTTTGGCGGCCACTCTCGGTTGAGAAGAAGGGATACCCTGGCCACCATCAGAACGTTAAATAGGTGATTCTACCGATATTATTCGCGCGAAATGAAACTATTTTGTCTAGCAGTGGCTGGACTTAAATAACTTTTGTATTTAGTATTAAGATTTGAATACTTATTGTTAGTTCATATTTTGAAGATTCAATAAATAAATGAATGACAAAAAAAAAAAAAAAAAAAAAAAAAAAAAAAAAAAAAAAAAACTTTTAATACAAAATTACACTATTAAAAAAAAATTAATAATTTCTTTAAGATATTATTATTAAATAATTTCTTAAAGAGAGTTAATGACATCACAAAGTGGTTAACAAGAACATCGCTAAAATTCTATTTTATTCTAATCACTATTTTACAACTGAAAAGAAAACATTACAAAAATTGTTTGTATACTAATTCCAAGTTGGCACTTAAATCGTATCAATCTCTTTCTCCTATGACAAGTCCAGTTAGAAACTAATTTTGTATTAGTTCCCGTTCTCCTAAATAAAATAGTTCTGTTAGTGTTTTCTTCTTTTTTATAAAATCGTTTTTATTTGTTGCAAATATTTATAAACAAAAAATGATAGACTCTCTCATGCATACAAATAAATGTAATATGTATGTGTCCACGTACAAAATATCCAAGATTTGAATAAATGATAAATTATTATTTTTTTAACGAAACTGTTGGAACAACAGATATTTTAACAAAAAGCCTGACAAAAAGTTTATCTTTTTGATATGCTTACTGCCAGGGAAAACAAAAACTTTTTCTCCCAAAAATAAAAAAAGCCGGAAAAAACTGATCGTTAGCACATATTCATAACTATTAAATTTATACAAATTGTCAGAAAAATTTGTTGAAACTAAAAAAACAAAATAACAAAACTAAATCCTGCCAACAAATATTGAAAATGAAGAACAAAAAAACATGAAAAACTTTTTAATGTTTTATAAAACAAAATTGCAACAATTGTAAATAAACATTTATAAAAACTTTAAATAAAACAGAAAAATGAATTAAAAAATTAAAAGTAAAACTTTTGTATAAATATTAAAGAAAATCTTTTAAAACTGTTACTCAATATATTTATTTAATTTTTTTCAGATGATTATACAAAATTTAACCATGTACCAGTTGTACGAAGTGAAAGTGGCCGCTGCCACTTTCAGCATCATCAATAAGAAAATTATACTGGGCAAATTTTCAGAAGGCAAAAAGGTAAGTGAAAAATTAAATATTCCTAATATTATATGATGGTGTGTTTCTGGCTCAAGTTCAAATCCGGCTTTCGCCACAAATTATTTTTAATTATGACAATAATTGCCGCGATCAATAACGCTTGATAGAAGAAGACAGGAAAAGAATAATTGGATATACTAAACTGGGGAACAACTAGCTGTTTAATAGTCGCTACACTGCTCATCAGCACCCACTAGGATTCGAACACGGTATCATGTAAACAAGATGTATTTTAATACGTTCGTTTAACCAATTCAGCCACTGAACTGTTATTTATTTTTTCGTCTATATTTGTCTCATATTAATCACATATGCAATTTGTTACGAGTATAATCCCAGTTGTACGTGCATTATTGAATATTTCTAATAGATATAATATGACGGTATTTTTCTGGCTCAAGTTCATCATCAAATATTTTATACGCGGTTTTGGAACAAATTCATTATCCACAACAAAAAATTAAGTTTGTCTCCTGACTTTTATCTTGTAAAGGCAGTAAGGTAGAGAAATTTGCAACTTATAGTAAAACTTTTTCGAAAGAACAACTAATTTTTAACAAGCAAGACTCGACCGACCAATCACAGACGTTATATACTTAAAAGAAATATAACACAAGCTCTGTGATCTCAAGTATATATTTCTATCCAACTGAATGGTTGAACAATACCATTGTGAATTAAAGCAGCAATACTCTCGTTAAATGTTCCTATAAACAGCTCAGACCAGCTTCTATTTATACTCTGCTTTGTTTTTAGCCAGTAGCAAAGGATTATGGACAAAACGTTAACATACATATAGTTGGACTGAATATATTGGAAAATGTATATTCATAGTGATGACGGCCCATCGTCAGAATTGTGACATCAATATCATGTAAGCAGTCATTAGTAATGTTAAAACTGACACCAATCTCAATGATAAAAGTTATTAGAGAAGTTTGTGGTATTTTGAGTATTCAGTTCTCTTGTGACTCTCCAACCAATCGGTCGTAAAAAGTGAACAAAAAAATAAAATAAAATCATTGCTTAAACGCCTTTAAAATTAAATTGTAAAAACAATAACAAATTATTTAAAAAAAACAACGGGAAAATAAATTCCTTACATTTCAATAACTAAACAATAAAATCAATTTCAATAAAACAAGTGCGGTGGCAGTGCATTGTTATTGTTGTTATTGTGCGTGAGGATTAACTACCCAGTGGGAAAAAAACTATACATTAAAAATTTTTTGTTTTCTTACAAAACCGCAATAAAAGGAAGAGCGAATTTATACAACAGAAAAACTTTATGACAATTATTTTTATATACTTTTAAATTAAAAAAAATATAAATAAAAAAAAAATTGCATGAGTGCACCTAGTAGATGCAATTCTGAGAGGGAGCTTAGCTCCACTAGAAAAAACCTCTGGATTTCTGAAGAGGAATCATTGGACAATCTTCTGTCTCTAAGAGATAAAAAACGCACGCGTTCGTGCTCGCCAAATATTGTTGTTGCAACAGACGACAAACCATCTGCAAGTGTAGCTATTGTTGATAAACCGAAAACTCAAGTGGGTATGGATAGGTATATAACCGTGGTTAAACGTCAGCGAAGCCCTAAATCCGCGCAAATATCATCGCAACCAAAAATGTCTAAGGGCGATATTACCTCTGCGACAACGGATAGTAATAGGTTTGCTATCCTTCAGACTGACGAGCCAACTACATCAAAAAAAACATTTAAACCGCCACCAATATACTTGAGGGAACCTACATCAAATGAGCTGGTAAAAGCACTTATTACGGCAATTGGTAAAGACACCTTCAACGTAACATCAGTGAAGCACGGACAAATAAGTGAAACAAAAATCCAAGTCTACTGCGAAAATAATTACCGAAAACTTTCTGCCGCTCTGGAAAAAGAGAAAAAATCTTTTTATACTTATCAACTTAAAAGTGCTAAAGGCCTTCAGGTTGTTATAAAAGGTATTGACCCTTATGTAGACACGGATGAGGTTAAAACTGCACTGCTAGATAAAGGCTTTAAAATAAAAAATGTGGTTAATATTAGAAACCGTGAAAAAATTCCTCAACCCATGTTTAGGGTTGAACTGGTACCGGGTGATGTTATTCTCAAAAAGAATGAAACTCACCCAATTTATAACCTTAAATTTCTTCTTCATCGCAGAGTTACCGTTGAGGAGCCGCACAAGCGTTTAGGGCCCGTTCAATGCCTAAACTGCCAGGAATTTGGCCATACTAAGGCCTATTGTAAACTGCCCACAGTTTGTGTGGTGTGTGGAGAACTGCACGGCACATCACAGTGCCAAAAGTCAAAAACTGACTCAAGTGTTAAAAAATGCAGTAACTGTGGAGGCAACCACACTGCAAATTACAGGGGCTGCCCTGTCTATACCCACTTTAAGCAGTCAATGACAAATAAGTCATCAATCACCTATAAACAACCCCAGCAGCCAAACATAATTCATACAAACAATTTTCCGCAGATAGGCCAGTCAACCAGCCAAATAATTATGCAAAACCCCAAACAAGTTTCATATGCTAGTGTGGTCAAAACCGATACTCAAAACATGAATCAGGAGCCCAAGCCCCAAAATTCCGATCAAAATTTTACCAATCTTGAGGCAACTCTTCAGACTCTTGTTCAGTCCATAAACACATTTACGGTTTCTATGACGAACATGATGCAGGAAATGCTGAAAATGCAATCCACTATTTTGCAGGCAATTTTAACAAAATGAATTGGTTTAAAATATGTTTCTGGAACGCAAACGGCATCCGCCAACACAAAAATGAACTTGAGCACTTCCTTATGGAAAAACAAATTGACATAATGCTGATTGCTGAAACCCACTTGACAAGCAACAGTTATTTCAAAATTAATGGCTACATACTGTACGACACAAAAGATCCCCGTGGAAGATCTTGCGGAGGATCGGCAATTCTAATAAAATCCAGAATTAAACACTTTTTAATGAACGAGACATGTGAGGAGTATCTCCAAGCAACTAATATATGTATTGAATATTTGCATGAAAAAATCGTTATTTCCTCAATCTACTCACCGCCACGCTTTTCAATAACAGAAAGCCAATACTCAAATTTTTTCAAATCACTTGGTCCTAGATTTTTAGCGGCTGGCGACTATAACGCAAAACACACTTTTTGGGGATCACGTTTAATTACCTCGAAAGGCCGTGTGCTTTTTGACACCGTTTCCAAAATGGGTTTAGATGTGGTTTCAAGCGGACATCCCACTTATTGGCCGTCAGACCGACGAAAGATCCCTGATGTTATAGATTTTGGAGTTGCGAAAAATTTTCCCTTAGAGTGGATGCAAGTGGAGCCTTCATTAGATTTGTCATCAGATCACTCTCCCACTATAATCTCTGTTTCGTTCCCCCACGAGATTGACTCACCGTTAACTGTCAATAGAGTTAATTGGTTAAAATACAAAAAATTTTTGAGTACACATTGTACTGAAAATATCGCCTTGAGAACGCCTGAGGATATTGATGTGTCAATTAACGATTTTTCTGAAAACCTCAAACTGGCCGTACAGCATGCTACCACTAGTCATATAAGATCCAGAAATGAAACCAATAGAACTTATTCGTCTGAAATTGAGCAACTTCTGTCAGAAAAAAGAAGAGTCAGAAGAGAATGGCAACTTCGCAGATCTCCCCAGCTTAAAACTAGGCTACGGGAATGCATAACTCAGTTAAGAAATCTGCTTGAAGTCCATAGAATTGCTTCCCTTAAAACATATTTGGAAAGCCTTGATGGTACTCCTCAATCTGATTATTCCTTGTGGAAAGCGACAAAAGGTTTAAAAAGACCCGTAATAGGTAAGCCACCTTTGCGAACTTCAACTGGCGACTGGGCAAGAAGCGACTCTGAAAAGGGGATGTTGTATGTCGATCATTTGAGAAGCGTTTTTATTACAAATGATTCAGCGAATATTACAGCGGAATTACCACCATATGTTGTTAGACCCCCTGTGTCTTTGAGACTTAATTTTCAAGATGTCGAAAACGTTATCGCAAATACAAACCCAAGAAAAGCTCCAGGCATTGATCAAATTACTGGTAAAATGCTTGAACAGTTACCTCGTGTAGCTAGAAGGGTTCTACTTTTTATTTTTAACGCCATTTTACGCCTTGAGTATTATCCTGTAGAGTGGAAGGTCTCAATGATTACTATGATACCCAAGCCAGGGAAGGATCTGACAAAGGTAGAATCATATAGACCAATAAGTCTACTACCAACAATTTCAAAACTGTTCGAAAAATTGTTAATGGCGAAGTTGAGTCCAATATTGAACAATGTGGGGTGTATCCCTGATCATCAATTTGGTTTTCGGGCTAAACATAGCACCATAGAACAAACGCACAGACTAGTCAATGTCATAAGACAGACCTTTGAGGAGAAGAAGTATTGCTCAGCTCTATTCATCGACATTTCTCAAGCTTTCGATAAAGTGTGGCACGACGGGTTGATGCACAAAATAAAGTTAAACTTGCCTGTAAATACTCACAAGCTTCTGGAAAGCTACTTATATGGGCGGAAGTTTATTATCAGAGAAGGCGATTTTATAAGCCCAACTCAGCCAATCGAAGCAGGTGTTCCCCAAGGCAGCATACTGGGGCCTACTTTATACTTGATTTACGCGTCTGACATGCCAACGACATCCGGAATCCATACTTCAACCTTTGCAGATGACACAGCGTTTTTGAGTGTTCATGAAAACCACCAATTAGCTTCACGAAATTTACAGGAATACATTTCAATATTAGAGAAATGGCTAAAACTTTGGAAAATCAAAGTTAATGAACAAAAATGTACTCATGTCACATTCACTCTGTGTAAGCAAACATGTGGGCCTATCCAAATAAACAACTCACCTATTCCGCAACACAGTGAAGTGAAGTACCTAGGTATACACCTCGACCGTAGGCTAACGTGGAAGTCTCACATTGAAGCAAAAGTCACTCAGATGAAACTAAAAGCAGCGCAACTAAATTGGCTTATGGGCAGAAACTCGACATTGAAGTTGGATTGCAAACTTCTGTTATACAATGCAATTCTAAAACCTATATGGTGCTACGGAATTCAATTATGGGGCACCGCCTCAGCGTCAAATATTGAAAAAATTCAAAGGCGACAAAACCAAATTCTTCGAACGATTACTGCAGCTCCATGGTACGTAAAAAATTCACGAATTCATAACGATCTGAGTGTTCCGCTGGTAAAAGAGGAATTTTCCAAGTACGCGACAAGGTATGTCAGTAAACTGGAACTTCATCCAAACCCTCTTGCGCGCAATATACTTACTTTTGGCGGCCACACTCGGCTTAAAAGAAGGGATACCGCTGCCACCATCAGATTGCTCAATAGGTGATTTTACCGAAATAGCTCCCGCATAATAAAACTTTTTGTCTAGCATTGGCCGGACTTAAGAATCCCATTTTTTAAATTTAGTGTTAAGATTTGAATACTTATTGTTAGTTCATTTGGAAGATTCAATAAATAAAAAATGCTACAAAAAAAAAAAAAAAAAAAATTTTGAGTATTTACAATTCTATAGCTGTGGTGACATCAAGTCAATGATATATTTAATTAATATATTGTTACAGTTTTGCACTTATAAATGCTTTTTCAGACTCTACAGCTGCAAATGAAATAATGACACTGGCACTTGTTTTTTACACAGTACTTAAATACTTCACAACTTTGTTTACACTTAATACCACTGTGTATCAACACACTAGACTTGCACACTTTTCTGACTTAGGATTTTCACTAATTTAACTCTGCCTCTGCCGAATATCTGCTAGCTTTTTGTACTTATACTTTATTACCTTCTAAATTGTTCTCGAAATATTTAGTTTTTCTCTAATGATCGTTCGAGACCCAAGTGTACCTATATAATTGCTACCAAAATAAGTAGACTCATATACACAGAATCATACATGCTTGTGAGATAATAAGAACGCAACAACGACAATAAAATCGTTGATTGTTGATTTCCTTGACATTTTGTTTTCTTTAGAGCATGAACGTTGTTTTATTGCGTATTATATTTTTAGCTTCATGTTGTATGTGTGTGTGTGTGCATTTATAGAAACAGAGCAACGGCTTCGCACAGTCGGTTAGAAGACATACAAATTCGCATCAATATATCATAAATCAAATTTATAAAAATTTAATAAAAGATGCTAAACATGTTACAATATCTTGTGTTTATAGTTAAAGAGAAATCTTGTTGTTGAACTTATTACTTTTTTCTGCAAATTAAGAAGTTGAAAAAATACATCATATTAATGTAAATTTATTACCTGTAAATAACGAGGGCGATAATATTACACAAAGACATCATGTAGATTACGTTGATACTTTATTATCATATGCAGATAATATACAGAAGAGGATGAAGTTCAAAAATGTGTAATATTAATTAAGAATTTGTTATATTCTTCAATGTTTTTTTTAATTTGCACCAACAAAACCTGTAAATGAAATTTTTAGTTGACATGATAAAAAAATTAATTAAGTCTAACAGGCTTTAAGTCCATTTAATGTATTTAAGCAATTTAAAAAATGCTATATTTATATCATAACTATTCAGTCATTTCTTCAATATTAACTATTCAGTCATTTCTTCAATATTAGGATGATATATCATTGATTATATGCTTGCAGTAAACTTTTTCTAACAAAGCATCCCTAATATATTGATGAAATAATTGCATAATTGCCGCTAATGGCAATTAGACCAATTGATGTAATGGTTGACATCATAGCGATGAAAAGAGTAATGGAGTCAAAAATTAGGACACATTGATGTTAAAATACATCACAGATTTGGTAGGTTTTCGATGATTATAAATTAGTAAGTAGATGAAATGGCGTAAAATATGTACTTCAGTCAAATGCTTCTACAAACAATATAAAAATATGTTAAGTTCGTTGCACAAAACTTTCATACTAAGACCAGAAGCTTTATTATGGCAGATAAATCAGATGACAGTCTAATTCTTAAGAGCCCCGTTCATACGAGAATATTGTGATATTGCTATCTAGTATTTATGTAGTACTTGTTTGCATAGTATTTAATTATATAATATTTTTTATAGTGCGCGCCTTTAGCTTCCCTACCCGAACGCAAAAGTTTCTATCACTTTTCTCCCCCTTAAGAAACTGATAGAAACTACTGATATGTATTTTCATCAGCACTACCAGTTAGATATCTGTCATTGTTTACTATTATTTTAAAATATGAGTTTCAGCTGAATTTTCTGTTATTTTTTGCTACTCTCACATATGTATTATAAAGTAAATTTATATATATTGTATACACATTCACATTTACTTCAGTTGTCACTTGCCTTTTTTCTGCAAACTTTATTGTTTTTTTGCGTTTCACATTTATTTTTAACAAATTTTCATCATCAATTTTCTTCTTTAGCAAACATACCAAAAATAGTTTTGCCAGTTAAAACGAAAGAAAAGAAAAAATAAACTTCTGTGACAAAAACAGAAAAGTTTTTTAAATGGTGTAGATTATGGATGAACAAAATCTTTGTATAATAAATGAGGCATTTCTTCAATATCTTTAATTCTGAAAGAATGGGTTCACTGATAAAATAATTTTATACAGAATTCATTTTAACTGAAGAAAGTGATGGCATTAGTAAATTTTTTTTTAAAATTCTTATATATATTTCTCTACTTTTACGGAATTTCCACTTCATAATTCTTCTTTAATCATTTATTACAATTTCGTTACTTAAATTGTTCTTACGTTTGAACGTGAAATGTTTTGCGATCCCTTAAAAATAAATTTTTGTTAAAAAAAAAAAAAAATCAATAAAAAAGTTAAAAAAAGAAATAAATGATCCTTTCGCCTATAGAGAGCTATGAACTTTTAGCACATAAATATTCGGTATATTTTACTTTTTATTGGACTAATTTAAAAAATTTGCATTAACAAAATTTCGTTTTTTTTCCTGAAATTGGCCATAAATTATCACTTAGGTCACATTTATATATTACGTTAAATTAATTTTCTCTAAATTTGTCAAGATTTAAAATTTTTCTCAAATAACTTTAATATTTTTAGAGTTACAGGTTTTTAAAAACGGAGCTGACGAAGCTAATTTCAGCTACGTTTTTAACATTGTCTCACACAAGAGCTGTTATTAACATTATGTAATATAAGATAAAATTTTTGAGAAATTTAGCCTAATTTCTCAAAATCTATACTGATTTTGGATATAAGCTATACAGTTTTGAAATCTCCATTGTCATGGCTTTCACCCATATAGGTCCATATGACAGCACCTTCTCGATTTTGGCCATTTTTTTGACTTTCAAAATTTGCCCATATGGTAAAATTCACTTTTTTCGAAATTGAATTTCTCAAAATCTATACTGATTTTGGATATAAGCTATACAGTTTTGAAATCTCCATTGTCCATATGGCTTTCACCCATATAGGTCCATATGACAGCACCTCTTCGATTTTGGCCATTTTTTTGACTTTCAAAATTTGCCCATATGGTAAAATTCACTTTTTTCAAAATTGAATTTCTCAAAATCTATACTGATTTTGGATATAAGCTATACAGTTTTTAAATCTCCATTGTCATGGCTTTCACCCATATAGGTCCATATGACAGCACCTTCTCGATTTTGCCAATTTTTTCTCATTTTAAAAAAATTTGCATTAACAAAATTTCGTTTTTTCCTGAAATTAGCCATAAATTATCACTTAGGTCACATTTATATATTACGTTAAATTAATTTTCTCTAAATTTGTCAAGATTTAAAATTTTTCTCAAATAACTTTAATATTTTTAGAGTTACAGGTTTTTAAAAACGGAGCTGACGAAGCTAATTTCAGCTACGTTTTTAACATTGTCTCACACAAGAGCTGTTATTAACATTATGTAATATAAGATAAAATTTTTGAGAAATTTAGCCTAATTTCTCAAAATCTATACTGATTTTGGATATAAGCTATACAGTTTTGAAATCTCCATTGTCATGGCTTTCACCCATATAGGTCCATATGACAGCACCTTCTCGATTTTGGCCATTTTTTTGACTTTCAAAATTTGCCCATATGGTAAAATTCACTTTTTTCAAAATTGAATTTCTCAAAATCTATACTGATTTTGGATATAAGCTATACAGTTTTGAAATCTCCATTGTCATGGCTTTCACCCATATAGGTCCATATGAGAGCACCTTCTCGATTTTGGCCATTTTTTTGACTTAAAAAATTTGCCCACATGGTAAAATTCACTTTTTTCAAAATTGAATTTTTCAAAATCTATACTGATTTTGGATATAAGCTATACAGTTTTGAAATCTCCATTGTTATGGCTTTCACCCATATAGGTCCATATGACAGCACCTCTTCGATTTTGGCCATTTTTTTGACTTTCAAAATTTGCCCATATGGTAAAATTCACTTTTTTTAAAAATTGAATTTCTCAATATCTATACTGATTTTGGATATAAGCTATACAATTTTTAAATCTCCATTTCACCCATATAGGTCCATATGACAGCACCTTCTCGATTTTGCCAATTTTTTCTCATTTTAAAAAAATTTGCATTAACAAAATTTCGTTTTTTACCTGAAATTGGCCATAAATTATCACTTAGGTCACATTTATATATTACGTTAAATTAATTTTCTCTAAATTTGTCAAGATTTAAAATTTTTTTCAAATAACTTTAATATTTTTAGAGTTACAGGTTTTTAAAAACGAAGCTGACGAAGCTAATTTCAGCTACGTCTTTAACATAGGCATGTTAGTAACATTTCCCATTGAAATCTTTGTTATGTTACTTAAATAAAATAAAAATGTTATCAAATATTACAATCTGTTAAGATAACAGATGCTGTATAGCAGACTGTTAAAAAGAACAGGGTTGTTATAAACGTAGCTGACGACGGAGCTAACTTCACACACATTGATAAATTTAATATTTTTCTTTAAGTATATTCTTACCATAATAATTGGAATTTAAGTGAAGCTGTCACACTTTCATCGCATTTATACATGAGGAATTGCTTAAGGTTGAAAAAATTTAACTTGCTTGTAACTTAACTTAAAATGAAAATTAACTCATTTTGTCTTTAAATACGAAGTCAAAAACTGGACCTGAGTAAAATTAATATGATTTAAACTGATGGTATTAATTATAATTAAATAACTTTTCTAAGTGTAATCATTACATTATATTTTCATTCAAATACATTTAATTTTGAAAAAAATTTTTTAGCTCTTATCGTATTTAAAAAAAGTGATTCTATTTTTCTTGAAAATACCCTTTTTGTGAAACTTTTTTTTCAAAAGACCCTTTTTGTGCCACTTTTTGAAAATTGTCGAAGGCAAAGCTGATCCTGAAATGCTTTGTTTAACGGACATTCGGTTTATTAATTTAACAGAAACCACATATAATATTATTATTATAATTATTCAGCAAATCGGTGCCAGCAGTTCTTTGATTAATTCTCAGATCTAAATGAGCAATTATAGAAACAAAACATGTTTGCTCAAAATTGGTTAAAAATCAGAGAGAACCAGTTTTCATTTTATCAACATAATTCAGTTAATCGGCAATGACAGTGCTTGGATTAATTCTTAGTTTTAATTAGCAATTATAAAAAAAATATTCCATAATTGATTTTCGATCGATCAAGAATTAGTCGTCTGAACAGACGAGAGAAAATATGTTTGATTCAAATTGGTTTAAAAATCAGAGAAAAAGTTTTCATTTGCACAACATTATATTGGGTTCCTTAATCTTAGAATATAAGAAAAGCGTAATATTTCTGCTTATTTGTTAATATGTTACAACTGTTTGTTAGTCGGTAAAACTATTTTCTTTTTCGTTTTATTATGAGATTGATTTGGGAAAACCGGAAATCGAAATGAGATTGTTTAAAGAATTTCAGACTTGATTCAATCCCGAATCGGAACTTGAAATAAACACAATTGAGTTTATTATTATTTATTATATTAGCTGCGAGTAATATATACACCAGTAAAAAAATATATACAGTTTTTTTTGTGTTTTCTAGTTGTATATATGTATATAGATATTTCATAGGAGCCATCATAATCAATAGCAGGCTTGGAAAACGTTAAAAAATATTTTGAAATACTTAACTCTATATTCCACTATTTTAAATAGATTAATGAGAATTCAAAAAGAAAAATGCTAGTAAAAACAAGTAAATCAAAAACAGTTTTTTTTTCATAGAACAACAGCTTTTTTCCTATCTCTGCGCAATTCATTGACATGTATATATAGGGTGGCACAGAACTACTTGTATGGTTTGAATTGACCTTTGATTTTCAAAATAAAATTTAGCAATTTTTGATCGCTGTTCTGTTGCGTAGTGTTTAATGTTGAATTCCCTAAGTCTTCTTCACAAAGTTCTGAAATAAAAATAAAAATATAGTTTTTGGCTTTTTTACTCAGTTTAAGAATCCTGTATTTGATTCAAGAATTTTATCTTGTACAATCCCGTTTTCGGCTTATTTTAAGAATAGTTGTGTGTTTTCGTACTTAAATTTTTGAGTACGAATTGTTCTAAAAACAAGTAAAAATAATCAAATTTAGTACGAGCTTTTTTTCTGAGTACTTATTTTTGTTTATATATAATTCAATTATTTATTGTATCTTCTAAAAGAACTAACAATAAGTATGCAAATCTTAAAAATAAAAATGCATTAATTAATATAGAAAAAAAGTACTTTTCTCATTATTTAAATATCAACAGATAAAAAAAATGTAGACGTACAAATTGGAGCCTTTTTAAACTCTTCTTCACAAAATTCTGAAATAAAAATAAAATATATATGTATACAGGGTGGCCCAGAAAGACCGAAGTGGTGTGAATTGCTTATAACTTTTTATTTAAGAGATATTTTTTTAATTTTTTTTTTTTTAAATACATTAAATTTATGGGGAATATTTTTGGATTAGTTATTAAAAATGATATCCCGCAAGTGGTGGCCATATTCTGCTTCGCACAAATGTGCTCTTTCCAACACATTTTCCATGACCTTTCGCAAAACTTCCGGTGGTATGTTGTTAATTTCTTCTCGAATATTGGTTTTTAAC
Organism: Thecocarcelia acutangulata; assembly: GCA_914767995.1. Lineage (NCBI taxonomy): Eukaryota > Metazoa > Arthropoda > Insecta > Diptera > Tachinidae > Thecocarcelia > Thecocarcelia acutangulata. The sequence continues at coordinate 163,383,326 of OU612094.1, read as the reverse complement.
TCCTCAATAGTCCTAGGCTTATTAACATAAACTTTTCCTTTTAAATAGCCCCAAAGAAAACAGTCTGGAGCGGTTAAATCCGGGGAACGCGGAGGCCAATTAAAATTGCTGTTACGAGAAATTATTCTTTCACCGTCGTTGCTGGTAATCTGTTGGTTTCAATTCTTGGACAAGTTGAATTTTGTATGGAAACAATCCTATGGTGTGCAAAATTCGCTGCAGCGACGTCCTTGAGAGGCCCAGTTGTGACGAACGTCTCCTGGTTGATGTTTCTGGATCCTCCCGAATACTCTCCTGTACCACTTGAATATTGTCAGCCGTGTGGACAGTTCGGTGTCTGCCGGGACCAGGAAGGTTCCTTACTGCTCCTTGTTCTCGAAAATTTGCAAAATTTGTTGACTGAGAGGGTGCAACCCGCACATTAAATTGACGACGGTATGCACGCTGAGTCAACACAATGGACCGTTGATTTGAAAAGTAAATTTCAACAATTTGGGCACGTTGTTCAATTGTGTATTGCTCCATTATAAATTATCCAAGTCTTCTTTACAAAATACTGAAAATAAAAGAAAAAAAAAATTATAATAAAAAAGTTATAAGGAATTCACACCACTTATATATATATATATATATATATATATATATATATATATATATATATATATATATATATATATATATATATATATATATATATATATATATATATATATATATATATATATATATATATATATATATATAAACTAAAAAAAGTTATTGAATATTCAAACCATAAAGTTGGTTCTGCTTGACCCTGTATTTGTGTCTTTGTTTTGGCTTTTTTATTTAGTTCAAGAATTCTACATTTCAATCAAGAATTTAACTTGAACAATCCCGTTTTCGGCTTATTTTGTTTGTTTTTGTTTTATCTTGGACCAGTACTCAGGGGATGACCCCTACATATGCAGCGCATTGTACTGGAACTAGGAAAATAGGTTATGATGGGGAAAAGAGAGGGAATAGTGTTCGTGGAGGTTTAACTTTAACAATGACAACACGAAAGATTAAAACAAACTCTATTGCAGCAATTAAAATGTTGGAATTAATTTTGTAAAAACTGATCAGTGCCTAGTGTATATACCTTCGAAGTACAGTCGTGTGTTTTTCGTACTTAAAATTTTGAGTGCGTATTGTTCTAAAAGCAGATAAAAAATACTTAAATTTAGTACGAGCTTTTTCTTTCTGTGTATTTATTTCATTATCTAAATATCAACTGATAAAAAAAAAGTAAATGTACAAATTGGAACTTTTTGAAACTAGAAAAATGCATTTTAATAATCGTAATAATTAACTAGAAGTAGTGTTGGAAATTTTTTCATTCAATTTACCTCTTAATGAGTTACCCTTTTTGCACGAAGGAACAAGAGTCCCTAGTTGTCGCTGTTTTATTCAAATGTATGCATTTGACATGTTAAAATGTAAAAGATATTTTTCATTTCTGTTGAATTTTTTTTTTGTTTTGTTTTGTTCATTTTCTTTGCAAACATGCATCCATATTAACTCAAGTGAAAATTGTACGTAAATAGTTGTCGTAAATATCAGTATTGGAAGTATACATAGACTAAACGTCTGCCTGCTGCAAGCAAATTTGTTAAAAACAAAAATAGAAAAAAAGATTCATTTTAAAATTTCTATTGCATTAAATTAAACTTCATTTTTAATCTTTAATTTCAAAGAGCCGATTTACATAAAAATAATGCAAACATATATTTCTATTACATAGTGTAATTGAACTTTAATATAAAGAATCTTTTACTTCGCTATAGCCATTGTTTCGTAGTTCATATCGCTCATTTATTGCAACAACGTGATAGCGCAATAAATAGCGTTTAAACTGATTCTTTTAGGAGGTATTTCCTATAGTTTTTTTTTTTTTTTTTTTTTTTTTTTTTTTTTTCTAAGACGTGTACGAAAGCTAAATATTTAAAATGCGGTTTTCTTGCAATACAAAAGACATATTTTTTAATGAAGCTTTGGTACAACGAAATTTACAGAAAGATATATTAAACAAAATCGTTAAAACTGTATTTTTTATTCAAGTTCTATTTTAAACAAGAATACTAGTAAAAGTTCTCTTTTTAAGGCAACAGTAACAAATATGTTAACTACATTTCTAGCGAATGCACTAGACTTTATGATTTTTCTTTAATATTAATATTTTCTTTAATATTAATATTCTGAGTTCGTTGTATAGAGACGTTTGTCTGAGTGAAAAACTATATAGAGGCTTGATATAGAGGGTGTCCCAGAACTCAACGTCAAGCCGAAACAGGGAGAAACAGGATTGCTACAAGATGGCTGTTCGGTGCATCACGTAATGCCAGTATGAGATTTCGTTGACCAGGAATATCCGGGCAGGTGTGTTGGACGTCCAGACATTATCTTATGTCCAGCCCAAATTTAAATCACATGGATTTTTTTTTTTTTTTTTTTTTGGATTCTCAAAGAAAAATGTTATTCAAAGCCCATTGAGAGCATAGCCGAGCAGCGAACGAATTTCTCAAGCAGCTCTCAGGCGACATCAACTCTGGAGCAGTGTTGCCAGCTTCAAAGCTATGAACGTCTACAAAAAAATACCCATTATATATACGCTAATGCTGATAATGTTGGAGTAGAACTGTAATCGGGAGACACTACATAGCAAAGTCGGTTGTCATATGACTTTTAAACAAACAAAAAAATATAAATAATAAAAATAGAAAGTTTGTCGTATGTAAGCGTGTATAAAACAAATACTGCAATCAGAATGTAGATTTTCAATAAACTCTCAAAGCGTGGTAGCTCAATAGTAGATAAAAGCTCAGCAGTTTTGAGTTTAAATAAATAATCTTTTAAATTAAATTTTTGGTTTGTACATTTGTACAACGGGTTATAGTTCAAGTTTTTTCCTTTCTTAAGGATTTTTTTGCAATACAAATCTGCTGTGATCAATAATTTTTGATTGAAGAAGACAAGAAAAATAATCAAATCTTTAGCTGGGGGACAATTAGCTGTTTCGAGGTCGCTACACTACTCATCAGCACCCACTGGGATTTGAACTCGGGTCATGACGTATCATAATCTGCTGCTTTAATAAAAAAAAATCCTTCTTAAGAAACGAAAAACTTGAACTATAACCCGTTGTACAAATGTACAAACCAAAAATTTTATTTAAAAACTATAAAGTTCAATAAAAATTCAATAAACAAACTTTTGTTTTGAAATTTGATTTAAAAATTTTGTGGATAAAGTCATAAGACATCAAAAAATATTTTTAAATGTTGAAATTACAGCATTTTTTACAGTTGCTGCTCAAGTTTAATAATTCATGCGCTTTTATTTTAAGCATAAACAAAGAAGAATTTTTTATAATTTTAGGTTTCCGTTAACAGCCATTATGAAGAATTACAACGTTTACATTTCCGTTTATAAAAAATAAGAAACAAATAAATAAGAAAGAAAAATACTAAGAAAAAAAAAATATGTAAATATATTAGGCGTATACCTTTTAAGTTATGCATCTTAACAAGGTAAAGCAATAAGACAAGTAAAACAAAAAATGTTTTATATTTAAAAGCTTTTATAAGGTCCGTTGAAAATACTCGTATAACTTAATTAATTCATAATTTTTTCCTATAATGCATTGAATTCCTCAATTATCTCAATCAGCATTGTTGTGTATAAAGCAAGGGTGGCCAAAGTCTCAATTTCCTATGCTCTATGGCAAAAACTAAACTCAGATGAAACAAAACAAGAAAAATGTGTGATTATATACATTTCAGCTACTTCGACTACCTCTCATGTAGACTATAAAAATATTCGTGCGAAACACATAGGCATATATCTGTAGTATTTTATCATAACAACTTACGTCAAATTTTACAAATTGAAAAAATGGTACCTATTTTCATTAATTTACTATATATAAAAAAAAATTTTCTTGTCAAAATATTTTTTCGTATTATTGGCGAAATTTTGTTGTAATTTTGGTTTATTTTCATTTGTTCTTAGAGATAGTTATTCATTGAAATTTGTCCTAAAAACTTTTTTTTAGTCTTATCTTGACTTAAGATGTTAGGATATAATGCCACAGATATATATTTCTTTAATGCGTCGTTTGCATTTCAACAACATTTTAAAAAGGTACTTGTACTAGCGTATAACTATGAAAATATATGGTTTAGTCTCCATTGGCGTAAAGAAAAGTAGCGATGTTTATTGTAAATTAGAGTCAGGGATGTAAAAGTACTTATTTTACATGAAAGCTAGGCTTTTGTGTTAATGAGAAAAAAAATCACGTCTATGCTATACTGCCATTCAGCGTTGTCAACTCGATGCGCTTCGCACCGTTTTTGGTGCTTTTTAAAATTATTTGTGCGAAAAATTCTTTAGTCAGTACGCTTTTTTACATTTTCGGTGCGTTTTTTTAATTTCGGTGGCACATAATTAAATTCAACTCAACTTTTTGTTTTAATGTAAGAAAAAAGTTTAATCAAATGTCCAAAATTTTTTCGTTTCATTTTGTGTGGAAAACACAAAATATAGTAATACAATCTTGCTGTGTATATTATATACACTCTCGAAAGAAGAAGTAACATTTCGTTTTATAAAATTTGCTGCTTTGCTATTAAACGATCAAGTCAAGTTTGTCAAATATAACAATAAATACAGTGTCTGAACACTGAAGTTCGTATTTATGATGACTCTTGAATTCGTTACGGTTTTGGTAATTGAGAAATTATCGAGAGAAATATTAAATAAATTATAAAGTTTTACCAAAAGGTTTGCACTAAATATTAATTATGATGAACTTCATATTTTATTTGTTATAATTCTGGCCAATTTTCGTATTTATCATTCTTTTAAAGACACCGCTTAAGAAAACATAAATGAAATGATTGATAGAGTTTATATTAATAGAATTTGAAGACTTGTAGTGCGATTCTGATATTTTTAATGATCCAATATTCGTAAATTCTTTCGACAGTAATTTCTGTATGCAATATAATCTTGACGACGTTAAACAGCTGTATTTTTGTATCCCTGATAATAGGCATTAAAAGCAACAGCTGATTTCGATCGATAGAGAATATAATTAAATAATATTGTCCAATAATAAATTTTATAAAATATCGTTACAATCATTGTAAAGGTAACATTATCCTAATAAAACTAACAGAGGCGTACTAGAGGCCAAGTGGAAGAAACACGAATTCTAGCTATTGAACGAATTTGATGGTATGCTGCCAGTAGGTGCTATGTTATCAGACCCAGTTTGATTGTATAATAGTCGCTTAAAAGGTCGCTTTCTTATCGTGTTCTTAACATACAAATACTTCTCAAAATACAAAATAAGATTTTAAAACTGAAAGGAAAAAATTCAAAATTCGGTGTGTTTTTGTTGAAATAACGCGCTTTCTTCTCCATTTTGGTGCGCTTTGAAATTTCAAAGTTGACAACGCTGTTGCCATGGTAAAATTATTAGGTGGCAGCATTAGAGTTTTTGTACTACATACATAATATTTTGTTTGTATAAAAATTACGGAGGCCGTCAAAAACATGTTCACAAAACAGAAGAAAATGATGAAAGGAAAAGTTTATATAAAGAAAATGAACAAAGAAAATCAATGTAATTTATTAATTAATTGTTTTTATAAATAGTTTTCAGCGTATTTTAAGCAGTTAAAATATTTTTGAAAACTCTTATTGTGTTTCTTTTGCACTTTTTTAAACTGTTTAAAATTTTATTATTTTTCACTTCACTTTGTGCAACAACTTTTGACACCATCGGTGTCATCACCTGCGTTAGTGATGCCACCTGGTTAATTGCACCATGGTTACTGCCAAAGCGAATTCACAAATTCGCCTTGATTACTGCGATGTAAAAGTATTTTGAAGGTAGTTTAATGTGTGTGCACATAATTACATCGAACTTAATGTCTGTGTGGTGTAGTGACATCATTATTTAAAATGGAGTTAAATTGAGAATCATTTGAATATAATGGTTGCTGCGTTGCAAACGGAATATTGTAGCAGCAATTATAGGGAAAAGAGGAATAATCGGATCCGATTAGTAATGCCAGTTCTAAGTAGACTAGTTTTATATCGAAATATATTGAATTTAAATAGTACTAAATGTTAAATAACATAAACCTTAATAAATCAAAACCTATACATATGTTGTCATGAGTTAGTAATAAAATATTGCTTTAGTTTTGATTTCCCGTCAAAACAGTCTACTGACAATACCTGTTCTATGCTGACAAAGTCGCGGGTAAAAGCTAATATAAATATATATGCGAGACATACAGCCATGTCACAAAGTTTAATTCCGTTCGGAAACGGAATTAAATTATTTGTTTACTTCTTCAAAAAATGAAGAAGTGAAAAATTTTCGGAATGAAATCATTTCTAATTGCAAGAATAAGACTAGTATTGTCTTCTAGCATAGATTTCATTCCCAACTAAGTTTTAGATTTTCGTTTTTTGAGAATTAAAAAACCGATTCAATTCCATTTCCGAACGGAAGTGAATTCTGTGACATGGCCGATACGCTGAAAGTAGGACAAATAATATAACGTTCTTTCCTTTTCAAAAGAATTTTAAAATAAAGATTGATAAAATGAATTTGACCAGTTGCAGCGCTAAGTCAAGCAATATTTATACCAAATGTATGCATATAAATTTTGTAAAATAATAAATTTATTAAATTTCATCACACAATAATATGACTCCCATTAATTTTTTTCTTTTTGTTTTCAAATAAAGACATATAAATCTTGCGTTGTTTCGCCCATTCTATTTAGCTTTTTATTAAATGTAAAAAATTTAAAAGAAAGGAAAAAACGAAAAAATACCTTAATTTTTATGGTCAAAGTTATAATAATAAAAAAGAAATGTTGTTAAATATTTTTTCTTTTATTAATTTTTTTTTTAATCAGTAGCTATAAAAACAAAGGAAATAAAACATTTTCTGGGCTTTTGTTTAACGATTCATTGCATAAATTTAATGCTGTCATTAAAGGTCGAGAGGGGTTTTATTGTGTGAAGAGTATTTTGGTGAATTAATGGTTCAAGTAGGTTGACTTTGCCAGAGGAGCTTTGAACGTTCAGCCACTTATAGCCGCGTTCGAAATGTTTAAAAAATCTTTTTCTTTTGTTCTAATAACTTTCGAATTTTATGATTCATTTTACTTTTACTTATTTTATTCCATTTGGTTAATTTATTATGTTTATGTTTCTTTTACTCTTTTATTTCAGATTGGCTTACAACCCAACTGTGAAAAGATACAACCTCTTTTGCGCCAATCTCATAATGATTACAATTTGGCGGTTTTGGTTGGCATCATTTTTAGCTGTTTCGGCATAGTGCTCATTGTAATGGCATTCTTTTTATGGAGGTAAGTGGTTTTCCTTTAAATATACATAATTGGACAAGATAAAAACGTATTTGTTTTAACAAAAAAATAAAAGAATAAAATTGCTCTACTTATTGCTATTTGTGATAAATAAAATAATTATAATAAAACGGCTAAAGCTAAAATCTGGGAAAAAAAAATTCGTATTTAACGATTGCAGCCGCTGGTTGCTCATTAACAGCAGTATAGAGCATTGATCGCCACGCATTCCTCTCAAGAGTGTTCACGTTGTGGGGATCACTGGTGTAGAAAAATAACATCTACTCCTAACTAGACATACAGTTCTGTAACAGATTTAAATTCCGTTTCCATTGTTTGGCTCTTCAAAACAAAAAATTAAAAAGTTCAAGACTTATTTCACTTTTGCGAAAAATGTATTTGCAATTCTTGCAATTTCCGTTATGCAAGTCTTATTAGCAGAGCTGATTAACTTTTAGAGAACAAGGTATTGGCACTTGACCTTAATCAGGGGCCAAATTCCGTATTGTTCACTTCTGATTTTTGTATCCGCAATAGTGAGAATACATAATTTTTTTTCTTTTTTTTTTAACTTGGACCAGTATTCGGGGATGACCCCTACATATGCAGTGCATTGTACTTTAACTAGGAAAATAGGTTGTGAGGAGGGGGAAAGAGGGAGTAGTGTTTGTGAATATTTGACTTGAACTTTCTAACGTTATAACAGATAGGAAACACGTCTGCAGGCAACTTATTCCACAGGCGAAGCGTACGGCTGAAAAACGAATTCTCTCTGTAATGCGTAACAAACTCTCTTGGCTCTGGACGATGAATTTTGACAATTATAGTGAATACTTACGGAATAATTTTTAAACTCTAAAATCTGCGGCAAGTATTGGTATTTTATAAAATATTTTGAAGTTTAAAAAATAAACAAAAGTGCTATGTAAATTAAAATTCCTTTTTGATAACTTCTGAGAAAGTAGATTCGACAATTCAATACATTATTCAGTCTGAACTAGCACATTCAGCCCAATAAAATTCATTGATTCTTATGAAATTGCTTTTCAATGAAAAGGGAATACTATGTCTGTCAGTGAATTTGAGTGTTCACTGGTAAAAAATCGTTGTGAAATTGGACTCCAAACAGGACAAATAATTACTTTGTTAAAAAGGTTTGCTAAAACATTTTTATTTGAACTTGGTTAATAAAACGATTTAATACTCTTTATTACTGATGCTTTTAGCACACATCTTGTACATTAAACGAAACAATTTAATCAAAAATTTTTTAACAAAAAGCTAAAAGATTTTCTTTTCCAAAATATTTAACAAATTATATTAATATTAATTACTTAATGAGACCCAAATTCGTTTCCCATTTTTAGAGTTCCTTCACTTTAGACCAATTGATATTAATTGCATATTTAGGGATATTCTATAGAACTTGTGTAGAAAGACTGTTTGAAAACAGCCTGTATGTATTTTGTGGGTAAAAAATAAGTTAAATTCTTTCGGCAAGATTGCAAAATAAATAAAGATAAATTTATGTTAAAATTTGTGTGAACACTATTTTATTTCAAGTCTTTTCCCTCCACCGTTTGACTGCACTTGCCTAAAATTAAAGTTTTCTGCTTCTAAAGTACACTTTAAGTTACTTAGAAGTACTCGTACCTTCTATTTTAACATTGTATTAGGTTTCTTTAATTTCGTTTTAAACGATAAGTGACAAAAACAAAAGAAAAATAATAATTTTTATTTGTACGAGTATTGATGTTTCCACAATGCAAGCAAGCGACTGGCCCAAAGGTTTTATATGAAAAATACTGAGATTTTTGACTAATTTATAAATAAATTTTTCAGACAAATCACTTGTTTGTATTGTGGAAACAGCACATATATTGACCTGTATTTCCTGTAGATAAATTTTACTTTGAGTATTCCCTGGTAAAAAATTCATGGTTGCAAAATCAGGCTCCAGCTCAGCCGACAAGACTTGCTTATGGGAATCTCTATTAAGAGAAATAGATACATTTCCGATAGCCAGTGGTGGCAGAAATTTGTGTCGAAAAATCTTCAGTTGCCGAAAAAATAATCTTAGTTTAATAAAAGATCTTAAAATTTGGGTTTCTTTTGATTTAAGTCGAATGCAAAGATAACGTTTGTTAATTATAATATTACAAAAATTTCAATAAAATTCTTGCCAAAATTAGTGATACTCGTATATGCCAGCTAACATAATATACGTCGTTTGTTAGGCAAATGTATTTAATATACGATTAATTGATGTTGCCGCTACCTAAGTAGGAAAAAACAATTTTTTTTTTCAAAAACCATCTATTTTTCAACATGGTCTCCTTTTAGCTCAACACACTTAGTAAGACGATATTCCGACTTTTTTATACGCGTTAGTTTCGGTAATCACTTCTTCGCTTGAGATGAATCTATCTCCTGCGAGGCATTTTTTCAAGTCTAGAAACAGGAAAAAGTCACTAGGAGCTAAATCTGGACTGTAAGGTGGATGATCAACCAAGTCGAAGAGTATTTCATGTAATTTTAGCTATGTGAACCGGTGCGTTGTCTTGAAGAGCACTTTTGCCTTCTATAAATATGGTCGTTTTTTCTTGCATCAATCAATTGATGCTATAATGCACGACAATACTTTCCTGTAATTGTGAATCCTTTTTCAAGATAATATGTGAGCAATATTCCCTGCGCATCCCAAAATAAAGTGGTCATAACCTTGCAGCCGATTTCACTGTCCTCGCTTTTTTCGGAGCACTTCCACCAGCTTCCACCAATTGCTTCGATTGATTTTTGGTTTCAAGTGTGTAGTGGTGGACCCACGTTTCATCAACAGTTATAAATCGACAGGATTATTTTTTATCATCTCCAAACCCCGCTGTGAAGTGGTCTGCCGGACTCGTTTTTGCTCGACAGTCAGCAAACGCGGCACCCATTTTGCCGATAGCTTCTCCGTGCGCAAATGTTCATGCAAAGTGTTGAACACATGTTCATAAGATATGTTTACCATTGCAACAGTCTCACGTAACTTGCCTCGACGATCATTCATAACAATATCGAGGATTTACTTAATATTTTCTTTAGTAACCACCTCTTTTGGACTTCCTGTTGATGGTATTGTTGCAGTGCTTGTTCGGCCGCGTTTAAATTCAGCAATCCAATATTTCACCATGTAGTCTAACGGAGCAGAATCACCCTAAGGTTTATAGAGCTTTTCTGTCGTCCCTTTCGCCGTTTTCCCTTTCAAATAATAGTGTTTAATCACTGCACGAAATTCACTTTTTTCCATTTTTCAAGAAACACAAAAGTTGCTTACTTCAAACGATTACAACAAATAAACTAAATTGATGAATTTGGGTGGAATTTTAACAGCTGACGTTTGACAGATCCCAATTTCAAAAAAAAAATGTATTTGTGTTTGCTAGCGCTATGTAGCTTCAACATCAATCCGACCTCGTACAATCTCTACAACAATTTTATTACGATTATCTGACGAGTAACAATAACAAAAATATCTATTTTTTTATTTCTTTTTTACACATTTTCAGCAACACTCTACATACAATTTTAGGATGTTTGTTGGGCGATTAAAATATGTATTATATTATTTACTTATATTTAATTCTTTTTTAAATTAGAAGTAAACAGAAACAAACAGCGTATTATAGTCTGTTCATTATTGTTCTATAACCTTTAATGTTCAGAATTTAACACATGCTGTACCACCCTTCTTGGCTAATTATTTAGTAAAAGAATTATGCAAAACTCAAATGAAATTATTACTGTTTCCTCTATGATTCACACAAGGATCACACGGCTGATTCCTTAACGAGTTATAAAATAATATCTACACGATTCTCTCTATAACTAACATAAGAGACTCATAGAAGAATTAGCTTTTGTAACAGTTACTCCCTTGCGTGTGAACGTCTGCGTTTAAAAAATGAGCATGTCACGATCAAAAACACTCTTCACGAGATTCCCAGTAGAGTCTTCTATGATTGAAAATGCTAGCTAGGATTTAACTTATTAGGTATTCATATAGTTTGTATTGGAACCAAGAGATAAAAAATTATTTTTAGTTTTATTTTATGAAGAAGAATATTTCAAAATAGTTCACACTTTCATTAGATCTGTAAGTCTCAAATAACTTAATTTGGAGAGAAAGATTTTCAAATATTATTATACTTGTAAAATCTGCAAAATTAACATAAAATCTTCATTCTGTTATGGCTGCTAATGGCAGGCAGTCTTTAGCGCCACTGGTTGCCTCTAATCGAATTTATTTGACTGTTGTAAATGTTCACTGAAATATTTGTGTTGCTGTTTTTAATGTTTAAAACATAATTTTAAGTCGATTTTGTTATTTCTGTTAGGTAGTACTTTCATTAAACAAAAAGGATGGTTGTTTTTTCATATTTATGAATGTTTAAAATTTATGGCAGTTCTTTGTTTATCTTGTTTGCATTTTGCTAATTTTAAATAAATTGGTGTTTTGCTTTTAAAGGAAGTTTGCATTTAATGAATAAATATTGAGTTAGAAAAGTTTTATTTAATGAATGCTGGTTTTTGAATTCAACGCACTTTAAATGGTTTGAGATTGGAGCGCACTGGGTTTTTTAATTTTTCTTTTCTTTTTTGTGGCTGGTAACAAAATTAGTTTGAAAGAAATGTTTAACTGGTCTTTATGTTTTTAATTACTTACAATAAACCATAAAATGCAATGAGAAGTCCTTCAAATAAATCAAATGCTGGTAATTAAAAAATTTTCACATAGACGGTCCAGTCCAGAGTAAAAGGATAAAAGTTTTGATGTTTTTATTGAAAAGAAAAGAAAGTTAAACAACGAGTATTTTTCTTCTTTTGTTGTTTAATATTAAAAATGATAATTAATTAAAAGCAGAATTTTTATTAACAATATTTTATCTCATAAAATTGACAGATATCAAAGTCTTAATATGAGAGAATTAATGAAAGTAGTGTATTTTAAAAAGACGCAGCAGACGCTAATTAACGCCACGGGCTATTAATTGTTTCTAGGCAATTTTATATGCCAAGATTTATTTTTAGACAGTTGGATGCTTTCAAAATGATAATGCCTATTTAAAGACAAAGTTTTGATTAACTTATTTTCAAAAATATCACTCATTTTACACAATTTGTGAGTCCTAAGAACTACAAACTTCTTAAAATTACTTTCCACTTGAGCTTTTACGTTTCACTTACGATACCGTACATTATTATAAAAATAAATATAAGTTAGTATAAGTCGACGCATAAGCTCTAAACACTTAGACGACAGCAGACTTCACGACTTCGCGACTACAAATGAAGTTAGCTTCAAATGCTGCCGTCTCATCAGCAACATAATTATTTTAAAGACAGCAGTAGCACTATGTGTATTTAAACAATGCAAATTTCAGAGGTGCCACATATATATTTTACATGAATAAAATTAAAATTACCGACTGAAAACGTAAAAATATCACGTAAAACTAAACAATTTATTTGCTTATTTTATTTATTTGATGTTTATTTCTATTAAATATTTCAAACAAATTTTAGTTTTTATTGCCAATTTATATTTATAGTGGCATCACTGCATTTACTTTTTGCTGCTTAAGAAAATAGAAATTAATCTAAGTCGACAGCAGCAGCAAATGCTGTTGTGAAGTCGTGCTGCTGTGATGTCGTTAAAATAATCGTGTGCATTTAAACACATGTATTTTATTTTTGATAGATTGCTGCTTGCTGTCTGCTGTCGTCTATGTGTTTAAAGCTATATCCATACTACAAAAAAAGAAATTGCTTCTTACAAGGTTTTTAGATTTTAATAGATACGAACACCTTTAACACCAGTATGCTTGAGCTATTAAGTTAGTACAATACTAAGATTGAATGTAACACTCTGCTAGCTCTAAAGAGAAGTAAAACGACATAAACGACATGAGAGCATGCTTCCAGTTTATACCTAAACCATCTTACGCAATTGTCCAAAATTACATTATTACATTTCATCAATGATTCTGTCGATCTCTTTGGACGACCTGAACAACAGCGTCACTTGTAATTACTAGAATAACCGCAATATAACTCAGTAAACCATATCTTAACCATTGTAATTTATGAAGCAGAGTTTTCATAGTACTTATAAAGTTTTTCGTTGTTTTTACGAGTAGTGATAGTTTTTTACACAAAAAGTAACACAACAAGATGAATATCTTATTAATGAAAGTTTAGTAAATAAATCAGAAAAGTAGTCAAAAATAGGTTTATCTCAACTCAGTTAAAATTAGTTATACAAAAAATTTGTATAACTATTTTTTAAACGCGTCTACATTGTCGAGGTTTTGAATTTGCTCAGTATAGAATTCCAGAAACTAATGGCATGAATAAGAAACTGCCTTTGTGACTAAAGTAACTTATATCTCATGTGAATAATCTTCCTTTCATGACTGGCAAATTGTATGCTTACGTACAAATAGTTCGGCTGCCTAGAGGTGATAATCCTATACAAAGATAATAAACATTTAACTTTCAATAGATTCCCACGATTTTTACAACAACCTGCTGGCAAGAAAACAAAAAACAGTTGTGCTTATACCACTAGCTGGAAAAGTTGCTTTAACTATAACTATCAAAATTATTCATTTTCACCATTGCGTACAGAGAAAGCAAAAGTGAACACTGAGATTGGTGAACACTTCAAAATTCATTGTTGCACAATCTAGCCGCTGGTTACGAAGATGATGTTTACGGTTTGGTCCCACGTACATAGATTTTGACAAAATCTATTAGATTAGTACCGATTCTTAAACGTCTTTTTAGTTTGAAATTTTGTTAGTCTCCTTATTTTTTTTTTTTTTTTAATGCAGCGAGCATTAGCTTCTGTTATTACTGGTGTAGTTTTATAAAGTTAAGTTTATTTTCTCTTTACTTAGTGTATTTACTAGGCTCTTGTTTTTTTTTTTTATTGTGTCCGAAAACTTTTTTTTATATGTCAATGCGAAATAAAAAAGGGATAGAAATTTAACAATTAGCCATTAAAAAAGTTACAAAAGTTTTGAATAAATTAAGTTAAGTTTTTCTTTTTTCAAGTGGTCGTTTGTGAAGGAGCTGCTTACTATCTACCACTGTGTTCACAAAACGAAGTATAATCGAAAAGTTCGTTAAGAACATGATAATATCTTTAAAAGTTTACTGCCCACTCAGCACATCCTGCACATTTAATTGCATTAAAAATAAAATTAAGAGTTAGATATATTTCATTAAAAAAGAAGAAAAAAGAATGTGTATCTCAACTATTATACGTTAATAAATACAGCCGAAAGGATTAAGCAGAATGCAAACAGAAATATATATTTAAACGAGTTCTTAGGGAAACAAAATCTTATTGGAGATGTGCAGGCTCACAAACGAAATATACTCACTCACGCGTGAAAGAAAGCTAAACAGCAGTATTTTTTTTTTGCACAAGTGAAATGATTTTAATTAGCAAAATCGATCATCTCTATAGTGAATAAGTTGGGAAATATTTGTTCCCATAAAATTTTCAATTCCCAGGGAGGGGAAAATGCTATCGCGAATTTCATGGGAACTCTTGTACGTGCTATCAGTACGTAGTGAATATAAAATATTTAAGAGTAATAAAAATATCAAACTGTCAGTGCAGTGAAGAAAAAGTGTGAATATTTGTTTAATTGAATTTAATATAAAATGTTTAGAATCGAAGCATTAATTGAACTACCGGAGAAAGAATCTCGACAACACCGAATTGCTTGTAGACATTTACGAGATGAATCTAATTCGTTGGAGTTACGCGATACATCGCAAGTTACTTAATCTATAAACAAATTGTGTTTGTACATAACTTTTCTGCACAGAAAAAATTATAGTAAAAATAAAATCAACAAAATTTTTGTGTGAAAGAATAATTTGTATGCATATACAAAAACAACCCTGGATGTCGTATTTTGTTGCTGTTTAAACAAATTCTTGTTTTCGATCAATAATTATTTTTACTAAACTTTTGTTTGAATCCACGAATTCCTTTACAGGTCCGCATTCAAACAACTTATTAATTAATTCAACGAATTTCGTTATTGAACACGAAAACAAAATTTTTCTGTGTGTTTTAGATTTATTCAAAATTGTAGAGTAAATAAAGCCGCATTTATGTACTTGTACATATATTCTAACAAGTGCTGGGCAATAATATTCCAACAACGAAATAATTGCTTACATGATGAATACAGTTCGCCAGCTAAAATGATGTGAACAAATCAAAGGGAAAAATAAAATAAATACGAGGGAAATAAATGTTTACCATTGGGTGAATATTGACCGAATGTGAATTTTTGTAGTGTTATTATTCCAAACTGAATTACACATAGAAAATATGAGTTCATTTCTAAGAGAAACATATTAACGATTGCAATTTTGGGAAATGTGAAATTTTTTCATGGGAATGACTGTTTACGATATGGGTAAATATTTTTAAACTCTTAAGGACTTCTCATCATAATCTAATCCTAGTATATAAGGGTCATCCCTCAGCACTGGTCCAAAATAAAAAAATAAATGCTGGTTAGGCAAATGTTGATTTACACGCAACGTAACGTTTTCGTTTACGGCACTTGTGTTATTATAAAAGACTTAATTAAAAACGTGACCTACTTCAACGAAATAAAAAACAAAATTTTTGTGAAACCGCGATTTTTTTTTTTTTTTTTGGTCGTTGTAAATTTACTTTTTGTAAATGCTAATATACATAAATAGAAATAATAAATCACTTGTAATAATTTATGTTATTAATCAATGTTATATTAAAGAATATAAATTTTTACAACAAATTTAAACAATTTAAAGTTTATTCACTTTATTAACTTCTAATATTGTATAAATCAAAAATTCATAAATAGCTTGTTTCCTAGCTGCCTACATTTACATAGCTGTCGACATTTTATAGGAGCTGAACTGATCATCAGTAGACTTGGAAAGGCATAAATAAAAGTCGAGATGTTTGCAAAAAAAAAAGCTTGTTTCTGCGTTTTACAAGTGTTATTAAAGCATTTTTCTTTTTAAATTCTTAATAATTTATTTAGTTCGAGAATATCTTTCATAGGTTTCCAAATCTACTGATGATCGGTGTAACTTCTATAAAATGTCGTCATATAGACAGCTAGGAAGCATAGAAAACAAGCTGTTTATGATTTGGATACTGATGGTTGCTGTAGCTGCTATGAAATGTCGGAATACAGACAGCTATGAAACATAGAAAACAAGCTGTTGATTGACAACACATTTAATCAATATTCATTAAATTTATAAAATAAAGCACACTAGACTGGAACTAGTCTGGCTCATGTAATGCGTATACTTATAAGAAATGAATTCCAAAGAATAGTCTGAAGGGCTAAAAACCAAAAACTGTGGCAATACATTGATTGGCGAAATATTACATACAGGAGATATTTGAAAAGCTTGAGCTCTTTTCAGCAAGGTTTTTATTCATATAGCTATAAACATCAAAGAACTTGTGATCTGGGTGAGCCTTAGAAGCCACGCTGGTGACTCGTAAATAATTTTCTCCGGATGTTGGTTCATCATCAGATAAGGCCTTCAAGGCAGGTGCTGATGTAAATCAATGACACAGTTAAATATTGGAAATAATTAAAACGAAAAATGTTGTAACTATGTAAAAAAAACAGTTCAGTCCTATCTTTTTATTAATAAGCTTTTCTTGACAACTTTTTGCAACGAGCAAGATAGCAGTAAAATTCAATTTTTATATAAAAAAAAATATATTCCGGGTGGTCAAATTACCGAAGAAGTTTCAATTCTTTTAACCTTTTTTATTATATTTTTTTTTACTTTTTAGTTTTTGTAGAGATGAATAGGGAAATTAAAAACGGAATAACTTGCATAAATCTGTAAACTTTATTTCTCAAACCAAATCATGGTTTTATTCATAAATTAATTATGGGCGACGAAGCCCATTTACAGTTACCTGGGTTCGCTAATAAAAATAAAAGCATTTTATGGGCTACTGAAAAGCCAAAAGTGTCCAATAGTTATAATCACATTGACGGCTACCTCAGTATACTAATTGGTACGGTGCTTCATCGGAAAGGATATTTATTTATTTAGCTTATAATTACAAATTGTAAAATAAATTAAAAGAAAGAGCCATAACATCTTAGACCTGCAGCTCCACTAATTTTATAAAATGCTAGGTTATTTAACATTTGCATTCATTAGACTTACATATATATAATTACTTTTAAATAATATGTGAGTTTATATACATAATTAGATTAGATTTCATCATATGGCTTTGATATTTGGTTAGTAGAGCTATATTTTTCATCGTAGGACAGCCAACATTACAATTACAGAAAGCGTTAAAAATGGTGTTGAATAGATTTCCATGTGTCAATCTTGCGTGACCTTATGAATTTAGTACAATTCTTTTTCGTAGCCTGGCATATAGACGCATATGGTTTTTCTATCCTTATTAATCATTCGATACCATCTGAAGCAGGTGTTAAAAGTATTGCCTTTATCCTTCGAGGAGAAAGAGTGTACGATATGTCTTTTAATGTCTCTATGTCTAAAATTGTCTGTCATGTGCAATGGCTGTTTTTCTGCCCTAAGTAATTTGTCATTTCAGATTCCGTTGCGGCTTTACACCCATATCAAATTTATATCAGAAAAGCTAAAATTGTCTGTCATGTACAATAGTGGTTTTTCTGCGTCAAGAAATTAGTTATCTCGGATTCCGTTGTGGCCCGGCACCCAAATCAACTTTATATCAGGAAATCGTTCGATAAGTATATATCTTAAAATTAGAACATAATATTCATTATTTAGTTCGGAAATAATTAGCCCATACTTGTTTAAAAATAAACACGGTGTCGCTGTTCATCACTGGAGTTTGATATCAGACAATTTCGGAAAATTTGTTAAGCTCTGCCGAAGAAAACCGTCCAAGTATATATCCAACTGGATGGGGCCACAGCACACACTGCGAAGGATATAATAGCAGTTTCACACGACATCGTCATCTCCGCGTTCACCGGATTTATTCGCTCCAGACTATTTCCTTTGGAATTATTTGGAAACAAAAATCTATATTAATAAGCCTAGAACCATCCTGCAATTAAAAAGCTTGAAGTTTTGCAAGATGTTACCGTTTGATGAATAAAAATCACCGATTTAAGCTTATTATTCACGTCGTACAGTTTTGTATTAAATTCCTTATAATCTTTTGAAAATGGTGAGAAGAAATAAAAAAAAATTTTAATAAAAATGTTATAAGAAATTCAAACCTTTTTGGTAATTTTCGGCCACCTCGTTCTTATACCTTTCTGTTTCTATTGGAGTACCTTTAAACTTGTAACAGTACTTTGCATTTGCCTCTGTAGTGTAAATTAAAATGCAGGTCATCAAGAAACAGTTTTTGTTAGCATTTACAAGTGAATTTCGTTTAGTCATTTCATTAAGTGACTGACTTTAAAGAAAAGTTGTTTATTCAATACACTAATCCACACGTGACATGAGAATAAGAAATCACGACAAACTTGCGCATCTGTAATTTTAACGTCAATTTCGTGAAAAATAAAGAACGAAACAACAAGCAAAAACACATTGGCTGAATAAAAAAAAAAATCAAAACTTTTTTTTAATTTCTAGATGATGACCGTTGAAAAAGTATTTTCCCCTTTCAGTATTTTCTCTGTTTTGTTTTATCTTCTTAAAAGCAAAAAATAATTAGAGGAAAAGAAGTATCTAACAAACACAAACTTAAAAACAGTTTAAAAAATGAAATGCAAACATAATAAAAACTTGATTAAATTCTTAAAATAAAAATGTGTAATTAAATAAAACTTTTCGTTTCTGTAGTACAAAAAAAAACAAGCTTTATATTGAATAAGTAGTGAAATACTTATAAAATATTGCACATAAAAATCTGCCCAAAAAAATGGGTTAACATGAAATGCTCATAAATATGATATAGTCTTAATTATGTTTTTCTTGGACCAGTACTCAGGGGATGACTCCTACATATGCAGTGCATTGTGCCATAACTAGGAAAATCAGTTGTGAGGAGGGGAAAAGAGGGAGTAGTGGTTGTGAACCCGAGGCGCTTGAATGTGTTCTGTCCAGCGAACGTCACACTGTATCTACATTCCCAGTACATCAAGAGCATCCGATTCCTCAATATTTATACCATCCATTAGTACGGATGATATAAATGACATGCACCCTTATTGTGTTTGCCGTTTTTATGGCGAATGTCGGGCGGTTTTGAATAACGGTACCGTAATTGGCGAAAAACGCCAATAAATACGACAAGTTGCAAATCTATTACAAAAACGCCATTTAAATAGCGTATTTGCCCGTGTTTGGCGTATTTGCCTTTCAAAAAAGAACAAATTTGTCGTCAAAATATTTGCTCACGACAAGTAATCGTGTATAACTTTTGATCCACATTTTAAAACATTCGATATGTTTAAAGTTTCAATTCTTTAATACTACTCTCAGCATAGTAGAAATAGAATATATATATCCGATTATATTTTCATCTTAGAAGGCCTACCGGACCCGAATTAAGCGTAGCAAAAGCTTTTTTTATCATTTTAAAACCTTTTTTTAGAGAGAAGAACTTTTTCATGAGAGGTTGATATAAAGAGAACGTGTCCTGTAACGGAATTTCGTAAAGTTAAAAACTCTAAGGTGAAGTAAATGTAAATAAATTAATTTTGCTTCCCCGTTCAATATAATTCAGTAGTCGACTACACGACTAACTACAATCGCCGATCAACTGATCTGTCATGAAGTTGTGAAATCTGCTTTTAATACTTAAGGCTTTAATATGATTTCGTTTATTTGGCCGCATAATCCATAATGAGGCATGAAAGGTGTAATCTGGAACAGCAATTTTCCCTGTTCGTCATTTACAATATTATGCGATTTTTGAAGAAGCTAACAGTTTCTCGATCCGTTTGAGGTTTAAAATTGTGGTAGCACTTTTTAGGCCTATGAAAAGTCTACTTTCTTCTGGTACCATGGAAGCTCCGAGAGCCTGGTCCAGTTTGTGTGACAGTTTGTCGTATGGGATCTTTAGATCCCGTCATCGGTTTTTAAGACATATGTACAAATGCCACCGCCATGTCGATATAATGGGGTTTCGACAAGAGCTTATGGATTCTAACTTTAAATGCGACAATTCTACTACTTATTCAACTAAAATGAGCTTCATTGGAGAACAATGGATATTCAAAATAAATATCAATCGACGAACAGAACCATTATTTTGAAATAAATTTTAACAATTTGCAAGCGTTGCTTTGGTATAAGTCGATTAATAATAAAACGTCATATTAAACTAATAATGTCAAATAAAAGTGGTCAGCCTTTAAAAAAAACATCCTTTATATGCCAAACAAGGAAAGCAAACAATATAAATTTCAAATATACAGTGTGGTTCGACGTATATATGTGAGGAATTTAAACGGTCTATAACCAGGCAGCTTTAATAGGTAGTGGCAGAATTACAATAAATACAACACCAATAAACATCACACGCAGCTTGTTGGCAGAAATTAGCAAAATTTTGTTTCCCTTTTATTTGAAAAAGAAGGAAGTGTATGTGTTTTTTTTAGAACTATGAATTTTGTATACAAAATTTTGATAAATATACGCAAAGGAATCGAAAGGCAGCTGCGCTTGTACCAATACCTTGGTAAAGCTGCCTTAGTCTATAACTTAATTAGTTTTCAGAGTTAGGAAATCAAAAATGGAGAGTGACTACTATAATTAGATATGGGCTTCGTCGCTCATAATTAAATTATGAATAAAGTCAGGATTTTATTTGAGAAGTAAGGTCAACGATTAGGGCACGGTGTTCCATTGTGTACTATTACGTTTTAAAAACCCCGAGTTATCTTTACAAAATACTGTAAAGAAAAAATAAATAACAATAATATGTATGTGTTAATGATAAATAGTCGAACTTATTCGTCTGGCTCGAGTGCTATCCTGGTGTCAGTCAAGAAATATTTTTATTTTTAGTTATTACAATAATTGCCGCGATCAATTACCCATATTCTGCTTGTCGGCGGCAATACAAGACGACGCCGATTTTAAAATTTTGCGCCGAATCGGCATTCCTGTTGTCAATATTGACATGTATCGATAACTTCCGACACATATTTAATATTCTACAAGAGAAAATGGTGGCAATATATTGCCGGTTATTTTATCGTCACAGTTTTTAGCGTCGACTTCGAACAAAAACATCAAAATAATTAATAAAGAAAATTAAAAAAAAAATGAAATAAAATGGAAAAAATTAAAATAACGAATCCCAATTTCAAAAATTAGTAGAGGAGCTGGAAAAAGCCCATCACTGGCCGCAATTAAAAATGCACGATTTTAGTTTGTTTTGTTTACTTCGTCACTGGAGTCTGAATATGGCTGGAAAAACATTTTCTATTTAAAAACTTCCTCAATTTTCTATTTCCACAAACTTTCTTATTTTGCACAAAATTTATTAACATAAACGATAAACCGGCAACACCAATACAAAACTGTCAGGGAATGCGAGATTAATATTGACGTCATCTTAAATTGATGTTGCCATAATATTGTCGACGATATTGCCGCCGACAAGCAGAATATGGGTGAATAACTCTTGATCAAAGAAGATAGGAAAAAATAATTGAAAAATATTTTAATTTTTTTTTTATAAATATTAGTAGCTACTCAAGTAAATAAAAATAAACTCAAATGTTTGAATGGTTGCTTTTACATTTTGAGCCTTGAGGTAAAAAAAAACGTTGTTAGGAAACGTAAAAACGTATCTGAAGAAAAATACTTGTTTGTGTTTTTGAAAGGTGTTTATATTATATTTAACTTTTAAAATTATCATTGTTTTATTTAATATAATGGGATATATATGAAATGTTCGAAAATACTTTTCAAATACTCTCAAGTCTGCTGATGATTAGGTTAGCTCCTATGAAATGTCGGCATATATACTACTAGGAAACAAAAAAACAAACTGTATATATCTTTTGATTAGCATACATTATTAGTAACCAATAAAGTAAATAATACTACTCGTAGTATGCTAGTAATTTTTATTAACTTCAGACAGTTTTTCTGTAAACATGAGAACTTTTTTATGAAAGTATTGGTAAAAAAAAAACTACTGACGAGGTGACATAAGCGCCAACCAAATGAATTTGATACTTGTAGCTAAATAAATAGAAATTATTGTTAAAATTTTTAACTGAAAAACGATTTGTGTCAAGGTGCATTAACGTATACACGGTGGCAGCACTAGAGCAAAATTACAACAATACAACAAAAACAGACATGTGGTAAGCTATGTTTGCCAAAAATATTTGTAACTATTTTCACAATTATAAACTATGAATGTACTTTTTCATAATTACAAAATATATTTATTTGAATTATTTTTATGTTTACAAAATAATTTATATATGTTTAATTCAGAATACAACACTAAATTCACTTTCAAAAATGTAAACAATACATTTGACGTAAATAGCTTCCTATACTGCCAGTAGCAAAAAATTTTCACATGCCGTAGTGCTGCCACCGTGTATACATTAATGCACCTTGATTTGTGTATTAGCAGTTAAAAAAAAACAAATTTAATGTAACATAAATAAAACCTTATAGAACAAAGTGCAAAAGTACAGACATATTGTTATTTTAAATTGTTAAAAATATTTAAATTATTTTAGTAACTATTTTTTGTTATTTTTTTTTCTGTACCGCAGCATTAGAAAATTATTTGGAAAAAATATATTTATTTACACAATCTAAATGAGAATACGAGTATGCACAAAATACAATTTTACTTAAGCATCTTCAGTACAACAAGACCAAAACACTATCAGACAAAAAAAAAATTGGTGGTGGCCTGAAGTTTTGTGGTCTCTTGTTTGCAAAAACTTCTGGCCAAAGTTTTTGTTTTTTTTTTTTTTTCTAACTTCATCAGTTTGGTGAAATTTGGATTTTTGGTTGGTTGATGGGGATGAAAGAGATTATTTTAGCAGACTCTTCTTTTCAGTGCAGAAAACCACTCCAACAACAATAAACGAAACGAAATTTTATTTTTTGCTTTAAAATTGTTTTGCTTTGCAACGGACTCAAAAGTATGTAACAATTTATTGATTCAGAATTTTGAAATAAAGGCAAAATATTGCTTGTTATGCATATCGTTGGCTTAATATAGAAAGGTCGTATTCTAGAGACCGGAAAAAAGTTCAAAAGATCGAGAGTTCAATGTAACAAAGGTTTAGATTATTGACACACAAAAACTTATAGTAAAAATAAAATCAACAAAATTTGTATCTGCAAAACTAATTTGCATGTACAAATCTATGTGTCAGGTTTTCCAATAAGAACTTTTTTTGTTAATAAAATGCAAATCATTTGAGATATTTCCAAAATTTTGTGAATAGCTTGAAATAAAATCGAACCATTTATCGATGGAACTCGTGCGCAAGTCAGCAGTGGTAGACACGTTGGACCCGATTTTCGATGACTCGGTCACACATTTTGGCCGTAACGACCGCTATTTAGCGTTCAACGTTAGCTCTGAGTCGAGCGGCGTTAAATCGCACGAATTAGGGAGACTAGTCTACTTCTTGATATAACACGCTCACCAAACTTAGTGCAATCAAGTTTGACTCGTCAACTCTTAAGTTTGTGAGAGAACGGGGAAAAGAGAATGGAAAAGAGTGCAGAGTTGACGGTACCGTCAAGTTTCAAATGAAATGTAAGAAAATATGAAAACTTGAAGGCAAAAACACTTAAACTTGATGACACAAAGCTTTTGTGTGTGAACATAAATGCAAGTTCAAAAGCAAATTGAAGCAGAATTGATCAAGAAAACCTGGTGTGTGTAAACTGAGACTTACTCTTTAATAAATCGATTGTAAGGTGTGCTGTGTAGAACCCCCCTGTTGAAACCACATGTAATCGGTAATCATGGCACGATAACGGTCGCCATTAAATGCCATAAAATTCAAATTATTATAACACACAATTAGGCCCAGAACTCGACCTCAACCCGAATCAGGATTGATTGTAATCATCATGAGAAAAATCGGAAAAAAATAAGAAATGTGCGAATAAAAAACAGTCGAACTCAGTAAAATAGGTTAGCAAAAGTCGGGTTTCTTGAGGTTTTTATTTTTTTATGACTAACATCTATTGTACGATGTTACAATCCTGTTTAAATGCGCGAACTGTAATGGCAAATTAGTGCTTTTTTTTTAAAGTAGGGCCTTTCCAAGTCGACAAATTTTTAAATCTTTAAATTCATAGTTTAACAAATAGTCTTTATCCTAGAAAACTTGTGGCAATTGTGTCATTATTTTTGACTGCGTTTCTAGAAATATTTTTTAAGTTTACGGTTCCAAAGTTTAAATGAACAAAAATATAAAAATTAACGACAGTAATCGAAAAATGGTTAGAATTCAACCAAATTTATAGGCTTTTCTTAAATGTCCATAATTTTTAAACTGCATGGGATAGATTTTTTTTCTTATTTTTCTCATGATGGTTACAATCAATCCTGTCACCCCGTTTCGATTTGACGTTAAAATCTGGGACACTCTGTATAACAAAAATGTATGAATTTGTAAGGTAAAAATTAGTTTTCATTTGAGTTCCATATTTCATTGCGATCCACATTTGAAAAACACTTGAGAATAACGTTTGAAGCAAGTTAAGTGAATTCTCAATTTGAAAATAATTCCCCCTTTTTATTGAAAATACTCTATTTATCAATTGCATTTCAAATCATTGTCGTTTACACAAATATTTGATTTCAAATCGCTCTCAATTTGAAGTCAAACCATAATGTTTGTTGGGTATATGCATAAGTACTCGTATATGTACTCGTATGTTTGTGTGTATTGTATTATAGAAGATACTTTACGCTCCCTGTACAACAATTTTCATTGTTGACAATTTTTTTAACTTATTTAATCTAAACAATTGTAATCAATTAACAAATCAAAATTTTTAAGGTTAAACAACAAAAATAAACCAATGTACTCTTTTTTGCGCAATTGAGAGAATGTATTTGACGGAAAATATCCATTTGAATACATTTAGTTAGTTACATTTTATTGTGTGTATTAAATTTAGACTTTAAGAAAAAAAAATCTTACTAAAATACCTGTTATCAGTGTGGCCAATTGTTTGTTTTTTTCCTAAATGAAAAATCAACGATATACAAAGTCAGATTATAATGTTTATTTGTATTAGTATTACTAGTAAAAAAAGATTTATTAATATTAGTACTGAAATATAAATTTTATGGAGGGGTAACTAAAAATTATCTTGAAAGACTGTTTCATATAAAATGTAATTCATAACTATAATAAAAAATTTGTGTCGGTTCTTCTAACGTGATTTTATCAACTACGAGTATTCGGTAGTGCATGAGAAAAGTTTTCATGTAGAAAGAAATCGTAAAACTAACACTGCTATTCACATACAAACAAAAAAATGAACTAGAAACAGCTAGTATTTTTAACCGTGGAAGAGTCTACTAGGAATCTCATTAAAGCATTTTCGATCATCCACGAGCACACTGTTTAATAGTTACACGAGCTAATTCTACTGTATGATTCTTCTACAACGCAGTGATAGACACTTACATGTGTTAGTCATTGAGTGATCGTATGAGACTCGTGTAGAGATTATTTTATAATCTCTGTCATGTAGTTCCATTATTATTCGAATTTTTTAAACTTTTCGTACTACATATAATTCGTAAAAACTCATCATCAAATTCGCAACACGCTCGTTGTAAGTTCAAAGCGTAAAAGGCTGTTCAACAATGGAAAGTAATCTATGGCATGCATCGACATTTCACAGGAGCTATCTTAATCATCAGAAGACTTAGAAACCTTGGAAAAATATTCTCAAATATTTTACATTATATTCCAACATTCTAAATAAATTATTGAGAATTTAAATAAAAAATGTTTTAATAACACCTGTCAAAACACATAAAAGAAGCTTTTTCTTTTGCACACTTATTATTAAAACATGTTTATTTTTGAGCTCTCAATAATTTATTTAGAATATTGGGATATAAATTTGAATGTTGAATCTTCCAAAGATGTTCAAGTCTGCCGATGCTTAGTGCAACTCCTATGAAATGTCAACATATAGAAAGCTAGGAAAAATAGAAAACAAATTGTTTATAATTTTTTGATTAGTATAAATAAAAATTCAAAGATTGAAAGACAAGCTTGTCAAAAAGAATTAAAACAAAAGATTTTTCTGTTATTTTTACTTGTTAGATAATCACCAGAAGATATTTTTACCCATTGTATATTGATTACAAGCCTATAATAAACATTCCAAGATTGAAAGACAAGCTTGTGAGAAAATGTGTAAACAAGAAAAAAAACAAACAATTTTTTGTTATTGTCACACCAGAACTATGTTTTATTTATTAATTTTTTTGTAGGACTGTGATAACCAAATAACTTGACAGAAGGAAGTCTGCTGAGGCATCTAGTATTTTAGAAATATATAGAATACGGATATTATCAGACCTGTTCTAAAACTCACGTGATTTCAAAGCACATGCTGTTTCAAGAGCACAAACTTTAAATATACTTGCTCTGCAAATCATAATTTTCGCGATTTTCAATGTGATTTATACTCTTCCAAAGCAAAAGGAAACAATCTGCTTTTTGTTTTTTTACTTACTGTATTTTTATTCTATTTAGTTGCTGTATCATTTGCAAAATAAAGTTAATTACTACATACTAATAAATATAAAAAAGTAAAGAAACAGAAAATAAAAGAAAACCGCAAACCAAATCACAAAAGAATGTAACAATTCTTAAGCGAGAAACAAATGGCTTTCCCATCGCCAGAGCGATGCTTTCACAGCCCGAATAGCGTTTTTGTTTATGACAGTATTCCTATAAAATAGATAATTTTACCTAAATAATAAATATACATAAAAAACCTGCTCAGTTATTTATGAACATAACAGATTATGAAGTTCATAAATACCTGTAAAAACTAGAACGTTATCTTAAATTCATTACAGGTTGGCTTACCGATTTTAAATCACAAAAATCTAAATTATTTTGCCTGCAGAACACTTTTTGTGATTTCAAACCACTTTCATACAAAAAGTGATTTGCAAAACAAATATGTAAATATATAGAAACATTGAAATTTACATTACATTGAACTACTGGCTGCTTAGCAAAATCTTTTTTGCTTGGCATTTAACTGAGGCTTACTATGCAACATCAACGCTACAACTAATTAACTTAAACACCAAATTTATTAAAAGCAATAATCAAATGTCTTTTTTAATTCAATTAATTCACAACACTTTTCAAGAATTTAAATTTCATGCATATGCCCATAAAATTTTACAGGCATAATTTAAATAAAACTTTTAATATATTCTTTACGAAATAGGTATGAATAATCTGCCAGATCATTTTACTTCAATGACTTAAATTTAACCGGAACCTAGTCAAATATTGAAATCACATTGAACAAATACGTTAAAGCAGTTTTATAAATTAAAAAAAGCTGCATTAGCCATAAGTGCTTGTTTATAATTTATGTTAGTGACTCTCTTGCTCTCCCATACAAACTTATTATCAGAGATGAAAACTTGTTCAATTTACTTTAAAGACATATATCTTCATTTACGTTAGCGGTTTCTGGAAAACGAATTAACGACAATATGTCTACAAAAGTTGTATGAAAAGCTGTAAATGTTCTAATATGAATTTAATACACATTTTCTAGACTTTGCGTTTACTTCTGGTTTTATATATGTATATATATATATATATATATATATATATATATATATATATATATATATATATATATATATATATATATATATATATATATATATATATATATATATATATATATATATATATATATATAATAAGCTTTTTTGTTTTTAAATGTCAGCTAATTTCATATGATAAAATCCACTACCGACATCTTATTATAATTACTTAAAGTAATATATAGCACCTTAGAGTGGTTCGCCTTCTATATAAAAAAAAAATTGTATCAGTCATCTCCTAGGACTAAATATAATGCAAAAGCAATTTGAAATTTGTTTTTAAAATTTTTTGCCACGCCTACAAATATCGCCCTTATATTATTTTGTTCACTGTGTCGTCATTTTTAGTCCGATTTTATATGTATATCGTATGTATATGTACACGACCCTGAAAGGGCTACATTTAGGTCTTTAATATTATTTCACTACTTTGTTGTTTTATACAATACAATAATGTGCAGTAAAATAGGTAACACTTCGTAAATGTTGCTTTGTCAAATGTAGCTCATGTTTTTTTTTTTTTTTTTTTTTTTTTTTTTTTTTTTTCTTTTTTTTTTTTTTTTTAGAAAAGAGAACATGATTCAATATGATAGAGAATAATTAAATGGCTCAGTGGATGAGTGGTTAACCCAGCAGCTCATGATACGTCATAACCTGAGTTCAAATCCGAATGGGTGCTGATGAGTTGTGTAGCGTTTGCAAAACAGCTAGTTGGCACCCAGGTAAAGATTTGATTATTATTTTTCTTGTCTTGTTCATTCAAAAATTATTGATCACAACAGATTTGTATTGTAAAAAAATCCTTCTTAAGAAAAAACTTTAGAAAGGAAAAACTTGAACTAAAACCCGATATACAAATGTATCAGTTGCTAAAAATGTATTACAAAAGGCAACTAAATCGAGCGACGCAAGTTGCTACTTTAAAGTAATTTTTGCAACCCCAAATTTTCAGTTGCTATATCGTTTTGGAAAGCAAAATAGACTAAAAAATAAAAAATTTTGTAAATTAAATTAAGTATTAAGCATTAAACACATTGAAGCCAGCAAACAACCGACTTCAATATGTCAAATATAAAATACATATATTTAAATGCGAACATTTATTTTGAAAAACAGCAAGACGATACGAGTGCAGGTTGTTGTCCATTTTGTTGCCGCAGTAGAATTAAAGTAATTTCTATTTTTCTTGACTACACAATGAAAACAGTGTGACCAGGGTGTAAAAAAAATATATAAAAACAATTTAACTCTTGGAAATATTTTATATTTATATATTTAACATAAAAATTATTTTTTATAATTTATATTTAACATAAAAAACAACATAATTTAAAGGCCGTTTTAAATAAATTAATAAACTTATTTGTTCTATTGTTACATATGTCCATACATACTGATGCTCAAAAGAAGAAATTTTATAGAATAATTAGTATAGGGTTGGATATATACGAGATGATTTGCTTCATATACGAGTAGTTTGAATTGTATCGGCCTTATGTATAATAACAATCCTTATGCTAACTAACTAGCTGCTAAGTTTTTTGTGTGTAAATTCCTATAAGGCAAAGATAGCAGCATGTTAGTTAGTACAAGGTTTTTTATTATACATAACGCCGTATATCTTTGACAAAACAATTTAAAGGAGACGGGTATAAATTTTTGTTTCTGGAGTCAAATTATTGTTGGTCTTCAGTTTGAAAAATTCGATTATTATCGTAAAAGTTCAATTATTTCTCTGTTCTCACTATAGATCAGAAGATATGCCGACTATTTTTTCAACTTTGAACTCCCGTCTAACCTGAATTAAGTAAAGGAAACAAAAATTTAAATTGTTAAGAACTTTTTTAGGGAAGTACTTTTTCACGATATGAACAGAGCTCGTTCAGTAAAGCAACGGAATTTCATAAGCCAAAAATTCTAGGGTGGCTACACTGAAGTATATTTTTATATAAATGAATTTATATTGCTGCCGTGTTTAAAATTTTTCAGTAGTCGACTACATAACTACAATTGCCGGTTGCAGCATTTGCTGTTGTGAAGTCTGCTGTGTTCTATGTGTTTAATGCTTTATATAAACATAACTAAAGTAAACAGTTATTTCTTATAAGCATATCTGAAAATGGTTAAAATTACTACTAAGCAACAGTTTGGCACGCTTGCAGAAGAAATGAAAACGTTATTAGAGAAATTCGAGCATTTGGAGAATGTTAAGTAACTGCAGATAAAATTTGGAACAATATTTCAAAAAAAAAAAAAAAATTAAATTAAATAGTGTTGGTTCATAAGTTCATGCACTTGAAGAATGGCAAAGTGCATGGGTCCATTTGAAGGCAAAGTTGAAAGAAAAATTGGCCAAAAACAAAAGACGAGACGTTCAACTAGACGAGGTCATTCTTTAAAATTTCTAACAACAGGAAAGACACATGCGGATACATAGTTATAAAAACTTATCCAACCAATGACATTTACTTATATCGCAGGTGGCAAATCTAAAGGATTAGAGGCATTTCTTACCCGCCATACATAATACAAATTTTATTTGTTAGTTGGGTATTTTTGTTTTTTATCTTGAACCAATATTCAAGGCATGACCCCTACATATGTGTTGTATTGTACTGGAACTAAGAAAACTGATTATGAGGGGAAAACGGGGTGTAGTGTTTATTTACGTTTGACTTAAAGCAATTAATAGCAACACGGAAAGGTTAGGTGTGGTTATCACAGCATTTAAAATGTTGGATATAAATTATTAAAAACTAATCAGTGTCCAGTGTATATACTGTATACTTTCTCACTGCTCAGACTAAAAAACTTAATCCAACACCTCTCACACTGCATGGTAATGAATTATACTCTAAAGAAATTAACAATGAATATATAAAGAAAACGCAAACGGCAGTGGAAAAAGAAAAACAACACGTCCACACAGGATGGACGACAAAGCATTATTTATTCCTGCTTGCTACCTATTCCGATACAATTTGGCTTTAAAAAAATCGATAATAATAAACATATGTACATATTAGTAAACACGGACAACAGTAAAAAAAACTCGTTTACACAGGACG